>CM072669.1:27166857-28366857 GCA_036884735.1 Huso huso
TTCTAGTTGTTTAATGACTAGAACCACTGCTGCTTGAAATTACAATATCCACAACACTGACTATATAAATGCAGTTCCAATTTTCAAATCTTTTGGGATATGCTGCTTCGCCTTCAGTCTGGCCTTTATCAAAAAAAAAACAGTCCCTACTGTGACATAAAAATATTCAAGGTTGGTGAACAAGAGTATGGAATGAAAAAATACTTATGAACAAGTTATGCAGTCTCTCAGATTATAAAGCACACCTGCATGATACCGGTCAAAAAGCAAACTGTATCACATTATGAAACAAGCATACTATGGACAAAGCAAGGTGACACTCTCATAACATGCATTACAATGACAGCAGTGACATACAACTGAGAATTAGCCTACGACATTTCATTTATTAGTTGTTTCATAAATTGAATGAAACCTGATGAATAATGTTATGTTAACATATTGAATTACATAATGGCTTATAGTTTTCCATATATACTTTACAAAAAAACTGACAGTAATTGAAAAATTTGAAAAATCAACGGGAAATACTGTACTACTATTATAACTGCAAACTTTGCAATATAATTTTGTAGTTTCTTTTGATTACATAATGTTAAATAAAATATCTAAATTTGTTTTTTTTTTGTTTTTTTTATGATGTCTCAATCCTAAAAATTCAGGTGATACAAACCGCGAAATAATCAACCCAGGCCTCCAAAATCCATGATTTAAAAATTTAGATCTATCAGTATGATAAAAATGTTGATGGCCAAGTCGTATATCAGTAGGGATGCACACAATACTATGAACAAGAATTAATAACACTGTTATGTTTAATCACACACTAATTTGATATGCAAAATGTAAGTGTGGACATACAGACAGACAGGCACCTCCTTGTAGCCCCAGAATCTAATACTCTCAACAACTTAGGCTAAATTTTTCAATACCAAGTTATAACAAATGGATAAGCAGTTATTATTTGACAGACAGACTCATTTACGCCCAGAATCTGGATCATTTTAAAATAAAAAATACAAAATATGTTAAATAATGTTAATACTAAGTTTCATGATAAGTGGTTCTTCAGATGAAAACCGTCCAGTTTGACAACCATAGAGCTGTTCCCACTATATCCCCTTTTGCAGGGGATTTCAACCTCAGCAGGGGATAACTGGCAGAACTGAAGGTTTAATCAAACCAAACTGTACCATTGGCATGCATAGAGTAACACAGTACAAAATGAAAATGTATAATGGACTAGAAAATTACCATAAGATTTGCATGACACCTATTGTGGTCAAATGTAAGTCCATACAGACCAACTGACCTAGATCTAGGATCTATACAAGAGCAGGATGTCGCTGGCTCTTCAAACAATTTATAAAATCAGGTGATGATCTGTCAACTACCTCCCTTTGTGGAACACTCAAATTGTGGCTACTTTCAAGCACCTGGGATCAGATTGAAATTAAATAGGTCAATATGTGGTCTCTTTTCTGTAATATCCACAACTCTGGTGCTTAATAGTCGGCCCCACAGCTGCTTCTAACATTGTTCATTCTTGAGAAGCTGGTTATGCAAGTAGTATGTCCATACATGTTAGAGCTAGAATACTAAACAAGTATGTTAGGGTCATCCATCCCCTGGCACAGCCATACATTTCAAATTAGAGATAATTATTATGATGAAAAAAGTTGATGGCTAGGACATATCAACACGATGTACAGAATAGTATAGAATAAGAATTTAATATGAGATTCTTCAGATATCTCGGAAAATGTGGGTGTGACATTAAGATTAATGACTTAATATCCCTAGAATCTGATACTCAAGAACTTGTGCTACATAACTAACACCAAGTTTCATGACAACTGGATAAGCAGTTTTCCAGATACAGTATATGTACAAATCTGTAAAGTGTTGGAGATGAAACCTCTGCAGGGACATAGTGAGGCAGTCGACGCATGTACATCTGTATGTCGTTATCTAGAAAAATGCTTAAAATCAGATTCTGAGGCTATAGGCGTGGTAGTCTGTCTGTCTGTACATCTGTCAATCTTAAGTCATACATTTTACATATGTCTGGGGAAATCGCCATCATATTGAAATTAAATATTTACTGCAAAATTTCATATCTGTACTCTTATTCTTTTGACATACTGTTAATGTCATGGTCATCAATGTTTTATCATAATTTTGAATTTACATTTGTTATAACAGTAGAAGCTGCTTCAAATGCAGTGCTTGTTACATGAAAACCTGTCTGTGATACTTGCCTAATTGTCTCATCTAGCCAGGCTGGAAAGGCAGCGGGGATAGACAAATGCAGACATTATCCAAACAATACTTCAATTTTTTCCGTTAAAAGGCAGACAGAATGTAAATGAGACCCACAATTCTGGTATGTCAATACAAGACTAGTGTTTGAATTAAATATGAGATGTCATCTGGAACCATGTGCATCCCAAGATATTTAGCCTTTTTATACTGCCAGAAACTTTGAGAATCAAAACCTCAGTCTCCTGGTTCACAGATCTATTGTGCTGCCCGGTAAAGAGCAAGGTTACATTTACAGCACAGACAGCTTTTATACTACTCAACTCAGTCAGCGCACAGAGGGTCCATTACAACAAAAAAAGAAAATAAAACCAATACACAAACATCACTGTACAAAAATCAATTTATTGCAATTTAAAATATCCACTTGCATTCTGCATCTTGTCAACTGCAGAAAAGTGCATTCAGGTGAAGTTAAGGGATGGTCTAAATGTTATAAGAAATGCTGCATTCACTACATTGCTGTGAACTTGCATCAACAGACACCACCTTCATAAAAACCTTCACCCAAAGCACAATTAGAAATCACTGAAATAGCCAAAAAGTAAAAATTCCAAAATGTCAAATAGAGCCATATTAAGCTTTCTACATATAACAAACTTGGTACGACTTGAAATGTTCCATTTATAGTATGTTCCCTCCCCGTAGCAATCCCACAACAGCTGAGGAGAACTGGAAGGTCAATGGGCATCCTATTACCAATCCAATTGCCCCTTTACAATTGGAGCTCTGGCAATTGATGTCTGTGAGCTACTGGCTCACTGACATCCGCTGCTTTGAGCTCACTGGGTGCATAGCCAGTAGGGGGGCCACTGTATCGCGGCAAGAAGAAACTGTCCCTGTCACCATTTTTTCCGTCAACCCTTGGGGTCACCAGAACCAATACAAGGCTCCTGTGGAATCCACTGGGAAAATTCGCTCCCCAGCACACCACGGACCATGAGTTTCCGTGTGAGGCACTCTGGGACCCCAAACTGGTGCAGTTTAAAATGACAAATCCTGATTTGTGCTGATTTGGAATTCGCCATTGAGCCCAAAGCTTGTTGTATCTAAATCAGGTGAGCTATGATTGTATATAAACCAGTACTTGGTTAGAAGACCTCAAAGCAACATAATAAAACATTGTGGTTTACTTGGGGCCATCTCACCACTGACTAGAAACTAAATCAATGTACAAACATGGTGCTGGGAATCACTGTGCTTTTAGGGTGCCAATTCACAGTTGAGATAAATATGATTTCATTGCACACACAAAGAAGAGGAGGATGTATAATGCCCCAAACCCTGAATATTCTCTACTTTTTCACAACCCCTGAACAAATGGGGTCAGGTTATCCCTAGAAAGACAATCTCAAGGATATGCCATGAAAACATGTCAATAACATTTCAACAGATGGATAAAGAGTCTTCGCCAAACAGTGTCTAGACTCACTCTCAATGTCATGGGTTCAGGATTCAACCCATGAAACACAAAGACAGTTTTCAAAAGTTTTCACATGACATTTTAAAGAAAGGACAAGAATCTTTATGACAGTGATGAGTCTTCCGTATGTTGCTTACATTTTAAATATGATATTGATACACAATGAAAAGGATGCCAAAGTATGAAAAAATGACCTTGAAATCATAAGTGGGGAGCACATTGAATTTGATACAATACGGGAAAACAAAGTTGATTATTGCAACATATACTCCCGTGGTTGTTCTCCCCTAAGGTGCCACCACTTTTAAGCAAAAGCCCCATCTTATAGACCAGCGATGGTGAACTTATGGCACGCGTGGCCAGAGTGGCACGCGGTCGTATTTGTTACACGCTTCTCGAAAGTGAGCAGTTACCTGCTTTTTTTTTGCACGCCTGAGTAGGCACTTTTGAAAGCCAGTCAGTTTGATTTGCGCGACGCCCCGCCCCAAGTGCACTGAGAAAAGCACCTGTAGTCAAGTATTATCTTACATGTTCATGGTTGGTTGCTTGCGCTGTTGAGCTGCTTTATTCAAGTACCTTGGGAACAGAAAGCTGACTGCCAGTAGTCTGTCCCATGGAGGATCAAAATGTAATTGTGGTCGCTATGGATGTGTCAGCACACGCCGAGGAAGGATCATTAGCCCTGATGCTTGTAGCATTTTACCGATCGTCATCTCCCTGTACCAAATGAGAAATGGCCAGCACCTTCATACTTTACACTCCAGGTCAGGGTCTGCGAGCCTAAAATAGGTTCAAATTACAACCAAGCACTTTTCAGCTTTGTCGCCTTTTCTAAAAATATGTACAACGCCGCGACACGCACATCGTGCAGTGCAAGGTTTTGCAGGTGTCACCAAGCGGGCAACATGTGTATTTGTGCATTGAACTTTAAAGCAAATGTCCCACTCTGTTTTGATTGTCAAACCTTTCCTTGTCATAAATAATTCCGAAAATATATTTCACTGTCACATACTCATATCTCAAATCCATGTATTCTTTTGTTTGATGCTTGTTTTTTTTTTTTTTTTAATACTATTTTAATCTTCAAACTAGGGGGAAATGCAGGTTTAAATTCTGACGGGTCATACTGTATGTTACCCTCTTCATACACTAGGGAAAAGTAGGTTGTAAATTCTCAAAAAAAAACATCTCAAAATAAATTATGCCCCTCTGATATGTAGAGTACATTTGTGGATACTCCTTTTTTTCAAAATGCATGACACCACAGAAATCTTTTCTAATAAGTATGTTATCTGCTACTGCGTTTTTAAGTAGTTATTTTACAAAATGTAAAAGCAGTAGATATGTTTTATGTAAGTAAATATACAGTTGAAATAAAATGACGGTACACCGGGTAATGGTTGTCACTGTGCAATTGCAAACAAAAAAACAAAACAATTATGGCCAGGGTTACATTGGTGCAGCTACCAATTGAGCAAACATTCTATATTTATTGTATGATGCACTGTGATTGTTGCTTTTACTGATGTTTAGCATTATAATTCTTGTAAACTGAATGCGCCATTGTGGCAATGTGCCCCCGCCTCTGTGTGCATATTATGTGTTGTATTGCCGGTGTATGCGGTGTTAATAAGCAGTGTATAGAGATTTTGTACACGGATATAAACGGGTCTGTGTTTCACGGGTATTTAAAAATGTAGATTTGTATTTAGGCACGAGGAGGCACAAATCACTTCACGCGGCTGGTTAAATGTAATATATACCGGGGTTGTCGTATTATCTGTCACGCTGGGATTCAAGTGAATAATTAATCAGTAATTGAACCTGTTAGCAACAGTATATATAGAGACACTTAGCTCACACCCGCTGGTGTTCCAAAGAGTGAGAACGATTGAGAGAGGTAGTAGCCTGTGAATCGTAGTTGAATAGTTAGAGTATCTGCTCACCGTTTTGTTTGTTCTGTCTAGTCCGTTTTGTTCGCCTATTTTATTTTTTGGCCCCAAGCGCCGTACCCTGTGTTTTGTCTGTTCAAACCTTTTATTTTCTGTTCTTGTTGATTGTTGAGCGAAGCATTCTGCTCAGCCTCCACCAAACTCTAATTTCCCTCGTTTTGTTTATTTATTTCTGGCTCTGTCTGACCCACCCACTGGCCGCCTTTGTGACACGCGGTGTCCTGGGCGTGGATCTACAGCGCCTCCAGACCTGTGGCCAGAGCAGGAAACCTATTTTTGGATTAAAAAAAAAAAAAAAAAAAAAAAAATACAGAAGACGCATCAAACTGCGGGACTGATCCTGAAAATGCTGGCTGGAGGCCCCTGTCTATGCCAGTAGCCATCCGGCTCGGGGTTGATGGACAGGGAGCCATGGGAGGCTTACAGAGGAACAGACCCTAAGCACCTGGGAGGAAGGTGGAGTTAGGTCCCCAGCTACCTGGAGGCGGGTCATAACCACAACAATAGCCCAGGTAGCAGGTCCCACCAGCAGTGGGAGTACTGCTGTCCCGGCTTCCACCAGCAGAGTGAAGAAGGCTCACATGGCCTCCACAGCCCAAGCGGAGGAGCCCCGAACGCCCCACGCTTCTGAGTGGGGAGAGCCTAACGCCCCACGCCTCTGAGTGGGAGGAGCCAACGTCCCACGCTTGGAGGGAGGAGCCCCAACGCCCTACTTGAGTGGGAGGAGCCTGAACGTCCCACGCCTGAGTGGGAGAGCCCCAACGCCCCACGCCTGGGGGGGAGCCCAACGCCCACAGCCCAAGAGGGGGGGAGTTTAAAAGGCCCACAGCCCAAAAAGGGAGGAGTCGGTACGCCCACAGCCCAAAAGGAGTCGTCGGTAGCCCACAGCCCAAAAGGAGGAGTCGGCAAGGCCCACAGCCCAAAAGGGAGGAGCTCTGCATCCACCAGCCCGGAAGAGAGGGAAGTCGGGCTTCCACAGCCCTAGAACCCAAGCTGCCAGCAGAGGGAGAATGCCTGCTGGTCTGTTCCTCCACCAGCAGAGGGAGAGGCCTGCTGGTTTCCCCATCACAACCAGCAGAGGAAGAATGGGAGGTTTCTTCAAAGGCGGAGTCACACCAGTTCCCTCTGCAAGAGAGGCAGAGCAGCACCAGTCCCCTGGAAGGGGAGATACACGCCAAGTTCCCCACCTCCATCGGCAGGAGATTCTACATCACTGCTCCCGCACCCGGCACCGCAGAGCAGCAGAGCTGCCTCTACCCGCCCACCTTCACCGGCAGGAGCAGAGCAGCAGAGCTGCCTCTACCTCCGCCACCTCCACTCAGCCAGCAGAGCAGCAGGAGCCGCCTCTGCCCATCACCATCAGGGGAGAAAGCAGGAGCGCTCCCTTCACCAGAAAGACCAGGACGTGAAGTTGGAGTGGCCCTCAGCAGCCCTTGCATAGGCTGCCGAGGAAGCATGGGGAAGAACCCCCCGCCGCAGAGTGCCGCAGAAGAGGGCCAACACCGCACTCCAGCTTGTCCTGACTCCCTGCCACGCCACCCAAGGATGCCGTCCTGGCATCGCCTGGGCTGCCTGTCGCTACAAGACGCTTGTGGGTTGCCTGCCGCCAAGACGCTTGGGGTTGCCAGCCGCCGGGTGACGCCTGGGCTGCCAGTTGCCCGCGATCGCAGCAGTGTACTGCTAATGGAAATCACCAAGGGAGCTGCCGGCCACGGAAGAAGGTGGGGGAGGTCAGGAGACCTGCTCCCACTGCAGCAGTTTCATGTCGAGATCGGGGGAGGTCCGAGACCTGCTCCACCGCAGCAGTTCACTGCCGGAGATCGTGGGGGGGAGGTCCGAGATCTGCTCCTGTTCCTGCAGCACTTATGCCGTCGAAGTACTGTGGTCGGAGCCCCACCAAGGGGAGCTACCGCCGAAGAAAAGGGGAGAGGTCAGGAGACCAGCATCCCCCGCAGCAATTTCTGGCTGCAAGCGTGGATTAGCAGGCTGTCAGCTGTGCACTACCGCAGGGGGGGGTGCTGACAGCATGGCCAGCCATGGGCCCACTGAAGCTCTTTCCCAGCCCGAGAGACTTTGTCCTGACTGCTGGATTTTTATGGGGAGGTGTCGCTGAGGCCATGTAGTGCTTTTGGTACAGGGGGTAGTGGCAATGTGCCCCTACCCCAGTGCATATTATGTGTTGTATGTTATGTGTGTGTTAATGTTGGTGTATAGAGATTGCAACGGATATAAAACGGTCTGTGTTTCATGTGTATTTAAAAATGTAGATTTGTATTTAGGCAACAGGAGGGCACAAATCACTCACGCATGGTTAAATGCAATATGTGGAGCAACGGGGTTGCACGAATTCATTCACGCGTTGGATCTCAAGTGAATAATTAATCAGTAATTGAATCAGCACAACAGTATATATAGAGACACGTAGCTCTCACTCGGGGTGGGGTGTTCAGTGAGTGGAGAACGGGATTGGAGACGGAGGTAATTGTGAATCGTAAAGTGAATAGTTAGAGTATCTGCTCACCGTGTTTGTTTGTCTGTCTAGTCCGTTTTGTTCGTCTATTTTATTTTTTTGGCCTCAAGCGCCGTGCCCTGTGTTTTGTCTGTTCAAAACCTTTATTTTCTGTTTCTGTTTATTAAATGCTGAGCTTAAAGCATTTCCGCTCAAGCTCCACCAAACTCTACCTCTCGTTTTGTTTATTTATTTCCTGGTTCTGGTCTGACGCCACCCACTCCGCCGCTTTTGTGACAGTCATGAAATGTGATTTATGTATTTTACTGTAGTTTAGCAATATAATATTCAAACTATGTATTTATTGTATGATGCACTGTTATTCTTTTACATGCTGTGAAGTGCTTTGAGATGATGTTCCACTATGAAAGGCGCTATATAAAATTAAGATTGATTGATCTTTTTGAATAAGGATTAAAGAGTCTCATTGTCCAAAATATAGCGGGGCATATGCAAAGTTGATGGGCCTATTGAGGTGCACTATACTATTGCTTTTTATGTCTGTAAATTTACAAAAAATATAATATAATCTAGAGCAAAAAAATTGATTTAGGATGGAAAGAACATGCATATTCATAATTATTCATTTTTGTCTGAATTTGATCAGTTTTGCTGCCTCACTTTGCCTCCCACTGGTCTGCATGTATTATTATTATTATTTATTTATTTAGCAGACGCCTTTATCCAAGGCGACTTTACAGAGACTAGGTGTGTGAACTATGCATCAGCTGCAGAGCACTTACAATTACGCCTCACCCGAGGGACGGAGCACAAGGAGGTTAAGTGACTTGCTCAGGTCACACAATGAGTCAGTGGCTGAGGTGGGATTTGAACCGGGGACCTCCTGCTTACAAGCCCTTTTCTTTAACCACTGGACCACAGCCTCCTGTAGTCTTCCACTGCCTTACAACAGCCACGCCTCCCGGCCGCAGTCTCCAGCAAGAACAGCATGTGAGTGTAGATTAGAATGTGCAGTTTACTTAGGACAGGGAATGGGAATGCAAGGGAATTGCTTAGAACAGATTACAGTTCTCATGGGAGGTGAGGGAGACCAGCATTAAGGCGCCCAGTGAAGTAAAGGGAACAGGGAGTGGGATGGGGTTGATTTTATTGACGCGGAACTAACTGTTGGCAAAACAGCTGAAAGCAGGTTTTGGGATATCAGGGTTTTGAAAGAAAGTTAGAGGTGTTTGAAAGAGACATTGACTGTGGACAGCTCAAATACTTCCCAAACCTGAAACACATTTGCAGAAATCTGCACACTTTGCAGACAGTCCCAGTAATCTGCAGGAAGTTTACCACCAATTTTTCCAAAATCGTGGGGGCTTCAAGGGAAGCATTTGCAGCCAGGTTTATTCAGTTCCTCAACATGGAGGCAACACTGCCTTTCATGAACAGGCCTGACACAATATGTTTGACCAGCCTGAATATTTCCCAGTTGGAATGGCTGGGACTTGAAAGTTTGGAAATGGAATTGTTGGAATTTCAAGAAAGTGCAGTGTGGAAAAAATTCACTGATCTGCATGTAACATTACAGCAGATTGAGTGTGACAGAGTAGAGTAGAAAAAGCAGAAAGTGCAGAAAATGAGATATTGAAAGTCTGGAATTCTTTTGCCAAATTCTTTCAAATCAATGAAAACTCTTGGAATTTCACTTCTAACTTTTTTTTCTGGCATGAATTTGATCAACCAGACATGCAACAGGGCTGACAGATGACATGAGTGCTGTATGTTGCTCTAAAAATGACTGACTATGAACCACAGGTTGAAAAATGTCAGCGGATATTCAGCAGCAGAAGTCCCATTAGTCATAGAATGTAATATTGTTCCCCCCCACCCTGTCTCCAGACAACAGAGGGGGGGTTCAGGGTTTGAGGAGGTTGCGAGGGGATGAGGGCGGATGGAAGGGTTCTGTCCTAGTTCATGTAATGTTCTTGATTATTTTGTATTGTGATTGCTGTTTTTTTGGTATGTTTTGCTTAATAAAAAAAACTTAATTACAAAAAAAAAGAAAAGTAAATATTGTTTTAAAAAAGTTACCATTTAGCCGCCTATATAACCTTTTACACCCCCTAATTAATCACTTAGCACCTTTGGCACTTTCTAGTGACAAAAAAAAATCCAACTTTTGGGCACTCCAGCTAAAAAAGGTTTGCCATCCTGTTGTAGACCCTTGTCATTTTCCCCTGTGAAGAGTTTAAGCAACAACAAGCAAGTTTGATTTGAGATGCTTGAAATTGTTTGAATAACACATTCAGCTACAGCAGCTGCTTCAATAATTACAGAAATGCCGCCTTGTGTTTCATAGGGCATTATATTTCCACAAACCTGTAGGGGTATTGTGGCAAAGTGGCTGAGTGGATGCAGGTGAAGGGTGATGCAGTGCAGTAATGAAACACAGAGATTTATAATCTTGTTTGGAAAGACTTTATTTCTCTTTTATCCAGGTCTGGTGACCAAAACACAATCCCCCGGCAATACACAGCAATGTGTACTGCACGGGGGTAAACAATAACGATTACAGTCCTAAATAATAAACATACGTCCGCCCCACAATGATACTAACACGGTCACCAGTCCTGGGTGCAGTAGTGTTCGTAGTGGGTGATACAAGTTTATTTGACAGTGGTGAAGTGATGTTCGCTTAGTGCTGGCCCTTTACGACAGCTCCGGAACGTGTTTGCTTATAGCAATATAACAAGACAGTTACAAAACAAACAAAACACAACACTCACAATACTGTTTTTTTTCACAGGTCTCTCCCAGTCCTTCTCGGTTCTAGTTTCCAAACCAATGCGGCGAACAGATTGGCATTCTCCGCCCCTTTATGTTTGTTACATGACCCCTTGGTAAACGAGTGCAACCGTGTCTCCAATCTCTGGCTGCCACATCGCTTACCTTCCGGTCAATGCGTTCTTGCAACGGAGTCTCGCTTCATCCAGCCTGGCCGACTTCCACCCTGGAAAGAACTGTCAGACCGCCCGTCCCAAAGAACTCTGTTTCGCTGTTTAGCACCCTCACAGGTCAGGAGGAGATTTACAACCAAGAATCATTTCTGTCACAGGTATAGATATACCTAGTCTACAAGCAGAGTTTAAAGCAAGACAATACACTCGACTGACAGCAGCTCATTGTATCCCACTGAGACAGAGTCAAGAAAATAGTAAAATCATCACATTACAGCCTGTGTCACCATCATGTTAGTAATACAGTTGGGTATACAGTATCCCATTGATTTACATTATTGAGTATAATACAGTATATTTCTTGTCTTTTTAATGGCTGCGATTTCCATGGCTACTGCATGCTTGTCTGCTTGTGTTTACAGTGAAGAAGCACTGGTATGATTGATTATCAGTGGCCTTACATGATATGCTGCCTAAATTATGCATCAGAAGAATTTATATCCACAACATTTTAGTTTATAAATTCCATAGTTAAAATACACCTTTGCCCCAAGATTTCCTCATTTACATTCAGTCCACAAAATGGATATGAAAATATTGTAAAGTGGGGTAAGTTTGCTACATGCAGACTTATCTTCTTGTGTAAAAACAGCACTCCAACAGCACATTTTAGGTTTTTGAACAGGGCGGTGCCTATATATTTATTTCCAAAATACCAAACAATGTAAAACAAAGCAAAACCTAATTCCTTTCAGGAGTGCTAACTGGACACCAAACACATGCACTTTCAAGTATTGAACACACCGCCTTTCCCACTCACAGCACTCCACTTCTTAAACCAGCTCCCTGGTGATCACACCCTCAATGAAGCTTATAGTCTGTGGTTGAGCCCAATTGACACCACTATCTTGCTTTGGGAACAAAAGCCACATTCTCGTACATTTTTGGTAGAAACAATTAAGCCTATATCCACAGTTGGTCTAATAGGTATAGCTTCATAGCTGCCCAAAAAGTCATATGGATATAGTAGGCTTTGTATGGCTGCTACTGTGTTCCTGTGGGTTTGCCCTCTACCAGAAAAAAGAAAAAATTCAGAACTACATCAGCTAGATAAGCCCCAACATTTACCCTAAGCCAAGTGACTTCAGTCTGGCCTATATTGCTGTTGGAACAGATTGGGGCTTAGATCGCTTAATTACTCAAAAGGCAAGACTGCGGGATATCAATGTGGGCTCAAGAATGTTTGTCTTGGCTAACAGAGAGCCTGGAAAACTCCTTGATATCCCTCTAAACATTTGTTTAAAAACAGATTATCTGTTCAAACAGCCATGGCTTCAATGGCTTATTTATCCTTTTTTGCTTTGTGGATCAAAACTTATTTCCTAGATGCATCTGTACAAAGCTTCAGGCAATGATGAATTTTGCAACTTAGGTCATTAATTGTATTACCAGAAATAAAGCATTTCTCCACAATAACAGAAAACATACAAACAAAAAAAACTTTTATAATATTAAATGTACTTTAATGATGCCATTATTTTTTGGATCTATGTTCTGTACACAGCCATCATGATTATAATTTGTTCATGTGACTTCTCAGTGGGAAATGTATGGTCCTAATTCCCAACTTTATCTTGTCTATACTATGCTGCATTTATGCACTAAACTGATTCTAAAAAATAGTAAACTACTATTGTCATCAAAACATTCAATTGTGCATGTTGGAAAAGAAACCGTTTGATCTCAAACACTTAGAATTATGTCATTCATCAAAACGTAGAGTTCTAATTGTTTAGAGAACTAATTTAGCAGAACTGCTCATTGAGATGCACCATCTCATTAGGGTCTTGGTCCCTTGATTGCCTGCAATTTAAATAAAAGAACATTGAATAGTGTTACATGCTACATGATCACGACAATAGATTTCTACAATACACAAGCAGAATGGGATGAATTAAGCTTTTATCAACCAATGAATTAAATGGAAAATAGTATGCTAAACCAGCAGTCATCCACTATAGTATAGTATACTAGCTTTTTACATATTGGTAGAGGGGTGCCTATAGGTATGGACATCTTCTATTCATTTTAATGTTAGTCCCTGAGTAAAATGTATTAAATGTTGATTTAGAATAAACATTTTGTTGTTCTTGGTCCATCGATTAATCAAATCAAGGGCGGTATATATATTACAATTTATTAAAATACTATAACAATATACATACATTTTAATGAAAAAGACATTGCCCCTGTCTGGATTTTTCTGCATTTTTTTGCATTTTTCACATTGTATTTGGTCAGATTTTTTTTAGGTTTGTAGTATAAAGAGGAGTCTGAGAAAAAATGATACCAAAGTTTGGTGCTTCTTTCATTTGTTTGGTGTGCAAGGTAATCAAACATGCAATCTTCAGGTGTAAAAGTTATTCCCCTAGTTAACTCAACCCAATTAAAGGGGTAATAGGGTCACTGTTTGAGTACTTTGGTACCAGGCCTGATTTGGGCCAACCCCTGCCCAATATAGATCTGACAACTTTGGCCCTTACCATCAGAGTAAAGTTGTCCACACAGGTTCTAGAGGCATCATGCCACCTAACAAAAGAAATTTCTAAAGACCTCCCGAAAAAAAGTTGTTGATGCCTGTTTCAGTCTGGAAAGGTTACAAGTTGACATCTCTAAGGCTCTGGGGTTCCACCTAACCACAGTCAGAGTCAGATTGTCCAAATGGAGAAAGTTCGACAGTAGAATCTTCCCGTCCTGCCAAAATCTCTCCAAGAGCAAGGCGTAAAAAATCGTCCAGGAAGTCACAAAGAACCCTAGAACAACATCCAGGATCTGCAGGCCTCTCTCGCCTCAGCTAAGGTCAGTGTTCATGACTCCACCATCAGAAAGGCACTGGGCAAAAAATGGGATTCATGGCAGAGTAGCAAGGCGAAACAATTGCTCACTAAGAAGAACATGAATGCTCTCAAGTTTGCCCACCTGATGATCCCCTCAAGAGTTCTGGAACAATGTTCTATGGACAGATGAGTCAAAGTGGAACTTTTACCGACATGGGCCCCGTTATGTCTGGCAAAAACCAAAACACTGCATTCCACAGTAAGAACCTCATACCCAACAGTCAAGCATGGTGGTGGTAGTGTTGTTGTTTGGTGATGCTTTGCTGCATCAGGACCTGGATGCCTTGCTATCATTGAAGGAACCATGAATTCTGCTCTGCATCAAGAATTCTGAGAGAATGTCAGGCCATCCATCCGTGAGCTGAAGCTGAAGCGCAGCTGGGTCATGCAGCAAGACAATGATCCGAAACACACAAGCAAGTCTACATCAGAATGGTTGAAGAACAAGAAATGTAAAGTTTTGGAATGGCCTATCAAAGTCCAGACCCTAAACCCCATTGAGATGTTGTGGCAGGACCTGAAACGAGCAGTTCATGCGTTGAAGCAGTTCTGCATGGAGGAGGCCAAAAATTCCTCCATGGCACTGTGAGAGACCAATCAATAACTACAGGAAGCGTTTGGTTGCAGTTATTGCTGCTAAAGGTGGCATAACCAGTTATTTAGTCTAAGAGGGCAATTACTTTTTCACCGCGGGGCATTGGGTGTTGCATAACTTTAATAAATAAATTAAATATGTATAACATTTTTTGTGTTATTTGTTTACTCAGGTCCTTTTATCTAATAGTAGGTTTTGGTTGAAGATCTGATAACATTCAGTGTCAAAAAATAAAAAAATGCAGAAAATCAGACAGGGGGCAAATACTTTTTCGGCACTGTAGATATTAAATTAAGTAAAACTAGTTTACTTCACACACCATTCTTTCCTACAACAAAATACATTTATTTCATTGCTAAATCTATGAATGGACTTCATCTAGTTGCCCTGGTTACTGATATACTGTTATAATGAATTACACAGGGGTTCTGTGTATTAAAAGTATTTTGCTCAACTGGCTATTATGTATACCTAGATTCATATATATATATATATATATATATATATATATATATATATATATATATATATATATATATACTGTATATCCAGGGCTACTTACAATTGTTACAAGATATCACATTTTTTTTACAAACAATTACCCATTTATATAGTTGGGTTTTTACTGGAGCAATCTAGGTAAAGTACCTTGCTCAATGGTACAGCCATTTATTGGCCGGTAAAAACTAGCCGACTATTGGTAGCGGGAAATAGCTGCCTAATGGCAGTCAGCCGTGAAAAATATGGCGCTGGCCCCCTAATCAAAAGGGGTGCCAACAAAAAACTGTAAATTAAATTTTCAAAACAGGGGGTGGTGCACGCCACCCAGAGCCCACTGGTCGCAAAAAAGCCGCCATGTCGCCAGGTGGGATTCGCGTCATGCGTGTCTAACGCCACCCGAATGATGGAGGTTCCCTGAACAGGGTCCCACAGTCAAAGAGACCCTCCCGGTGATCTTACGCTTCCTGGTCTTGTAGATGGTAAGTTTGCCAAGAGCCAGAGCAGATTCACCAGGAGGTCTTTCCTGGTGGGAGCCAATGAACAGGGTGCCAAAAATAAAAAGGGTGGGGAAAATGCAGCCAGAACTGCAGCAGGAGGTTCTTCAAGAAAAAAGAACGCTGCAGCCTGGCGCGCAAGTAAATAAAACACCGACTGGACTCCAAGCAGAAAGGGCATGCGGTCCGAGTTTCAGAAGGATGAGACCTTCTCCTGACGCTGAAGCTCCGTGGTGTAGCACCCTCCATCCCAGGTCCCCAGCGCCTCTGGGACCAGCGGGAGCAAGGCCTCCCACTGGGGACTCTCGCCCTCCGGGGTTGGGGGCTCTCCCCGGCGGTGTCTCGGCGGAGACGCAGGAAGTGGAGGGTGGAGAGCCATCACAGACAGGGTCCTCCTCGACACGGAACGGGGGTGAGGAGAACAGAGGATCCTGCCAGGTGATTCTCGGGGAGGCTGAGGGGGAGCCCGTCCCTTTGGTTTGATCAGCAGGACCCGAGAGAGCCGGGGTAGGGAGGGCGATGGCTCCCCGGGTCCTGGGACCTTCAAGATACCCGACAGAGTCTGGGTGCAAGCTGCTTTGCACTCCCGGATCGCCTGGTCGTTCTGAGGGTCCCCCGAGTCGCCCTGGCGACCAGCACGACTGAGTCAGCCACTGAAAGGCGTTGTTGATCCAGGAGATCCCCAGACTTGAGTCACTTGGGCTAATGAGATCAACAGGCTCGCGCACCGGGGATTCAACGCTTCAGCACTAGATGGGGGGTTGTGCAGCAGGGGCTCCAGGAGGAATTCCTCCCCTCGGTCGAACCGCGATCTCGCCGATGTCGAACATGCTCCGGGTCTTGAGCAGGTCCCCTAAAAGAATCGCAGCCTCGGGAGACGGATCCCGGGAGGTCGATCCAGAACAGCTGCCGGGTCGTAGCCCAGGGTGCAGTGGCTGGCGAACAGGGAGGGGAGCTAGCGCACCACCCACCTGCGGGGCGGGTCCGCGTACAGGAATCTCTGCAGGGTCTGAAGGCGGAAGGTGCACCTGGCTCTGATGCACACCAACCCTTGCCCTCCCTCGGCAAGAGGAGGCTCAGAACCACCGCAGGACCCAGTGCTTTCCGCCCCAGAAGAAGTCCGGCCAGCTTCCTCTGGACCCTGGACACAAACTCAGGGGCGGGCTCAGGGCAGGTGAGTGATGCCAAAACATCAGCGCCACCAGTTGGTTAATCACTAAAGCCCGCCCCCTGAAGGAAAGCAGTTTCAGCAGGCCGACCACGACTCAGCCTAGCAGCCACCTTGTCCTCCAACTCCACCCAGTTGGCTGCGACGAGGTCTCCGGGGGGCTCAGGTGGACTCCCAGATATTTGAGCTGTCCGCTCCACTTGAACTGCTGGAGCGCGGGGGAGGAGTCCACCCGCCAGGGACCTACTAGTAACCCGGAGCACTTGTCCCAGTTGATCCTGGCAGAGAAGCGGCAGAATATACACTCTGGCAGCTCCATCCCTCCAGGTCAACCGGGTCGGAGGCCAGCCACCAGAGCGTCGCCGGGCGTAGCCGACAGGACCCACCCTGCGTGTCGGACGCCGGACTCGATCCCGCGGAGCCTCCTGCGAAGGAGGCAGAGAAGGGCTCATGCACAGCGTTACAGTTGTCCGGACAGGGCAGCCCTGACGCACTCTCCCAAACGCGAGGGGCGGTCAGGGACAGACCAGACCTTCACGCAGGCACTCACGGCAGAGGCGTACAGCATCCGAACAGGCCGACAAACGCGGCCCGAATCCGTGCCGCGAGGGTTCGAAGATACTGTGATCCACCCGGTCGAACGCCTTCTCTGATCCAGCCATTGAGAAGGCGACCGACCGACCGGTCCTCCTGCAGTAGGCAGGAGGTCCCCAACCAGAAAGATGTTATCCAAAAAATCGTCGGTTGGGACCGCAGTAGACTGGTCGGGGGTGAATCCGCCTGCCAGCACAGACTTGAGCCTCAAAGAGGCGCCTTGGCCACCATTTTATAGTCCGTACGCCAGGCGGACCGGCGCCAGTTCTTAAAGGCAGCGGAGATCCTTTCTGGGCAGGAGCGTGATCACCGCTTCGCCTCGGAAAGGGCATCTCCCCTCTGGTAGGCTTCCGCCAGGACCAGCGCAAAAGCGGGCCCCAGCAAGTTCCAAAACTTCTGAAGAATCCCACGGTCAGCCGTCGATGCCAGCGGATTGTTATAGGGCATCCGACTGAGGGCGCCGGAGCTTCGGCCAGGTCAGCTGGCCCTCGAACTCATCCCTGACGCCCTCGCCGACGTGGGGAAGCCCATCCCCAGAACCCTGCAGCGTGGAGTCGACGGGATCCGGAGAAAGAGGTCAGAGTAAAAGGCTCTGGCCCTCTAGCTTCGCCCGATCCGGATCCGTCAGAGGAGCCGTCGTCTGCCAGAAGGCAGGTGATGTTCCTCGGTCTCCCTTCTTTTCTCCAACGCCAGAAAATGTGTGAGCGGTCCATCTCCGGAGGAACTGGATCCGAAGGCGCTAACGCCCCGGACCACTGGAGCTGCAGGTCCCGCGGGGTGCTTCTTCTTCTCTTCGACGCTCTGCTCAGTGGGTCCCCGTGAGCCAGGCGGCTCTCCAGATCGAGCAGCTCCCTTTCCAGCCGCTCGATCCGTGAGTCCCTCCGCCTGCTCCAGCCCTCGTGTACTCCTGACAGAAGATCTTGATCTGCGCTTTCCCCCACCCACCACTGACGCCCGTGGGGGAGATCGCTGGTGAATCGTGCCGTGACCCGTCAAAGTCCCGAAAGACCGCTCAAAGCGCTCGTCCTCCAACAAGGCGTTGTTAAAGTGCCAGTAGGCGGAGGCGTGCCTGGCACCAGGGCCCGCCACGCCACCAGGTTGTGGTCCGTGAACGGCGCCGCCTGATGTCGGAGGAGCGCGCAGTGGCGTGGTTCCCTGGTGACGTAGAACCTGTCGATCAGGACTGAGACACACCCCCCCTCACCCTGGTGAAGGTGAAGGCGGGGGCGTCCGATGCCAACGCCAGATGTCGACCAGAGAGAGCTGAGGTCAGCTCTCTCAGGGCTGCCGGCGAGAGAGGGGTAGTGTTCTGTCCCCCACCCTGTCCGCGACCTGGGGTGCAGTTGAAATCACCCCCCGAGGACCACGCACTGCCGGGCGGGCGCTGATGTTGTTCATGTGGTCGACATCCGGCGAAAAGAACTGGACCCTCGCGGACCCGTGGGCGGCGCTGTACACGCTCACCAGGTGAACGATACTGTCGCCGTCCCGGATCGGTGGTGTAACAGACGGCCCGCTCGGCGTCTACCACGCATCGAAAGTACCGTGGGAAGAAAGGACCGGAGAAGAGCGTCGCCACCCACAAGAGGTGCCGGTGAGATGGCTGAACGACCTCTCCCCCACTCCAGAAGCCAGTTGGCTTCCGTCTCTGGAGTCGTGTGGGTTTCTGCAGGAAGCACACAGAGTAACCCCCTTTTTCAGGTAAGGGAGATTACCTGGGCCCTGCGAAAGGGTCCCTACCCGTTAGCGTTCACAGTACGATGTGATACATGATCTTCTGTCAGGAGTTATGGGGTGGCGCTCCGGGAGATCCTGGGGTTCTCCAGCTCACCAACTGGTCATGTAACTTGCAGGCTTAAATGTGCCGCGTTCAGGCCCGTTTTATTGGCGTGGTGGCCCTTGAGGAAGGACCTCACAGAGGTTGGGATCCTCTGGAAATCCCCATTTGTCCAGGGCCAGCTGTACCTTGTCCCTCTCGGTGGGCGGTGGCCTCCAGAACTCCAGGAGATCCGCCCGCAGGGATGTCAGGGGAGAGAGGCGGATGGAACCTCCGAGCCCACGCTGCCCGTGGACTCGGTATCCTCCCCCCCCTCTCCCTCAGCTCTCCATCAGCCCCTAGATGATGGTAAGCTGTTGCACTCCCGTTGGTGGGTGAGCGTTGCGCTTATTTTGAGCTTCACGGTCCTCCCTGCCTACCCCCCCAGGGGGGCGCGGCGGAAGACCATGAGGGACCAGCAGGGGACCGTCTGCACCCTCGTTGATTTCAGGGAAGGCGCTTCAGCATCACGCCGAAGCCAGATGGTTTGGTCCCCCCCTGGGTCCCTCCTTTGAGGTCCGAGGCACGGTCTCAGGCCCGTCCTCTTTCCTCGAAGGAAGGATCCACCCTCTCCCGGGTCCTTCCCTCCCTCCCTAGAGAAAGGGGATACACCCTTTCAGGTCCTTCCCTTCCTCCCGCATCAGTCACGGACCCGCTCAGCAATGCTCTCCCCCCCCCCTCCCGGTGGCAGGCCGGAGCCCTGGACGGGAAAGGGAAGCCGGGGGTTGATCTTTCAGGGGCTCCCCACCCCTCGGTGACTGGAACCGTCCCTTCGGTGCTGGGTGACCAACGGTTTCTGGGCCCCATGCGCCGGGAGGGATCTGCCTCTGAGGGCACCACCTTCTGCCCTCACTCTCTGGTTTCTTCCCCCCCTTCCATGCCCCGAGACCACTGAGGCAGCCTTGAGGCCCACCGGCCTCAGGGGTGGTTTCCTCCCCCCTCGGCCCTGGGGCACGAGGGTCACTCAACCCTGCTCGCCGTTCTGAGAGGGAAGTTGAGGCAGCCCTGTTCTGGAGGGGGTTTCTTCCCCTCCGGCCCCTCAGCTTGGGGGCTGTTCTTCCATGGGCCCCACCGGACGTTATCCCAACCCACGCCTGCCTGGGGGCGAGTCCGCCTCCTCCCTCGAGACGAGAGCAGAGGCAGTTTTGTTCTGGGAGGTGGTTCTTCCCCCCCCTGCCCCTCGGCGGGGTCGCCTGCATGGGCTCCGCTTATCCGCTGGGAGCCCACGCCTGCCTCAGGAGTTGGTTCCGCCCCCCTCCTCGGCAAACACAGGGTTTCAGGACCCGTGTCGCTGTCGGAGGAAGGTGCCCGAGCAGGTGTTCTGTCGGGGCCCCTCCTCCCCTGGCGACCTCCTCGCAGCCGGCCCTGATGGTAGAGTCGGGCGGCTTCCGAGGTCTTTAGTGATGGAGGGGATCTGCCGAGAATGCTTCATTTGCCCTCACGGGTTTCCTCCCTCCCCTTTGGCCTCTCGTGGGGGCCTCTTCCATGGGCTCCCAAGAATTCTGCGGGCGCCCCGGACGCCTCGGGGGATGGATCCTTCACCTCCTGTGTGGCATTAGAGGGGCAGGCCCCTCGTTGCTGACAGAGGGGGGACGCCAGCGGTCGCTTTGGTTTTAGGGGCCCTCTTTGGCCCCGGGGACCCCACCGTGAGGCGTTGGTGCGTGTGCACTGCGTGTACTGGGAGGGGGCAGCACGCCTTCCTCTTCCCCTGAGGCCGCCCGTGAGGCTGTCCCCTGCCCCCCACGGGCGACGGGAGCCCACCTCCCGGCTACTCTCTCCTCACCCTCTGGGGGAGAGGTGTTCTTTTTCGGGCGGCTTTGCCCTGCCTCATGGTGGTGCCGTCAGGGAGTCTCCTTATCAGGGACTCCCCAGACCACCGCCAGATGGTGCGGCCGGTGGGTTCGCCTCCCCGCTTGGCCTCCCAGTGGACCTGGCCGCCACCTTCTTCTTTGGCGGGCCCAAGGTCCACTCAAGGGCCTCTCCCTCCTCAAGCACTTCAGAGGCTCCAGGGTCCGGCCACCTCGGCCCCTCTCTCCCTCCCCCCGGATGTTACTGGGAGGGGCGGTATTTTTTCCCTTCTGCGGCCTTTTGAAGGCCCCGGGGCGAGGTGGGATCGGAGGGGTGCGGTGCTTGGCGGGTGGCTTTTATGCTTTCTGGAGCTTGGGGCACCTCTTTTTCTGGTGCCCCAGCTCCTGCAGTGGAGTGAGCACCTCCTCCGAGGAATAAAAGATGACATGGTGGTCCCCTCAGGGGGGACCACAACTGCCCTCCGCCACCTCCTGGCCCGCCAGGTGGATGGTCACCTGGCGGCGGAAAGATGGTGATGTGGCGGAGGGGCTGATCTTTGCAGCCCAGGGGAGGGGTGGATGGGTTTTTCTCCCCCGGGAGGCTTGTGGTGGGGCCTGAGCAGGGCATCCTTAAAAAAAGGTGGCACGCTCGATAGGGCGACCCTTGTGCCCAGGCCCAGCGGCTGTTCTCAATGGGGGATAAACATCCCGCCACATGAAACCCCTCGATCGTCCTTGGTGTTGTGGCGGCCTCGACTTAAGGAAGAACACGGCCTTCCCGCATATCTTGGAGGCCGCCACTATGGCAAATGGCCCCACCACCTTGGCCATGGCCTTAACGAAGCCCTCGATCGAGAGGGAGTCTCGGAGGGCACCTGACTCCGTGCCTCCTCGTGATATTTTTTTAAGGGGGTCGGGGTGTCCCCTGCAGCCACCTGCTTCCCACCTTCTTGGGGCTGGTTGGGATTGCCCACTCATTATGATTTATTTATTTATTTATTTATTTATTTATTTTTTTATTTCTTTTTCCATTTATTTATTTTTCAAATTAAATTAAATGAAAAATTCTTATTTTTTAAACAAAAACAAAAGATTTTTAAAAGACACACCTGCACTGCAAACAGCTACCAATGCAGGGGTACACATAAAACAAAACTAGGACCAAAAGAAATAAATATAAATAAGTTTTATTTTAAATAAATAAACACAAAATAGATGAACACACCCTGCACTGCAAACACTTACCAAGCGGGGGGTGCACCTAGAACACAAGAAAAAAAAAAAAAGAAAATAATAATTTTTTTTTTTTTTTTTTTTTTTTTTTTTTTTTTTTTTTTTGAACAAACAAACGTGTTTGTTTATTTTTAATAAATAAACAAATACAAAATGACACCCCTGCACTTCCAATAGTGCAGGGGTAAAAAAAAATTCAAAAATAAATCAAAGTTTAAAACTAAAAAATAGTTTTAAACTTAAAAGAAAATCAAAAAACCAAACTAAGGGCAAACAAAGGAGCACATGGCCTGTGCTCCTGCCTGCTCTTCCCCACTCTGCACAAGGCAGAAGCAGGGATTAAAACAAAATGATTTTTAAAACTAAAACTAAAACAGTGTAATGATTTAAAATGATTTTAAAATAAACTAAAAAAGTGCTCTTTAATATAAAATTAAAAAAAGCAAAGAAATGAAACAAGTTTAAATGAAATAAAAATTAAAAGAACAAAACAAACAAAAAGAAAAACAAGCCAAAATGGCTTGCCTCCTACACTTGCAAACAAAGCAAGTGTGGGAGAACAAAAAAAAAATAAAATGTGTTTTTAAAACAATAAATAAAATTTTTTTATAAACAAAAAAAAGTGCCCTGCTGCTTTGAAATAAGATAAAATAAAAGATTTTGAAAATAAAAGTTGAAAACACTGTTTTTTAAGTTTGAGCAGGAGCTCTCCTCTACGTCTGCTATTTTGCTCAAGGGTACAGCCTATTTAATGGCCAGATAACAAACTGCGGCTGCCTATTGGCAGCCGGCACCAGCTGCCTAATGGCAGCGGTGAAAAAAAAAATTCAGTTTGGCACCCCAATCAAAAAGTGCCAACAAAAAAAACCGTTAACTAAGCCAGGTTTTTTTTTTTTTTTTTTTTTTCTCAAACAAAACAAGGGTGGTAGAGCACGCCACCCCAGAGCCCACTGGTGGAAAAAGCCGTCATGTCGCCAGTGGACTCAGCGTCATGCGTCTCCAACACCACCCGAATCAGAAGGAGGGCCCTGAACATGGCCCCACAGTCAAAGAGCCTCCCCCGGTGATCTTACGCTTTCCTGGTCTTGTAGATGGTAAGTTTGCCAAGAGCCAGAGCAGATTCCTCAGGGTCTCTCTTCCTGGTGGAGCCACGAACAGGGTGCCCGAAAATAAAAGGGTGGGGAAAAATGCAGCCAGAACTGCAGCAGTAGGTTCTTTAGGAACAAAAAAAAAGCGGCTGCAGCCTGGCGCAGGAAAATAAATGTGAAACACCCACTGACTTCGCAGAAAGGGGCATGCGGGGTCGGAGTGGGTGTGGCACGAGGACCTCTCCTGACGCGCTCCGTAGCAGCCCTCCATCCCAGGTCCCCAGCCTCTGGGGACCAGCGGGAGTACAAGGCCTCCCACTGGGGACTCCTCCCTCCGGGGTTGGAGGGGCTCCCATGCCGGTGTCTCGGCGGGAGAGCGAGGCCCGAGGAAGTGGAGGGTGTGGAGCCATCACAGAGTGCAGGGGTCCTCCTCACAACAACGGGCAGGGGGGGAGGAGAACTGCCGAGATCCTGCTCAGGTGATTCTCGAGGGAGGCTGAGGGGAGCCCATCCTTTGGTTTGATCAGCAGGACCGAGAGCCGGGGTAGGGAGGGGATGGCTCCCGGTCCTGACCCCTCGAGATACCCGACAGAGTCTGGGTGCAAAGCTGCTTTGCACTCGGATCGCCCGGCGGGCCGTTCTGAGGGTCCCAGTGTCGCCCTGGCGACCAGCGACCTGGGAGTCAGCCACGCCCGGCGTTGGTGATCCAGGAGATCCCAGACTCTGGTCACCTTGGCCGAGATCAACAGGCTCCTTTTTGAGGATTCCAACGCTGCGCACCTAGATGGGGTTGTGCAGCAGGGGGCTCAGGAGAATTCCTCCCCCCCTCGGTCGGAACTGCGTCTCCGAATGTCGAACATGCTCGGGTCTTGAGCAGGTCCCTGTAAAGACCGGCAGCTGGGAGACAGATTCCCAGGAGGTCGATCCAGAACAGCTACCGGTTCGAGTCCAAGTGGTGCAGCTGGCGCCCAGGGAGGGAGGGAGGCCAGCCGCACCACTGCGGGCCGGGTCTCAGGCATAGAATCTCTGCAGGGTCTGAAGGCGGAAGGTGTGCACCTGGCTCTTGATGCACACCAACCCTTGCCCTCCCTCGGCCAGGAGGCTCAGAACCGCCGAGAGACCCAGTGCTTTCGACCCAGAAGAAGTCCGTCCAGCTCCTCTGGACCCTGGACACAAACTCAGGGGCTGGCTCAGGGGCGGTGAGTCGATGCCAAAGCATCGGCGCCACCAGTTGGTTAATCACTAAAGCCCGGCCCCTGAAGGAAAGCAGTTTCAGCAGACCCGACCACGACCTCAGCCTAGCAGCCACCTTGTCCTCCAACTCACCCAGTTGGCTGCGACCGAGGTCTCCTGCTGGGCTCAGGTGGACTCCCAGATATTTGAAACGTCCTTCGCTCCACCTGAACTGCTGGGCCGACGGAAGAGGGAGTCCACCCGCCAGGACCCCACCCGTAACCGGGCACTTGTCCCAGTTGGATCCTGGCAGAGGAAGCGCAGAGTAGACACTCTGGCAGCCCGCATCCTCTCCAGGTCAACCGGGTGAGAGGCCACCAGGGAGCACGTCGTCGAGGCCGACAGGACCACCCCTCGTGTCCGACGGCGCCGGCCAACCCCGTGAGCCTCCTGCGGAGGAGGCAGAGGAAGGGCTCGATGCACAGCGGCGTACAGTTGTCCGGACAGAGGCAGCAGCCCGGCCTCCCTCCCAAACGGCGGGGGGTCAGGGACCAGTTCGACCTTCAACAGGCACTCGGCAGGCAGGCGCAAGCATCGAACAGGCCGACGAAACGGCCCGAATCCGGTCGCCGCGGGGTTCGAAGATACTGCGGATCCACCCGGTCGACGCCTTCTCCTGATCCAGCTTACAAGAAGGCGACCGACCGACCGTCCCCTGCAGTAGTGCAGCAGGTCCCGAACCAGAAAGATGTTATCGAAAATCGCCCGGTTCCGGGACCGTGTGGGACTGGTCGGGTGGATCACGCCTGCCAGCACGGACTTGAGCCTCAAAGGAGGCGCCTTGGCCACGATTTTATAGTCCGTGCATAGCAGCGAGACCAGGCGCCAGTTCTTCAGGCAGCGGAGATCCCCTTCTTGGGCAGGAGCGTTATCACCCATCCGCCTCGCCGAAAGGGGCATCTCCCGGTCTCGTGAGGGCTTCCGGCCAGGACCCGGGCAAAGGCGGGCCTAGCAAGTCCCAAAACTTTCTTGAAGAACTCACGGTCAGCCCATTGATGCCCGCGCATTTGTTAAGGGCATCCGACTGAGGGCGTCAGAGCTTCGGCCAGGGTCAGCTGGCCCTCGAACTCCCCTGACGCCCTCGCCCGACCCGTGGGAAGCCTATCCCAAGAACCTGCACGCGCCGGAGTCGGCCGGGATCCGGGAGAAGAGGTCAGAGTAAAAGGCTCTGGCCCTCTCGTTCACGCCTCGGATCCGCCAGAAGGGAGCGTCGTCTGCCAGAAGGCAGGTGATGTTCCTGCGGTCTCCTTCTTTTCTCCAACGCGTGAAGAAGGTGTGAGCCGCGGTCCATCTTCCGGAGGAAACTGGATCCGCGAAGCCAACGCCCCGACCGCTGGAGCTGCAGGTCCCGCAGGGTGCTCTTCTTCTCTCTCGACGCAGCCTGCTCGAGTGGGTCCCCACGGCCAGGCGGCTCTCCAGATCGAGCAGCTCCCCTTTCCAGCCGCCGATCCGCGGAGTCCTCCGCCTGCCGCTACCGCGGGTACTCCTGACAGAAGATCTTGATCTGCGCTTTCCACGCCCCACCACTGACGCCACGCGGGAAGCGAGATCGCCTGCCGTTGCAGACCGCCCAAAAGTCCCGAAAGACCCGCTCAAAGCGCGTCCTCCAACAAGGCGTTGTTAAAGTGCCAGTAGGCGGAGGCGTGCCGACTGGCACCAGGGACACCGCCACGCC
The DNA here is from genome assembly GCA_036884735.1 of Huso huso. Classification (NCBI taxonomy): domain Eukaryota; kingdom Metazoa; phylum Chordata; class Actinopteri; order Acipenseriformes; family Acipenseridae; genus Huso; species Huso huso. The sequence continues at coordinate 27,193,051 of CM072669.1, forward strand.
ACCAGGTTGTGGTCCGTGAACGGCGCCGCCTGATGTCGGAGGAGCGAACGCAGTGAGCGTGGTTCCTGGTGACGTGAACCTGTCGATCCGGGACTGAGACACCCGCCCCTCCCTCACCCTGGTGAAGGTGAAGGCGGGGGCGTCCGGTGATGCCAACGCCAGATGTCGACCAGAGAGAGCTGAGCGGTCAGCTCTCTCAGAGCTGCCGCGAGAGGGTAGTGTTCTTGGCCCCACCCCTGTCCAGCGGCCTCGAGGGTGCAGTTGAAATCACCCGAGGACCACGCACTGCCGGGCGCTGATGTTGTTCATGTAGGTCGACATCCCGGCGAAAGAACTGGACCCGCGCGACCCGTGGACGGCGCGTACGTTCACCAGGTGAATGATACTGTCGCCGTCCCGGATCCGTGGTGTAACAGACGGCCTGGCTCGACGTCTACCACATCGAAAAGCACCGTGGGAAAAAGGACCCGGAGAAGAGCGTCGCCACCCCACAGGAGGTGCCGGTGAGATGGCTGAACGACACTCTCCCCCACTCCAGAAGCCAGTTGGCTTCCACTTCTGGGGTCGTATGGGTTTCCTGCAGGAAGCACACAGTAACCCCTTTTTCAGGAAGGAGATTACCTGGGCCCTGCGAAAGGGTCCCTACACCCGCGACACATTCACAGTACCGATGTGATACATGATCTTCTGTCAGGAGTTGTCGGTGACGCCACGGGAGATCCTGAGTTCTCCCGGCTCACCAACTGGTCATGTAACTTGCGGGCCCGAATGTGCACGCTCGGGCCAAGTTTTATTGGCATGGCTGGCCCTGAGGAAGGACCTCACAGAGGTTAGGATCCTGGAAATCCCCATTTGTCCAGGGCCAGCTGTACCTTGTCCCCGCGGTGGACGGTGGCCTCCAAGAACTCCAGGAGATCCGCCACCCAGGGATGTCAGGGAGAGAGACGGACGGAACCTCCGAGCCCGGTGCGCTGCCCGTGGACTCGGGTATCCTCCTCCTCTCCCTCAGCTCTCCACCCCCGCGGTGGTAAAGCACAACGCACTCCACGGTGGGTGGCGCGTTGCGTTTATTTGAATTTTACGGTCCTCCCCAGCGCCCCCACCCCCCGGGGGCGGCGGGAGACCGGCGAGGGGAACCCTGGGGACCGTCTGCACCCTCGATTTGGGCATGGCGGTCATGTTCGGCCATCGCCGCCGGAGATGGTTTGGTCCCCGCTCTGGGGTCCCTCCTTTTGAGGTCCAGAGCCAGGTCTCAGGCCATCCTCTTCCCTCGAAGGGGGATCCACCCTCTCGGTCCTTCCCCCTCCCTCCCCTAGAAAGGGGATACACCCCTTCGGGTCCTTCCCCTTCCTCCATCAGTCACGGGACCGCCTCGGGCAATGTTTCCCCCCCCGGACGCCAAGGGCCAGAGCCCTCGTCGCCGCCGAAAGAGAAGCCCCAGGCGTTGTTGTTTCAGGGGCTCCTCCCCGCCCCTCGGTGACTGGAACCGGTCCCTCGATGCTGGGTCGGGACGGTTTCTTGGCCCCGTGCACTTCGGGAGGATCTACCATGAGGGCACCACCTTCTGCCCTCTCTGGTTCTTCCCCTCCTTCCGCCGTGAGACCAATGTAAACTGGCTCCGCCAGGAGCCCACCGCTGCCTCAGGGGTGTTTCCCTTTTTCCCCTCCCAGGCAGCACGAGGGCCGGAAACCCCGTCGCCCGCCAGAGAGGGAAGTCTGAGGCAGCTCTTGTTCTGGGGGGGGTCCTTCCCCCTCCCCCCTCACCCCTCGGCCTGCATGGGCTCCGCATTATCATGGAGCCCACGCCTCTTCGGGCCGGAGTCGCCCCTCCCTCCCGACGGAGCCCCGAGGCAGCTCTTGTTCTGGGAGGGGTGGTTCATCCCCCCCCCCGCCCCCTCGGCGGGTGCGCCTGCATGGCTCCGCTTATCCGCTGAGCCCACGCCTGCCTCGGAGCTGGTTCCGCTGCCCCCTCCTCGGCAACACAGGGTTCAGGACCGTGTCGCCATCGGAGGAAGGCGGTGCCGAGGCAGGTGTTCTTGGGGGGCCCCTCCTGCGCCCCTCGGCGACCTCCCCCCTGCCGCCCCCTCGATGGTGGAGTCGGGGCGGCCCGAGGTTCTTTATCGTGACGGGGGGGATCTGCCCGGAGCTCCATTTGCCCTCCGCGGGTTCCCCCCCTCCCCTTTGGCCTCTCAGCGGGGGCCTCTTCCATGGGCTCGCCCGTTTCTTCCGAGCCCGGACCACCGGGATGGATTTTCACCTCCTCTGTGGCATTCACGAGGGCCGGGGCCCCTGCTGTCGGGTAGGGGGGGACGCCGAGGCTTTGGTTTTTTTTTGGGCCCTCTTTGCCCCCGGGACCCCCACTGAGGTTGACGCAGCACTTGCATTTTCGCATGAGGCGCCTGCGCCTTCTCCCCTGAGGGTTGCGGAGGCTGTCCCCTGCCTGCCACGGGGCACGGGAGCCCACCTCCGGCAGCGCTTCTCCTCCCCTCTGGGGGGGAGGTGTTTGGTTTTGGGCGGCTTTACCCGCCTACGTATGCTTGCCTCATGGGGAGTCTCATATCAGGACTCCCCAGACCCACCCGCCAGATAGTGGCGGGGTTTCATCTCCCCATGCCTCCCCGGTGGACCTGGCCCGCCACCTTCTTTCTGGGCGGGATGGACCAAGGTCCACTTCAATGCCTTCTCCCTCCCGCACGCCGAGGCAGGGAGGGTCCGGCCACCTGCAGCCTTCTCCCTCCCCCTCAGATGTTCCTGGGAGGGGAGGGTGACCCCTTTTGCCCTTCAGGGCCTCTTTGAGGGCCACCGGTTCGGTGGACCGGAGGCACGCGGTGCTTCCAGGGTGGCTTTCTGGCTTTTTTCTGGGCTTGGGGCACCTCTTTTCTGGTGCCCCAGCTCCTACAGTGGAAGCACCGCACCTCCTCCCGAGGAATAAAAAGATGACATAATTGGTCCCCTCAAGGGACCACGGCTGCCCTCCGCCACCTCCTGGCCCGAGGTGGATGGTCACCTGGCGGAAAGAAAGATAGTGCGTGGCGGAGGGGCTGATCTTTGCAGCCCAGGGAGGGGTGGATGGAAGTTTTTAATCTCCCCCAGGGCTTGTAAGTGGGGCCTGAGCAGGTCGTCCTTCAAAAAAAAGGTGGCACGTTCGATGGGGCGACCCTTGTGCCCAGGCCTTGAAGGTTCGACGGGATAAACATCCCACCCCCCCCTCTCGATCGTGTGTTAGCGGCCTCCGACTTAAGGAAGAACACGGCCTTCCCAGACATCTTGGAGGTCGCCACTATGGCCGATAATCCCCACCACCTTGGCCATGGCCTTAACGAAGCCCTCGATCGAGGGAGTCGCGAGGAGGCACCTGACTCCGTGCCTCCTCGTGATATTTTTTGAAGGGGTCGCAGTGTCCCCTGCAGCCACCTGCGCCCACCTTCTTGGGGCTGGTTGGGATTGCCCACTCATTATGATTTATTTATTTATTTATTTATTTATTTATTTTTTGATTTCTTTATTTATTTATTTTCAAATTAAATGAAAAATTCTTATTTTTATAAACAAAACAAAAGACAGACACACCCCTGCACTGCAAACAGCTACCAATGCAGGGGTACACTAAAAAAAAAAACAAAAGAAATAAATATAAATAAGTTTTATTTTAAATAAATAAACACAAAATAGACAGACACCCCCTGCACTGCAAACACTTACCAGCACAGGGCAAACACAAAATGAAAACAAAAAAAAAATTTTATTTTTTTTTTTTTTTTTTTTTTTTTTTTTTTTAAACAAACGTTTTTGTTATTTTTTAATAAATAAACAAATACAGATTGACACCCCTGCACTTGATAGAGCAGGGGTAAAAGGAAAATTCAAAAATAAATCAAAGTTTAAAACTAAAAAATAGTTTTAAACTTAAAAGAATCAAATAAAACAAAATAAGGGCAAACAAAGGAGCACATGGCCTGTGCTCCCCTCTTACCCTTCCCCCACTCTGCACAAGGCAGAAGCAGGGATTAAAACAAAAGTTTTTAAAACAAAAAAACTAAAACAGTGTATTGATTTAAAATAATTTTAAAATAAACTAAAAGAAAGTGCTCTTTAATATAAAATTAAAAAGCAAAGAAAAGAAACTAGTTTAAAGGAAGTAAAAATTAAAAGAACAAACCAAACAAAGGAAAAAAAACAAGCCAAAATGGCTGCCCTCCTACACTTGCAAACAAGCAAGTGTAGGAGAACCAAAGAAAAAAGAAATAAAATGTGCTTTTAAAACAATAAATAAAAGTTTTTATCAACAAAAAAGGTGCCCTGCTGCTTTAGACAAAAGATAAAATAAAAAGATTTTGAAAATAAAAAGTTGAAAACACTGTTTTTTTACTTTTAGCAGGAGCTCTCCTCACGCGCGACTGCTCTCGCTCAAGGGTGCAGCAGCAGTGTCCCCCACCTGGGATTGAACCCACGACCCTCCGGTCAAGTCCAGAGCCCTAACCTCTACTCCACACTGCTGCCCTCAAACTGAACACAGTAGGGATTCAAGGAAATGCATGCACATGGATTAGGGAGTGGTTAACGTAGAAAACAGAAAGTACTGATCAGAGGAGAAACCTCAAAATGGAGCGAGGTAACCAATGGTGTACCACAGGGATCAGTATTAGGTCCTCTGCTATTCCTAATCTACATTAATGATTTAGATTCTGGTATAGTAAGCAAACTTGTTAAATTTGCAGACGACACAAAAATAGGAGTGGCAAACACTGTTGCAGCAGCAAAGGTCATTCAAAATGATCTAGACAGCATTCAGAACTGGGCAGACACATGGCAAATGAAATTTAATAGAGAAAAATGTAAAGTATTGCATGCAATCAATAAAAATGTGCATTATAAATGTCATATGGGAGATACTGAAATTGGAGAAGGGAACTATGAAAAAAAACCTAGGAGTTTATGTTGACTCAGAAATGTCTTCATCTAGACAATGTGGGGAAGCTATAAAAAAGGCCAACAAGATGCTTGGATATATTGTGAGAAGTGTTGAATTTAAATCAAGGGAAGTAATGTTAAAACTTTACAATGCATTAGTAAGACCTTATCTAGAATATTGTGTTCAGTTCTGGTCACCTTGTTACAAAAAGGATATTGCTGCTCTAGAAAGAGTGCAAAGAAGAGCAACCAGAATTATCCCGGGTTTAAAAGGCATGTCGTATGCAGACAGGCTAAAAGAATTGAATCTATTCAGTCCTGAACAAAGCGATCTGATTCAAACATTCAAAATCCTAAAAGGTATAGACAATGTCGACCCAGGGGACTTCTTTGACCTGAAAAAAGAAACAAGGACTAGGGTCACAAATGGAGATTAGATAAAGGGGCATTCAGAAAAGTAAATAGGAGGCTCTTTTTTACACAGAGAATTGTGAGGGTCTGGAACCAACTCCCCAGTAATGTTGTTGAAGCTGATGTAACCCTCTCGGTTGTGTAGCCCTGGTCAGCACCAAAAGACGACTCTGCATGCCAGAGGAGCTGCTGATGCTTACTTGGTTTTATTTCTATTTGGAGCATCTGACAAAATATACCAAATAAAACATAAGATTAGGCAACTTCCAGTCTGAGCATGTTTCTCCTATACAAGAAAATGAAACATACCGATGTTATTATTGGAAATCAATACTGTCTCTAGCAGTAGTAAGCAGTGTAAAATGGCGGTCGCGTGGCTATCTGGTTTAATACTACAACGTGGTACCAACAATAAAACTGCATAACATTAAAATCCTATAACAACAACGTGTAAAAAGTTCTGTTTTACATGCAGAAACGCCTTACGCTCACTTTTCAGTTTTATTTACTAAGTAATTAATGATATTTCGTGTAGAAAGATACCTTGTTTACAGAGACAAGACTGAAACACCTACCTCCAGCAATAACAAAAATGCCGCCCAAAAAGTTTCTTTTTTTTTTTTTTTTTGCTTTTTACAGCAAATTATTTACTAAAATAATAAAATACTGAACTAATTTTGGTGAAACTTTTTTATTTTTATTTATTTATTTATTTTTTATTAACGTAATTTTTAATTCTGTTACACCCACCCCTACTGAATTTCACCAAAATAATGCATTGTATGCAACAGTAAACAGTAAATAGCAGTCACCACCAATCATCAAGAAAAAAAATTGCACACTGCAACATGACATGAACTCGGGTTTGCACAATTACACAGCAAGGTCAACTACAAAAGTATCCAACAAAGGACAAAGAGGAGAGAGAGTAGCGCAAAATTCTCTCACCAACTTCTGGCAGTAAGATGCCAGTTACACCCAACAGATACCCAGTTCTAGCGGAAATCGAAATGAACCTGATACAAAGGAACATAGGAGGTGACTTGCATGTAAAAAAAATATATAACAGGTATGTTAACACTGAGTAACTTTTGTAAATTAACTCTTGAAAATCTGAAACACTGACTTAGCAAACTTATCGATGGAATTCCTTTGGTCTTTGATTATGTTTTGACTTGACATAGTGTACAGCAAACGATTTACAGGTTTAACAATGCGACCCACGCGTGTTCTCACCCGATTAGTTGTACTCTGCTGTTCTGAAACCGTGACGTTATTCGGTGAGGTAGTTCTCACACTACTGGGGAGACCAGACGGCTCCACATCGACATGAGATTCCGAGATAACTGACTCAGCTGATAAACATTGTTGACTTTGCACTTCATAGTCTTCTTCCGATCTAGAAAGTACTGACGCCACCACCAGAGAATGGTCTTCAGGGGACATCTGTGAACATGCATCAACACTTGGGAGAAGTGTTACCCAGTCTTGCGTCCTACTCACTGAATCTTCTGGCTCAACAACTGGCACTGGATCCTCAGTGGCATCATCATCGGACAATCCAGAGGTATGGTCAGAGCACGAGGACACAATGGAATGAGTCCGGTCAGAGGTCCCTCCAACATCTAGGGGAAAGAAATTAACCAGCATCAACAAATTCCGATGCACCACTCTTTCTTGGCCAGTAAGGGAATTCTGGATCCTGAAGGTATGGGTGGCAGGGTTCTTGCTGATCACTGTATAGACAGTCGGCTCCCATCTGTCCGCTATCTTCCGTTTCCCTCTATCCTTCTTGTTCGCCACCAGAACTCTATCACCCTTCTCAATGGGCACTCCTTTGACCCGACGATTGTAAAACTCAGCTTGGCGGTGCTGCACCTTGGTGGCGTGTACCTGTGCTATCTGCATAGCTTCTTGGAGGTCTTTTGTGAGAGATGCCACATAACTGTCAAAACTGCCAATCTCAGAATCTCTCAAGATGTTTCTAAACATGACATCTACAGGCAAACGCGGAACCCTCCCATACATCAAGTAGAAAGGAGGATATCCCGTAGTCCCGTGCGTAGTACAGTTATATACAAACGTCAGCGTCTGAAGCTTCCGAGGCCAGTCCCGCTTTGTCTCAGGTGGGAGCGCACGGATCATGTTCCCCAAAGTCCTATTAAATCGCTCCACGCTTCCATTCCCCATAGGATGGTAAGGTGTCGTGTGAGACTTCTTTACCCCCGATATCGATAGGTTGCGGATGCAACCCCGGTTCCCTGAAAGAGAAAATAACCATCAAGGTATGGGATATTGCCGTCAGGCAGTAGCGATTGGGATATTGCCGTCAGGCAGTAGCGATTGGCTGAGCTTTATAGCAAAGCTGCCGATAGGCCTCTGCACGAGCTGCCACGTAAGCCCGCCCCCCTGGGAGCTTACTACACGCAGCACGCAGAGACTCTCTTCCTCTTTTGCTCTTCAGGCCGTGAAGGCTTCCGGAGCGACCTCGCGGTTTGATGGTTATTTTCTCTTTCAGGGGAACCGGGGGTTGCATCCGCAACCCATCGCTCCCTTTCAAGTCGAAAATAACCATCAAGGTATGGGAACAGTGTACCCAAGCCATCGCCAGGGAGGATTCTCGGCAGTAGGACAGACTTACATCATAAACGAACCGCGTGGGCAATACATCTACGCGATATGCGCTGCGCCTCAGCGTCTATGCTCGCAATGACACCTGTCCTAAGGTGGAATAGTCAACACCATATTGTCAACCACTCTATATGTCCGCATCCTGAGGCATCATAGAGTGTAGCACAGATGCTCCAAATAGTGGAGCAGAGGAATCCAGTACGTTCAACCGTAAAACCTCATGAAAGTATGCGGTGTAGCCCAACTGGCTGCAGCGCAAGAAATGTCAGACACCGCACCCTCTAAAGAGGGCCCAGGATGTCGCCATACCCCCTAGTGGAATGCGCCTTCAACTGCCCTGGTGGCGGAAGGCCTGCAGATTCATAAGCTAATTTAATAGCATCCACTATCCAGTGGGAAAGGCATTGTTTAGACAACGGCTGACCCAAAGTCCTAGAACCATGGCATATGAACAATTGTTCTGTTTACCTCACAGTCGTTATAATGTCAATATAACACCTCAATGCCCGCACGGGCAGAGCATGTAACCGTTCTTCCTCTGGGGAAGAAAAAGGAGGAGGATGGAACGCCATCAACTCGACTGATTGGTTCATATGAAACGGGGGATATGACCTTGGGTAAAAGGCTGGATTTGGGCGCATGGAGACCTTAGAACCGTCTCCTGTGAAACGAGTACATGATGAATGCACTGACAGTGCATGTAACTTCGCTCACGCGTTTGGCTGATACCACTGACAGCAAAACACAGTTTTTATAGACACGAAGCTTCATATCCACGCTGTGGAGAGGCTCGAACAGTGCCTTTGTAAGGGCTTCTAAGACCACGTCAAGGCTCCATGACGGTAAACTGGTCGTCCCTTGGAGGCCGCAAACGCCTTGCGCCTTTCAGGAATTGTGATGCCAGAAAATGGCAACCTGGTGATAAACCATCAATGCGTACATGGCAAGCCGATATGGCGGCTAAATACTTTTAAGTGTAGAGGGAGATTTCCCTTCATCTAACAGTTTCTGTAGAAACTGTAATATCACTGCCATAGGGCAGGATATTGGGTCATGGCCCTCCGCCAGACACCAATCTTGAAACAACTGCCACTTGTACGTGTACTGCGACCTAGTAGAGGGTGCTCTAGCACTCTGAATGGTCGAAATCACCGCCGTCGAGAGCCCTAAGGCTGACAGGCGCCCCGCTCAGGGGCCAAGCCCATAGCTGCATGAGCTTGGGGTTCGGTGCCAAAGCCCTCCTTGGGCCTGGGACAATAGGTCCGCTTCGCAGGGGGGAAGCTCCTCGGGTGACAGTGGCAGCAACTGCACCAGGCTCGGAAACCATATCCTCCGAGGCCACCGAGGAGCAATCAGGATCACTGTCGCTTGCTCTACCCTGACCTTCTCTAAGAAGGCGGGAGCATCGAATCACCGAAACGCATATAGGAGCCCTGGCGGCCATTCGTGAGCCAGTGCATCGACTCCTAGGGGCTGTCGAGGTCCCTCACCGAGAACCATAGGGGGCAGTGCGTGGTCTCTCGCCGCAAAGAGATCTACTTGCGCTTATGCCGAACCATTCCCAAATGTGCTCTACCACCTGAGGGTGGAGACGCCATTCCCCGCGAGGACCTCCTCTGGATAGGAGATCCGCTGCATAATTGACTCTGCCCGGTAGATGAACCGCACGCAGAGAGGTCAAACGCGGTTGTGCCCATAGCAACATCCGTGTTACCATCCGGTGAAGGCGAGGGGACCGTAGGCTGCCCTGACGGTTGATATACGCCACAACCGTGGTGTTGTCTGACCGCACTAACAAGTGCTTGCCTAGAAGCACTGGCAAGAAGTGCCGGCGAGGGCGAGGTCTACCGCCCTGCGTTCCAGAGCATTGATGTGGGCTGACCTCCAGGGTCCTGACCACACTCCGCGGGTCCCTGAGCCATTCCAGACTGCTCCCCAACCTTGGTTGGAAGCGCCGGTCGTGATAACCTCCCTTCAGAAGATGGGACCCAAGCACGTGGCGGATGTTTCGACGGAACTTTCCACCAGCGCAGCGCTTCCCAGCAGGTTCGGGATACCGCCAACCTGCGGTGTTTGTCTCTCCGCAGATGCAACGCGAAGGCATTGAACCAGGCCTGCAGAGGTCTCTGGTGTAATAAGCCCAAGGGAAGGGCTTGCGAGGCGGCAGCCATCAACCCCAGCATGCGCTGACACAGCTCCATGCTGACTGTTTCTCTCAACCTGAATAGGGAGAGACACCGCCCATCGAGGCAACTCTTTGTGTCGACAGGGTCGCCCATGGACACTGAGTCCAGATGCAGACCCAAGAATTGGGTCTGTTGGTTTACCACGAGGCGGCTCTTTTCTGAATTGACCTTCAGACCTAGCCGCTGAAGATGGTCTGTAACCATCACTGTGTGCTGTGCCAACTGCTCCTTCGACTGCGCGCAGACGAGCCAGTCGTCCAGATAGTTCAGCAGTCGGACGCCTTGAGCCCGCAAGGGAGCTAGAATGGCATCCATACATTTCGAAAAGGTTCGAGGAGCTAGTGACAGGCCGAATGGAAGGACACAAAACTCGTATACCCTGCTCTAAAATGCGAAACGCAGATACTTCCTGTGACCCGGGCAGATGGGAACGTGAAAGTATGCATCTGTCAGGTCCAAGGTGGTGAACCAGTTGCCGTGTCGGACTGACTGGATGATGTGCCTGTGCGTAAGCATCCTGAACGATAACACCCGCAGGTATTTGTTCAGTACTCGCAGATCTAAAATAGGGCGGAGCCCGCCGTCCTTTTTGGGCACCAGGAAGTATTTGGAATAGAACCCCTGGTCGATCTGGGTTGTTGAATGGCACGCTTCCTGAGCAATGCCTGTATTTCCACATTCAGAGCTGAGGACTGAACCGAGTCCTTCACTGCAGTTACCACCACTCCCGGAAGGGGGAGGTTTTAACTGGAACTGAAGGTGTACCCGGTGAATATAGTTTTGCGCACCCAGATGTCGTTGGTGCATTGTTGCCAGAACTGGAGCTGTGGGACAGTGTAGGGTGGGTTAACAGCTGCCTGGAGTTTTCAGGGCTGTTTTGGCTGCGCTTGCTCGCGAGCCTGGCCAGAGCCATGGGACGTGGCCTGCCACCTCCTCTAGGGCGCCACCCTCCGTGCTGCGGTCTTACAAACGAGGGTTGGCCACGTGCTGATGGACCTGAAGGGGAGGTCTTACTACCCCGTGGTTGCGCCTGCTGCTGTGGCAGTGTCCTGCGCCACTGATGTTCCTGAGGCTGCTTCGGCTGGAACGGCTTTTTTGGCCACATTTTCGTCATTTGCTGCGACGCCTCCCACGCCTTGGCGGAGCATTGCAGCGTCTCCTCCACCGCCGGACCAAATGTGTGTCCCGGTGTAATTGGGGCATCCAGCAACGGGGCCTTGTCAGGTTCCTGCACTCTCGCTTGCGAGAGCCAGAGCTGCCTTCTGGCCACCACCAGAGACGCGATGCTCCTGCCCTGAGCCCGCGCGTTGAGCTGGGCCAGCTTCACCAGCAGCTGACTGACCGTCCCCAACTTGCTTCTGAGGGCCACAGAAGGGCACTCAGGCAGGTCTCTAATGAGTGCCGCTTGGTAGACTGTCAGCAAACTGGCCACATTTGACAGTTTGACCGCCTCCGTGGCCGCAGCGTACACCTTTTTTAGGTGTACCTCTGTGGTCCTGCACTGCTTATTGGGGCATGCAGGATCTTTTGTCAGCCCCGATAATGTTGGCGTCTTCACCAACGCGGGAACGCCAGCCCACTGGTGGGAAGGACGCCAACCCAGCTTCACTTGCCCCTTGCATGTTAAAGGCCAAGCCTTGAGAAGTCACAGGAGCAGAGGCCGGAGCCCCCAGGTGGACTGCACCTCCTTAATAAAGTCTGGGAATGCCGGAAGCATCCTGGACTGATGGGGGCTAGGCTGAAGGCTTACTCAAACAAGGATCGCCGTGGTAGTTCCGCCCATAGGCCACTTGATGCCCAAGTGGCGGGTTGCTCTCTCCACCACAGACCACGCCGGGTCATCGGTATCCAGCACCTGGAGCTCGATGTCCTGCTCAGAGTGCTGGGAGGCTACCTCAGCCTCTATACTCTCCCCTTCTAGGATGTCAGATGCGTCTCTGGACACTGCATCGATATCCCACTCCCTTTGAGGTTGCACTGGAAGGGCGACGACCGGTGCAGGTTGTGGAGGGGCCACTGGCTGGCTAGCAATGGGCCCAGTCGGTTGTTCTGGGACTGGGGGCACCACATTTGCTAGGGACATGAGGATGGACTGCTGCCCCATCATAACCTCCATAAATTGGGACATTTTGGAGGTTAGCTCCGCCACCCCCGACCTGTCTCTGTATCGCCTGTCCCGACGATGGGAGCGAGAGCGTCCTCTCCGTCGAGGCGATCTGGAGTGCGACCTAGACTCCCGACGGGGCGCACCTACGAGGGGAGGGGCTGCGTTCCCGAGCGCGTCTGGCGGGGGACCTCTGACCAGCTGTTAGCTGGGAGGACGGGCTCCTGGAGAGCTGCAGCCGCCCTGGCGGCGTCGCCGTAGATGACGGCGGGGCAGAAATGGTGTGGGATGATCCCGAGGAAGGAGAGTGCCCACCCACTGCTTTCTTCGCCCTTTGGCGGAGGATGCGTGCCTGGAAGCCAGCACAGAGATGACAAAAAGCCCTATCCGCCAACGCGGATGTGGCATGCTTTGGCCCCAGACACGTCACACAGGGCAGCAGTGTGGAGTAGTAGGGCAGCAGTGTGGAGTAGTGATTAGGGCTCTGGACTCTTGACCGGAGGGTCGTGGGTTCAATCCCAGGTGGAGGACACTGCTGCTGTACCCTTGAGCAAGGTACTTTACCTAGATTGCTCCAGTAAAAACCCAACTGTATAAATGGGGAATTGTATGTAAAAATAATGTGATATCTTGTAATAAGTGTAAGTCGCCCTGGATAAGGGCGTCTGCTAAGAAATAATTATTTTTTATTTTTTTTATCACACAATCATCGTGCGGATCGCTGGCAGGCAGCTTTGCCTGATAGGTCACGCAGCGATGAAAGCCCGACATCTCCGGGCTGCGTGGCTCAACAAACGCCGAAAAGTGCCGAGATAATCGAAGGCCCAAAGCAATCGCGCCGAAAGCACCGAACGCCGATGCTACGCGTGCCGAAAGCACCGAAGGCCGAGCGGTTGCCGAAAGCACCGATCGTCGGCGACGAGCGTCGACGCGAGACCGGCACTGCCCGCCGAAGGCCCAAGCCGCCGAAGGCCGAAAGGCGAGCACGAACTGCCGAAGAGCACTTAAGCGCCGGCGGCACTGAGTTACCCCTAGGCCGACGAAAGCGGAGGTGTCGGGCCGAAGCGCCGAAAGGCGTCGAGGCAAGCGTGCACGGAGGTTGCGCCTCGCGCCGAAGGGCGAGCGCCGAAGTGTCAGCCCGAAGCACCGCGGGTGAACGCACCGGAGTCCTAACCGAGCTGCCGAGCGCCGAGGCGCTGACACCGGCTGAAACGAAGTAGCGTAAAAGCACCGACGGCGCCGAGCGCCAGCTGACCCGCAGGCGAGACGCTAGGCGCTGACACCAACAGAACAGAAAATAGGAGGCAGTACCACACAGAGAATTGTGAGGGTCTGGAACCAACTCCCAGTAATGTTGTTGCTGACACCCTGGGATCCTTCAAGAGCGGAGACGGGATCAATGCTGGTACAAGATGTCTGAATGCCTCCTCTCGATTAAACTTTCTTATGTTCTTCTTAGGTTCTTACCTAGGTGCTTAAGGAGTATGTGTTTGGTGGTCGCCTTCCTAATGGTGAAAAAAAAGGGATTTTTTTTTTTTTTTTTTTTTTTTTTGGGACGCAGCAACACTATAGTGCTTAGTGACTGTAAGGGCAGGCCGTACAGCTACCACGCTGTAGGGATGGAACACACTCCAGTGGATTAATATATAGAGGCTGCAGAGCAGGCTCCACACACACGCGGTCTAGCCAGAGGCAAGACCGAGGCTGCAATGCGCGCGTGGCCAAAGGCCAACGCAACGCGCGTCCTAACAATATATATATATAACAAATATAAAATATATTACAAAAACCCCAAAACACACGATAACAATTATTAAATAATTATAGTAATAAGGAAAGACGAAGACCACGAGAATAAACAAAAACGCGATTCCGAAGCAAAGCGTGAAGGAATATATAATGTAATATAAAATTATATACACAATTATATAAACCGAAAATACCAAAATAATAATGAGTACAACTGAAATAAACTCGGAGAAGGGGCAAAAACCAGCTTCTCAAGCCTAAGCTTAATGAGTACAGTCAGTCGACAAGCTCTAATGATCTACCGCTACCAATGCTGAAGACAAAAGAGGAAGAGAGTCTCTGTGCGCTGCGTGTAGTAAGCTCCCAGGGGGGCGGGCTTATGTGGCAGCTCGCGCAGAGGCCTATCGGCAGCTTTGCTATAAAGCTCAGCCAATCGCTACTGCGTGACGGCAATATCTCAATCGCTACTGCCTGACGGCAATATCCCATACCTTGATGGTTATTTTCGACTTGAAAGGGAACTCAAGTAATTCACGGATAAGGTGGCTCTCAAAGTTTGCACCCTGGTCTGAATGTATGCGTTCAAGAAACCCATAAATACAAAAGTACCTGTCCCATAATTGTTTGGCCACCTGTTTAGCTGACTGATCTCGACACAGGAATGCCTGGGCCAGCCGTGTGAAATGATCAGTGACTACTAAGACATCTATGGACCTGTTATTCAAGTCTTCGGCTGTCCAAAAGTCAATGCACACAATTTCAAGAGGCACAGATGTCTTAATACTTTCAAGAGGTGCCCTGCCTTCAGGATCAGTAGCTTTGCTGACCACACAGCGCTGACAACGCCGCACATAATCTTTCACATCCCTGTCTATGTGAGGCCAGAAAATTTTTGTCTTGCCAGACTTAGACTCCTGAATTGGCCCTGATGACCTGCATTGTCATGGATGCCCTTTAGAACTTCAGCTTTGAATGAGTCGGGTACCACAAACTGATAACGCTTCTTCTTAGTTATGGTATCTTTCAACACTCTATAAAGAATCCCATTACTAGAGGTGAGCTTTTCCCAGTGTTTCAGATATCTGAGGACCAGCAGTGGTTCCTTAACTCTTTCTCTTCTGGACGGCCGCCGTCCCCTCTCCATATAGGTCAACACTCTTGAGAGTATTCTGTTCCCAAGCTGCGCGTCTCGCAGCTCCTCTTCAGAATATGCCAGCAAGGCATCTTGTCCAGGTGGAACCAGCTGGGGAAGATGCTGTACAACCCCCATGGCGCGTGTTCTCGTAGCAGACTCCCACTCAGTATGCATCTCAAGAATGGCTGACACTTCATCCTTTGAGAATGACCGATTTCCAGCGCATGCAGACCTACACACAACTTGCCTGGCTTCAACTCTGAGTTCTTCCAGGGGACTATTAGACCACCTAAAGACATCTTGGACAGTCTTTTGAAACTGGGTTAGCTTCCCCAAGCAGTTCCACATAAGGTTCAAGAAGAAGTCTGCGACCAACACTTCCCTTAACAAAGGGTTCACGGCTCAACGCGTCAGCGACCACATTCTTTGGACCTGGAATATACTTAATATCAAAGTCATAGGAAGCCAACTTAGCCACCCACCTCTGCTCACAAGCATCGAGTTTGGGCTTTGTCATGATGTGAGTAAGCGGATTGTTGTCTGTCCATACTGTAAAAACATGCCCCTTAAGCCAGTGGCTAAACTTATCGCACATAGACCACTTCAAGGCCAAAACCTCAAGACGGTGAGCTTGGTACTTTCTTTGTGCCTGTGAAAGTGACTTGCTTGCGAACGCAATAGGTCTAGCTATGCTCTCACCTTCCTGGACTTGCGAAAGAACAGCACCCAAACCATCCAAGGATGCATCAGTCGACAGTATGAAAGGACATTTGAAATCTGGATGGGCCAGAGCAACACAGTTCACCAGAGCCTGCTGTAATTTTTCAAAAGCTAGTTGGTGTGCGGGTGTCCAGTCACCAGCATTCAACTTCCTAAATGACTGAGTGTGTTTGAAGGCTTTACCTCCCCTACATTTCCTCTTCTGGCCCGCCAACAACGCAAACAATGGCTTAGCTATGGCTGAGTAACCATCCACAAAGTGTTGGTAATAATTAACCATTCCAAGGAAGGATCTTATCCGCTTTTGAGAGGGGGTAACACCATCTGGTTCCATAAGGTCTACAGTGCTCATCTATGAAATGCTGTCAACTTTACTTGGGTCAGTGGCAACTCCATTCTGATCAATTATGTGACCGAGAAACTTTACAGACAGTTTACAAACTTTACATCAGAAACCAGTACTTCTTAGGAGCCAGCTTTAAGTTATGCATTCTCAATCTGTTAAAAACAACCTCCAAACGGTCCAAGGCCAATTTCTCAGTTGGCGCAAAAAACAGCAGATCATCCAAATAACATAAGAGGCTTAGTAAATTTTGATCCCCAAAGATGCTAGTCATCATACGCATAAAACTGGCTGGGCTGTTGCAAAGCCCTTGAGGCAGGCGGTTGTACTCATAAAGTCCCATTGGTATAGTAAAGGCAGAGTATTTTTTGTCATCCTCATGTAATGGCATGTTGTAGAACCCTGAGGTGAGATCCATGGTGCTAAAGAATGCATTACCTCCCAGCGCAGCCAAACAATCAGCCTGGTGAGGCAGAGGGTGCACATCCTTCAGCGTCCTTCTATTCAGCCACCTAAAGTCAGTACATATACAGAGATCCCCATTCTTTTTCCAGACGAGCACAAGGGGTGAAGCATATTCACTGGTCGATTTCCTAATGATCTCCTTCTCTTCCATCTCACTAAGAACCTGTCTGAGCTTTTGCTACTGAGCTGGTGGCACTCTGCGGTAAGGTAATCGGAAAGGCCTCTCGTCAGTAAGGCGAATCCGATGGACAAAGCCCCTGGCCTCACCACAGTCAAGCTGATGTCTTGAAAAAACGTCGTCGTATCTCACAATCAGGTCAGCCAGCCGTTGTCTCCACTGCTCAGAAACATCACAGGAGTCAATGTCCAGATCATTTAGGCCAATCAGCTTCAACTTCAACCTAATGTCGGCAGCACTGGTTGTCTGATATCTCTCTGTACTGGGGTCATGCATTGGCCTCCTGGTGACAGCTGACAAGGTGATCCCTGTCCAAACCTGGACCCTCAGCCTCCATGTCCTCAAGAGCCAGACAGGTGAAAACATCAGCAACCTTAGCATTACGTCTCAAAGTAACAGGGTTGTTAGATAAGTTAAGCAGCTTCAGCAGAACCCACCGATCCCCCCATAAAGGTGTAACTATCCTAGCCACTAATATATCTCTAGGAGCAGAGCGAGACGAGGTTGGTTCAGCAATTACGGTACTACCAGGTAACATGACCAAATTCTTTGGCAGTTTGCCCCACACAAGGTATTCACAGCGTGGCTGAAGAGTAACAGCTCTATTGCATCTTACCATGCCAACCTTATCAGGAACACTGCTACCTGTCCAGCGATTCAGACCGGCTAGTAGAGACAAAAATTGGTCAGACTCTGAGCAATTACCAGGACTAGGTGTACATAGAGCTTTCCAAAAGTTCTTGTGCTGCTTGAATCGACGGAGTATGTACTTTATGACATTGGTGCCCAGTATTAACTCATCCTGTTGTCCTTGTACAACTAGAGTTGGTACAACCAGCCTACAACCATAAACTTCCATCTCAACATTGAAAGCTCCCTTTGGTTGTACACGGTTACCACCACACCCTACTAGTACAACATCAGTTTCTAACCGGCTACTCCCATTGAGAGCCCCAGCTCCAAGGAGCTTTTGCTCAGCCACCTCACTCAGCGTACAAGCCATAGATCCACTATCCAACATGGCACCCAATGTGACCAAGTTACGAACTATAACAGTAGTATAAAACAGACTATCACTACCTCCTATCACTTGTGTGTTCTGAAAGACAACTCTCTCAGGTACTGCAGATGAGACCCTTGCCTCCTGGTACAACATCTCAGCAGTAGCGTAAGTATCAGTATGGGAGTCATCAACAAGACCTGCACAGCCTCCCTCCAAGTACAGGTCAGCTAGTTTCCCTGATTAGGATTAGATGGCAATGTCAGTCCATTGGAACAGTTGCGTTTTACATGTCCAGGGGTGAAGCAACCAAAACATAGTTTTTCAGACATGCAGTGCGATTTTGTGGTGTGGCCCTTATCTCGACAGACCTTACAAGCTTGTTCGGCCAAAGGACCACGACGTGACCTACCACCATAAGGAGCTGGTGTGAAATCAGTCTTTTTTTGGACTTTATCTAAAACTTGCTCAAGCATGCCCATCATGCGATTCAAAATGCATTCATCGGAGAGCTGGGGAGCATGGACCAAAAATGGCTCTGTGGGAAACGGTTGTTTATTACACACCTCAGGATCAGGATGACAGTTCCTGTTGAGGAGTGACTACTTTCTTGGAAGACCTTTGTTCCCTCTGATATTCATCAATCCTTCCCTGGATTTCCTTTGTAGTCCACTCATATATAGTTTTGCTTTTGAAAGCAAAAGCAAGGTCAGAGTCTGGGCAGTACCTAACGAACATCCTAGCCACCTCTTCACCAATATTGTCCATCTTTCTACCCTGCCTACGAAGACCCTCATCAGCCAAATCAGCTGCCTTATTGATTCTAATCCAGTAGTCAACAGGATTCTCCTTATGTTTTGGCAATGTAGAATAGAAATCTGCCAGTGGTAAGCAAGAGGATGTATCGCTAAAATACTGCAAAAGCATGTTGTAAACCACCTCAGGTGTTTGAGTGGAACCTAGGGAAGGGTCACTTCTCAGACCTATCTTAACAACATCTCTAGCTTTTCCTCATCAACCTTACTTCCTTTACTTCCTCAGTCTGTTCAGAAGCACAGCATTTCTGTTTTTTGATATACGCTCTCATCAGTTCCACCCATTCCTGCACATTGTATTTATCTGTATCATCCCCTCTGAAAATTGGTGGCTCCCTGTCAGACTTAACTTGCACATTGACCTGGGGAAAGCTATGTTCATACAATTGTGAAGGTCTGTCATCTGAGCTAGTGCCATCAACATCCCCGCCACCAATCCCAATAGCCCTATTCGCAAGAATCCTAGAAGCAATAGAGTCACCAATTTGGAAACCTATCTGTCCAATCATGTCACTCAATTGCTGTAAGGTGTCACTATTAACACTGGGAGTAGAGGTGTGAGTCTCCCCCTGCACATACCGCCCTATAGGAGAGCTAACTGGGTTCTGTTCTACCCCTGCACTCCTAACACTTGCAGAAAAAGAGGGTGAAGCACCCACACTCTGACTCCGATAACCACTAGTGAGTTCGGTTCTATCATATGATAAACCCCTTCCCCTACCATAGTGAAGACCGTGAAAATCAGAAAGGTTACAACTAAAGTCTGACTTATGAGCCATATCAACACAGAAAAAAAAAAGAATAACAACAAAAAACAGTATATACAGAAAAATGTTTTTCAGTACAATCACTTGAGTCCTTGAGCTGGCTATGCTGTCCTATGGTACCTGACCAAAACCCTAAACAGCAGCTGGATCTCAGCGTTGTTCCCTCCCGGCGATCTGCTTCAAGCTGATCTCATGGATCCGAGTCACGGCACCAGTGTAACCCTCTCGGTTGTGTAGCCCTGGTCAGCACCAAAAGACGACTCTGCATGCCAGAGGAGCTGCTGATGCTTACTTGGTTTTATTTCTGTTTGGAGCATCTGACAAAATATACCAAATAAAACATAAGATTAGGCAACTTCCAGTCTGAGCATGTTTCTCCTCCAGCAATAACAAAAATGCTCCTGCTCAAGACCTTGACACAATTTACAAGCAATGCATAATATTACATACAAGCATTCCCATGTTAACATGGTGATCGTATAGTTTCAACTTAGCAAAATAACATCAGCTTTAAATACATTTATGCTCAACCATTACATTCTTAAGGATTAGCATTTATAATTTCTTACAACAGACAACTTCCATTGTATCATGTTTTACATTTCCCTTCCTCCCAGTTTCAGAGTTACAAAGACCTCATATTAAAAATAAAATTGAAAACATTCAGAAAAACAATAACATACCTGACAAAATATATCAACTAAAAAATAAGATTAGGCAACTTCCAGTCTGAGCATGTTTCTCCTATACAAGAAAATGAAACATACCGATGTTATTATTAGAAATCAATACTGTCTCTAGCAGTAGTAGTAAGCAGTGTAAAATGGCGGTGTAATACTACAACGTGGTACCAACAATAAAACTGCATAACATTAAAATCCTATAACAACAACGTGTAAAAAGTTCTGTTTTACATGCAGAAACGCCTTACGCTCACTTTTCAGTTTTATATACTAAGTAATTAATGATATTTCGTGTAGAAAGATGCCTTGTTTACAGAGACAAGACTGAAACACCTACCTCCAGCAATAACAAAACTGCTTCTGCTGAAGACAGGAAGTTACATCATGAAGCCATGCCCAAACCATCAGTCGCCCAAAAAGTTTCTTTTTTTTTTTTTTTTTTTTGGACTAATTTTGGTGAAACTCTTTTTTATTTTTATTTATTTATTTATTTTTTATTAACGTAATTTTTAACTCTGTTACACTGACACCCTGGGATCCTTCAAGAAGCTGCTTGATGAGATTCTAGGATCAATAAGCTACTAACAACCAAACGAGCAAGATGGGCTGAATGGCCTCCTCTCGTTTGTAAACTTTCTTATGTTCTTATGTTCTTATGTTCTTCTTAAGTAACTAGCTAATTTATACACATTTGAAGAAACACAATATATAGTTGTTGTTACTGTATTTTAACAATCTATTCTGGATGTAGAATCGCCGAAATCACAAGCTTACACAAACATCTTCCGTCCAGAAGCAATAAACTCGCTCCCGTTTGCAGCAGACGCTGCTCTACAGTCTAGTGCAGGGGTGCCCAATCCTGGTCCTTGAGGGCCGATGTCCCTCCTGGCTTTTGTTGCAACTGTGCCCTAAATTACTTAATTGGACCAATCAAGCCCTTATTAGAAGCTTAATTGGTCCAATTAATCAATTTAGTGTACAGTTTGAACAAAAACCAGGAGGGCATCGGCCCTCCAGGACCAGGATTGGGCACCCCTGGTCTAGTGGATTGCAATGACAGCGTTGTGAGCGAGGAATCACGCGCTCCCGTTGGCAGATAGCAAGGTTTGTTGCAAGCGCATGCGCGCATCCATCGGGGACACATGAATCCTAGGGGGCACTGAATTCATCGTAACACCTGATCACACATGATTGATTTAGTTAGGTCCCTAATACCAACACACAGTGTTCACGAGCGCACTAAACCAAAAGGCTACGATGACTTTATGGCAGCCATGGCTGAAATTAATGCACCCAGCTCAGTTCTTGGCAATGCTACAAATAGAGAACTTTTGGAAAAACTTAAAACCAACCCTGGCACAAGTGGGTTAGTCTCTGTATGACCCCCTATTATAAGAAAGCCGTCAAAACAGACAGGATTAAAGTTCAGAGTTGGGCGCTATGTCAATGGTATAGGATACTCCCGATAGGGTTGAAACTTTTAAACGTAAATTGTTTAAAAGGCCTGATTGGCTATCTGTTTAAGGATGTGCATTTTTTTTGTTTAATATTTTCTGTTTCTTATGTGTAAATGCAATATGAGTTTGTTGTGAATGTAACAAAGTGTTACATATTATGCTTGCTGTGCATTTACGGTGTTTATGTGTATTTGAAATTGTAATAACAACAATTTCGAATTATAACTTTTTTGTAGTGTTTTTTTTAACCTCATGTACATTAATAATATTTATCCATACAGGTGTTCATAGCACTAATAAACATCCGTAAACACTATATAATAAGTGCATTTTTTTAATTAACATTTTAAATAAAGGTTAACATTCATGACACACTTTAAATTCACAAAAACCAATACACGCCTGAGCTTGCCCATATTCACTAGGGTTAAATAAGCTTTGAGGCGTGTGTTTCTGTCTAGACATGTTTTGCACAAATTGCTTAACCATTTGATCATTTAACGTAACATCTCCAGAATAAAGTTCCAATATGTTTAAAAGGCATCCCTTTAAGCCGGGTCCACACCTGAGCAATCAGTTGCGCAACCCAATTGCTCCCGAAATTGTACAACTCAGTTGCGAGCAATTCCTGTGTCCACATCTGAGCAATTACTTGTGCAACAAGGTTCCCGCGTCTACAAGTTTAATTTTTTTACGATAACTGAGGTGAGAGGTGAAGTAGTTTTTTTGGTTTTGACAACCGAGTTGACACGTTTTTTTGTTTTTTTCTCCCGTGTCTACAAGTTTAGAATCGTATTTATTTTTTGACAACCGAGGTGACACAGGTCGTAATGTGTCCAGTAATTAATGAGGAAGAGTTGGCTGTTATTATTTTTTCAACTGTTATTTTAAATACCATATTCCCTAAAGAAAAAAACAAAGCCGCATAAAAGCTGGATAAAATCGTTTAATTTTTTTTTACCGCCGACATTTTTAAAATTAGAGCTTCTTAATATGCAAGCCATGCAGTCAGCATTATAAGAACCAATCAGAGTTGGCGAATTGCCACGTGATCGCCTGTGTCTACAGAAGTCGCTCAGCTGGTTGCCTGAAAAGTAGAGCACTGCTCTACTTCAAGCAACTGGTTGCACAACTGCTCGCAACTGGTTGCAGGGACGTCCACATATAAGCGGCTCAGTTGCAAGCAACTAAGTTCACCTCAGTTCACCTTAAACTACTTCACCTTGTAGATGGAATAAAAATGTAAAAAAAAACCTGTCACCTCAGTTATCATAAAAAAATGAAACTTGTAGACGCGGGAACCTTGTTGCACAAGTAATTGCTCAGATGTGGACAAAGCAATTGCTCGCAACTGAGTTGCACAATTTCCGGAGCAATTGGGTTGTGCAACTGATCGCTCAGGTGTGGACCCGGCTTAACAGACAACACATCTTGCAATTGAACACTGTTATAGACTATGCATTTTGCATTGGTGTTTAAAAATGTCATAATAGATTTTGGGAAGAAAAAACTGTCTGGCGAAAAACCATAGGAATCAAAAAATTCTGCACTTCTGTCGTCTGTCAAGAAATAGCTAGCCAGTGCTCTCCAGGTAAGTTATTGGGGGGTGTATTAATCACTATACACAAAGGTCTTTGCGTCTGTTTATCTTTGGGTAACATGTTGCAGGGAAATACGCCTAAAAATGTCTCTCTGGTTGGTGCTGCTGCTGATAAGATATTATCCAGCTGTGTCGTGTCCATGTTGGTCGAATCGTGTTTTCTTTTTTCTTGTTTTAAAAAGATTCAACTAAAGTCATACAGGACTTGGTGTCTCATATTGATTTCCAACACATTATCAAAATAGCATATATAATCATGTTCACGGTGTTGGGTAATGGTGCCTCAAAACGTATCTCGGCTCGGAGGTTTCCTGTTCTAATAAGGGAATAGTGACCCGTGCATTCTTGGTCGGGACTTAGGTTGAATGCAAATAATGTATACCCCTTTGCAAATTCTTCACGATCCACCAGCAGCGGTTTGACTGTCAGTCGCTTGTCAGCTGTTTCCACAAGTTGAAAGTATTCACGCACGCAGTTTCCATTTTGAAAATCAGGCTGTAGAGGCTTAGTCGGTTGCTGCTCACCGTCAGCATACAGAGCAAAAAAAATTATGTCGTAATGTTTAAAATTGAAGGGGTTGTCCGTGTAACTCCCGCTGAATGCTTTGTCAACAAAGCCCACTACCACGACTTTTGGTAATTGTCCCAAGAACAGGATTTCCTGATTACAACACGACTGCCTGCGGCTAAACTAAATACTTTCATTTGAACCCGATCAATAGGATATTTGGCATTAGCTGTCAACAGAGCCTCCGCATGGCCGAGCCGTTACAGTGTTTACGTTGCTCATTAAGCAAAATGAATCTCTATTACGAGTGAGTTTAATTTTTATATCAACACCATTCAGCATTAGTTTGTCTTGAAAAAACAAATCAGCGTACAGGTGTCCCAATAACTCTAATTTTTTGCTTGAAGCTGTGCACTGGCCCTTTTTAAAACCTTCGTTGGCTCCAGTCAGCGTGGTTATTTCGTGATGTCCTGGGGTATCTTTGTAAAACAGACCTGTAGAAAATTGTGTTTTCAGAGTATCTTCGCTGTAATTAAGAACAGCTTCTATAAAAGCCCTGTAGGGATAGCTGTTATTTAATTGACTGACAAGACGGTCCCCCACCGTGATATCAACTTGACTAAAAAGAGAGGCTATGGGGTAATTTACAAGGCTCACGCGTTCATCCGCAGCAATGTCTGACCCGTCGTCTTTAACTATTTTACAGTTCAGGTACAGCAGCATGTTTTTTAAATGTAAATAATCTTCACCGTTCCCGGCTATGTAAAATTCCAAAGGGGCATTTTCTGAAAGAGCTGTAAGTGGTGGAACTTCAACATAAATACTTTTTTCGATGCTAGTTTGAGTAGGGGCCATCTGAAAGATATCCAGTTCTGATTTTGCACATTCATCTGAACATCCGTGAACAAATGCCATTGTTAAAAAATATCACCCCCTGCTCTGTCTATACGTGGTCCGCTTCTTAGACCCTCTTTTGCTTTTATGAGTGTTTCTGCCTTTAGTCGACCGTCTTTTACAAGGAGCAGGCGACCCCCTAAGCAGCGGCTGTGACGTCTTTCTCTTTCTCCTGATTCCCCTTCTGATAAACATTAGCCCCGAACCTTCTTGTTTGGGTATAGCCCTATTCACTACAGAGCTGGTAACCTGACCCATCACATCTTTGGCGATGTTCCTAGCAGCTGATTTCATATGCGGCTTTACAATTTCAAACCCTCGCTTCATAAGAACATAAGAACATAAGAAAGTTTACAAACGAGAGGAGGCCATTCAGCCCATCATGCTTGTTTGGTTGTTAGTAGCTTATTGATCCCAGAATCTCATCAAGCAGCTTCTTGAAGGATCCCAGGGTGTCAGCTTCAACAACATTACAGAGGAGTTGGTTCCAGACCGTCACAATTCTCTGTGTAAAAAAGTGCCTCCTATTTTCTGTTCTGAATGCCCCTTTATCTAATCTCTATTTGTGACCCCTGGTCCTTGTTTCTTGTTTCAGGTCAAAAAAGTCCCCTGGGTCGACATTGTCTATACCTTTTAGGATTTTGAATGTTTGAATCAGATCGCCGCGTAGTTTTATTTGTTCAAGACTAAATAGATTCAATTCTTTTAGCCTGTCTGCATATGACATGCTGTGGCGGAGTGTCCCGCCCCTATGCATTATTATTTGTATTTTTGTTTGCGGCGCGGATAGAAGCGCCACGTCTTTTATTACTTATATTTAAAAACCCCGTGAGGATGCATGACTGATCAGCTACTGATTATTTAAGTAGCTGACAGTCATGCATCCTTACCAAACGCGTGCAGACTCTGGCCGAGGGGTAATAAGATAATTAACAACTAGTTAACCCCTCGGCCAGAGTATAAGAAGCGGCAGCTGTCCGTTCTGGGGGTTGTTGAGTATAGAGAGGAGAGTACGGGAGAGCGGAGAGAAAGAGCGAGGAAAAAGAACAATTGCTATATTTAAAAAATATACTTGTTTCTGTTTGTTTGGCCATCGCGCCTTTTTGTTTTGTGTTTTGTTATTGTTTAAATCTTTTGTTTTTGGTTTGTTAATAAATCCACGCTGAGTGCCATTGCATTCAGCTTCACCCGCCCATCCACTGTTTTGGTTTCAGTTACTTCCTGGTCCGTGACGTCATCACACCTCACCACTGCGAGCCAGCCTGTCACACATGCCTTTTAAACCCAGGATAATTCTGGTTGCTCTTCTTTGCACTCTTCAGAAAAGGCCCAGCCTTCCTAAACAGTGCCCTAAACAAACCTCCAATACCTGCCCCATACATGACAGGCAGTCCCTGAAACCCCAGTAAACCATTTCCCACTTGGCTCTTGTAATAATTTTTGTACAAAGCGGGGTCTCCGTAGGTTTTAATTACAACCATCGTTTTAAAAGTTTGTAGCTTTCACCGGACGAAAAAGCAACTTGACAATAACTTTCCCAAATGCAAATGACACGTGCGTGTTCTGGTCTGACTTTATTTCAACTGATACAGTTCCAAAATGATGCGCACTCACTGGGACGTAATGAGGTTTGTCAAACAATGATGTGATAAATTTGCCATCGTCTCCTTTTAAATTAACACATCGTAACAGAGGGGCGTATGCGTCCAGGGTCCCCCATTTCCTTGGGGGACCCTGGACTTAACAGGATAGATCCATTCATTTAATCTAACATGTCCTTTATAGTTTTATAATATCCTCTCTGTATGGCATAGGTCCTAACGTCTCTTGTTGTTTCTGAAAACAGATCAAAAGTCAAATCTTTGTTGATTGTATTGAACGTATGCGGGTAGTGTATCTCTACCAATGCCACTTCCCATTTCCCGGTCAGCTGTATAGGTTTCACTAAATGATTTGTAAAACAGGATCTTGTGTTGTCTGGAAATAACTCTGAAGAAGCGTTGCTTGTCAGCGTCACGTAAAAACCGTTGTAATCCATTTTAAGTATTTTTCAAAAACTTTGAGCAATGTCTTTCACGTCCGAAGCCTTGACCCAACTATTAAATTTAGCACCCCAGCTGACCCATTTAACAAATAACTGTTTGTTAGCACCTCTCCCCCTGGTAGCCAATATGTTTTGTATGCGATAAGCTCAACCTGCCGCTTTCTTCACCTTCTGTAATTCTTCGACATAAAAGGACCCTTTAATATCATCTCCGGCAGAATCTTTCAATTTATAGGTTTGTTTAAACCCCTTCACACATTCTTTGATTATGAAAATTTCATCTGTAAAAGTCTGTTCGTATCCTTTTTCAAATGTTCCCTTTAATTTAGACACTCGCACGTGATCCCCCTTTTTAAATGTAAAGTCTGCCGATTTTCTTTTAAACAAATCCCCATAGACAATTTTCCAAATCTTTAAAGAGTTTAAACTGCACTCTTCAGCAGGTCTCGACTTAATAATTCGGTGGTAGCTGTGGTTATAGCTGTGTATAAAGTCTGACAGAACATCTATATACCTGAACGTGTTTCTTGCTGTAAAGTAGCGCCACACTTTTGATTTTATAGTTCTGTTAAATCTTTCAACAACGCTAGCTTTCACATTGCTGCTTGTCACAAAGTGTACAATTTACTTTTGTTTTAAAACAGCTTGCAAAGTTCTGTTCAGAAATTCAGTACCCTGATCTGTTTGCAGTTTTTTAGGCACACGACCCTGACTAAATATGTTTTGGAAGGCCAGTGCAACTTCGCTCGCCTTTTTGCTCTTCAAAGGGAAGACCCATGCATACTTAGACAACACATCTATACACGTTAAAATGTACTTGAAACCATCGTAAAGTTTGAATACTGCCCCATATCTACTAAATCGGCTTGCCATTGCCAATCGATGGTAGACACAACCATTCGGTTTCTCTCAAAATGCACCCTGGCTGGCTTATGTACAGTGTATGCGTCTTGTTCCGAAAGCCACTTTGACACTCGCTTCCTAGACACAGATACTCCGCTATTCTGTACACTTTCTAACAGACTATTCACACCTCCGAAACGCACTGGTTTCTTAGGCGTATAATATATTTTCTTTAATATTTTCTCATGCATAGTTTTCTGTAAACACTTAACACATTCATATATGGAACACTCTTAATCGGAGCAACATACCTCTCTGTGTAAAGGTATAAGATATGTATGCTTGTTGAGGGTTGGAGCAGTAATGTCGAAGTGGGGAAAAAAATCTACTACAGTATTTTTCAAAATTATTTACAAATAAAAAACTGAAAAATCTTGATTACATAAGTATTCACCCCCTTTGCTGTGACACCCCTAAATAAGCTCTGGTGCAACCAATTGCCTTCAGAAGTCACATAATTAGTTGAATGGAGTCCACCTGTGTGCAATTAAGGTGTCACATGATCTCAGATTAAATACACCTGTTTCCGGAAGGCCCCAGAGTTTGTTAGAGAGCATATCTAAATGAACAGCATCATGAAGACCAAGGAGCTATCAAAACAAGTCCGGGATAAAGTTCTGGAGAAGCACCAATCAGGGTTGGGTTATAAAAAAATATCCCAAACTTTGAACATCCCCCGGAGCACCGTTAAATCCATTATTAAAAAATGG
The DNA here is from genome assembly GCA_036884735.1 of Huso huso. Lineage (NCBI taxonomy): Eukaryota > Metazoa > Chordata > Actinopteri > Acipenseriformes > Acipenseridae > Huso > Huso huso. The sequence goes on from CM072669.1 coordinate 27,221,263, forward strand.
AAAGAATATGGCACAACCGCGACTCTGCCTAGAGAAGGCCGTCCACCAAAACTCAGTGACCAGGTAAGGAGGGGATTAGTCAGAGAAGCAACCAAGAGGCCAATGGTAACTCTGAAGGAGCTGGAGAGATCCACAGCTGAGATGGGAGAAACCGTCCATGGGACAACTATAACCTGGACGCTCCACAAAGCTGGGCTTTATGGAAGAGTGGCGAGAAGAAAGCCATTGCTGAAAAAAAACCCATATCAAATCCCGTTTGGATTTTGCCAAAAGGCATGTGGGAGACACAGCAAACATGTGGAAAAAGGTTCTCTGGTCTGATGAGACCAAAATTGAACTTTTTGGCAGCACAAAATGCTATGTGTGGCGCAAAGCCAACACTGCTCATCACCCTGAGAACACCATCCCCACGGTGAAGCATGGTGGTGGCAGCATCATGTTATGGGGATGCTTTTCATCGGCAGGGACTGGGAAACTGGTCCGGATTGAGGGCAAGATGGATGGAGCCAAATACAGGGAAATTCTAGAGGAAAACCTGTTTCAGTCTGCAAGAGACCTGGGACTGGGGCGGAGGTTCACCTTCCAGCAGGACAATGACCCTAAACACACAGCCAAAGCTACACTGGAGTGGTTTAAAAACAAGAACCTGAATGTCTTAGAATGGCCCAGTCAAAGCCCAGACCTCAATCTGATTGAGAATCTGTGGCAAGACTTGAAAATTGCTGTTCACCAACGGTCCCCATCCAACTTGACAGAGCTTAAGCAATTTTGCCAAGAAGAATGGGCAAAAATTGCAGGATCCAGATGTGCAAAGCTGGTAGAGACTTACCCAAAAAGACTCACAGCTGTAATTGCTGCCAAAGGTGCTTCTACCAAGTATTGACTCTGGGAGGTGAATACTTATGCAACCAACAAATGTCTTTTTTTTGTTTAATTAACTTTTGTGTCACAATAAAAAATATTTTGCACCTTCAAAGTGTTAAGTATGTTGTGTAAATCAAATGGTAAAAATCCCAATTAAATCCATTTTAATTCCAGGTTGTAACACTACAAAATGTGGAAAAGTCCAAGGGGGGTGAATACAAGGCACTGTATATATATATATATATATATATATATATATATATATATATATATATATATATATATATAGGGTTTATTTAAGACCCTTAAGCACAGACAAATAAGCAGCCAATGTAAATGTTCTTTGTCAATGGTTTTATTTTATTTTAAACAATAATGTTGAAGACATTTTAAACCATTTTAAAATATACATGTTATATATTCAAACGGGACACCACAAAATCCTGATTAGTAACAGTCACTTTACAAAGAAATGAGGCACTATCTTCCAAAGCATTCATCATCGCCTGTCTCTCCCCATCCTTGTAACCTTTAGCACAGATCATAGCTATTCTTTCTAACATGCAGTAAAATGTTCCTGCTGTAACAATTGGGACTGCATTTCCAAATGATCGGCGCAAAATTCTCTGAACCCTCATGAAAACACCACCCACCATTCTCATCGACCCTTCTGAAAAATATAAATCCAGCATCAGTTCTGGTACATTTTGCATGAATGCTTCAACATCGGCCAAAAGTTTGGCAGCCGCCGGTTCCAATGTGATCATTTTTCGACCCATTTTACTACACGTTTGATTTGTAATTACAGCTTCCAGGACAGATTCACGAAATGTATGTACACTTATTCTCTCAGGAAAAGGGCTCCTGTCTTGATCCTGTAAATATAGGGCAAAATGTAACGGGTTACAACAGGACACACACACACACACACACAAACACACACGTGCGTTTATACATCTGCGTAAAACATCTTGTAGTGTTTCTTTTTAACAACACGATTAGCCATTTCCAATATTTCACTGTCTGCATTTTCAAGAAGGTTTTTAATAGTCACCAATGGCTGGTGATCTGCCCTAATAGTTTTTAAACGTCTAACAATTTCCTTTTCTGTTTCGGCTGTAACATATATACCACACCTGACTTTTGCTATGCAGAGTATTGTTGACATCAGATGTGTGATGCTTATTTTGTTACAGATAATAGACACAGTTGAACAGACATCTCCTTGATCATTTTCAAAGCTTAGATACGTGTGGTGCTTTTGCCCCGGTTCATCAATTTCACAAGCATAGCAGTCATCAACCAGAGTGACCTTGACACATTTTAATAACACAGAGCCTATAACAGCATTTACAGTGTTGGTCATTATGTATTGTACACGAGCATAGTCAGTTTTAAAACTACTCGGCATATCGTTCTCATTGCTACCAGCAAGACACGCACAAAAACACGACAGGTTCATTTTAGAAGGAGTTGTGCAGCCCGCTGTTTCAGTTACTCCAGCGTCGTTCTCATCTTTATTCTGATAAGAAAAAGAAAACACTCTATAACTAAAATATTTAGGCAAAATCAACCCTCCATTTTAAGTTGTAATAATTTTATATTTACCATCGATCCCTCTTCGTCGGATGTCGAATCAAGCATTTCGATTCACGAGGTGTTACTGATCACCAACCACCTCCTGTTCAAGGGGTCCCCTGCGTTCCCACTAACAATACAAACAACAAAATATTAAATGCAGTTTACATTTTAAGATTCTAAAATAGTTTAAAGGCTATGTACAAGTTAAAGATTTACCTCAACATCCGCCTGGTCGTCATCAGTCACCGCTTCATTCTTCACCGGTGTCTGATACAAGGTGTCCTCTTCGATCTCGGCTAGGACTTCAATGTTTTCTTTAGCGTTTTGCATTTGAAGAGCCATTATTTAAGAGAAAATATAGAACCAACAGCACTTACAGAATAACAGCACAAAAGAGTAGTTCGTTCTTGTGCAAGACTTTTCATTAAGAATTTGCGCATATTTATAACCCAAAACAGAGGCCCACTGCCCCCATGCAGTTATTGCGAATTGGTCAGCTTGGTAAACATTTTCAAGGGGCCCCAACCCCTAGCCCGTTGGTTCTGGACCGCTATATTCTAAACTGGGTGACCAGCAACCCCACTTAGCAGAGGAACAGCGATGCTGTTAGCCAGTGCTGGCACACCTAGTTTCTTATCTTTGAGCGACGCCTCTTAGTTCCAGACTGGGGGCATCTTTTCATAAATCGTTCTCTTTGCCCCAGACACCGTCAAGCACAGCCGCGTTTAAGGTTTGTAGCGTTTTATTTAAAAATGTTTTTTCTTTAACCAAATATATTGTAACAAGTCTAACATCGCCGCAACAACAACGGATAGTCAATGTTTGTATTCTTTTGTATTGGTTTTTTAAATGTTTTAAACTCAAGGCACTTTGTAGCGCATTTCAGGAGAGTCCTGTGTTTCGTTACACGTGCTTCATTTAAAGATGAATCAATCACAGACCCGCAAAAGCTGTGTAAAATAAATAAGACAGTAAAGGTTGTGTGGTTCAGTGGTTAAAGAAAAGGGCTTGTAACCAGGAGGTCTCTGGTTCAAATCCCACCTCAACCACTGATTCATTGTGTGACCCTGAGCAAGTCACTTAACCTCCTTGTGCTCTGTCTTTCGGGTGAGACGTAATTGTAAGTGACTTTGCAGCTGATGCACAGTTCACACACCCTTGTCTCTGTATGTCGCCTTGGATAAAGGCGTCTGCTAAATAAACAAATAATAACAATAATAAAAATGCTAGCATAGCCATGTATACTGGTTCTCCCATTTTATTTTGTTTTATTAATTTATTTATGTATGTGTTTTAAACTGTTTAGCATGTTTTTTAGTCTTTTTTCAAGAGACACGCGTCTCTGTTCTCTGTACCATGTAGCATTTCTCCGCTTTTAAGTACATGCCTTGTAATCCTGTTTTTACCATATTACCTATGGTTTTATTTTTTCAACTCTTTATACATTTTTAGTTTTCTCTTTTACTAATTTCCCAATTTCAAGCTTGTTTTTTTTTTCACCACTTAAACCTTTTTGTTTGCACCTATTTTACCGTTTATTTTATTTTTCTGAAATAAAGCAACTGTACAACCCTGTTTTCAAACTCATTTTTATTTTGTTTTACCGTTCTATTTATTTTTCTGAAATAAAGAAAACTGTATACCCCTGTGTGACAGGGTGGCTGGGCGGTGACGTCAGGTCAGAAGCAGGAAGGAAACAAACTGACACCAATTAAGCAGTACTGCAGTTTAAAAAGAAAGACGCGGCGGCGCCGTTTTATTTTTAAATAACAAAAATAAATAAAAAGTTTAAACAAAAAAACACACTGTCCTCACAGATCTAAAACAAAAGGTTTTATATTTAAATACAAAACAATAACAAAACCTGCGGCTCTTTGCAGTCATATATAAATAAATCATAACGATAATAATAATACAACAATACAACAAAAGAAGTACAAAAACTGCACAGGTAGCATTACTATGCGTGACTGCCAGCTAATTCAATAATCACCAGCTGACAGTCACGCATTCCCACGAGGTATTTTAAAACAAAACATACAAATACATTTTTAAATAAATACAAATAACAAAACATACGGCGCTTCGCCGACAAATATAAATACAATAATAAATCATAAAAACACAAATTACAAAATAACACATTGGCAGAGGGGGGACCCCGTTCTAAAATAAAATAAATAAATCAATGTACTGGGCACCTCGCCCTGTTACACCCTGATTTCAAACTTATTTTTCTAAAAAGTCTGTTTTATTTTATTTTTGAATTTTATTTATTTTATTTTATTATTTATTTATTTATTTATTTATTTTCCCCATTTTACCGACCCATTTGTTTTTCTGAAATAAAGAATATAACAAACTGTATACCCCTGTTTAGCCATTTCACTCTTAAATACAATTAAATAAAAAAAAAATAATACCCCATTTTAATGTGATAAACTACAATCACGGAACATGGTTTCCAAAAATGCATTAAAAACTACATACACGTGACAGGATGGGAGGGGGGATTTCCATATTTGCATTTAAACTACAAAACTTAACAGGAAGGGAGGGTGGGACGTCCGGAGTTGCTTAAAGACTACAAACATATGACCAGAACTGGGAGGCGTGACTTCTGGTCGATTCTGATTGGCTAAGGGGACCTGTCAAAACCAAATGCTGCATTCTCATTGGTTAAAAATTAACATGGTGATATCTAATATAGCTTTATTCTACTAAGGCAACAGTGGAGCAAGTGAAGCTAATGTTTAAATGTTAATTAAGTGATGTATATGGCTCGTCTTTGTTTCTGTGTGGCAGTGAGACTGACAACTTGCTGGGCATAGCAGAGAGAGATTGATTGATTGATTCACTGTATTGGGATGGAAGTCTGCATCGCCAGGGAGGCTGGGAGGTAGGTCGCAGAGAGCTGATATCCCCCGCTGAGAAGGCAACATTCTTACACAGCGTCTTGAGTTATGGGCACGTGTCTTTCTGAGCAGACCTAATGGAAAACATATGAATGTACAAGTGATGAAAACCAAAATTAAAATAAAAATAACTTTAAAACTAAAATTCCAATCAAATATTCACCACTGTTGGAAATAAGTCTGCAGAGACAGCTACCTCTGCTGGAAAATTACATTATAATTTGCATTGTACACATGGGACATTTTACATTTTTGAATACCCTATTAATCTTTTAAAATACTAATACTATTTAAATACTGTTTTAAAAAAAATGAGACATCACAAAGGGTTCATGTTCCAAAGGACATCACTCTACCCCCTACCTTTGTCAAGATATTAATGATTGAAAATCAGAGTTTAACATAGAAACTAAGCTGAAACCACAACTATCATGCCACTGCAATTTCATAAGAAGGTTAAAATGTGTCCCTTTTTCTCTGTTGTTTTGAAGGGTTACAAAATGGCAGTGGTTTATGTGCAAACAGTTATTATCAGCACTTTCTAATGTAGAATATGGAGATTGCAAGAATATAATCATTTTGTTTAATATAACATTGTATTTTCAAGGCAATGTAGAATATAAAATCTATACTAATTACATACTGAAGACCAAAAAGCCCATGGAGAGAAATCATGCTTTTGGGTTTTCTGGAAATATAACTCTCTGTACAAATGTTACTTTCAATTTGGAGATCAAAGCTGTGGCTCTCACCTCTGTCTACAATACAAACACTGAAGAACAAGAATACTTTCATCTCTGTTGTTAAAACATGCTCTTTAATCTCATGACCTTGCCCCAGAAATTACCTGTGATGACTACAGAAAGTGGTATTAGCCTGTATAAAGGGTACCTCTATCTTGTCCTTTTATCTCTACTCAAGTCACTTGAGGTTTGTCAGAGAAGATGTACCATCATAGAAACATTTTAAATAGGATGATTCACGAAAGGTAGAGTCTAGGTAATACACGTACAGAGACATAAGGGCATAAAACTTTTTGTCAAAACAAGACTTTTTTATACATTTAAACTGGTCTGCTGTACATGTAATTTAATACAATTAATGACTTGCTATTTTAAAGGATATTCACATGTATTTCTGTTGAATTACAGAAATATGTGAATTTGCACTTATTAGTCCCTGCTTAAATAAAATGTCTACTGTTAATTCAAATAAAATCTCGCAATTTTTTTATTTTTCTGTAGCTTCAGTCAACTGTAATGTGTTAAATGTACAGGGACATTCTAATTGCTATGGAAGCTTGTATGAAGTTAGAAAGCATGTGATACTGATATTAAAAGCTTGAATGGGGTTGGGTGTGGTAAGCTACAGGGTAGTTGGTGTTTGTTTTGTTTTTATTAAAGTGGTGTACGGAATTATTTCCCCCCATATTCTCCCTGTGACGGTGCCGCGTCCGTCCCATGTGAACTGTGTATGGAATGATATCGGGATGCTGAAATTTGTTTTGAAAGAAATAAATACCGTTGTTTTGGTTTCATTTTGTACTAATGTATTAAAATAAAATAAAAAAAAAAAAAAACATACTTACCTTTGTGGTGGTGATGGAGGGGAAAGAAAACAGGCCAGAACAGAAAGGTGTACTTGCCGTGCGATCAGAATTAGCACACGCAAAGTTTAAATAAATGTACCCCATATTTGCTATTATCTTGTTGTTAGTTGCCGGAATTGTTGTGGTGTTTAAAATTAACATTTTAATAAAGAATGCCCAAAAGTGATTTTATGTTTCCTTTATCACAGATATCCCCATGCAAAACTTTGAAGGTTTATACTAGGGGGCATCCTTATATTTCACGAGTCCCAAGGAGTTACAGATGGATCTCTTTTCAGTTGGAGACAGGAAGATAGCTGGTACAGTGGATGTGGGGTAATAGCTTTACCCTGGAGAATAAATGTTAAAAGCCAGCTCTGAAGGTGTCCGCGACTCAACTGTCTGTCTACCTTTTTCTGCCGTGTAGCTCAGTGAGGAGAAAACCCTATCCCCAATTCAGAATGCCCAATTATGTTTTTTATCCAGATATCCCCACAAAACTTAAGGTCAACCCACAGGAGCTCTTTACAGAAGCCAATGCAATGCTCCCTTTGTAATCCCCAGTGAAGATTTCAACTTTGCACAGCCAGGGGCCGACACTCTCCTGACTGTATGACTCACCCTGTTCACCATGTGGTTGTGCCTTTATAAGGAGAGTACAGCCCATTGGGTCGAGAGCAAAGTGGGCAGTGAGTTTTTTCTTTGTTCCCAGACTAACTTCATAGACCATATAATAGAGCCTGTGGCATGCACACTCATCAGTTCACATGTGATGAAAATCTTTCTCATTAGTCTGCTGTGCCATCTATAAAGAGTTTTAAAATAATGTACTGGTACCATACTATGGAAAAGGGTTCAAAATCCCAAATTTGATATTGGAAATAATTTACAAGTATGTTTCAGATATGTGTTTACTTTCTGAAATGGCATTAAACAGAATTATCTCTGTACTGCATGTCTCTGTACTGGAGGGCAACAGGATTCATTATCCCTTCCTACAGCATGGAACGAAACTCTTACAAATCAAACACATAGCCCAAAGAGCAATTTAAATTTCTAAAAGCTTAGAGATATCATATCTGTGAGACATACAGTACCACACAACACTTTTCTTCTTATCTGTTTAAACACAATGCTGTTCCAGAGCCTCACATAGTATAGAGAGGTAGTATGGGGGGCTTATTCTATAATCCACATGAGGTCTCTTTCCTTTTGTGTTCTTCCATAGATCACAGGTACATAGAGGACAGAATTGTACTTCTATCGTAATTGAGCTGCACAAGTTGAATGCTTTGACCTCTTGAAAGAAGTGTTTTTACAGCAAAATGATATTCCCCATCTGCAATGTTAGAATGATAGAATCAAAGGGACAGGTCTCAAATGATTTCCGTTTTTATCAGTTTTTAATTTATTGGAAGTGGGTGTATATAGACACATGAAGTTTAATAAAACTGAAGTTCAGGAGGAGGGACGGACCCCACACATTACGTCATCTAATTGTAACCTATTGAAATATATAAATACCCATGTAACTCACTCTCTCTCACGTTTGATTCATTCACATCCCTCCACCTCCCCATCTCCACCAGGAACTTATCCTAATTACAATCACTATGGGGGGTCTCCTGCCTCATCCAAACGGCCAGGTAGTGCACCCTCAAACCAAGCAGGTTTGATACCAAATTGTTTCCAGTCAACCTTCACAGATGGGGGACACTGCTGCTGTACCCTTGAGCACTTAACCTAGATTGCTCCAGTAAAAACCCAACAGTATAAATGGGTAATTGTATGTAAAAATAATGTTTTATCTTGTAACAATTGTAAGTCGCCCTGGATAAGGGCGTCTGGTAAGGAATAAATAATAATAAGTAGACATTTTGTAATCTGCAAGTGACCTGCAACAGTCTCTTGACACAGGGGTTGTACCGACAGAATGGAAAATTGCAAACGTAATACCGATCCACAAAAAGGGAGACAAAACCAAACCAGGTAACTACAGACCAATAAGCCTGACTTCTATTATATGTAAACTTATGGAAACTATAATAAGATCTAAAATGGAAAATTACCTATATGGTAACAATATCCTGGGAGACAGTCAGCATGGTTTTAGGAAAGGGAGATCGTGTCTAACTAACCTGCTTGACTTTTTTGAGGAAGCAACATTGACAATGGATAATTGCAAAGCATACGACATGGTTTATCTAGATTTCCAGAAAGTTTTTGAGAAAGTCCTGCATAAAAGATTAATTCTCAAACTGAACGCAGTAGGGATTCAAGGAAATGCATGCACATGGATTAGGGAGTGGTTAACATGTAGAAAACAGAAAGTACTGATTAGAGGAGAAACCTCAAAATGGAGCGAGGTAACCAGTGGTGTACCACAGGGATCAGTATTAGGTCCTCTGCTATTCCTAATCTATATTAATGATTTAGATTCTGGTATAGTAAGCAAACTTGTTAAATTTGCAGACGACACAAAAATAGGAGGAGTGGCAAACACTGTTGCAGCAGCAAAGGTCATTCAAAATGATCTAGACAGCATTCAGAACTGGGCAGACACATGGCAAATTACATTTAATAGAGAAAAGTGTAAAGTATTGCACGCAGGCAATAAAAATGTGCATTATAAATATCATATGGGAGATACTGAAATTGAAGAAGGGATCTATGAAAAAGACCTAGGAGTTTATGTTGACTCAGAAATGTCTTCATCTAGACAATGTGGGGAAGCTATAAAAAAGGCCAACAAGATGATCGGATATATTGTGAGAGGTGTTGAATTTAAATCAAGGGAAGTAATGTTAAAACTTTACAATGCATTAGTAAGACCTCACCTAGAATATTGTGTTTAGTTCTGGTCACCTCGTTACAAAAAGGATATTTCTGCTCCAGAAAGAGTGCAAAGAAGAGCAACCAGAATTATCCCGGGTTTAAAAGGCATGTCGTATGCAGACAGGCTAAAAGAATTGAATCTATTCAGTCTTGAACAAAGAAGACTACGCGGTGATCAGATTCAAGCATTCAAAATCCTAAAAGGTATAGACAATGTCAACCCAGGGGACTTTTTTGACCTGAAAAAAGAAACAAGGACCAGGGGTCACAAATGGAGATTAGATAAAGGGGCATTCAGAACAGAAAATAGGAGGCACTTTTTTACACAGAGAATTGTGAGGGTATGGAACCAACTCCCCAGTAATGTTGTTGAAGATGACACCCTGGGATCCTTCAAGAAGCTGCTTGATGAGATTCTGGGATCAATAAGCTACCAACAACCAAACGAGCAAGATGGGCTGAATGGCCTCCTCTCATTTGTAAACGTTCTTATGTTCTTCTTATGTTCTTATAAGTGTCCTAGTTTTTTTTTGAAAAGCATACTGCAGTCTTACATTCTGTAACCTCTGTGGTCTAATATTTTGCATTACTTGGCTTAAACTCAGTGAATAATAAGCCTACCAGGCATTTTTTACACATTTTATTCTATTAAATTTCCACCAGTCCAGTCTCATCATTTGTTCAATTACTTCAGAGTTTTCTCACCAACACTGTCACTTTATTATTTTTTTTATTAAATGTACTTTTCTAGTTTTCAGAAGTTAAATGTTATTTAATTTTATATTTCAACAGAAATGTATGTTCTGTTTTATTCAGTTGACAGGAATTGCAAAATGTATAAGTACATTTATTATTTGAAATACAGTGGCTCTCAAAAGTATTCACCCACCTTGGACTTTTCCACATTTTATTGTGTTACAACATGGAATCAAAATTTAATCAATTATTTTCTGTTTTATATTTGTAATTAATTTAGAACAATTTGTAGATTTTATTTTTCACTTTGACATTATGGACTTTTTTGTGTTGATCAGTGGCAAAAACTCCTAATTAAATCCATTTTGATTCCATGTTGTAACACAATAAAATGTGGAAAAGGGGGGTGAATACTTTTGAGATCCAGTGTATGTTCTGCGTTATGTGACATGGTTTCCTGGCAAAAATGTCAGATTCCCTTATGTAAAATGTTCAATGCATGGAAACCATACTTTCACTTTATTTGCCATGAGAAAAGGGGGTATTTCTAGGGAAATGAAAGGCTTTGCATGTAATGTACAGGGCAAATCTTTATATGGCCCAACCTAGATGGCTCGAGTGAGAAAAAAAAAAAACACACACACACAAGGAAATTGTTTAAGGAAGGAAGCAGTCCCTAAAACCAAAACTATCTTAGAAAATGTAACAAACTGGTGAGCTTAAAAAAACACCACATATTTGATGAAGTAGACATAAAGGCAAAATATGTAAGATCACTGCAGATTACCACCTCCAGAACAATTTAAATACCTTGCAGACTTGCCACATGAAAAAAGTGCTTTCCTGGCTACCCACTGGATATGCGTTTTAGAACTGGTGGAAATGTCACACTCCAGGCATGTTTATAATGCAATTGTTATTGTCTATTGAATAAACAAGTATTCTGTGGTTTTCTTTCAATGCACATATTTAATTGTGTTAACATGTGCACATTGTTTTATCGTGCTACAGTATCTGTCAGTATTGGAGAACGAGATCCACGTAAAAGGCTATTCATGTTTCTTTGGAGGTATCACCACTCCAACTATTTTTGAGTTGAGACCACCTGTGGTTTCAATATTTTGTCTGCTGGTCACCTATAGCTGCTTTGTATTCTACTGTACTTTATTTAAACGAAAGGAGCACTGTCCAAGAATGCAACTGTAACTTCCAGCAACAAAATACTTTAATTCAGAGCAACAATGCATGTTTTTATTTTTTATTTTCAGACAATACAGTACAGGGTTATTATAAAGTCACTTATAAAGCTTTAGACAGATTAAAAAAAAAGTATAAATCGCTGCACATCCTTCAGCTTGAAACAGTGGGAATCCAAGGTTCAGGGATGTCTCTGCTGAATCACTGGGCTGATTTAGGAACTGGCAGGACATGTTCTGGGGTCAGTCAGCATTAATGGGACAACATTTCTTTTTTTTCTTTTTTCTATACAGTATTTACACATAGTAAACACATAATTGTACACTAATTACATAAAACTACTGTAGAAGGTACTGCTTACACTAACATTCACAAGTTCCCAAAGCAGCACAATCAGGGGACGCAATTAAAAAGTAAAAGTAGCATTCAGAAACTGTGAAATTAAACTCGAAATTTCAAAAACAGTGCTATATGCAATACCGTAGAATGTACCAGAAATAAAACACATTTATATAACAGAGCTAATGTATTACATAGCAAAAGGTGAGTGTTTTTACGACCATCACCACCAGAGAGTACTGTTGTCTTGACTATCCATCAGTTGCCGGTTCCATTCCACATGAAATCACAGCTGGAGTGCCTCATTTCTCTCGCTCCTCTACCTCTCTCTCTTTCTGCGAGTGGCTTCAAAGAGTCTCCGTTCAGAGCACATATCAACAGTTAAAGGCCTTAAGAGTCACCATTCTCAACAGATCAAGAGAACTCCGCATCTCTCAGAACCACTAAGACAGGAAGCAGTCTGCTAGAGCCAAGAGGAAAGATTACACATGCCAGACGATGCTGATTGTTAGAGTGCATTTCTAACAAATTAAGTGTTTGAAGTTGCTTGCCAAAGAGACGCCTGGAAGACAGAATTTCAGAAACTATTTTTAACTATTTAAAAAAAAAACTATTTAAAAAAAACACCTTATAAAGTAGCCAACAGGAAGTAAATAGTTACAGAAAATACTGGATTAATTTGTAGTGCTGAGCTTGTCAGGTTTAGGAAGAGTAAAAGCGAAATGGAATTACCGACGTTGGACGGGATATCCACAGCGGTCATAGAGTGCATGGTGATACAAAGCAACTTCTCTTCTAATTACACAACGAATTTGACTTTGTATTACAACACCACCACCTGTGGAAACGGCTCTGTGACAAGGACAATACCACCTCAACGTCCTAAAGGTAAGAACGAAAGCAAATTCGGTGCAGTTACATTTCACATTAGATTAGTTTATATACTACTGATAATAAAATCCACAAATGTATTTTGTCCCTCTAGTTTGGTGCGTTCTTTCACGCTTAATACTATATCAAAAATAAGTTTAAAAACATAATGCACATAGCTTACCATCAAAAAATATATATATTTATGTTTTTATTAATATGTATTTCGAAATGAAACGTTTAAAAACATATAAAGTTATACCAGAGTATTACTGAAACAGACTTCCAAAACACTGCAGTACAGATGAAAATTTGCAACCAGGAGCAATTTTTATGTTGGTATGAAAAACAACTTTTGTTCTATTATAAATGTTTGCTAAGTAAAATGCAAGTTTGCATATGGCTTTTAGTTATGTTTTGCCAAAACATTCCTGTCATTCGAAATAAATAAAATCACGTCTCTAGGGTTAATTTGACCAAATAATTTGTAAAAGTAATTGTGGAGTTAAACTAACAGTTACATTATGTTTTAATAACTTGCTGCACCTATTTTATTTAATTGGTTATTTTAAATATTATATACAACAAACAAAAGTAGTTAGAAATACAAATCAATCAAAAGATTTTGCTAAAATAGTTGAACAAATGTATTTTATGAATGCGGATCGTTTTGATATTTGTACAGTATATGTTTACATATACAGAGGGGCATTTTGACGCAATAACTTTGGGAATTTTAACATACTGAGCCTAGTATAATGACATTTTATTTGCCGGGAGGTCTGTGGTCATACAGTATACTAAGTGGCAACAGCATTTAAAATTGATTTTTGTCACCGTTTATGTAAGCAATATTCTCAATTCAACACGCCATTGAATGCAATTTATCAAAATCTGTAGGTGCTCGGGTTTTTTTCAAATAGTAGAGCCTTGGATTTATTGGATTTATCGAGTAAAGCAATGTATCTTAACATGTCACACGTTGTTTCAGTCCTGTGGACAAGGCTTTCAGATTGAGTGCTGTATTTAACAGATCCAATAACAGATGTATATGTTTTCACCAATGTATTACTAGAGAATCAAAACCATTAAAAAAATATCAATCATTTAAATAACTAACCTGAGCCATATTGTTGACAGAAGTAACAGAAGATGAATATACTGTAACTAGCTCAGTTATTTCAAAATGAGCTAGGCTAGCTAAACTGATTTTTTTTTATAGAAAAGGCAGTTGTGTAACATAAAGAGGCAAGATAATAATTTCTCCAGCAACATCAAAGCAGACAATCCTGACATTGAAATCTGGAATACTGCTTCCTGCATAAAATACAACTTAAGTATAGAAAACTAGCAAGTGATCGAACATCAAAACTGGAAACTGCTTTTTAGTAAAAAGCTTTAACATCAGGTCAACTAAAATATTTGTTTACAAACTAAATATTCGTATTAGTTTTAAAAAGGATTTTAGAACATTGTTAGAACTTTTATTGTCATTTATTGTCATTAGAACTTTAAACTTTTTCCAATCCCTGTTGCACATGCAGCCATTGCCTCACTCCACTTCTTCCTACAGGATTTTTTCTGGACTAGCTAAATAAATCAGTAAAGCAAATTCATAAACTGTAACATGTGCAAGGATAACAAAATATTACAATTTTATTAGCAAGCCGAAATTGGTATCTAACTGTGCTGTATCGCACTGTTTTGTTGTTTTCGCCTGTTTAGTTGATAATGGCTAACTTAGAAGAGCAGGGAAAATGACCCTGCTAGACACGCCCCTGTGCACAATCCTTTTTTCACTTTTATTCCCCTTTTTAGCATAATTGTGGTTTGACAACTGGAAGCAATGTATACCACATAGCTATTGGACATGACATTAACTATGTACGTTAGCCTTTAATTATAAGGTAAAGGTTTCTAAAGATATTAACCAAATATCCAAATACAAATAACATAATAAATAAGTATGTTTGTAATTCTGAACACAGCCATGGAAACTGATCATTAAACCACCAGCTGTGTACTGTATATGAAAACAGATGGATTTAGTGAAGAGGATTTAGTGAAGATTATTCTTGTTCAGTTGCTTTCATAGGCATGCAGTGTGTAGATAAAAATATACCATATACCATATAGTACATATGTGCTGTCTACACAAGTACATATGCACATATACACAATTGTATATACAACAAGTACACACACACACACACATATATAGAGAGAGAGGTAGATAAATAGATATACAGCTAGATATATACTTACAGCAAATGGGTGCACTGCTGTTTAGGCACTGACTGTGAAACTCACCTTTATACTTTAATACATAACATTTTCTAACCAAAGTAATTTTTAACTGACTATTTAAAGTGTGCTTATTTATTTAAAATATTTACCAGGAACATTCATTTAAACTATTGTAATAGCGTTTACTGGAGATACAGTTTTTGTGTAGTCTATTGGAGGTGTGGATGTTCCTATAGCATTTGTACAAATCAGCATGAGCTGTATAAAAGTGTACAAAAACAGCAAAAGTCATCAATACCAAAGGCTGTGTTGCATTTATCTACCTAAAAGTTGAAACTGTTTCTCATAATATTTTCATGATTTACTGCCTCAACAAAATACAATAAGGTAATTCCAACTATATGGTTAGTTTTATTCAGAAGTTTATGGTCACAATCACTAGTTGAAGGCAATTTACTGTTGTTCTTTTGTGCTTTGAGGTAATAAACAGTATAGTAAAATCTAGATGGTTTTTTTTAGTTTTTACAGAGACCTTTATCTAAGCTGCCCTCTGGTAACCTGTCATGTTGAATTAAATGCTTTTCTGTCCTGTTATCTGTCCTGCTCAAAACTACTTTCTGTGGAATTCTCAGTTAGTTCATTCATAATGTAAGAATTAAATACTTTGAACAAAAAGATTTTACAAACCCCTTCGTTGTACAGTGTTCCCTCTAAGGCTAAAATTAAATAACAGTATTCTGCTTGTATACTGTTATTTAAATGGTCTGACTGGCAGTTGTATGTGACATGCTATACAAATGTATTGTGGTTTATTCTTTTTTTTCTGCTATTTACTGTACAGTGCTTTGTGATACTTTTGTATAAAAAGCGCTATATAAATGCAATAAATAAATAAACAGTCAGCACTCACATATCCGACCCTATAAAATTTTGACTTCAGTGACGGTTAAACACGTGTGATGCATATCTGATTATTTTATCTGATTTGACGTGTATGTAGGTGTGCACTTTGTAACCTGACCCCTACCACCCAAACAACCCCCTGCCCTGCACAAACACACACATTTCGTACGGAAAGAAAAAATATGACTTGAGTTTGAGGAACTGTACAGGGAGATCTTGATTCTCATTTTAATTTGTTAGCACACGAGTTGGGGGGGAATAACACAGCAGTAAAAGACAAAAATGTTTTTTCAGGGAACACAAAAAGATACAATGTCAAAAATACATAGCTGAAAGGGCTGTGTATTAAAATAAGTAGGCTTCCATTTAGATGTACTGAAGTTGGTTTTGTTGGTACAGTACTATATTTTCAACAGAAGTAGTATTTCAGAATGATGTGATTCTGAAAATATCACTTGCCAAAAGAAATGAACTGTAATACAGTACATACTTTTAAATCTGGTATGTACTTGTAGCAGTATGTAAAATTCCCAATTAACGACAATACAGCAAAATGAAATCAAAATGTTACCCATGCACAGAACTGCTTAAAGCTTAAATGGCAATGCAATTTAGCAAAAGATTAAAAAAACAACAACACCAGTTTCCAGAATGAAAACAGAATCCAAAGTCAGTATTCAAAATTACAGAATATAGTGCTCGATAAGGCCCTAATGTCACAGTTCACTTGCAAATGAAAATGCACAAAAGCAACTAAAGATTACAGATTTTAAAAAATGCATCACAGTATCTAAAACTGTTAATGATTAACTTTTACATTACCGTGCTTTGTCTCGTTCGCTTTGTTTTTGGAGGAAGCGCTGTGTAACTACAGTGCACATTAAAGACAGATTGATTTGCCTGTGACGGTTAAACAAGTACATTGTAACATTGAAGAGATGGGCTTTGTATCGGAAAACTGGTGGTGGAGTCAGAAATCGCGTGTGACGGCTAAGTGCATTAATTTAACATAGAAGGGAAAAAACAACAAAAAAGTGTCACGGATGGCTGATGTGGGTGAGAACTAATTGTGGGGTGTTGCGCTCATGTTTATTCATTAAACAAAAATAATAACGCACTGTTAAACAAAACAGAAAACAAAACGGCCCTATGGCCAAACAAACAAAACCTATAACAAGTATCACCAGCATGAATAGCAATGTGTTATATTAATTTATCTGGCTTGGTTTACATGCACTTGAAAATGACTCTACAGTCATGACTGTGTGACATTGTCACGCGAATACATCGCGAAACACACATGCACACACACACACACACACACTATACATTTATGGACTACTTCAACACTAGAACCGCCGCGGTTATATTCATACCTACAACCGCCGGTACATTTTAAACACCGTCTAAAATGAAAGACAAACTATCGGATACAACTCAAAAGTTTTATTCAAGCACATCATAGCAAACGTCTGCACAGCCGAAACGCTGTATTTAAATGAACAATTAAACATAAAAGGGTTTATTTTCTAACTTACCACATATAAAGCACTACTTCAAAAAATGAAAAACTATAATAAAATAAACATTTCAAAAGAAACTAGTGTGTTAACAGGTATATGTACATACAAAACTGTAAAAACTAAAGTAGTTCCCTTTCAAGTCGAAAATAACCATCAAGGTATGGGATATTGCCATCAGGCAGTAGGGATTGGCTGAGCTTTATAGCAAAGCTGCCGAAGCCTGCCTGCCGTGTAAGCCCGCCCCCTGGGAGCTTACTACACGCAACGCGCCGGAGAGTCACTTCCTCTTTTGTCTTCAGCATCGGTAGCGGTAGGTACTAGAGCTTGTAACTCTGTGTACTCATTGAGCTTAGGCTTGAGAAGCTGGTTTTTGCCCCTTCTCCGAGTTTATTTCAGTTGCATTTATTGTTGGTAAATTTGGTTATATAATTGTGTATATATATTTATTATATATTACTTTATATATCCTTTCACGCTTTGCTTCGGCATCGCGTTTTTGTTTAACCTCGTGGTCTTCGTCTTTTCTTTATTAGTATATTATTACTAATATTTAGTTCTGTGTTTTTGGGGTTTTGTATATATATTATATATTGTTATATATATATATTTTATTTGGACGCCGTCGTTGGCCTTGGCCACGCATGTGTATTGCAGCCTCTGTCTTGCCTGGCTAGACCGCGTGTGTAGGTGGAGTCTGCTCTGCAGCCCTCTATAAATCTTCCACTGCTGTGTGTTCCCCACCGCGTGGTAGCTGTACGGTTTGCCCTACAGTCATTCATACAGTACACTAAGCACTTGCTGCAGCATCCCAAAAAAAAAAAAAAAAAAAAACCTTTTCACCATTAAGAAGACGACCACAAAGCACAATACTCCCTTAAGCACCAAGGTAAGTATTTCACCAAATAAGACACTGTACCAGCACTAGCGTCTCCGCTCTCATGGGTCAGCTGACGCCAGGCGTCTCGTGCTAGCGCTCGACGCTTGGTACTACTACTCTCGCGTGGTGTCCGCGCTCGGCGCTTTGGTGCAGCGCCGGCGTTTGGTGCAGCGCTTCGCGCTGGGACTTGATGCTCGGCGCTTGTGCGTCGGTGCTCGCGCTGACGCGGCGCGGCGCCGGCGCCGGTGCCGACGCTCGCCACACGCGCCAACGCCGCGCCGATGCACGGCCGACGCCGGCGCCCGACGCCCATTCGGCGCCGACGCCAGCGCGACGCCACACGCCGACGGTCGGCGCGTTTTGACGCCGACATCGCTGACGGTCGGCGCTTCGACGCCACACGCCGACGCCGGGCGCTCGGCCTTCGGTCCGGCCTTCTGGCTGGCTGACGGTAAGACGGCTGACCGCGCGTTTGACGCGACGCTGGCGCTTCGGCCCGATAGACGCCGACGCTTCGGGCGGCCGACGCTACACACTCGACGTTGGCGTTCTGGCGCCGGCGCTGACGGCCTAGACGCTCGACGCTCAACTCTCGGCGCGGACGCCGGTCTTCGGCGCGCACCTTCGATGTCGTGCTCGACGGAAATGTCGGGCTTCCATCGTTTACGCCTTGCCAGGCGAAGCTGCCTGCCAGTGACCCGCATCGATGAGTGCGTGGCATCTTGGGCCAGAACACGCCGCATCTGCGCTGGCGATGGGGCTTTTGCCACCGTTGTGCTGGTTTTCAGACACGCACCCTTCGGCAAAGGGCTAAGAAATCAGTGGGTGGGCACTCTCCCTCCTTGGGATCTTCCCACACCATTTCAGCCCCGCCGTCGTCTACGGCGACGCCGCCAGGGCGACTGCAGCTCTCCACGAGCCCGGCCTCCCAGATTACAGCTGGTCAGAGGTCCCCCACCAGACGTGCTAGGGCTCGCAGCCCCTCCCCTTCTAGGGTATGCCCTCGTCGGGAGTCTAGGTCGCCCTCCAGATCGCCTCGACGTAGAGGACGCCTCGCCCCCTCGCCGCAACAGGCGATGCAGAGACAGGTCAGGGGTGGTAGAGCTAACCTCCAAGATGTCTCAGTTCATGGAGATGATGATGGGACAGCAGTCTCTTCTCATGTCCCTAGCTAATGCAGTGCCTCGAGCCCCAGAACAACTCACTGGGCCCGTCGCCAACCAGCCAGTGGCTCCTCTACAACCTCCATTGGCCGTTTCCCTTCCACTGCAACCTCAGGACTGGGATATCGATGCCATTTCCAGGGATGCATCTGACATCCTGGAAGGGGACAGTATAGAGGCTGAGGTAGCCTCCCAGCACTCGGATCAGGTCGCTGAGTCCGAGGTGATGGATACTGACGACCCTGTGTGGTCTGTGGTGGACAGAGCAACCCGCCACTTGGGCATCGATTGGCCTGAGACAGAGCTTCCCCGGCGATCTCTGTTTGAGTCGCCTTCAGCCCATTCCCATCAGTCCAGGATGCTTCCGGCATTCCCGGACTTTGTTAAAGAGGTGCAGTCTACTTGGGGGGCTCCGGCCTCTGCTCCTGCGACGTCTCGCAAGGCTTTGGCCTTTACTATGCAAGGGGCTAGTGAGGCCGGTTTAGCGTCCTTTCCACCGGTGGACGCTGCGTTCGCTGCGTTAGTGAAGACGCCGACACTATCTGGGCTTACTAAAGACCCAGCTTGCCCCAATAAGCAGTGCAGGACCACAGAGATACACCTGAAAAAAGCCGTTCCAGCCGAAGCGGCCTCAGGAACATCAGTGGCGCAGGACACTGCCACAGCAGCAGGCGCAACCACGGGGTAGTAAGACCTCCCCTTCAGGTCCATCAGCACGCGGCCAACCCTCGTTTGTAAGACCGCAGCACGGAGGGTGGCGCCCTAGAGGAGGTGGCAGGCCACGTCCTCATGGCTCTGGCCAGGCCCCTCGCGAGCAAGCGCAGCCAAAACAGCCCTGAAAACTCCAGGCAGCTGTTAACCCACCCCTACACTGTCCCACAGCTCCAGTTCTGGCAACAATGCACCAACGACATCTGGGTGCGCAAAACTATATTCACCGGGTACACCCTTCAGTTCCAGTTAAAACCTCCCCCCTTCCGGGGAGTGGTGGTAACTGCAGTGAAGGACTCGGTTCAGTCCTCAGCTCTGAATGTGGAAATACAGGCATTGCTCAGGAAGCGTGCCATTCAACAACCCAGATCGACCAGGGGTTCTATTCCAAATACTTCCTGGTGCCCAAAAAGGACGGCGGGCTCCGCCCTATTTTAGATCTGCGAGTACTGAACAAATACCTGCGGGTGTTATTGTTCAGGATGCTTACGCACAGGCACATCATCCAGTCAGTCCGACACGGCGACTGGTTCACCACCTTGGACCTGACAGATGCATACTTTCACGTTCCCATCT
The DNA here is from genome assembly GCA_036884735.1 of Huso huso. Lineage (NCBI taxonomy): Eukaryota > Metazoa > Chordata > Actinopteri > Acipenseriformes > Acipenseridae > Huso > Huso huso. The sequence continues at coordinate 27,242,148 of CM072669.1, forward strand.
GCCCGGGTTTCGCATTTTAGAGCAGGGTATACAAGTTTTGTGTCCTTCCATTCGGCCTGTCACTAGCTCCTCGAACCTTTTCGAAATGTATGGATGCCATTCTAGCTCCCTTGTGGGCTCGAGGTGTCCGACTGCTGAACTATCTGGACGACTGGCTCGTCTGCGCGCAGTCGAAGGAGCAGTTGGCACAGCACACAGTGATGGTTACAGACCATCTTCAGCGGCTAGGTCTGAAGGTCAATTCAGAAAAGAGCCGCCTCGTGCCGAGCCAACAGACCGAATTCTTGGGTCTGCATCTGGACTCAGTGTCCATGGAAGCGACCCTGTCGACACAAAGAGTTGCCTCGATGGAGCGGTGTCTCTCCCTATTCAGGTTGAGAGAAACAGTCAGCATGGAGCTGTGTCAGCGCATGCTGGGGTTGATGGCTGCCGCCTCGCAAGCCCTTCCTTTGGGCTTACTACACCAGAGATCTCTGCAGGCCTGGTTCAATGCCTTCGCGTTGCATCCGCGGAGAGACAAACACCGCAGGTTGAGGGTATCCCGAACCTGCTGGGAAGCACTGCGCTGGTGGAAAGTTCCGTCGAACATCCGCCAGGGCGTACGCTTGGGTCCCATCTTCCAAAGGGAAGTCATCACAACTGACGCTTCCAACCAGGGTTGGGGAGCAGTCTGGAACGGGACAGGGACACGTGGAGTGTGGTCAGGACCCTGGAGGTCAGCCCACATCAATGCTCTGGAACTCAGAGCGGTGGACCTCGCCCTTCGGCACTTCTTGCCAGTGCTTCTAGGCAAGCACGTGTTAGTGCGGTCAGACAACACCACGGTAGTGGCGTATATCAACCGTCAGGGCGGCTTACGGTCCCCCGATCTTCACCGGATGGTAACACGGCTGTTGCTTTGGGCACAACCGCTTTTAGCCTCTCTGCGCGCAGTTCACCTACCGGGCAGAGTCAATTACGCAGCGGATCTCCTGTCCAGAGGAGGTCCTCTTGCAGGCGAGTGGCGTCTTCACCCTCGGGTGGTAGAGCGCATTTGGGAATGGTTCGGCACAGCGCAAGTCGATCTCTTTGCTCTGTCCCCTATGGTTCTCGGTGAAGGACCTCGACAGCCCCCTAGGAGTTGATGCACTGGCTCACGAATGGCCGCCAGGGCTCCTGTATGCATTTCCACCGATTCCGATGCTCCCTGCCTTCTTGGAGAAGGTCAGGGTAGAGCAAGCGACAGTGATTCTGATCGCTCCTCGGTGGCCTCGGAGAATATGGTTCCCGAGTCTGGTGCAGTTGTTGCACGGTCGCCCGAGGGAGCTCCCTCTGCGAGCGGACCTGTTGTCCCAAGCCCAAGGAGGGCTATGGCATCCAAACCCCAAACTCATGCAGTTATGGGCTTGGCCCCTGAGCGGGAGCGCCTGTCAGCCTTAGGGCTTTCGACGGCGGTTATATCGACCATTCAGAGTGCGAGAGTGCCCTCTACTAGGTCGCAGTATGCGTATAAGTGGCAATTGTTTCAAAGTTGGTGTCTGGCTGAGGGCCATGACCCGGTCTCCTGCCCTATGGCAGTGATATTACAGTTTTTGCAGAAGCTGCTAGATGAGGGGAAATCTCCCTCTACACTTAAAGTGTATTTAGCCGCCATTTCGGCTTGCCATGTACGCATTGACGGGTTATCACCTGGTTGCCATTTTCTGGCATCTCAGTTCCTGAAAGGCGTAAGATGCTTGCGGCCTCCAAGGACGACCAGTTTACCGTCATGGAGCCTTGATGTGGTGCTAGAAGCCCTTACCAAGGCACCGTTCGAGCCTCTCCACAGTGTGGATATGAAGTTCCTGTCTATAAAGACTGCGTTTTTGCTATCAGTGGTATCAGCAAAACGCGTGGGCGAGTTACATGCACTTTCGGTGCATTCATCATGTACTCGTTTCGCAGGAGACGGTTCTAAGGTCTCCATGCGTCCAAATCCGGCCTTTTTACCCAAGGTCATATCCCCGTTTCATATGAACCAACCAGTCGAGTTGATGGCGTTCCATCCTCCTCCTTTTTCTTCCCCAGAGGAAGAGCGGTTACACATGCTCTGCCCTGTGCGGGCATTGAGGTGTTATATTGACCGCACAAGGATTGTGAGGCAAACAGAACAGCTGTTCATATGCCATGGTTCTAAGACTTTGGGTCAGCTATTGGATAGTGGATGCTATTAAGTTAGCATATGATTCTATGGGCCTTCTGCCACCAGGGCAGTTGAAGGCACATTCCACTAGGGGTATGGCAACATCCTGGGCCCTCTTTAGAGGGGTGCCGGTGTCTGACATTTGCGCTGCAGCCAGTTGGGTTACACTGCATACTTTTACGAGGTTCTACCGGTTGAATGTACTGGAATCCTCTGCTCCGTCATTTGGAGCATCTGTGTTACACTCTATTACGCCTCAGGTTGCGGACGTATAGAGTGGTTGACAATATGGTGTGACTATTCCACCTTAGGACAGGTGTCATTGCGAGCATAGATGCTGAGGCGCAGCTCCGCATATGCGTAGATGTACTGCCTACGCAGTTGCGTTATGACGTAAGTCTGTCCTACTGCCGAGAATCCTCCCTCGCGACGGCTTGGGTACACTGTTCCCATACCTTGATGGTTATTTTCGACTTGAAAGGAATGATAGGTTGCGGATGCAACCCGGTTCCCTGAAAGAAAAATAACCATCAAGCCGCGAGGTCGCTCCGGAAGCCTTCACGGCCTGAAGAGCAAAAGAGGAAGTGACTCTCCGTTGCGTGTAGTAAGCTCCCAGGGGGGCGGGCTTACGTGGCAGCTCGCGCGGAGGCCTATCGGCAGCTTTGCTATAAAGCTCAGCCAATCCCTACTGCCTGATGGCAATATCCCATACCTTGATGGTTATTTTCTCTTTCAGGGAACCGGGGTTGCATCCGCAACCTTTCGTTTTTAATGGAAAATCGAAAGTAACATATGATTTCTCTTGCGTGTGTATCATAAGAACATAAGAAAGTTTATAAACGAGAGGAGGCCATTCAGCCCATCTTGCTCGTTTGGTTGTTAGTAGCTTATTGATCCCAGAATCTCATCAAGCAGCTTCTTGAAGGATCCCAGGGTGTCAGCTTCAACAACATTACTGGGGAGTTGGTTCCAGACCCTCACAATTCTCTGTGTAAAAAGTGCCTCCTATTTTCTGTTCTGAATGCCCCTTTATCTAATCTCCATTTGTGACCCTGGTCCTTGTTTCTTTTTTCAGGTCAAAAAAGTCCCCTGGGTCAACATTGTCTATACCTTTTAGGATTTTGAATGTTTGAATCAGATCGCCGCGTAGTCTTCTTTGTTCAAGACTGAATAGATTCAGTTCTTTTAGCCTGTCTGCATATGACATGCTGTGGCAGGGCAGGGCCCTGCCTGTAAATAATAATATTGTTGTGTGGTGATTTGGTGGTGGTTGGCAGGGATGGGGTTAATTTCCTATCCCTGCCAAAATAGATGTGAGAATGTGGCTGGAGCTAATTGAGTAATTGATAATTAGGCTCCAGCCACATGGTATAAAAAAGGGGAAAATCCTTTGTTTGGTGAAGGGAATTTTGGGGTGAGTTACCAGTTCGTTACTGTGTTGCTGCATTTATTTAATGTGACAAGGTTCAGTGAAGGCTCTGCCCAGCCTGAAGAGTTTTGTTTTTGTTTAAACTTTTGTTTTGGCCCTTAGTTATTTTGTAATTGTTTACTGTGTGCAAGATTTGTTTTTGTTCGATGAGCAGTGTTTTGTCTTGTATTTTTATTTTCTGTTTGTTCATTAAACTGCGCAGAAGCGCTTTAACTGCAGTTTCCTGGTCTCTGAGTCTCTCTGCCTGCCGATTAACATCTGGGCCCACAACGCTACCCTTTCACACATGCCTTTTAAACCCGGGATAATTCTGGTTGCTCTTCTTTGCACTCTTTCTAGAGTAGCAATATCCTTTTTGTAACGAGGTGACCAGAACTGAACACAATATTCTAGGTGAGGTCTTACTAATGCATTGTAAACATTACTTCCCTTGATTTAAATTCAACACTTCTCACAATATATCTGAGCATCTTGTTGGCCTTTTTTTATAGTTTCCCCACATTGTCAAGATGAAGACATTTCTGAGTCAACATAAACTCCTAGGTCTTTTTCATAGTTCCCTTCTTCAATCTCAGTATCTCCCATATGATATTTATAATGCACATTTTTATTGCCTGCGTGCAATACTTTACACTTTTCTCTATTAAATTTCATTTGCCATGTGTCTGCCCAGTTCTGAATGCTGTCTAGGTCATTTTGAATGACCTTTGCTGCTGCAGCAGTGTTTGCCACTCCTCCTATTTTTGTGTCGTCTGCAAATTTAACAAGTTTGCTTACTATACCAGAATCTAAATCATTAATGTAGATTAGGAATAGCAGAGGACCTAATAGTGATCCCTGTGGTACACCACTGGTTACCTCGCTCCATTTTGAGGTTTCTCCTCTAATCAGTACTTTCTGTTTTCTACATGTTAACCACTCCCTAATCCATGTGCATGCATTTCCTTGAATCCCTACTGCGTTCAGTTTGAGAATTAATCTTTTATGCGGGACATTGTCAAAAGCGTTCAGGAAATCTAAATAAACCATGTTGTATGCTTTACAATTATCTATTGTCGATGTTGCATCCTCAAAAAAATCAAGCAAGTTAGTTAGACATGATCTCCCTTTCCTAAAACCATGCTGACTGTCTCCCAGGATATTGTTACCATATAGGTAATTTTCCATTTGGGATCTTATTATAGTTTCCATAAGTTTACATATAAAGAAGTTGGTTTAAGGTTGGTCGATGATTTCTCCAATACAAGCAGCATTTTTAAATTGCCTCGTTATATATGCTTGTGGCAAAGTGGTTTGCAGTGTGCAGGTGTAGAGGTGATGCAGTGCTCAAGACAAGGACAAACAACAAAGTACTGGTGAAATGATGGTTTATTTTGTAATCCAAAGTCTGATAACAACAGTAAACAATAATGATACAGCGTTACGTATTGCTCCGTTTAATCCATGGATTCAGTCCCGAAATTATAGTCCCAGTATTTAAATACCCACAAATAACACAAACACGATCAGTGCTCGTGGTGCAAATGCAGTTAATCGTGACACAAGTGCAGTGTTGTCCGGGTTTGGTGCTGCTGGCCTTTATTGATAGCTCTGGATCATGTTAGCCGTCTAATAAGAACAAACAAGTATATTTCAAAACAAACAAAACACTCAAGATAATAAAACAGGAACAGGTCACCTCGCTATATAAAAAAAAAAAAAAAAATACACCATAGTCATAAGGTATTAGCGGATTTGAAAAAATCATGTTGTTTAATTTTTAACACTTCGTGGTCAAGCGTGTACATGTTGGGAATATGTTTAAAAAAACATAAAGTTTACTGTTTAGAAGCATTTCAAGACAAACTTTCCCTGGCAAAAAATGTAATGATTTTTATTTTCTTTCGATTTTAGTGTTGCTAACCTTGCTATTTATCATATTTACATTTTTTTTATATTTAAATGCTATATAAATATATTTAAATGATATATATATATATATTAAAATATATATATATTGGACATGCACAATCCATCGTTTTGTGAAACCTGCATATTCTACGTAATATTGTTGGTAGGTAATTCATTCCTATTGGCTCTAACAGCAAAGAGTTTAAGATGCTTTATTATTAAGTAATTAATTTAAAGTCAAATTGTATTTTTTTTTTAGAAAGCAAGTCATTTAAGCATTTAATTGCCCTATTTATGTGGTATTAATTTCATTTCGACCTGTGTGAGTGCGTGGTAGTAAGGAGAAGAGAGAGTGAAGAAAGGCGAGAGTCGGGTGGTTAAGTCAGCACGTGTAGTAATGTAAATACTGTCGAAAAATGTTAAAATATCCACAGTTAAAAACGAATGAAGAGTCAGTTTCACAAAACGACTGCTGATACAACTAAAATGAGTAAAATAAAACTGAATAGCTGACAACTGGATCCAACCGAAGTTACAAAAAATGACTGGTATGTACTACAAATAAAATACCAAAACAACGACTTGTTTAAAATAGCAAACTGGTTCGTAGTGCAAATTAATATAAACTGGAAGATATGACAAGACACGATTTGCCTTTGTTCCCAAGTAGTTCCTAATCAGTTAGTGCAGTGATTTGCTAACAATCAGTTTTCTAACAATCCGTTTTATAAGTAAGCAATAAGACATGACAGGGTGTTGGTTGTGCTAGAATAACCATACGCCCAGGGCCGTGGAAGTGAAAACAGTAAAAAAAAAAAATCAGAGAAACTTGACAGGTTATACACACGTTCCTTATAAATCTGGGGTTCAGCAGTTACAAAACTATTTATAGTAGAACGTCAAAAAAATCAGAATTCCACAAAGCAGCAGTAATAGTTGGCAATGATTTTGTATCTGTGATGCAACAAACTAAAACACCTGTACATCAAAAGATGAATTCAGCTTATAAGAAAGAGTGGACAAAAACAGGCAGAAGATATTTTTATATTTGAATAACTCCCAAGTATTGCATATTATAGTTGTACTCTTAGTATGTTACTTAAATGTACTAGCAAATGAGTTCCAAACTGCACTGAAAGAAACATTTCCTTAAAGTATGTTATAAATTTGTTGAGGTGAGGTCGGGTCACAGGGAACCTTTTGTGTGTCTTGAAGACAGAGGTGCCGTCACGGATAAAAAAAGTGTGGTGGGGGGCGGGGCAACTAGACTAATGTTGGACGAATAGACCTGTGCATAAAGACCCTTAATTTTATGTTGTATGTTGCAAAACACAAGGGCAGCTCTTACTTCTAGTAACATTGTATAAAGAGGCCAATGTAAAGCACCTGACTTTATCCTGAGCTTCTATTACTACAGCCGAGGTATGACATACAGGAGGGTAAAATCACAAATCTGCATATACTTCTACTGTAATAACATACCCATACACATTAACCCTTTAACTATCACTTATCAAAGTAGGCGTTTGAGAAACAAAATAGCTATATTAACTTGTTGATAATTCACAGAACAAAACTTGGCAAGAAATACATTTTTTGCCAAATAAAACAATTAAACCCTGGCATAATTTTGTCAACCACCTGGCTGAGCAAACAGACTAAGGTTTAAAAGTACTCGGCAAGAACAGTGAATGTTTTCTATTGCTGTTCTGCTGCTGGTCAAGCATGACAGTATCTGTAAGAAGTTGTATTTAAAATTGTCCGTACTGGGAATGCTCTTCATTAGGCTTCCAAGCTGGCTTGGGAAGCCTATTGTTATTGTTAGGATTTTTCTTCTTCTTCTTCTTCTTATTCTTCCATCAACTTCAAACTGCTCCAATACGCGGTGTAACCAATCAACATGAAACTTGGCAGTTATCATCCCATGTAGATTACAGTTCAGATGCAAATGAAATTGCACTCCTGCATCAACCAAGATGGCGGCCTGACGCATTTTTTGGAAAAACCTTTCAAAATCTTCTTCTTGGGAACAGGTGAACCGATTGATCTGAAACTTTGGATATGTCATCAGCAACCAAACCCGCTTCAAATTTGCAAAGCAGAAGTTGCTGCGATAAATTTTTCTGTAAAAATGGCTGCCACAAATTTTATCGAAACATGCCCCTAACAGCAAACTGCTTTTATTTGAAAGCCGCTTGTCCAACAAACTTGGTAGGCAATGTCCCAGTGACACTGGAATATAAATATGTCAAAATGGTAATATTGTTTTGTAAAACAATATGGCTGCCAGACCTACATTTACATCTTAAATTTAAAACTGCCTCAGGTTTACTTGACTAACTCCAAATTTCACAAGCATCATCTCTGTCACTATCAATACAACTCTTTCGAAATCTTCTTCTTGGGAAGCGGTGAAGTGATTGATCTGACACTTGGCATATATCATCAGCAACCAAACCGGCTTCAAGTTTGCGAAGCAGAAGTTTCTGCAATAAAGTTAAATATCAAAATGGCTGCCACAAATTTTACCGAAATGCGCCCCTAACAGCAAACTGTGTTTATTTGAAAGCCTTTTGACCAACAAACTCCAAACTTGGTAGACATCGTCCCGGTGACAATGGAATACAAATATGTATGTATGTTTGGAATACAAAATGGTGATTTGTAAAACAATATGGCCGCCAGACGGACACTTGCATCTTAAATTTAAAACTGCCTCAGTTGACAAACGGTTTACTTGACTAATTCCAAATTTCACAAGCCATCCCTGTCACTGTATCAATACAATTCATTCTTAAAAATGGTGTTGACCTGAACCAAAATGGCCATTTCATTAATTTGTTTTTAGAAACCTTTCAAAATCTTCTTCTTGGGAACCGGTGAAGTGATTGATCTGACACTTGGCATATATCATCAGCAACCAAACCCACTTCAACTTTGCAAAGCAGAAGTTGCTGCGATAAATTTTACTATCAAACTGGCTGCCACCAAATTCACCAAAACGCAAACAACAAACTGCTTCTGCTTGAAAACCATTTAACCAACTTACTCCCAACTTGGTAGGCATCATCCCGGTGACAATAGAATTAAAATATGGAAAAATGGTGTTTTGTTAAACAAGATGACTGCCGGGCCTACATTTTCAAATTAAATTTAAAACAGCATTAGTTTAAAGACGGTTTACTTGATTAACTCCAAACCTGAAAACCATCATGCCTGTGTCAGTACAATTAACTTTTTCAAAAATGGCGTTTGTGCGTGAACCAAGATGGCTTTTGGAAAAAACTTTCAAAATCTTCTTGTGGAGAACTGGTGAAGTTACTGATTTCAGACTTGTCAAATATCAAGAACTAAACCCTGTTCTTCCAGTAATTGCTTAAGTGTTTGGTACTGGTACTGGGGCTTGGGATCCGTAAAACTGCCTGCAGTTCTAGTTTAAATTGTAATATCTGCAGGAATATATATTATGTACTGACGTATATTCCTACCCAAACCACTTGCCTTAAAAATGGCACTTGTGCCGACTTAAAAAAATTGATTAACAGCCAGATTGACTTAATGAGCCTTTCTTTTTACTCTAGCAAATGATGTGGTGCACACTTAAAATATTTTTTTGTGCGACGGGTAGGGGGCAAGTATTTTTAAGAAGGACAATTATTTATATATAATATAAAAAATCTCACATATCACATGGAGCTCTTTTTCATTTGCCATTTTTTAAACTGTCACGCAACTTCCGGTGAGGCGGTAAATAAGTGCAAGGTATTTTTGTCATTTCTAGCGAATACAAACATCTGATTTTTGTATCTTCATACATGTCAAAAAGATTTGTTTGAATAGTCCCAGCACTATTTTTATAATTGATGATTATAGAGATTAATGTCTGTTATGCATTGCCTTGGTAACATTACTCTTGATGATTTTTAAAATTATTTTATTATAATTTGCTTTTAAACTTAAAAAAAGAAATATCTAATTCTGCACTATAGGATTATTTACAAGCTAAAAAAAACATAATATGAAAAAACTGTTGTGTCAATTACAATGGTAAAGGATTAGGCAATTTTCTTTCTGCTCTATATAAGAATACCTTGCTCAATAAAATGTTATTTTGAAGTGTTTCTTTTTTGTTTTTTTTCTTAGAAACTTGTAACATGGGTAACTGTGTGCCGCTTACAATGAAATAATTTATAACATGATAGCTATTTTCCTTTTTTCATAAATGTTTCTAAATCAGTCCCAGGTAAATAATGAGATGTGAAAATTAAGTATTCTGAAAATTGAACAAATGATTTTTTATTTTATTTGTTTTAATTTTGCATTCAGTAAAAATTTGGATTATCATGGCAAATTTTTCTCCCTATACTACTGTGGTTAAAAATCTGCACAAGTAAAATGCAATTCATCATTATTATAAAGATAAAATGTCCTCAAATAATAATAATAAAAAATAAAAAAAACTATGCAAATAAACTTACATGGGAACTAGGGGTGCTGGGGGTGCGTTAATCAGCCCGTTAACACCCCCACTATAAAGACTATTCCAGCGCCACTGGTATCAGTAGCTTTACAACAAAATGTTGTAGGGAGCCCTGCTTAGTAGGGAGCCCTGAAATGTTATCCATTACTGATTGGAATATACCTCTGTGTATCTTGATCACCTGAGTCATATGTCAAAGCTGCTCGATAGAGACCCCTCTGCAAACAGGCACAGAGACCCCGCCCCCGAGGGAACAAAGTGCCATGAGCAGAAAGGGTCAGCACCAATTTTCTATTCAGCCTTGCCTGGCAAGGAGCCTGCCCTACTGTCCCTCTTACATCTGGAAAAATATTCACACTTCTGTGTGTTTTCTACAAGCGAGAGGGTACTATTGTATTACTAAGAAAAGTAAATAAATGTTTATTTTCCTCCTTTCTTTCATTCTAGGGAGATTGCTCCAGAGCGCCAGCTGCTTGACTTGTAAAGGCTATTTATAGCTACACTGCGTGGCTGTGCTGACTGGAGTTGACCAGCCCCAGTGTCTTATGCCGCTTTAGTGAGCACTGTGACAGGTGAGATCAGTGCTGGCTATCGGGTGCCTGCGTGATCCTGCAGGTGGAGGTCGGAAGCCCTGTTTTGATCCGCCTGTCAATCATGGTGATGACACAAAGAGGTTGAGCGAGGGTGTGGTGCAGGGACCTCTTTGATTGGTTGAGGGGCGGGTCCTGGGGGGATGGTCAATCCCATAAAAATTATGCTGTCTATTCCTTTATGGAGTACGGAGAAGGAAAAAGAAAGACCACATACGGTGGAAGACGACAGACATTACATTTGTTTTACTTACCAAAACTGGGACGTTATTTAGTTTAGCTTGAGGAATCTGGGCAACCCCATTAGTAATAGTGAGGGAGTAGGGGAGCATCATTGGAACTCGGGTCTCACCGATTAGCGGAGGCTGCGAGATGCTGTGCATAGCAGCACCTTTTGTTTGTAGTTTTATTAACAGTGTTTATTTTCTCTCTTGCTTTCGCCTTTTGTTTCGAATATTATTTTCAAGCACCTGTATGGGCCTGCATTATTGTGCACCCGACTACCATTATTTGTTTATTTAGCAGACGCCTTTATCCAAGGCGACTTACAGAGACTAGGGTGTGTGAACTATGCATGAGCTGCAGAGTCACTTACAACTACTTCTCACCCGAAAGACGGAGCACAAGGAGGTTAAGTGACTTGCTCAGAGTCACACAATGAGTCAGTGGCTGAGGTGGGATTTGAACCGGGGACCTCCTGGTTACAAGCCCTTTTTCTTTAACCACTGGACCACACAGCCTCCTCCCTACAGGTTTGCTTACTATACCAGAATCTAAATCATTAATGTAGATTAGGAATAGCAGAGGACCTAATACTGATCCCTGTGGTACACCACTGGTTACCTCGCTCCATTTTGAGGTTTCTTCTCTAATCAGTACTTTCTGTTTTCTACATGTTAACCACTCCCTAATCCATGTGCATGCATTTCCTTGAATCCCTACTGCGTTCAGTTTGAGAATTAATCTTTTATGCGGGAGTTTGTCAAAAGCTTTTTGGAAATCTAAATAAACCATGTCGTATGCTTTACAATTATCCATTGTCAATGTTGCATCCTCAAAAAAGTCAAGCAGGTTAGTTAGACACGATCTCCCTTTCCTAAAACCATGCTGACTGTCTCCCAGCATATTGTTACCATATAGGTAATTTTCCATTTTAGATCTTATTATAGTTTCCAATGCTGCAGTGTGGGTGATGCCCCATATTTTCACAAGGTTCTATAGACTGAATGTCTTAGATCCCAGAGTGCTAAGGTCAGCCAGTGTGGGTTTACCCTACACTTTTATCTCTAGTGTTTATATACTAGATATCATAGATTCCCTTCAAAACCCTGGGTTCTTATACCAAAGTGCTAAGGGTAGCTATTCAGTCTACCTTTTACAGCATATACACTGAGGTGCGGGTTCTCGCCACACTTTTTTAGGTTCTGTGGACCCCTTTTAGCACATCTGCTAGTGCAAGTCCTGCACTTGGGACAGCTTGGGTATACTATCCCAATCAGTAATTGAATAACATTTCATACTTGAAAGGGGACGTTAGGTTTTATAACATGGCATCTTTGACTCAGGCAAATTGGGCTACACAGAGGTATATCCCAATTGGTAATGGATAACATTTATATTTCAAGGAACCAGGGTTATGGTATATTACCAAATATTTTCTAGTTTGCACGTCACCAGTATTGGTACACACGGTTATCATAGATACATCATACTCATAGATGAATAAACACTAACACTGCCCTCTTTTATTAATGTCTTTCTTGCCAGATTTGGATTACTCTGTGAGAATTCTGCTATACTCACTGATTTTCCTGCTCAGTGTCGTTGGAAACGCATTGATTATCATCGTTCTGATCTTGAACAAACGATTGAGAACTGTCACCAACTCCTTCCTGCTCTCACTGGCCCTAAGTGACCTGATGGTGGCCCTTTTTTGCATGCCATTCACCCTCATCCCCAACCTGATCGGGGACTTCATTTTTGGGGAAGCCATGTGCAAAACTGTGGCCTACTTCATGGGTAAGTGCTGTTGGCAGCTGGGACCTGCTTTTTTATACGCCATGTAAACAGGGCTATGTGTATGGATTTGAGAATTAAGAAACTTGGAGAAAATGCTCTACTCTTCTAAAAGATCTTTTATTCTGTTTAGGTTTAGCTGTGTTTAAAGGGATTAAAAGCAAATGAGGTTGACATAATAATATAACCTAAAATAAGTGTTCCTGACAGGATATTTGAAAAAGTAACGTAAGTACAACTAATTAAAAAGTGTAAAAATTATATGTTATTTTCTGAATTATTGTTTGATATGGCAAACTACAGACTCTCTGTTTAACTCTTGCTACTGTCTGACTTCTTGTACACTGTGATTCTCATAATATCCAAAAATCAGTAAAGCTGAGAGATTAGAAATATCTCTAGGAATAGCAGTCAAAAAGGTTACACATGAAAGGATGGAACCCTTTTATAATGCTCCACCACAAAACTCCTGCTAGGCTTTCAAACATAATGTAAATGAAAAATATATATTCTATGTTACCATGGTAACAGATCCCTAAACTGGAAAAATAAATTCTGGTATAGTTACATTCATACTTATGAACATGACTAATATCTTTTATATTAGACTGCTTCCTTCATTAGTGCAGTGCCTGCCTGGGCTGCTTTTTCAACAGATGCCATGTTTATCACTAATTAAAACAAACACTGTAAAGCAGACAATAATAGGCTACATTCAAAACAAAGATCTGGCCAATTCGAAAAGAACGAGCTTCACACTTTAAACCAAGTTCTCTCCAAAGCATAAGCGTAACCTGCGCAGATATAACTATGAATGCAGCATTTTCTACAGCAGTGCGTCGCAGTTTACACAAACAAAATAGCCATCCAAAAACTGTTTAAGAAAGAAGGTGAGCATTATAGAATATATTGTGACAAATAGGCATGTTAAATGTAGAAGTAGGGGGTTTCTATTATTTTGGCCACAGTGAAAGTAGTGGGTATTTGTCACCTCAGTTTTGAAAAGGGTTTATAAAAAATGTGGCTCAGTGTTAGAAAAGGGTGTGTTTTTTTATTATTATTTTTTTAAAGCAAATGGTTTTTAAACCACTGAGAATGGCATACAGATCCAGTAGAAAGAAACTTAAGAATCACCTGATCAGGTACGGCTGGAATTATGGGGAATATAAGGAAGCGGAGCTTAGCAGCAGGGTGTGATGTAGTATAGTGGTAATGGCGGTGTTTGTGTTACAAGTGAAACGTGTGAGCTGAATCTTTGAACCTTGAACCAACAGCTTCTGTGGATTAAGAGTGTCTGTTGTGTGTGGCACTCGAAAATCTGAAGAAAAAGGAAAAGCGAAACAGAGCCTGTTTGGAGAAATAGCGGAGAGGGACATTGAGCAGAAACAACTAACTAACTAGCTATTATTATAAATCACATATGAGAAATCAGCCAATCACAGAGAAGCATTTCCAAACATTCCTATACCTCTTATCTTGTGTATAAATGTCATCCCGTGCATAGAATGATCAGTATTTCAAAAATAAAATGCTCTAAATAAAAACATAGCAAAATGAAAAATCCTGTCATTAACTTCGACCTTTGTTTTAATTTGGATAAGTAATTGGGACATATTACATACTGATGTCCCTGGCCGTGAATATGTCACTCAAACATCAGCATTACAGACCATAAATCACCAGGGTGGTCTAAAGACAGTCCCAATACCGGAATACGAATGTACTCGCAGCCAGATTTTGAAAATTGTCCTGTAAAAAGATTTAAGCTGTACGTTTCCAAGCTTTAAGCTGTACAGCCAAGGTTTTTTCATATTCCACAAAAAAAAAGGTCAGTTACTAACAACGCTTCAGGACACTTAAATGCTAGCGGTGCAAGCTTTACAGGATGTACATGTTTTTAATAAATAGTTTCGCCACGTTTAACTAGAAAACACAGTACTGATCGGATCAGTTACGGTCGATCATCGACCAAACCATTATTACACGGACAAGGGGGGTTGAATGTTATATTTAACGAAAGTAAAAGTTATTTTCACTGTAAAGATATTTGTGTGTCTAATCCTCGTGTGTGTGATTTATAATAAGTTAATATGTTGTGTGAAGGGTGTCTCAGTTTGTGCAGCCAGAACCCAAACTGCGAGAGATGACATCTCTTATACAATAAGAGACACTCTTCACACGATGTATTAACTTATACAGTGAACCAGCAGTGAAAGTTTGTCTGTTTGATAAAGATTCTCCTGTTTCATTGATGTCGTGTGTTCTACTTGTTTTATAGTTGGGAAAACGTGAATTTAGGGACAATTATTTTAGGTACTTCGGCTCTGATTTCAATACACAAAAACGAACATTGCGAAGCATGTTGTTGTTCATGCCTGTTTATGAGGAAAATTGACTCAAGCCAAACGTGTGAGAGAACGCTCATTTATTAAAGGACAGTGTGTTTAATTTGTGACGATCGGTAATTGTGCCCAGTATGTTCTGTACCTTTAAATTTTTATATTGGCTTGCCTTTAAACGTGAGCAGCAGGCGGTGAGCAAGAGTCACAAAGACAAAGACATGCCAAATCACAGACACAGTGAGTCAGTCACAGAGACAGAGAGAGAGCAGAGAGACGGAGAAAACTTTTGAACTGTCATAGCAGCGTGCATAGAGACAAGCAGATTTTTTTTTTTTTTTTGAATAGTGTAGAAGTTAAAATTAGTAAATTGGATAAGCACCAGCAGTGTTCGCGCTAGGCCGCACCATTGCGCCAGTGGCCCCCTGAAATAAAAAAATGTCCCGCTGAATTTCTCTTAACATGCCCATGTGTCCCCCTCCCCAGATGCAATTCCGATAAACAGTGTATATATCACACACTTAAGGATTAGACACATAAATATCTGTGAAAATAACTTTTATTTTCATTAAATATAACATTCAACCCCCCCTTCTCCCTGTCTAAAAATGGTTTGGTCCAGGATCGACCGTAACATGACAAAACTATTTATTAAAAACAAATGTACATCCTGTAAAGCTTGTACAACTAGCATTCAAGTGTCCTGAAGCATAGTTAGTAACTGAAGAGTTGAAACAGTTGCTTTGATTTGGTGTAGGAAAGGTATAAAAGAATTTGAAAAAGCCTTGGCTGTTGGGTGAAGTTTAGAAACGTACAGCTTAAAGCTTTTTACAGGACCATTTTTTAAAAATCTGCCTGTGAGTACATTTGTATATCAGATATTGGGACTGTCTTAAGACCACCTTGGTGATTTTTGGTCTGTAATGCTGATGTTTGAGTGACATACTCACAGCCAGTGCCATCGGTAAATACAACAAAGTTATTTTTACAGAGATTAGCAGTGTTTTCGTTTCCTCGTCTATGAAAGAAAAACTGTATCTCCAACCATACTTTACAGAGCAAGTTAGTAGATGTTTTTTTCACACGGTTCTAGACGTATACAGTTTCTTCAGATCTGTTCTTGAAATCGGCTTTTTATGATTTACATAATTTAAGCCATGACAAGCTGCATGTTTAGCTTGTAGATTTAGGTGTTTGTTTGCCTGACAGAATTCAGAATCTTTACTGATATCAGTATTTTTATTCCAGGGGTGTTGCTGAAGGTAACGGTTAATCCAGTGCTCGAGTCCCCCCCCAATCATTTCAACAACAGTTAAAGTTAACGTATTAATGAGTGTTCAGATGTTTACAAAACAGCAATACATGTACAGATATCCCTCTTCCCACAGTATATAATGAGTAAAAGTTAAATACATTTAAATGTAATTTCTATATATTGTGTATATAAATCGGTGGTCACAGACCCAGAATAAATGTTACTTTTCTTAACTTTAATATAGTGTTTCAAACATATATTAACTAAATAAAAGGTCTTCATAAATTTATATAACAAACATGCACATACCGTACAGTGCTAAAGTGTTCATACTGTAAGTTACATCCCTTCTGTTTTAATGTATTTATTGTTAATAAATACAGTATTGTAGTACACTTGTGGAAATTTAACTTACCTGTCAAAGCTGTTTTTAGACTTCTTTTTAATGACAGGAAAGTAGGACAGTATCCCACTGGTTTTTATCAGACATTACTATCAGTGGTGTAGTGGTAAATAACAGTTTGGAGTTGAACAGATAGATTGAACAAATAAACATGAAGAGATTAATTGTTATTGTCTTTTCCAATGACACGCCAAGAGACTGAAGAATAATGAAAGCAGAAAGCATAGAAATACTTGAGACTGTAATTAGGAAGTGTACACCTACCCTGATACCAGTAGCCAGAGTAATGTGCTACTGAAGTAACTGCTGGGGAAAAAATAATGGTTTGGAAATATCTATGTATGACAATGTGCTTGCATAATATATATATAACAAAATGTCAATGTTACATTGTCAATGTAAAAAAACAAGTTAGAAAACGCAACGGCCGTTTAAATGGTGATATCAAACACAAAAACCCAAGTTATGAGAAGCAATTGGGGCAACCTTGTCAAGCATCAAGCAAATAGGCACAATTGGAAAGGTGCTGGGGCCCAACATTCACACAATTGTTGCTTCTAACTTGGCTTCTTTTTTTGATCGCTCCACTTTACATTGAAATGCTCATTCCCTTATCAGCTGGGTTGTAACCAGAATAAAGATGCTGAGACACATATGTGCCAAAGAAAGTGCTCAACACAGACTGAAGTGTTCTTGGTTATCCTTACAAGCACTACAGAGAGAAAGACAGACGGGGAATGGGAGAGGTGTCATCACATGCACAGACCAGTATGCTTTGGGAAGACACACAGACAACATGCAGGTAAGGCACATGGACAGACATTTAGCCCATACATACAAGAATACCTTAAAGAGCACGAAGCAGTATATTTCCATCAATGAAGATGATGAACAAGACCAATAATGGCAACGAGTGCAAGGGATAATGAGAATGCAAGGTAAGTGTATGGGAAGTGACAGTTGATGGGGCAGGCATTGCAGATCCAGGGCTAGAGTGTTGGAGCCTTTTTTTTGGTTGTGCATTGTCAATGTTTTTTGTTGCAGATGTGACTTTTCAGCTGATAAGGGAATGGTCACAATGCCCTTGAAGTTGTACAAAGAGCATTTCAATGTAAAGCGGAGCGATGAAAACAAAAAGCCAAGTTAGAAGCAACAATTGTGTGAATGTTAGGCCCCAGCACCTTTCCAATTGTGCCTATTTGCTTGATGCTTGACAAGGTTGCCCCAATTGCTTCTAACTTGGGCCTTTGTGTTTGATATCACCACTTTAAACGGCTGTTGCATTTTTCTAACATTGACAATTTTTACATTGACAATTTTTGTTATAGATATCACTTCTTTTTTTACTTTTTCAAATAATGAATAAAGCGAGGGAAAGATATTTGAGAATGTGTATGGTAAATAGACAGACAGACAAGACAAGAGAGTAATAAGTAGAGTAATATAAGAGAAATGAGAAAATATTTGAAAGTAAAATAATGGTAGAAGGGACTTTTGGACAGTATTGAAAGTGTAAACATTGTATTCTTATAGTTGCATCAGTGGTGAAAACAATATGTCTATTTTGGTAGGTATTGATATATTGATATTTACGTAGGTATAAAACTACAATTTTATGAATGGTTCAAAAGGTACATATGCATGTCAGTGCTAAAGGGTAGTATACTAACACATTTTAATGCTGGAAAAAAAACATTGTTCTCCTTGATATAGTGGTGTTATGAACTTAGGCTAATGTAAGGCATTTGTAAAGCATTCGATCTCTTCATAAAAGGCCATATACATGTCCTTTGCATTTCTTGGCCATGGTTTGACTTCAATAAGTGCATCATTTGCATGCACCCATTTTCCAGTAGCACCCACAGCAAGAACAGACACATAGTGTCCTGAAGTAACACCCTGTCCTTGGTGTATGATAACGGAAGCTAATTGGTAAATAGTGTTGTCCACAGTAATTTTGCTCTTCTGCACAGCAGTAAACTTAGCCTTGTGTCACTTTGTAACGGTCCCGTCTGGTTTGGTTTCCCAAAGCATAAGTTGGACTGCAATCATTCTTCCTGCTGATTGAATAAGTTCACGTTTCATGATTGGAGAAGTTTTGCATTGCCTACATTTGCTACCAGGAATCATTGCCCATTTGTCATTTCTATAAATGAGTTATTCCAAACACATGGAATCTGTACCAGCAGGTACATGTAGAGGATAAACATGCAACACCTCTCGGTTTGATGAGCAGTAGTTACATCTAGTGCATAGAATGTCATGACTTATTGTGACTGAAACCATGATACTTCAGGAAACCATGCTGCAACATCTTCAGGAAACTCACAAATTTCAGATTAGAGACGCAGTTTGATGATCATATTTGAACAAAGCTCTGATACATCTTGTTGACTCACCTTGTCTAAAGACGGCCGGAGTTAAATAAACAGACAAGGTTCTCCTTTAAGATTTAATAAACAGAACAGAAAATAAAAGGTTGGAACACAAAAACAGGACACGGCACTATCGCCAAAATAAAAAGACAAACAAAACGGACCAAACAGACAAAACACGGTTTTGACAGACAAAACAATTACTTTTCTCCTTCTCTCTCCCGTTCTCCACTCACGAACACCCAACCCCCGACTGAGTGCTACGTGTCTCTATATATACTGTTGTGCTGGGATTCAATTACTAATTAATTATTCACTTGAATCCCAGCACGTGATCATATTTGTGAACAAATTACATTTAACCAGCACGTGAAGTGATTTAGCCCTCTTGTTTACAAATCTACAATTTAAATACTAGACTTTATATCCCGTGTACCAATGACTATACACCAACATTAACACACGCACGCAACATACAACACATAATATGCACACAGGGGCGGGGCACATTGCCACACTCCTTCAGAGGTTGCAAGTGAAGAAGGCACTGCAATGTTGCATTTCCATAGCATGAGGTGAAATTGGGGTTGCTCAAACCTCTGAATGGATGTGTAACTGCAAGTGTTCTCTTAGAAGATTGAGGCTTTTGCTGTTCCTGAACATTAATGATGGCTCGGTGAATGAAATGCACACAATCTTTTACCTTGTGTCCCTTGTGCGTGTTAGTCTCCTTCAAGCTTATCAACTTAGGACAATAAATCCCTCTGAGCCGATGGTACTCTTCAACTGCAGTTTGACATGCGTAAATGCAGGTGGGGTCAAAGCTGATAAGGTGGATACCGCTTAAGGAAGTAACTCTGGAAAGTGCAACGAAACTTTGTCCATAGGAGAAAATGGAGTTACCAAGATCCATCATAACTGTTTTTAGAGTCATACCCTGGCATTTGTGAATGGTGATTGCATGAGCACCAATGACTGGGAACTGCTCTCGAACAATATAGATTCTATCCATGATTTCAGACTTTGAGCGTAAACGTTGAAAGGTATGGGTGACTCCATTGTTAAATTTGATGGTTATGGTTTTGAACATACTTGTGTTTTCCAGATAGTAGGAAACAGCTTGAAGCTTCCCTATTGCCCCATTGATGAGACCAGTGGCAATGTCAATGTACCAGGAGATGTGCATAGTCAAATTATTTTCCCAAATGGTTTCATGTGGTGGGTACATTCCGCATTAACATTTTTTAACCCTTTACAGTCCATTTATTAAATGCGCGTCAGGCACGCCAGGTCTAATTTATTTTCACACGCGCAGTTAATTTTAGACGCGCTGTTTAAAAGTATTTTTTTTCACAGTCAAACGGGTTTAAAAGGCCCTGCATAACAACAAAGCACTCACTAGGCATCTCCAGCCCCGCCCCACCCTTTTGTTCGCTATAGCTTTCACCTATGTAAGAAATAAATAATAATAATAATAATAGTCGTACATACCGATCAAACTCTGCAAATGTCCGTGTTCTCTGTCAGCCAGCTTGTTTACTTATGACCGCCCTGTTATCTGATACCAGGGCCATGTATGACTATTCATGAGATATGCCTTTTTATTTATTTATTTATTTATTTTTCGACTTGTCTCGGCTCCTGTCGCTCCCACTCGGCCATTGAATGGTTTTCTCGACTTTTTCCGGAGAAAAAACGACTAGAAACCCGTTTTTTGCGTTTCTATAATGATGTCGGACAGGGTCCAACAATGGACCTGATAGGAATAATTGCAATGTCGGACCAGGTCCGACAATGGACCGCAAAGGGTTAAAATGCAGTACTGCACCGATAGCCTTGCAGCCTAATAATATTTCTCAAGAACAGGCAAGGATAGCCCTCCTAGTTTAGAGAGTGAGAGTCTCTTTATTCTGGGCTGGGAACCTTCCATAGAAAATCTACCCAACAGTGACAGCATATGCTCCACTATTAATTCTAATTATTATACCAATTATTGGTAACCTGAAACTTAGTTCCAGTCCAGTCTTCACATAAAATCATTATTTAAATGCAAATAAAGATTATCCCATCCAACTAACAGTATGATTTTTCATGGACCTGGCTCCCCAAATAATATCTATAGATCAATGTCTTCATCTTTTTAGGTGTAAAATTGACTTCACTGGCACTGTGAAAGTGAAAAGTTCCCCTGGGGCTTTGCCCCTGGACCGCTCTGGGGCCTGGGGTCACAAAAAACCCCTGCGGGTAGGAAAATGTGCATTACTGCTCAACATTGGTTAAACCTATAGAGTCCACTCACTTCTGTAGATGTCTAACTCTGTAAACAAGTAAAACTTCAAAGAAAAGTTTAAAGTACCTGGTATTGCCAGGCAGTCTCCCATCCAAGTACCAACCAGACACGCATATTATTATTTTTTATTTTTTTTTAGCAGACACATTTATCCAGGCCAACTTACAATTACCCATTTATACAGTTGTTTTTTTTTTATTGGACCAATCTAGGTAAAGCAGCAATGTGTCCCCCACCTGTGATTGTACAAATTTTTCTAACGTATGATGAATTATTATTATTATTATTTATTTATTTATTTATTTATTTATTTATTAGCAGACGCCCTTATCGAGGGCGACTTACAGTCGTAAACAAAAATACATTTCAAGAATCACAGTACAAGTATTAATACAATTAAGAGCAAGATAAAATACAATGACTTTGGTTCTAGCAAGTACAAGTATATGACAAAATACGATTCAATAACGGAGCAGATAACAGTGTCAGTGATAGTTACATCAGGATATAATTAAATACAAAATACTACAGATTAAATGACAATTGACAGATTACAGTACTCTAAAGTACAGGATTAAATGCAGTAAAATAGGGGTCAGATAAGAGCAAGTAAAGCACATTTAAGGAAGAGTGATAAGTGTCTAGAGGGAAAAGAGGAGTTCTGCAGGTGCTGTCTGAAGAGGTGAGTCTTGAGGAGGCGCCGGAAGATGGTCAGGGACTGGGCAGTCCTGACATCTGTAGGAAGGTCATTCCACCACTGCGGGCGAGGGTGGAGAAGGAGGCTCTGGAGGCAGGGGAGCGTGGGAGGTAGAGCCAGTCTTCTAGTGCAGGCGGAGCGGAGAGATTGAGTGGGGGTGTAGGGAGAGATGAGGGTCTGGAGGTAGCTGGGTGCAGTCTGGTCAAGGCATCTGTAGGCAAATACAAGAGTCTTAAACTGGATGCGAGCGGTGATTGGGAGCCAGTGGAGTGTGGAGCAGTGGAGTTGCGTGGAAGAAGCGAGGCAGAGAGAACACCAGGCGAGTAGTGGAGTTCTGGATGAGCTGGAGTGGACGGGTGGTGGACGCAAGGAGGCCAGCCAGGAGGGAGTTGCAGTAGTCTAGGCAGGAGAGTACCAGGGCCTGGACCAGGAGCTGGGTGGCGTAGTTGGTGAGGAAGGGTCGGATTCTTCGTATGTTGCTCAGGAAGAATCGGCAAGTGCGTGCCAGAGTGGAGATGTACTGGGAATAAGAGAGGCAGGGGTCCAGGGTGGCTCCAAGGTTCTTAGCTGAGGGGGAGGGAGAGAGTGTGGTAGATTCCAGAGGAACGGAGATAGAGAGATCAGAGGAGGGGGAGGAGGAGGAGGGGTTAACCACCATTATATATATTTACATGAAACTTGTACTTTTTATATAGGTACATAAATGTCAAATATGACGTGTTTTTCTAGCTTGCTATTTATTAATTTATTTATACATTTATAATATAAACATGTATTCATTTCTACATTTATTTATTTAAAAATATTTATTTATAAATGTATTTATTCCTCTATGTATTTGTTTAAATCATTTATTTATTTCTACCAAATAAATCATTCCTTTATTTTTAATTAAACGAGGAACTACAATTTATCAGAGATCAGAGATTTAGACAAGGAAGCTACATGCCACTCTTGTGTACAATTCCATTCTATGGTATCTACCAAACAAACAGGAAACTGGATATTTTCAAACAGGAAATAGAAAATTTCTAGAATCGAGCAGAACCTTCAGGTTTTCAGCGAAAGCTGGTCAGGCATGGATGTAAGCTTAAAAAATTAACGCATTTCAACAACAGCCCAGTGGCGCAGCGGGCTAAGGCCGTGTGCTCTTCATGGATGTCATGTTGCAAGTTCAAACAATGGTAATTTTTTTTTATTATAATTTTTTTTGTGCGATATGTGCTGTTTTAAAACATAAATACATTGTTTAAATGGTGTGGATATCAAACTGCTTGCGTTCCCTGGTTTATTTTGACGTTGACCAACATGTGGAATCACATGATTGGTAGATGTCCAGTTATTTAGCTTTTCTGCTTGAAGAGTCGCTACACACTCTTAAAAAGTAAACAGAAGGGGAATAAGAAGAGGCGAGGTCAGGCACATATCGCCCGACTACCCCGCGCCCATGGCATGAGGTGGAATTGGCTGCCCGAACAGGGCTGAGTGAGGCACTATGCAGCCGAAAAGGAAAAGTGGAGCGGAAGGGAGAGAAGAGGAAAAGCGGACGTTCATGCAGCCGGCCCAAAAGGAGGGAGCCTGAGCGTCCAGCACCCACGAGAGGGGAACCCGAGCATCCAGCGCCTACGAGGGGGGAGCCCACGTGTCCAGCGCCCATGAGGGGGGAGCCCACGTGTCTAGCGCCCACGAGGGGGGAGCCCGAGCGTCCAGCACCCACGAGGGGGGAGCCCGAGCGTCCGAGCGTCCAGCGCCCACGAGGGGGGGGAGCCCGAGCGTCCAGCGCCCACGAGGGGGGAGCCCGAGTGTCCAGCGCCCACGAGGGGGGAGCCCGAGGGTCCAGCGCCCAGGAGGGGGGAGCCCACGTGTCCAGCGCCCACGAGGGGGGAGCCCGAGCGTCCAGTGCCACAGTTGCCACAGCCGGAATACCCCACACCCCTGCAAACTACATAGCAGGAGAGCCTTTGGGAAGCCTACCTCTGGGCACTCGAGATCTCAAGTGGGTGACCTGCCTGCGACGAGCAGCGGCACTTCCCGACCAACTACACCCTCCTAGGAATGGAGGGTGCCTCCACCACCAGAGGGAGACTACCTACAGCTCCCACGTCCACCACCAGGGGAAGATTACCTTTTGCTCCCGCCTCTACCACCAGAGGAGCTAGAGCTACCTCCCGAGGGTCAGCTCCTGCCGTCGCCTCCCGAGGGTCTGCTCCTGCCATCTCCTTCCGAGGGTCTGCTCCTGCCATGTCCTGCAACACCTATTGTTGGAGAGGGAGATCCCTGATTAGAGAAGGCCAGGTTGCTGCAAACCAAGCAGTGTTGAACACGCCTCTGAAGCCTAGTTGATGCATCTGGTACAGATGGCACTCGACTAATGAGGAGATTTCATCATAGAAAAGGAAATTTTGTTCCAGTTTTGCAAAAATTATACCGACACTTTCATGCCTGTACGATTATAGCTGGATAGGTTAATGTGGTGATGTAGTCCACTGAGTTAGCAAGATCCAGCAATCGAAATATGAATGCCTGGCCCAGGGAAATTTATTCTGGTGGTGTATGTTAAGGGGCCAAGAAAGACAGCAGTTCTCGTTTAGTGCAGGCTTTCTGATTTGAAATTTGTGAGATGATCTAGTTATTCTTGTGGTAAGCGAACCTCCATATAAACAGTTGATGCTTGGGACATTTTGTTTGTGGGGTGCTGACAGATCAATAATTAGATGTTTTTTCCCAGTGTATTTTCTTGTTGCCACCCTTATGGTGCTGATATGATCGACAGGAATGGGGTTTGGTGAAGTTGTTGAAGAGGCCAGTCATGAATCCTTTATTGATTCATTTTTTAAATAGGTTCAATGATGCACTAACAAGCCTGATTCATGGCCCCCACTATTATTAGAAATTGCACTGTTCAAATCATACAACCAAAATGCACGAATTCTGACCTTTCGACCAGGAGACAAGGTAATGCTGCTTCTTCCCACATCGGAATCCAAGCTATATGCTAAATGGCAGGGGCCATATGAGGTGATTTGGGCTATAGGGAAAGTCAATTATGAAATTCGACAGCCCGATCACTGCAATGAAAGGGAAATTTACCATATCAATTTATTAAAGCCCTGGCAGACAAGGCAGGCCTTATTAATAGGCCTAGGTGAGGTAGAGGATGATTTTGGACCATGTTAGAGGCCCCTAGCATACAGAACATTCCAATGGGGGAACAGTTACTCCCAGATCAGCAGAGAGATCTGCGCAAGGATGTTTTTTCTGACGTGCCCGGCAGAACTAATCTCGTTAAATATGACATTATCTCTCCCCCAGGTGTCACTGTGCGAGAGAGACCTTACCGGATCCCGGAAAGTCGACGAGGTGGTGTTAGCAAAGAGGTACAGGTGATGCTCGAACTTGGGGTGATTGAGACTTCCAGGAGCGAGTGGTGCAGTCCGATTGTGATAGTCGCCAAAAAGGACGGCACCAACCACTTCTGCTTTGATTACCGCAAGATGAACACTATTGCCAAGTTTGATGCATATCCCATGCCTCTGGTCGACGAGCTTCTCGACAGGCTGGGAACGGCGAGGTTCATCTCAACTTTGGACCTGGCGACCTTAATTCTCAAACTGAACACAGTAGGGATTCAAGGAAATGCATGCACATGGATTAGGGAGTGGTTAACATGTAGAAAACAAAAAGTACTGATTAGAGGAGAAACCTCAAAATGGAGCGAGGTAACCAGTGGTGTACCACAGGGATCAGTATTAGGTCCTCTGCTATTCCTAATCTATATTAATGATTTAGATTCTGGTATAGTAAGCTAACTTGTTAAATTTGCAGACGACACAAAAATAGGAGGAGTGGCAAACACTGTTGCAGCAGCAAAGGTCATTCAAAATGATCTAGACAGCATTCAGAACTGGGCAGACACATGGCAAATAACATTTAATAGAGAAAAGTGTAAAGTATTGCATGCAGGCAATAAAAATGTGCATTATAAATATCATATGGGAGATACTGAAATTGAAGAAGGGAACTATGAAAAAGACTTAGGAGTTTATGTTGACTCAGAAATGTCTTCATCTAGACAATGTGGGGAAGCTATAAAAAAGGCCAACAAGATGCTCGGATATATTGTGAAAAGTGTTGAATTTAAATCAAGGGAAGTAATGTTAAAACTTTACAATGCATTAGTAAGACCTCACAAGAATATTGTGTTCAGTTCTGGTCATCTCGTTACAAAAAGGATATTGCTGCTCTAGAAAGAGTGCAAAGAAGAGCAACCAGAATTATCCCGGGTTTAAAAGGCATGTCGTATGCAGACAGGCAAAAGAATTTAATCTATTCAGTCTTGAACAAAGAAGACTACGCGGCGATCTGATTCAAACATTCAAAATCCTAAAAGGTATAGACAATGTCGACCCAGGGACTTTTTTTTGACCTGAAAAAAAAAACAAGGACCAGGGGTCACAAATGGAGATTAGATAAAGGGGCATTCAGAACAGAAAATAGGAGGCACTTTTTTACACAGAGAATTGTGAGGGTCTGGAACCAACTCCCCAGTAATGTTGCTGAAGATGACACCCTGGGATCCTTCAAGAAGCTGTTTGATGAGATTCTGGGATCAATAAGCTACTAACAACCAAACGAGCAAGATGGGCTGAATGGCCTCCTCTCGTTTGTAAACTTTCTTATGTTCTTATGTTTGTCTGGGGGCGGTCTTATCCCAGCAGGTCGACGGAGTAGAACACCCTGTCCTGTATATAAGCAAGAAAACACAACTACTCTGTCATAGAAAAGGAATGTCTGGCCATTAAATGGGCCACTCAGACCTTACGCTACTACCTCTTGGTACATTCATTCAATCTTGTTACTGACCACGCCCCACTCAGATGGTTAAGCACGATGAAGGATAGCAACGCCCGGATAACACGTGGTATCTGGCGCTGCAACCCTTCATGTATTTCATGACACACCGTGCAGGGAAAGATCACCAAAATGTGGATTACTTTTCCCGGGAGGGGGGTGTAATGGGGAAAGTAGATTCAGCTGAGTGTTCCTTCGGCTCCACTCTGAGCAGTGGGATATGTGACAGAGAGCGAATGAATCCAAATCAACTATCTCCCTCTCGACCTGTGAGAGCACTATACAACAGGAACTGTGTGCCTCGTACTGAATGGTTGGGCAGTTCATTCCAGGGGCAGTCGGAAGCCGGCCATTCAGGAATGGTGTGGCGTCATGGTACCAGGAGTCCTCACCTTAGTACAGTGAGCAAAGTTTCAGTCATGAATTGGAGGAGACATGATTGAACTAGCTATCGGAGGGGGTGGGGCTTAGGGTACTTTAGGGGGGCGTGATGCCGTAATCGGCTCCTTTGTTGTAGTTAATGGGAGGAACGAGGATGATTAAACCGTGAGTGAAGTGTTGCTTTTGCTTAACTGTGTGTGTGTATTTATATTCACCAGACGGCTAAATACGGATCTTGGAGCTGCCGCTTTAGGCTAGCGATACACCCGAACTGCACCGCACCTGAACACACACCAGCACCACTGTTTCCAGCACCGCACCTACACTGAGAGCATGCACTGTCCGGAGTTGTGTCTGTGTTTGTTATTATTATTTCAGGACTGCAACCCCTTGGTTTTGATGCTGGCAATACTATGTTGAATCTCATAAAAAAATAATCTTCACCAGTGCCTGTGTATTGCCACAATGTCATACCAACCCGACTTATGTACAGCTCAAAATTGAAACTCCTGATATTTCTTGATAGAGGCAGCTGCGTCTGAGTAACTTATTTATTTAGTATTTGTAGTGTTTTGCCTATTTTTCAGTGATGACATTTAACTGGTTATTTTCATAAAGCTACTATTTTCATAAAGTAGTGTTTTTAATTATTATAATATTCCCCAACAAGCTTAGGCTTTATGGTCATCATCTGAAGTGACCCAGTGTGGAAAATAATTTGGGACCACTGGTCTAGGTGATTTGAATATATTTGGTGTTGATTGAGAGGGGGTGGTACTAATGGGCATAAGATGGCAGAATGGCTAAGTGAGCTGCAGACAGTATAGGAGTTGGCTCGAAGACCTGAGAAAGCTCAGTTGAACAAGTCGTAATCGATTTGAGCCCAGTTGATGATAATGTTGTCTTGAGAAAGTACTGCAGCAGCTTTGGCAGAGAAGGCGCTCTGGTATTTCATTTTTTTTTTTATGTGACGGATACTTCTCCACAATCTACTGTGTAATGATTGATTGCATCAATGAAGGAGTTGAGAGAAATTAAATTAACATCTTTACATGAGCCTTCACATTGGGTGCTAGTTTCCCTGTCTGGGAGAATGAGAAGAATGGGAGTGATGATCAGACCTATGTTGTTCCAGGTCTGATATCCTAATTTCCAGACGAGAGGCAATTGTCCACAGCAGCAGCAGAAAAGTGAAGGGGAAGCATGAGTTTTGAAATGTCCTTCAGAAGTGCAGAGTGCCTAGGATCTGCTAGGGGGAGCTCTACAGCTGCGGGAACGTCCGGTTAAATCTGGGGAGCATCTTGATTGATAGGCGTATGGTGTTTGACCTTTGACCTGGAGGCAAGATGGCGGCTTGGGTATATAGGAGTTGCTCCAATAGTTTTGCACTTCAGTTGAAAGAGAGAATCTCTGTTTTATTCAGTGGGGATTGGCACTTTTAAGTTGATGCAGACAGCGGTCCGGACAGCATTCTGAGGAGAGGTTGGTTGTAAACATTTGAATTATCATATTGATTATTCAGGGTTACCAGTTCAGTAGCTACTTTCAACCTAATGCGGTAGAAAGACTTATAAAACATTTTGTAAAAGGTTGGCTTGGTTTATATAGTATTGGGTAGCCAATATTTTTAGTGTAGCGGGCTAAGCCTTGCCCCTAGAATTACGTCAAACCTCCAGTTAAAGTTTAAAAAGTAAAAAAGTAACATTTGCATGAACAAACATTATTGTGCCAGGCAGAGTCATTGTTCATTTATTCATTTCTTAAGTATCTTTACTAGAAACACTAGAAAGAACTTTTGTTTGTGACGGGGTGGAGATTGCACATTACTTTAGTTTAGCAGAGATGGGGTTAGAAAACCAAGTTGAGAAATAATAACCTACCCTGAGGAGGAATGTTAGTTCAGCAAAGGGCTTGTCGAAAAAGGATAGCTGTAAGACAGCCTGTACTTCACTTGCTTTTGTTAGTTTAGTTTATTTTTATTTATTTATTATTGTGTTTAGAAATTAAATTGTCAAAAAGGGCATAGTTGCAGATATTTGTTTATGTAGTTCTCACCTTGTCTGCCTGACATTTTGCTGCCCTGTCACAGGGTTGTTTTGTTACTTCATTGTAAGTGCATTCTATAGGATCAATTCCATTACATTGCCTGAATGTCCCCTTACCTCAAACCTATACAGCATATTAATTCCATCACTGTTTTTACATTGTAAATATGTAATTGTGTAGAAACATAAACCCACACTTAATCTTCTTAACTGGTTAAAGTTCCTTGTGCTATGGTACATAGCACAAGCACTGTTTGCTCAGTCATTGTGTGCCCAGATCATGGCAGTGGTAATTACCCTGCGATAGCCAGGCTCTTCTAATTTTCATTCAGACAGAGAGTTGATTTTTAAAAGGCTGACATTCACTTACAAAGTGGTTTTGGAACTTAACAATTGACAATATCTGATTTAATAAAGGCCCATAACTCAATAGTAGAGGTGTTAAGATCAGGATTGAGATTCTTTGAAGCAAGGCTCTCCAGTTACCTGTCAGAACCAATTCCCCTGATCTTTCATTAGCATTAAATTCATGGAAACTAAAATACAACATTAAAAAGGGGGATCCAGCTTTTATTTTCTGTGATCTGACATACCTACAAAGCTCACAGTTTCAATAAGTACTTAATAATATCTCAATACTTATGGGAGGCAGAAGAGCCTTCAAGTTTGGGGAGATGGGATATCACCTCCAGAGTGGGGCATTGTTCCAAAGGTGCTCTGCCTCCTGAACCTCAACAATAACCTTCATTAATTAATAATAATAATAATATTTGTATACTACGGTACATCTTTAGAGTTGCCTGGATTTTACCATTTACATTGTAACTACAGTTATATTACAGTAAGTGCAGTTTAATTGTAGATGTGCTTAAAGGAGGCTGTGTGGTCCAGTGGTTAAAGAAACAGGCTTGTAACCAGGAGGTCCTCGGTTCAAATCCTAGCTCAACCACTGACTCATTGTGTGACCCTGAGCAAGTCACTTAACCTCCTTGTGCTCTGTCTTTCGGGTGAGACGTAGTTGTAAGTGACTCTGCAGCTGATGCATAGTTCACACACCCTAGTCTCTGTCAGCCGCTTTGGATAAAGGCGACTGCTAAATAAACAATTAATAATATGAGAACATTCATTATAATTAGATGTAGTTCCTCAGATGGCATCTGCCTGTTCTATCTCTATATTTTGTCTTGATGTCTACAGTACAGTACCCCCGTATATTTTTATATGTTTACTGTTATCTATTGTTTTGGTCTTTTCAGGAATCTCAGTAAGTGTGTCTACCTTCAGCCTGGTGGCTATAGCCATTGAGCGTTACAGTGCTATCTGTAACCCACTCAAGTCTCGGGCATGGCAGACCCGTTCTCATGCCTACCGTGTCATTGCCTCCACCTGGATCCTGTCTCTGATCATCATGATCCCATACCCTGTCTTCAGCACCCTGATAGCATTCCCCAAGGCCAACAACTCCACTGGACACAACTGCCGTCTCATGTGGCCCAAGGATCAGGTGCAGCAGGCCTGGTAAGACCAGCAGTATTACACTGCTCCTCAAAGTTAGGGACTGTAAAATATATCTTAAGTAAACATTTTTTTATTGCTATCTCAGTCATTGCTGGCTTCCTCTCGTTTGTAAACTTTCTTATGTTCTTATGTTCATAACATTGCTTTCATATTCCTTGTGATTAAGGCCCTGTGTAAATCGTGATTTCTTCAATATTCTTAAGAAATAAAAATACATTTTCATAATTTGTATTTCACATAAACTAAACTGTACAGCTCTGCTATTATGTGCTTGCATGTACTATTCGGCATGCACATAGTGCTGTGCAGGGATTATGTCATGTTCGGTATGTGACTATATGCAATCTAGGTGGGAAATTAAAATACTACACACTGTAAACAAGAAAATGGATGTCTCTAAAAAGGCAAAAAATGTGTCTGCAGCATATCGCATAAAGTATCAGTATTCAGTAAGAGTTTTACACAACGATGGAGGTAAACTCTTCTGTACGTCCTGCAATGTTACTGTAGATCATTACCAAAAATCATCTGTTGACAGGCATTTAGATTCAAGTATTCACATAAAGAGAAATCCAGAGCAGTACTGCGACTGCTTTTCTTGCAAAGAAACAAAAAACAGTGACTTCTGTGTTTCAAAAGTCCACTCAAAACAGTGAAGCATGAAACACAAATATCCCTCTTGAAAAATTGGACAACCAGAAGTTAAGTAAATTCTTCATACTGAGTGTATCAAATGGTGGAGCGATTCCTTCATCAACCCAGCTGCAACGTGAATACTTAAAGTTGTTAAGTATCACAAGTAGGAGATTATGGAATTGGTAAAACAGTCTGGTTGCTTGTCAGTGGTCACTGATGAGTCGACCGATGCCTAAGATCAGTATGTGTTACGCATTGTATTTGTCTTGCAAGGCCTAAATGGTGAACATGCATCTGACAGAACTGAAAGCTGTGCTCGCAGTTGCACTTTACCTACAATAGCACTTCACAAGCTATTGTAAAGTGCTTGAATAACTTTGACGCTGATTTTGATGATGTAAGTGCATTTATCTCTGACAATGCATCCTACATGTCAAAAGCTTACAATCAAGTGTATAAGGGACTACTGCCTAACTCGGTTCATCTTACGTGCAATGCTTACATATTAGCCCTTGTTAGTGATATCTGGAGGACCAGTTTTCCAGAAGTTGTTAAGCTAATAGCAACAGTCAAAAAGGTTTTCAAACATTGTCCGAGCAGAAAACTGCGTTTTAAAGAGCATCTATAAAACGCAGTCCAAGCTGCAGGTTCAAATATTCATGTAAAATTGGCCCCTGGACCACTTAAGACTTAAGATGGGGAAGCTGGTATTCTGCTGAATACCATTCACAGTACCTTACACTTTACTTAAGCTTTGTGGAGGATGAAATGGAAATGACAACAAACACCGAAGTGTTAACCCTTTGCGGTCCTATGTCGGACCTGGTCCGACATTGCAATTATTCCTATCCGGTCATCAAAAAGACGCAAAAAATGGGTTTTTAGTCGTTTTTTCTCCGGAAAAAGCCAAGAAAATCATTCAATGGCACAGGAGCGAGACAAGCCGAAAAAAATGAATAGTCATATTGCCCCTGGGATCAGATAGGGGCGGACCATAAAACAAGCTGCCTGTGACTGCATCAGTGCTCAAAAAAATCACGGACATTTGCAAAATGTTATAGTATTAAAATAATGACTTGGATCGCATTACACCGTGTAACAATTTTTTTTTTTTTTGGTTCCTGGGTAGTAAGAAATTGCTTATGCCTCAAAAGTATAGAAAATGGCTATTCCCCACAAACTTTGCTTTTGTGACCAGGACAGTGATATTTTGAAATTGACCTATTTCCAATGAAAAACAGGCGAATTTGTCTTTTTAAGTTCAAATAAAGTCAAAAAAAAACATATGAATCCAAATTAACATGTATTTATACTAAAGTAATACAAAAAAAATGACTACAAAAGATTTAGAAAAAAAAGATTTACGATTATACTGTAAATCACTTTCACCTAATCAGAAATGTAGTCTCCCATCATGTTCTCGCTATACTGTCCTTGGTAGCGGCGTTCAAAGTCCAGTATATCCTGGTGGAAGCCGCCTTGCTCCTCCGAGTGCACGCTCCCATGTTCTCCTTGAATTTATCAAGATGAGCATCAAGGATATGGACTTTGAGGGACATCCCACAGCCCATTGTGCCGTAGTTCTTCACCAGAGTCTCAACCAGCTCCAATAGTTTTTCGGACTTGGATTGCCCAGAAGCTTTGCGACAAAGCTGTTCCAAGCCGCTTTCTCCTTACTAGTGAGCTTCTTGGGGAATTCATTGCACTCCAGGATCTTCTTTATCTGTGGTCCGGCGAAGACACCGGCTTTGACCTTTGCCTCAGACAGCTTAGGGAAGAAGTCTTGAAGGTACTTGAAGGCTGCCGACTCCTTATCTAGAGCTCTGACAAATTGTTTCATAAGGCCCAATTTGATGTGCAGTGGTGGCATCAGCACCTTCCGGGGTCCCAGTCGTACTCATCATTAAGGCGTCCAGCAAGGTCTTGATGCTGTTGTAATCCTCTTTGAGGTGCACCGAGTGAGCCAGGGGAAGAGATGGGTACTTGTTACCATTATGGAGCAGCACGGCTTTGAGGCTCCTGGATGAGCTGTCAATGAAGGACAGTATAACGATGGGAGACTGATTTGGGGGGGCTGATTCCTAGATTTACAGTATAATGTAAATCTTTTTTGTATTACTTTAGTATAAATACATGTTAATTTGGATTCATATGTGCACTTCATGTGAACGAAAAAAGACACAAATTTAATTGGAAATAGGTAAATTTCAAAATATCACTCCTGGTCAAAAAGCAAAGTTGGTGGGGAATAATAGCCATTTTCTATACTTTTGAGGCATAAGGGTTAGAAAATAACACTTACTACCCAGGAACAAAAATTGTGTTACATAGTGTTATTGAGGCGCTTTGGTGATAAAGCAATAGTGATCAGGAGATGATTGATCAGTATGTACGACTATTATTATTATTATTATTTATTTCTTAGCATATGTGAAAGCTATAGCAAAGGGGTAAACAGATGCCTAGTGAGTGCTTTGTTGATATGCAGGGCCTTTTAAACCCGTTTGACTGTGGAAAAAAAATACTTTTAAACAGCGCGTCTAAAATTAAATGCACGTGTGAAAATAAATAGGGCCTGGCGTGCCTGGCGCGCATTTAATAAATGGACCGCAAAGGGTTAAACAGATAGGGGCTGCAGATCGCCTGCTTGCTTGAAAAATCTAGTGGCCTTCGTTGGCAGTGACGCTAAAGCAGACACAGCAATGGTATAGGATACTCAGAATAAATTCAGGCCGAAAGGCTCCTGCCAATTCAACAGCATAGTATAGATAAAAAGCCCTTAAGAGTAGCGGGGTTCCGAAAAATATGGCGTTATATGTCCTAGGGATGTGCTTTTGGTTAATTTTTATGAACATTTAAATGCTATGCAGGTGTCAGCGTTTAAACCATATCTACATACACACACTCTCTTTATTTTATATTCTGATGTATACTGACAGTCCTGGTTAGTATTTTCCATGCAAAGAACCCCTAAATAAGCAAATAACGTTTTAACATCGCAAAGACTTAACTACAAAGTATAAAAAACTAAACAAACAAAAGAAAAAAAAACTTACACACCAAAGTATATATTGAAATTAGGACTTAGGGCCTGACACGCACTTAATAAATGGACTGCAGAGGGTTAAAGGAGCTGAAACGTCTGCTGGACAATTTGGAAATGTTACAGATGCAACTTGACGTAATCACAAGGTATGGCAAAAAACTTGCTGATTTAATCAAATAGTTTGAAAGCCATGAGATTTGTGTTCATTAAGCCTACAATAAAGTTTCTGACTTACTTAACACATACCAAGCACTTAAAGGTGAGCAACACAGCGGTGACGCAGGGATTCAAAGCCAATGTATTAAAACATTTACTGAAATTGTAGATAAGCTTACAAGCTCCTACGACCCTGATTGCAGTGAAAGAAAACCCCGCTTCACCCAACCAGCACACCAGTTCCTTAAAGTGGTAAGGGTGTATGAAACCCTGTTTCACCCAGCCAGCACACCACTTAGTTAAAGCGGAAAGGGTGTATGATCCCCTGCAAGCACTTGGGTTAAACTTGGATGCTCTCCCTTGGATTCCATACCTGGTTTCAACAGAATTAGAAGGCTACCGGTTTCATGCAAAGGAATGCTGTCGTGACCTTCCTTTGACAACGTTTTGGAGGTCTGCAGAACCACACTTTCCTAACATTGCAAAACTGGCCAAGCGATATTTGTATGTTGTCCCTAATTCTGTGGATGCCGAGTGAAGCATTTTGGCATATGGACAGGTTTTTACGCAAAGGCAATCTATGACAGAGGAAAGAGTAAACCAACTAATGATGCTGAACTTTAATTAAAAAATATGAACAGAAATAACTTAAGATTACTGCAGAGTTTTGCTATAAAATGTTCACGCTTTAAAATAAAACAGTTTAATGTTAGTTTTGAATCAATGTAACAGAGAATGATTCTTGGTATTAAATCTCCCTCCCTCCCTCCCTCCCTGTGAGGGCGCTGTGTAAAGGGAACAGAGTGCCCTGGACTGGATAGCCAGACAATTCATTCCCAGGGTTAGGAGGAAGTCGGCCATCTAGAAAGTGGGCGGAGCTACGGTACACTAAATCATCGACCCGGAAGGGAAATGATGTGGCAGCTGCAGATTGGAGGAGCGGTTGCAATCGTTAACTAAGAGGTCATGATTGACGGTATATAAGGGAAGGTAGCAAGGTGATCTGTTCCTTTGTTATGGTTAATGCTAAACCGGAAGGAGACCCATATTGTAATCGTGAGTGTTTTGTTTGTTTTGTCGTGTCTAAAAACTGTTTGTTTGTTGTTATTAGACGGCTAACACGATCCAGAGCTGTCGCTAAAGGCCAGCACCAAACCCAGACAATATTACACTTGTGTCACAATTAACTGTATTTGCACCACAAGCACTATAGCACTCACTGTGGACTTGTGATCATGTTTGTGTTACGTGTAGGTGTTTAAATATCGGGACTATTATTTCGGGGCCAACCCGTGGATTAATTAAACATAGCAATACACAACCCATGGTGTATTGTCTGATATCATTATTGTTTACTGTTTTGTCATCAGACTTTGGATTACAAAAATAAACCTCCATTTCACCAGTACTTTGTTGTCTGTCACTGTCTTGAGCACTGCATCACCCCTACACCTGCGCACTGCCAGCCACTTTGCCACAGTCAACAAGCCATTTTTATTATTTTTTAATTTTGGCCACTGGACAGCTATACTTTAAGTGGGGATCAATGCTACTGACATCTATACTTTTAAGTGGAGATCAGCACGACTGGACATCTATACTTTAAAGTGGAGATCAACATAATTGGACATCATCTATACTTTGAAGTGGAGATCAGCACGACTGGACAGCTATACTCTGAAGTGAAGATCAGTCCAGTCTGCAAATGATGGCCAAGGTAAACATTCTAATACAGTACAAGCTCAGAGTTATGAACCCCTTGGGAATGGAGGTTGTTCGTAAGTCTGAAATGCCTGTGACTCTGAAAATTATTTTTCAGTGGCTTTACAGTTTTTCTCGATTGCTAAGACACTTAATGAAACTGGGGTCCACTTGATCTTCATCATAACCTAATGAGCACAACAGTATTCTTTTTTGCAAAACAGTATAAATCATTTCTCAGTGCTTTCACACACAATGCAAATGCTAAGCACATTTTTGCAAAACAGTAAACACAACTCTCTACAAAAGATGCAAAACTCAGTTGAGTAAATCATGTCAAACAAAATTAAAACATTTGGTCACAGCTGATACAAATTACTCCCATGAATGTGAACCTCTTCTGCAAGTGTGCAAAACTTCTTTGCACAATTGTTCAATCAGCAATCAGTCCTTATTCATACGTAAAAGAGGTCACCTCTGAGTTGCTGTTTGCAAGAATGGACCAAGTAAGAGGCCGAGGGTGAGGGCAAGGACAAAGTAGAGGTAGAGGGGCCCATAGAGGAAGAGGGGTTCAGATGCGTGGTGGTGGAGTAGCTCAAAGGGGAATACAAAGAGCTAATGTTTCAGATGAAATTCGTGCCACAATTATTGACCATTTTGTCAATCATGGCCTTTCCATGAGAGAGGCTGGGCAATGGGTCCAGCCCAATCTCAGTAGATCAACTGTGGCATCAATAGTAAGAATATTCAAGAATGAGAATAGGTAAGTTATAGTGCTATACCACACTGTATTTCAGTATTACTGTACTGTATACAGTACAATATATGTGTAAACAGTTGTTCTGTCAATGCCCTTCATGTGACCATCAAAATGTCACAGTTTGTACATATTTACTATATTTATAGAGTTCAAAGACAACCACACGCTGGTGGCAGAGGTAAAGTCTTCACTGCGGCACAGGAGGCTGCCATAGTGGATATGGTTGTTGCCAACAATTACATAAGATTGTGAGAGATCCAGATAGCAGTCATTCAAGATCACAACATGTTCAGAAATGTCAACAGTGTGAGTTTGGCCACTATTGATCGGGTCCTTAAAAGACACAAAGTGGGAATGAAACAACTTTACAAGGTCCCATTCCAAAGAAACAGTGACAGCTTGAAGGAGACTAGACTCCAGTATGTACAGGTAAGGGTTTGTCACTGTAATGCCTTTTCTTACAGTAAAACATTACCTTTTACAATGTATTTACTTTATGTATACATAAATACTGTGTTTATATTATATTTTTATCTTGGAGAATAATGGAGCTTGAAGCAAATGCAACACCCCATACATTCATTTATGTGGATGAAGCCGGCTTCAACCTTTCAAAAGTAAGGAGACAAGGGAGGAACCTCATTGGTAAGAGGGCCAGGGCAAATGGGTGCAAACATCACCATGGGTGCCGCTATCTCCAGCGATGGTGTTCTTTCTCACATCCCTACAATTGGCCCATACAATACAGAACGCCTCCTCACATTTCTTGATGCATTGCACCAGAGAGTGGTACCACCAGAAGAGAGAGGGCTGGTGAGGCCTGACATGTTCCGCTTCGTCATCATATGGGACAATGTTGCTTTCCACCACTCCCATCTGGTTACTGAATGGTTTGCAGCCCACCCATGAATGATGATGCAATTTCTCCCTCCGTACTCTCCTTTTCTCAATCCAATCGAGGAATTCTTCTCTGCTTGGAGGTGGAAAGTTTATGATTATCGTCCACATGACCAGATGTCCCTCCTAGACGCAATGAATGCCGGTTGTCTGGCAATCACTGCAGAGGACTGCCAAGCGTGGATGCGCCATGCCAGGAGATTTTTTCCTCGCTGCATTGAGAGGGAAAACATCCAGTGTAATGTTGATGAAAACATGTGGCCTGATCGACAAGAACAAATGGACTGAATGTGGTGTATACTGTATTTGTGTTGCATTTTTTTGCAGTGAATTGTTAGCTTGGTGTATTTTATTTTTATTCTCTGTATATACAGCATCATTGAATTTGTAAAGGACCAAATGGAAAAAGGTAAAATAAAGCCTTTTGTTTCTGGATATTCATGCTTTTGAGTGACATTCTTTCTGCATTGGTCATCTTTGGTAAAATCATTTTAGGAAAAAAGAATACAGCCCATGCTGTGATAATACGTTTACTTGCCTTTTATGGTACATACTATAATTATAGTATCAACAAATGGCACAGACATATAAAAGAGTGTTAACCATGTTAGGGTATATTGATAGTTGTAGTTAGTATTTATTGGGCCTCATTGGCTTTCCCACAGTCAGAATCTTTGAAAAGTGCTTCAGTAGCAGGAATATAGGTTGTAGTCTGTTTCCACTGGAGCGGTATTCTCTAAAAGGAAACATTTAAACAAAAACTGTGATTTTACCAATAAAAACAGCCTTCATTTACATAAATGTAGCTATTATATTAAATTATATTTGCTGGTTCATGCAAATTAATTAAATGCATAAATGCAATGGAAACAAGTATAAATTCAATGGAAATGACATAAATGTAATGTAAACGAGTATAAATTCAATGGATACAAGTATAAATTCAATGGAACTCAGTATAAATTCAATGGAAACGAGTGTAAATTCAATGGAAACGAGTATAAATGTAATGGAAACGAGTATAAATGCAATGGAACCAAGTATAAATTCAATGGATACGAGTATAAATGCAATGGAAAGAAGTATAAATTCAATGGAAACAACATAAATGTAATGGAAACGAGTATAAATTAAATGGATACAAGTATACAGTGCCGAGAAAAAGTTTGTGAACCCCAATGATAATTATGGAAATTCCATAGTTTTACCATGATAGCCTTCTTGAATCAAAACCAGTCTTTTCTTAAATATCCAATATGGTTTATATCAACTAATTCCATGTCTTTTGAAACAAAATGATGTATGAATTAGACAAACAATGAGTAATTAAGATTCAGGGTATGTGAAAAAGTAAGTGAACCCCTGGTTTTATCAGCTCAACTAAGAGGATAATTAGAATCAGGTGTTTAAATAATTAGGTAGATCTTCAGGGGTGAGTTTGGGAGGCCACACCCTATATAAAGATCAGAAACTTTGTGAGTTTAGTCCACCATACAGGTGTGTGGAAGCACGTCATGCCACGATCAAAAGAAATCGCTGAGTACCTATAAAACCATTTCAAAGGATTTGGGGCTCCACCAATCCACTGTCTACAAATGGAGAAAGTTCAAGATCACAGTCACCCTACCCAGGAGCGGTCGTCCTACCAAAATCTCTCCAAGAACAAACCGGAAAATCATCAAGGAAGTCACAAAGAACCCCAGAGTAACATCCAAGGATCTGCAGGCCACTCTTGCCTTGGCTAATGTGAGTGTGTGAGCTGAAGCTGAACCGAAAGTGGGTCATGCAGCAAGACAATGATCCTAAACATACAAGCAGATCTACAAAAGAATGGCTGCAGAAGAAGAAACTCCGCGTTTTAGAATGGCCTAGTCAAAGTCCGGACCTAAACCCCATCGAAATGTTGTGGCAGGAGCTGAAGCCAGCTGTCCATGCAAGGAAGCCAAAATTCCTCAAAACCAATGTGAGAGATGCTTAGTTAAAGTCATTGCTGCTCTGAATCTAAAGGTTCACATACTTTTTCACACATGGATATTGAATGTTGAATCATTTGTGGATACATAAATGTTGAAAAAGTATCATGTTTTTGTGTCATTTGTTTAATCAGGTTATCTTTATCTATTATTAGGACACACATGATGATTACATATTCAGTAGAAAAAAGGAAACTAAACCAAGTGCATTAATATAAAAAAGGAAAGCAATATATGTGCATAGCTGTAAATATACTTAACTAAATTACCCTGCATACTATAACCCACTGTTATACTATAACCCACTAGCCACCCTGTCTCCCACCGTTAATAAGCCTTGTTAAAATAGGATATATAAAACTAAAAGGCTACGTTAAGTTAGGTTAAAAAACAAATTAACATACAATTTAAAGGAGCATACTTAAAGACTTATTAGAATCAGGTGTTTAAATAATTAGGTAGATCTTCAGATAAAACTAACCCTATGTACATTACAATACTAAAACCAATGTAGTAGAGTAGGTGTTCCCGAACCTAATTGTAGGCATTAGGACCCTGGGGGTTAATTATTAGTTAATTGATACACCTGTGCACACTTAGCCGCTGCATAAAGGGAAGGGAAACCCTGTGGACAAGAAGAGTGAGGCTAAGGCCTAGGAACACATGGAGCGAGAAGGGCTGAGAGCAGCAGGT
Organism: Huso huso; assembly: GCA_036884735.1. Classification (NCBI taxonomy): domain Eukaryota; kingdom Metazoa; phylum Chordata; class Actinopteri; order Acipenseriformes; family Acipenseridae; genus Huso; species Huso huso. The sequence goes on from CM072669.1 coordinate 27,282,730, forward strand.
TGTGATTTCTAGTTTGTGTTGGGTAAGAGTTTTGTTTAAACCTTGCATTAGTATTAAAAGTGCGTGAAAGCATTTAAACTGCAGCTTCTGTGTCTGGGTTTGCTATTCCTGCCATTGACCAGCCCTTGACTGCCCGCCACGTTGCCACACCAAATATAAACATTTCAATGTCGTGTGTGTACAGCTATGGCCAAACGTTTTACATTTTTTCATTGATAGATAACAAGAGAAAATAATCATATTATAGCAGGATGCTGAAAAGGGACGTCCACTTGTTTGTAACAAGTTTGATTCATTCATTTAGCATAGTATAAGGACGTGCTAGGTATAATTGAATACATATTTGGTTGGATTCTGTACGGGGCTCGGTCGTCAGGTGCAAGTTGTGGGGAACAAAGTGAATGTCCAGACAGTAATTTCTCCCAAAACAATCTGTGTTTTTTTTTAATAAACAAAATAATCTGCCCCTCTACCAGCAATGGTATTGGTGGGTACGGGGCAGGCTTGCGAACCCAAAATAATAATAATGACAAAAGGACTTTGTCCATCCTGCATCCTCGTGTGTGTTGTAGGTTGACTGCTGGCTCTGAAGCGACAGCTCCTGGGTGCTCACTCCTCTTCTATAAAACACAAAAAGAACACACATAACAAAACAACAAACAATACAGGCTCTGGCCGTCTGTTACGTTTTCAGAGCAAGGTGCTATACTCACGCAGCTGCGTCCCCTTTGTACTACCCGACTCCTCCCTGCAATCAGCCCGGCGCCCCAGTGTAACCATTCGCTGCCTGGCCCGCAGCTGATCGCATGGGAATTGTTTCAAGTACACACAGCTACGTGCTTCCTCCAGATGGGGAAGTGTACTACCAACCTTACACGGCACCCTTTCTGGTCAGGAGGGAGATTTACAGCATCAATTCTTTCTCTCTTTATCACAGGCTCCAATGTGTTTACCTACCTAAAGCTTTATTAAACCAGTCAATCTGTTTAGCTTGATATTCACTAAAAAAACAAAATATTTTTTTTGTTTTAAAGTAGAGAAATTCTATGTAAATGGCATAGCGAACAATTTTCTAGTATATTTAATTATTTCATGTTAATAACCATAATGCCCATTATCTTTTTTTTTTCTTAGACATTTCAGTGGAAACATAGCCACTGATGTATTGCTAATGTGTCAGTTTATGTAGCAGAATTACACACAGGGCCAACATCTCTAGGGCACTCTTCACAACAATGACTTACATATTATAACAAAAAAGTAACAGTATGTACTTCTGGCAATCTATTTGTTGTAATAGTTTGGGTTTTCCTCCGTTTGATTTCACTAAAAGGGTGAATGCTACCATGTGATCAGTTTTAACTATAAGAAATTTTGAAACACGTTTGTTTAAAGTTTGAAAAAACAAACCATGGAACAGCCCAGAATGCTGTTTTGGAGAAAGTTCAAGCAATATTCTCCGGAATGTCTCTTTTCTTGCAGGTACCTGATGCTGCTGTTTACTCTGTTCTTTATCCCTGGTATTGTGATGATAATTGCCTATGGACTAATTTCCCGGGAACTGTATAGAGGAATCCAGTTTGAACTGGGCCAGAAAAAAAGAAATCACTGGTAAGTTTGACTCCACCTCAAAGTGTAACCCATTCATGTGTTTCATTCATGTGTTTCATTCATGTGTTTCCATGGTGCACAGTTATAAATGCATGAAGCTAAGACCCTGTACAATTAAAGTAACCAAGCCGGAAGTTATTTTGAGTTTGTCTTTTGATTATGATTAAATATAGCCTGTTGAGAGAACTCATGTCAATACTCAAAGTCTAAAAACAAAATCCTGGGATATGCAGAATGATCTATAAAGAGCTGTAAGAGTTTTTAATGAAGCATCTCAGTTTCACCATCCTCTGTAGCAGTCAGTGCATCCAATTTTTCTATTTGTGATTTGTCGTAATTAAACATTTTATTATCACATTCTAGGCAATAGGAATTTAGTGGAGATACCCACGGATGAAACTTGCTACAATTTTACAATGTTCCCTTTATTTCGCTATCTGACTTGTACATAAAAAATTGAGAAGGACCCTCATACAGTAAAATATAGTACTTATAATATACCAGATGTCAAATTGTGGTGAAACTTGCCATGAACCTGTGATGAAACTTGCTAAGGATTGAGGCTGTCTGCATGCCAGACTTAAGTTTGTACATATATCTACAAAAGGTCTTATTCAGTGTTGATAAAACTTGGTCTCAACATACTGTAACACAAGCCATTTAGAGTACAGTGCGTTTTCATGTTAGATTTCGAAATGTCACATTTTTCAATTTGACAGTTTTTCGTTAAGTATATGGTAAACTACAAAACGGTATGCCATTTCATGTTAACGTAACATTATTCAGCAGGTTTCATTCGACTTCATGAAGCAAAATTAGATAATTCTAGGGTGATGCAAAACTTTTGGCCACTGTATACACCTGTAAAAATGTAATGCCTTAAAAATAAGAAATAAATAAAAAAGATGCCTTCATGTACCCCATATTCATATCCAGTTGTAGTCAAAAGTTTACATACCCCAATGGAAATTTATAATTTCTAGAAATTTCTCGAACAAAGAATTTTAGGAAATTTGTTTTGTAGCAATAGTTTTGCTTTTGTGGATGAGGAAAAAAGGTTATAAGAAATAGATGTCTACAATTATTTTTCAGCAATCATTTTGCAAAACAAAATGTTTATTCAAAAGTATTCATACCCTTTGATGCTATGATAGTATTGTCTACAAGGTGCTAGAAATTTCAATATGATAATGCAGAACCTAATTCTAGAAAATGCTGGATTGTAGGTGAACATTCTTAGAGCGTGTGGCAGGGATGGCTGTAGTGGTGACGTCAGGCCAGCAGCAGGAAGAAAAACACAGGCAGTACGCAGGGTAAAAGACGCACCGTGCGCCATTTATTTAAATAACAAAAACAAATAAAATATTTAAACAAAAACACTTGCTCACAGAGCGAAACAATAACAAAATATACAGCTCCGCCGTCACATTTATAAAACAATAACAAAACAAGGCTACGCTGTCATATTTATAAATAAATAAATAACAGCAATAATAATAATAAATAATAATATTAATAATATAATAATAATAATAATAATAATAATAATAATAATAATAATAATACAACAAAACAAATACAAAATAATAAATTGCACAGTGGCGGAGGGGTACCCTGTTCTAAAATAAACAATACATTTATGGCAGGGCTTTGCCCCGCCCCCTTTCCACGTACAGGGCTCCTGGCCCTGTTACATACCCCCCCAGTAACGCGCACACTTGGCCCCAATGGGGAAGCAAAGTGTTCATGTGGGCGGCCATGGTGGGAGGTCTTTCACCCCCCACTTCTTCGTGGCTGGCAGCTCCCCTTTCTGGGGCTCCAGCCACATGATCTCCTGCAGCGAAAATGCTGCAGGGGGAGCTAGTCTCCTGACCTCCCACCCCCTTCTTCATGGACGGCAGCTCCCCTTTTTGGGGCACCGGCCACATGATTTCCTGCTGCCACGCAGGACCGGCAGTGACCGCAGGCGAAGCGGGACGGGCAGCGACCCCAGGCGAAGCAGGACGGTGGTGGAGACAGAGGCAGCTCCTGCTGCTCTGCTCCTGCCGTTGGAGGTGGTTGAGGCAGAGGCATCTCCTGCTGCTCTGCTCCTGGCGGTGGAGGTGGTGGAGGCAGAGGCAGCAGGCATTCTTCTGGTGGGAGGGGGCGGTTAGCTGGGAAATGCCCCCACTCCTCACAGATGCAGCAACAGTACTGCACGCCCATGCTGTGGAGGAGGGCTTCCCAGCCAAGCTCCTCCTGTGGCTTTAGCCCTGGTTCCACCTCCTCTTCCTGAGGTGGGGAGTGGTAGTAGTCGGGCGACACGTGACCGACCTTGCCAACTTCAAAGCACCACTCCTCCCCCTAAAGCAAGTTAGGCATACCTCCACTGGGCCAGATACGTGATGGGGCTTGCGACCAGCCCTGCGCTGCTGCTGCTTCTGCCGCTGCTTCTGCTGCTGCTTCCTTCCCATTTTCTTTCCACACAACAAAAAAGTAAATAAAAAAAATAAATAAAAATAAATAAAAAAAACCTGCAGTACCCGTTCCGGCCAGGGAGGTACTGGTGATCCCACACTGGGCACCACGTGTGGCAGGGATGGCTGTAGTGGTGACGTTAGGCCAGCAGCAGGAAGAAAAACACAGGCAGTACTGGAGGGCAAAAGATGTGCCGTATTATTAACAATAATAATAATAATAATAATAATAATAATAATAATAATAATAATACAACAAAACAAATACAAAATAATAAATTGCACAGGGGCTGAGGGGTACCGTGTTCTAAAATAAACAATACATTTATGGCAGGGCTTTGCCCCGCCGACTTTCCATGTACAGGGCTCCTGGCCCTGTTACAGAGCGTATAAAAGGGTTATGTGACAGAAATAGAATAATTCTTGGTGGTAAATCTCCCTCCCGGCCTGTGAGGGCGCTAAGTACAGGGAACAGAGTACCCTGGACCGGGTGGCCTGACAATTCATTCCCAGGGTTTAAAAGGAAGTCGGTCATCTAGAAAGGGGGTGGAGCTTCAGTGCACTAACTCAGCAACCCGGAATGGAAATGATGTGACAGCCGCGGATTGGAGGAGCGGCTGCAATTGTTTACCAAGGGGTCATGAGTGACGGTACAAATAGGGGATGGAGATACGTGATCTGTTCCTTTATTGATGGTTGTGTTACGTAACCAGGAAGGCCCGAAACGTATTGTATCGTGAGTGTTTTTGTTTGTTTTGTCGTGTCTAACTGTTTGCTTGTTATCACTGTTAGACGACTGACACGATCCAGAGCTGTCGCCAGGGGCCAGCACAAAAACGGACAACACTGCACTATGAATCAGGATTAATTGTATATGCACCACGAGCACTACAGCATGCATTAGTGGACTGGTGACCGTGTTTGTGTGTGATTGATCAGTGCACCTGCTCTCCACCTGCATATCACTTACCACTTTGCCACAGTTAGGCATAGGATTATTGCTGTCATTACCAATAAGTCAATATGAGAAAAAGTAAAGCGCTATCTGAAGAAAATTATTTATTGTCATAAAGCTGGAGAAGGATACAAGAAGATGTCCAAGCATTTGAGTATCCCAATTTCAGCTATTGTTGCTATTATCAAGAAGTACAAGACTGTCACAGTGCTCCCTCTGTCTGGAAGAAAGAAGGTTCTTTCACCAAGAACAAGTAGAACAATTGTGAGGAAAGTTAATAACAATCCAAGATTGACTGCCAAAGATATTCAAAGTGAATTGGCTGCAAGTGGGACTGGGGTTTCCGTTTCAACCATAGGTCGAGTATTGCATGGTGAAAGTCTCAATGGCCGCACGCCAAGAAAAACGTCACAAGGACAATCGCTCAAAGTTTGCAAAACGGAATTTGAATGATGGATATGAGTTCTGGTTAAAGGGTTTGTGGAGTGATGAAACAAAAATCGAGCTATTTGGTCACAGAAGAGGCGGAGCGGTAGGACAGAAGAGGCGGAGGGGTAGCACTATACATAAGAAATAGTCTTGAAACCCAGGTGTTAAATCAGGACAAAGAAAACAATGCAGAATCAATATGGGTCAGAATAATGGACAAAAATTCAAAGGGCATAATAATAGGAGCATGCTATAGACCGCCAAATTCAGACGCTGAGCAAAATAATCTGTTATACAATGACATTCGAAATACGTGTAGAAAAGGAGAAGCCATACTAATGGGGGACTTCAACTTCCCCCGTATAAAATGGGAGAACCCGGTGGGGAGCACGACGGACAAAATTGAAATGGTGGAAATGACAAATGACTGCTTCCTAACACAATTTGTCAAGGCACTGACTAGAGGGGAGGCATGCCTTGATTTAGTCTTTTCAAATAATGAAGACAGAATAACTAAAACAGAGGTCAGAGAGCCATTGGAAAACTCAGACCACAACATGGTCTCATTTGAAGTATTTTTTAAAACCCCAAAAGTAATGACCAAAACTAAGGTTTACAATTATAGAAAAGCAAACTATGAAGGTATGAAACAGAGACTAACAGAAGTAGATTGTAGATTGAGTAAAACAGAGAAAACATCCACAGAAAAAGGATGGCTGTTTTTTAAAAATGTAGTACTAGATGCGCAAAACAATTACATCCCAAAAGTAGACAAATCTAAATCTAAAACAAAATGGCCAAAATGGTTTAATAGATCAATTAAAAAAAATATTCAGCGAAAAAAAAAGGCACTTTACAGAGCATTTAAAAGGGACAAAAAAAAAAAGTACACAGAAAGAGTACTTGAACTGCAAACACAAGTCAAAAAAGAAGTTAGAAAGGCCAAGAGAGAGATAGAAATCAATATTGCTAAGGGGCTAAAACCAATTCCAAAATGTTTTTTTTCCAATATTATAACAGCAAGAGAACATTCAAAGAGGAGGTTAAATGTCTAAGAGACACAAATGGCAAAATCATAGATGAAGAAAAAAAAAAATAGCAAATATATTAAATGATTACTTTTTTACAGGTTTTTTTTTAAAGGAGGACACGGACAACATGCCCCACATTTCGACCTGTTCCTATCCAATTTTAAATAACTTTAGCATAGGCAGAAGTGTTAAAGGGACTATGAGCTCTTAAAATAAACAAATCCCCTGGGCCGGATGAGATCCTCTCAATAGTACTCAAAGAAACGAAAGAAGTTATTTACAAACCGCTAACCAAGATCATGCAACAGTCTCTTGACACAGGGTTTGTACCGACAGACTGGAAAATAGCAAACATAATACCGATCCACAAAAAGGGAGACAAAACCGAACCAGGTAACTACTGACCAATAGGCCTGACTTCTATTATATGTAAACTTATGGAAACTATAATAAGATCTAAATTGGAAAATTACCTATATGGTAACAATATCCTGGGAGACAGTCAGCATGGTTTTAGGAAAGGGAGATCATGTCTAACTAACCTGCTTGACTTTTTTGAGGATGCAACATTGACAATGGATAATTGCAAAGCATACGACATGGTTTATTTAGATTTCCAGAAAGCTTGTGACAAAGTTCCGCATAAAAGATTAATTCTCAAACTGAACGCAGTAGGGATTCAAGGAAATGCATGCACATGGATTAGGGAGTGGTTAACATGTAGAAAACAGAAAGTACTGATTAGAGGAGAAACCTCAAAATGGAGCGAGGTAACCAGTGGTGTACCACAGGGATCAGTATTAGGTCCTCTGCTATTCCTAATCTATATTAATGATTTAGATTCTGGTATAGTAAGCAAACTTGTTAAATTTGCAGATGACACAAAAATAGTAGTGGCAAACACTGTTGTAGCAGCAAAGGTCATTCAAAATGATCTAGACAGCATTCAGAACTGGGCAGACACATGGCAAATGACATTTAATAGAGAAAAGTGTAAAGTATTGCATGCAGGCAATAAAAATGTGCATTATAAATATCATATGGGAGATACTGAAATTGAAGAAGGAACTATGAAAAGACCTAGGAGTTTATGTTGACTCAGAAATGTCTTCATCTAGACAATGTGGGGAAGGTATAAAAAAAAGGCCAACAAGATGCTTGGATATATTGTGAGAAGTGTTGAATTTAAATCAAGGGAAGTAATGTTAAAACTTTACAATGCATTAGTAAGACCTCACCTAGAATATTGTGTTCAGTTCTGGTCACCTCGTTACAAAAGGATATTGCTGCTCTAGAAAGAGTGCAAAGAAGAGCAACCAGAATTATCCCGGTTTAAAAGGCATGTCGTATGCAGACAGGCTAAAAAGAATTGAATCTATTCAGTCTTGAACAAAGAAGACCATGCGTCGATCTGATTCAAACATTCAAAATCCTAAAAGGTATAGAGAATGTCGACCCAGGGGACTTCTTTGACCTGAAAAAAGAAACAAGCACCAGGCGTCACAAATGGAGATTAGATAAAGGGGCATTCAGAACAGAAAATAGGAGGCACTTTTTTACACAGAGAATTGTGAGGGTCTGGAACCAACTCCCCAGTAATGTTGTTGAAGCTGACACCCTGGGATCCTTCAAGAAGCTGCTTGATGAGATTCTGGGATCAATAAGCTACTAACAACCAAACAAGCAAGATGGGCTGAATGGCCTCCTCTCGTTTGTTATCTTTCTTATATTCTTATGTTCTTATGTCACACTGATAGTCGTTATGTTTGGAGAAAGTCTGGTGAGGTATACAAAGAAAAGAACACTACACCTATGGGGATGCTTTTCCTCTAATGGCACAGGAAATTTAGTTCCAATACATGGTAAAATGGATTCCATAGCATACCAAAAGATATTAGCCAATCATCTGAAACCCTCCGCTACAAAACTTTTTAAAGCGCAACTGGATGTTCCAACACAACAATGATCAAAATCTACTTAAGAATGGTTAAAGAAGAATAAAATCAAGGTTCTGGAATGGCCTAGTCAAAGTCTTGATCTAAATCCGATTGAGAATCTTTGGTATGACTTGAAGAAGGCTGTGCACAAGAGAAGTCCTCTGAATTTGAATGAACGAACAGTTTTGCGTTGGAGAATGGTCAAAAATCACTAAAGAATCATGCCAAAAGCTCATTGACAAATATCCTAATCGTTTAAAAGAGGTTATTATTGCTAAAGGTGCCTCAACTAGCTATTAATTTCATTTTCCTTGTCAGGGTATGAATACTTTTGAATTAGTATTTTTGGAGTTTTGCAAAGCAATAGCTGAAATAAATAATTGTAGACATCTATTTCTTAACTTTTTTGCTCATCCACAAAAGCAAGACTTTTGCTACAAAAGATTTTTCCTATAATTAATTGTTTTCGAGAAATTTCTATAAATTATAAATTTCCATTGGGGTGTGTAGACTTTTGACTACAACTGTATATGAATATGGGGTACATGAAGGCATCTGTTTTATTTATTTTTTATTTTTAAGGCATTACATTTTTACAGGTGCATTCAGTGGATGTACAGCTATGGCCAAAAGTTTTGCATCACCCTAGAATTATCTAATTTTGCTTCATGAAGTCGAATGAAACCTGCTGAATAATGTTACGTTAACATGAAATGGCATACCGTTTTGTAGTTTACCATATACTTAACGAAAAACTGTCAAATTGAAAAATGTGACATTTCGAAATCTAACATGAAAACGCACTGTACTCTAAATGGCTTGTGTTACAGTATGTTGAGACCAAGTTTTATCAACACTGAATAAGACCTTTTGTAGATATATGTACAAACTTAAGTCTGGCATGCAGACAGCCTCAATCCTTAGCAAGTTTCATCACAGGTTCATGGCAAGTTTCACCACAATTTGACATCCGGTATATTATAAGTACTATATTTTACTGTATGAGGGTCTGTGGCAAAGTGCCCGCCCCTGTGTGTATTTTGTGTGTTATGTGTTGTATGTTGCGTGTGTTAATGTTGGTGTATAGATTGGTACACGGATATAAACGGGTCTGTGTTTCACGTGTGTTTAAAGTGTATAATTATATTTAGGCACGAGGATGGCACATCACTTCATGCAGATAAAATGTGTATAATGTGTGGCACGGGTTGCACGTAATTTCACGTGCTGGGATTCAAGTGAATAATTAATTAGTAATTGAATCCCAGCACAAACAGTATAAATAGATGCACGTTTAGTCACTGCGGGTTGGGTGTTCGGAAGAAGAGAACGGGTGAGAGAGAGAGGAGTAATTAAAAGTAAAACGTGCAAGATAAGTGTTTGTTCTCACCGTGTTTTGTTTGTCTGTCCGTGCACCGCTTGTTTAGTGTCAGTCGCTTTGTCTGTCTGTTTATTTTGGCGTCAAGTGCCGTGTCCTGTTTTGTATTCCGTTGTTTAAACCTTTTATTTTGTTATTAAACGCTGAGTGCAGCCATTGCACTCGGCTCATCATCACAACCACCGTCTCTGTGTATTCCTTTCTGGTCTGACGCCACCCACTCTGGCCGTCTTTGTGACACGTGGTGTCATCGTGGGATAGCCGCGCCTCCAAGCGTCAGACCAGGAGGGGTTTTGTTTAAAAAAAAAAAAAAAAAAAAAAAAATAAATAAATAAATAAATAATGGCAGAAGACGCCACAAAGTGGCGGGACTGGTTCCTGGAGAATGCTGGGCTGGAGGCCCAGTCTCTGCCCATAGTCGCCCGCCCCTGTGGATGATGGACAGTGAGAGATGGGAGGCATATCAGCAGGAACACACCCCAAACACCTTGGAAGAAGGTGTGGAGTTTGTCCTCAGCTACCTGGAGGCAACCATAAACGGAACAGCAGCCCAGGTAGCAGGACCACCAGCAGAGGAGTACCTGCTGTCCCCATCTCCACCAGCAGAGGGTGAGTACCTGCTGTCCCCATCTCCACCAGCAGAGGGTGAATGCCTGCTGGTTTTGCCTCCACAGCCCAAGCGGAGGCACAGAAAGATAAAGAGGTGAAGGACAGGGAGGAGGAGTGCCCTAAGGGCCAGGCATCCCACGGCGATGTAACAAGCCATCGCCGGGTGCCTCCTCTGCGACCAGGATCACCTGTTCGCCCACTGTCCCTTCCAGTTAAGTTATGGGGGGGAGCCAGAGCGTCCACAGCCCAAGGGAGGAGCCAGAGCGTCCACAGCCCTAGCAGGAGGAGCCCGAGCGTCCACAGCCCAAGCGGGAGGAGCCTGAGCGTCCACAGCCCAGCGGGAGGAGCCTGAGCGTCCACAGCCCAAATGGGAGGAGCCTGAGCGTCCACAGCCCAAGCGGGAGGAGCCTGAGCGTCCACAGCCCAAATGGGAGGAGCCTGAGCGTCCACAGCCCAAACGGGAGGAGCCTGAGCGTCCACAGCCCAAGCGGGGAGGAGCCTGAGCGTCCACAGCCCAAATGGGAGGAGCCTGAGCATCCACAGCCCAAACGGGGAGGAGCCTGAGCGCCCACAGCCCAAGAAGGAGCCTGAACGTCCCCACGCCTGAGTGGAAGGAGCCCGAATGTCCTACACCTGAGTGGGAGGAGTCCTAACGTCCCCATGCCTGAGTGGGGGGAGCCCGAACGTCCACAGCCCAAAAAAGGGGAGGAGTCGGTGCATCCACAGCCCAAAAGGGAGGAGTCGGTGCGGCCCACAGCCCAAAGGGAGGCAGGCAGTCGGGCTTCCACAGCCCTGGGACCCAAGCCACCAGCAGAGGGAAAATGCCTGCTGGTTCAGCCCCAAGAGCCGGAAGGGGAGGAGTTACAGGCTCAACCCCTGAAAATTTTTTTTTTGGGAGAGGGGCAGGAGGGCTGGTGTCCCCAGCAGCCCCTATTCATGCTGATGAGGGCAGCACGGCCGCAAGACCAGCCCAGCCAGCCACAGCGGAGGGAGCCAGCGCCGCCAGGAGCAGAGGAGCTGGAGCTGCCTCTGCCTCCACCACCTGCCAGGAGCAGAGGAGCTGAAGCTGCCTCTGCCTCCACCACCGCCAGGAGCAGAGGAGCTGAGCTGCCTCTGCCTCCACCACCGCCAGGAGCAGAGGAGCTGGAGCTGCCCCCTGCTTCCACCACCGCCAGGAGCAGAGGAGCTGAGCTGCCTCTGCCTCCACCACCAGGGGAGCAGAGGAGCTGGAGCTGCCTCTGCCTCCACCACCGCCAGGAGCAGAGGAGCTGGAGCTGCCTCTTGCCTCCACCACCCCAGGGAGCAGAGGGAGCTGGAGCTGCCTCTGCCTCCACCACCGCCAGGGAGCAGAGGGCTGGAGCTGCCTCTGCCTCCACCACCGCCAGGAGCAGAGGAGCAGGAGCTGCCTCTGCTGCCCGCACCTCCACAGGGAGTACGGTGGCCGGAGCCCCCTCCCTGAGTGGGAGGAGCCCGAACGTCCTATGCCTGAGTGGGGGGAGCCCGGAACGCCCACAGCCCAAAAGGGAGGAGTCGGTGCATCCACAGCCCAAAAGGGGAGGAGAGTCGGTGCGGCCCACAGCCCAAAGGGGAGGCAAGTCGGGCTTCCACAGCCCTGGGACCCAAGCCACCAGCAGAGGGAAAATGCCTGCTGGTTCAGCCCCAAGAGCCGGAAGGGGGAGGGAGTTACAGGCTCAACCCCTGAAAATTTTGGGGGAGAGGGGCAGGAGGCTGGTGTCCCCAGCAGCCTCTATTCATGCTGATGAGGGGCAGCACGCCGCGCACCAGCCCAGCCCCAGGCACAGGAGGAGGGAGCCAGCCATGCAGGAGCAGAGGAGTTGAGCTGCCTCTGCCTCCACCACCGCCAGGAGCAGAGGAGCTGAAGCTGCCTCTGACTCCACCACCGCCAGGAGCAGAGGGCTGGAGCTGCCCCCCTGCCTCCACCACCGCCAGGAGCAGAGGAGCTGGAGCTGCCTCTGCTTCCACCACCGCCAGGAGCAGAGGAGCTGGAGCTGCCTCTGCCTCCACCACCCAGAGCAGCAGAGGAGCTGGAGCTGCCTCTGCCTCCACCACCGCCAGGAGCAGAGGAGCTGGAGCTGCCCTCTGCCTCCACCACCGCCAGGAGCAGAGGAGCTGGAGCTGCCCTGCCTCCACCACCGCCAGAGAGCAGAGGAGCTGGAGCTGCCTCTGCCTCCACCACCGCCAGGAGCAGAGGAGCTGGAGCTGCCTCTGCCTCCACCATCGGCCAGGAGCAGAGGAGCAGGAGCTGCTCTGCTGCCCGTCTGCCTCCACAGGGGAGGCACGGGTGGCCGAGCCCCAGAAAGGGGAGCTGCTGGCCACGAAGAAGGGGGACGAGGTCTGGAGACCACTTTCCCCAGCAGCAGTTTTGCTGCAGGAGTTCTTGGCCGGAGCCCCACAGGAGGGAGCCGCCGGCTACGAAGAAGGGGAGGTCGGGGACCACCTGCCCCGCAGCTTTTTCGCTGCAGGATCGGGACCAGCATGCTGTCAGCCGTGCCACTACCCGCAGGGGCTGACAGCATTTCCAGCCATGGGCCCACTGAAGCCTCCCTTCCCAGCCCGAGACCTTTGGCCTGGACTGCTGGGTATTTAAGGGGAGGTGGCACTGAGGCCATGTGTGCTTTGCACAGGGGGGGGTATATGTGGCAAAGTGCCCGCCCTGTGTGTATTTTTGTGTGTTATGTGTTGTATGTTGCGGTGTTAATGTTGGTGTATAGATTGGTACACGGGATATAAACGGGTCTGTGTTTCACATGTGTTTAAAGTGTATAATTATATTTAGGCACGAGGATGGCACATCACTTCCGTGCAGATAAAATGTGTATAATGTGTGGCACGGGTTGCACGTAATGAATTCACGTGCTGGGATTCAAGTGAATAATTAATTAGTAATTGAATCCCAGCACAAACAGTATAAATAGATGCACGTTTAGTCACTCGTGGTTGGGTGTTCGGAAGAGGAGAACGGGTGAGAGAGAGAGGAGTAATTAAAAGTAAAAACGCAAAAGATAAGTGTTTGTTCTCACCCGTGTTTGTTTGTCTGTCCGTGCACCGTTTGTTTAGTGTCAGTCGCTTTGTCTGTCTGTTTATTTTGGCGTCAAAGTGCGTGTGTCCTGTTTTGTATTCCGTTGTTTAAACCTTTTATTTTTGTTATTAAACGCTGAGTGCAGCCATTGCACTCGCTCATCATCACAACCACCGCCTCTGTGTATTCCTTTCTGGTCTGGCGCCACCCACTCTGGCCGCCTTTGTGACACGTGGTGTCATCGGGGGATAGCTGCGCCCAAGCGTCCAGACCAGGAGGGGTTTTGTTTAAAAAAAAAAAAAATATAAAAAAAAAAAATAAATAATAATATATAATGGCAGAAAGACGCCACAAAAGTGGCGGGACTGGTTCCCTGGAGAATGCTGGGCTGGAGGCCCAGTCTCTGCCCATAGTCGTCCGCCCCGTGGATGATGGACAGTGAGAGATGGGAGGCATATCAGCAGGAACACACCCCAAACACCTTGGAAGAAGGTGTGGAGTTTGTCCTCAGCTACCTGAGGCAACCATAAACGAACAGCAGCCCAGGTAGCAGGACCACCAGCAGAGGAGTACCTGCTGTCCCCATCTCCACCAGCAGAGGGTGAGTACCTGCTGTCCCCATCTCCACCAGCAGAGGGTGAATGCCTGCTGGTTTTGCCTCCACAGCCCAAGCGGGAGGCACAGAAAAGATAAAGAGGTGAAGGACAGGGAGGAGGAGTGCAGCCTAAGGGCCAGGCATCCCACGGCGATGTAACAAGCCATCGCGGGGTGCCTCCTCTGGCGACCAGGATCACCTGTTCGCCCACTGTCCCTTCCGCAAGGTTATGGGGGAGGAGCCAGAGCGTCCACAGCCCAAGCGGGAGGAGCCAGGCGTCCACAGCCCTAGCAGGAGGAGCCCCCGCGTCCCACAGCCCAAGCGGGAGGAGCCTGGCGTCCACAGCCCAGCGGGGAGGAGCCTGAGCGTCCACAGCCCAAATGGGAGGGAGCCTGAGCGTCCCACAGCCCAAGCGGGAGGAGCCTGAGCGTCCACAGCCCAAATGGGAGGAGCCTGAGCGTCCACAGCCCAAACGGGAGGAGCCTGAGCGTCCCACAGCCCAAGCGGGGAGGAGCCTGAGCGTCCACAGCCCAAATGGGAGGAGAGCCTGAGCATCCACAGCCCAAACGGGAGGAGCCTGGCGTCCACAGCCCAAGCGGAAGGAGCCTGAACGTCCTACGCCTGAGTGGAAGGAGCCCGAATGTCCTACACCTGAGTGGGAGGAGCCCCGAACGTCCCCATGCCTGAGTGGGGGGAGCCCAACGCCCACAGCCCAAAAGGGGAGGAGTCGGTGCATCCACAGCCCAAAAGGGAGGAGTCGGTGCATCCACAGCCCAAAAGGGAGGAGTCGGGTCGGTCCCACAGCCCAAAGGGGAGGCAAGTCGGGGCTTCCACAGCCCTGGGACCCAAGCCACCAGCAGAGGGAAAATGCCTGCTGGTTCAGCCCCAAGAGCCGGAAGGGGAGGAGTTACAGGCTCAACCCCTGAAAATTTTGGGGGAGAGGGGGGGCAGGAGGCTGGTGTCCCCAGCAGCCTCTATTCATGCTGATGAGGGCAGCACGGGCGCGCACCAGCCCACCACAGCGGAGGGAGCCACCAGAACAGCAGAGGAGCTGGAGCTGCCTCTGCCTCCACCACCGCCAGGAGCAGAGGAGCTGGAGCTGCCTCTGCCTCCACCACCGCCAGGAGCAGAGGAGCTGGGAGCTGCCTCTGCCTCCCACCACCGCCAGGAGCAGAGGAGCTGGAGCTGCCTCTGCTTCCACCACCGCCAGGAGCAGAGGAGCTGGAGCTGCCCCTGCCTCCACCACCATAGGAGCAGAGGAGCTGGGCTGCCCCTGCCTCCACCCTCAGGAGAGCAGCAGAGGAGCTGGAGCTGCCTCTGCCTCCCACCACCGCCAGGAGCAGAGGAGCTGGAGCTGCCTCTGCCTCCACCATCACCAGGAGCAGAGGAGCTGGAGCTGCCTCTGCCTCCACCACCCAGGAGCAGAGGGGCTGGAGCTGCCTCTGCTTCCGCCATCGCCATGAGCAGAGGAGCAGGAGCTGCCTCTGCCCGTCCCTCCACAGGAGGTGCGGTGGCGGAGCCCCAGAAAGGGGAGCTGCCGGCCACCCAGAAGGGGGGACGAGGTCTGGAGACCACTTTCCCCAGCAGCAGTTTCGCTGCAGGAGTTTTGTGGCCGGAGCCCCCAGAGGAGCTGCCGGGCTCTAAGAAGGGGGAGGTCGGGGGGACCACCTGCCCCGCAGCTTTTTCGCTGCAGGACGGGACCAGCATGCTGTCAGCCGTGCCACTACCGGCAGGGGAGCTGACAGCATTTCCAGCCATGGGCCCACTGAAGCCTCCCTTCCCAGCCCGAGACTTTGGCCTGACTGCTGGGTATTTAAGGGGGGAGGTGGCCGTTGAGGCCATGTGTGCTTTGCACAGGGGGGGGGCGTGGGCAAAGTGCCCTGTGTGTGTGTATTTTGTGTGTTATGTGTTTGTATGTTGCGTGTGTTAATGTTGGTGTATAGATTGGTACACGGGATATAAACGGGTCTGTGTTTCACGTGTTTAAAGTGTATAATTATATTTAGGCACGAGGATGGCACATCACTTCACGCAGATAAAATGTGTATAATGTGTGGCACGGGTTGCACGTAATGATTCACGTGCTGGGATTCAAGTGAATAATTAATTAGTAATTGAATCCCAGCACAAACAGTATAAATAGATGCACGTTTAGTCACTTTCGTGGTTGGGTGTTCGGAAGAGGAGAACGAGTGAGAGAGAGAGGAGTGAATTAAAAGTAAAACGTGCAAGATAAGTGTTTTGTTCTCACCGTGTTTGTTTGTCTGTCCGTGCACCGTTTGTTTAGTGTCAGTCGTTTGTCTGTCTGTTTATTTTGGCGTCAAGCCGTGGTCCTGTTTTGTATTCGTTGTTTAAACTTTTTATTTTGTTATTAAACGCTGAGTGCATGCATTGCACTCGGCTCATCATCACAACCACCGTCTCTGTGTATTCCTTTCTGGTCTGACGCCACCCACTCTGGCCGTCTTTGTGACAGGGTCCTTCTCAATTTTTTATGTATAAGTCAGATAGTCAAATTGAAAAATGTGACATTTTGAAAATGCACAATTTCGGAAAGACATTGGAAATCTTGACACATGTTACTCAAATTAGAAGTGGCACATTTAGATTTAAGCCATATAAGCATGATTTTTACATAGATTTTGTAACTTTAGAGTAAGCCATGGGGAAGAGCCTAAAATTCCAGGGTGATGCTAAACTTTTGGTCATAGCTGTAGGTGGATGGTGATCTAGTGTTTTATATTACTAATAGCTCTGATCATTCTGTATGTTTATGTTTATTTTTTAACATAAAATGTCCGTCTTTCTTAGCCCACAAAAATGGCCTCAATGTAATGGGCAATCCGGCAACCAGCAGTGACGAGGGAGATGGGTGCTACATTCAAGTGACGAAGTGTCAGAACATGGTGGAAATGTCCACTCTGAACCCTAGTGGTGGAACCAAGATGGACAGAGCTCGTAGCAACACCTCCGAGGCCAAGCTCATGGCCAAGAAGCGCGTGGTCCGCATGCTCATCGTCATTGTTGCCATGTTTTTCGTCTGCTGGATGCCCATCTACTCTGTCAACACCTGGCGGGCCTTCGACCACCACACTGCACACAAGGTCCTCTCTGGGGCTCCTATTTCTTTCATCCACCTGATGTCTTATACATCTGCCTGTGTCAACCCCATAATCTACTGCTTCATGAACAAGCGTTTCCGCAAACATTTCTAGCTACGTTTGCCTGCTGGAGACCTTGCTGCCACTTTCAAGAGACAAAAAGATGAGGTCGCTGTACCGTGGCCCTCGCTGTCTAAATTCAGCTACACCACTGTCAGCACACTGGGTCCCTCATAACCAGCCCCTGTGAGCTGAGAGACAGGGAAAACCATACACAACGGTATGATACTGGACAAGACATCCTTGGCTGTATGACATCCTTTTTTTTTTTCATGATCACCATATTAATTTTTTTTTGTTTGTATTGTTTTTTTGTAGTAGCTCATCATGGAAGCCAGAAGGTCAGGTGGATTTGAAAAGTCAGATAGCAAGTTTCCTTTGTTAACCCTTAGCGGTCCATTTATTCCGTGTGTCTCAGGCATGTCAGGTCCAATTTATTTTCACATGCGCAGTTTATTTTAGACGCGCTGTTTAAAAGTATTTTTTTTCACAGTTAAAACAGGTTTAAAAGGCACTGCATATCAACAGGACACTCAGTACTGCATCTCCATCCCCGCCCCACCCCTTGTTAGCTGTATTTTTTCCATACCTCTTCGTAGTCTTGAATACCGATAAATCATCTCCTGATCACTCGTTTTATCACCAAACTCCTCAATAATGCGATCTAAGTCATTATTTTATTACAATAACATCTCAAAAAGCTCTCAAAAAGACTAGGGACCTGTTTTTTTACGTTTTTGATGATGTCGACAGGGTCCGACATTGGACCGGAAAGGGAAAATTGTAATTTCGGACCAGGTCCGACATAGGGACCCATAAAGGATTAAGAATACTTGCTGCAATTTTTTTTCAGGACCCACAAACCTGCTGCTTCTGCTTTCACCAGTATTATCTGATTTATTTCACTTCTTACTTTTTTGGTTACAAACGGTACAGTTTTGTCCAGTATATCGTTAAGCTTGTTATGTAGACAGAAGTCTGGGTTATTCCACTCAATGAGAATACTATAAGAATTTTAAACAATACAGCCAAACCTATACAGTACTAGTATCGTTTTCAAACAAAAGTTGTTTTAAAAATGCTGTTTGAGTATTATTTAATGGCGTATCTAAGAGTAGTATACAGTATTTATTAAAGCATTGTTCTTGATAGAACTATTCATTCCTTTATGACATTGCACTTTTGGTCGTCAGTTCCAGATAATTAAAGGATCAATGCTTTGATGTAAAGCAATTAGGGAGTGTGCCAAAGGGAACAGACACTTTAAATAAAACTCTTTTGTCTCATTAATCCTCACCATAAATTAAGATTTGGTAAAAAAAAAAAAAAGAAAAAAAAGGAAACTAAAGGAAATTGTAAATTTACAAAAAAGACTATAATTGCAAAAATTGCCACTGCTTTGAATTTACTAATTCCAGTTATCCACATAGAAACGTATTGAGATTACTTACAGACGATTTGATCGAGATTGATTGTTCCCCTGAGGTCTGATCTGAGATCATTTGACCTGAACTGCACAACAATAACATGTAAGATTACTGTTCAAAATCACACCACCCTGCAATGTAAAAAAATAAGAAAAATAATAACAATTTTAAACTACAGATTAATGAAACCTCTAACATTCTAAAAGTGCATTTCCAAAAAATGTAAATATTAATAAAAAAGTTATTACAAACTTGTAAGAGTGGGATACATTTACAGGAAACCGATAGCTGAAATGGGCATTTAAAACCGTTGAACTGAAATGGGCATTTAAAACCGTATAACTGAAATGGGCATTTAAAACTAACTGAAATGGGCATTTAAAACTGTTTGTATAAAACCATGTGGGTTGTAGAACTTAACTGGGAGTAAATATATTTCATTATGCATGGATCACTTGCTTGGGCTTGCATGAATACACAACAGTTTAACCCACTGAACCATCCATATTAATAGAATACTACTCGTTTAGTATTAAATTTGGCCAAAACAATTTCATCTATTCATTTGAATACTTGCAAAAATTGTATAAAGTAGGGTTACATTTAGATGTGTTATCATCTTGCACTAATTGCTGACTGAAAGAAAATGTTGTTTTTCATATATGTAACATATACCAACATTTATTGATGAACAACATTTGAATTTAAATAGCATTTGTATGGGCAAAAAGTTTTTATTTTTATATAGATTTTTTTGCTTTTGTAGTTTAATTGTTAATCAACAACTTCATTTTTAAAATGCAGTACGTTTGGTACAGTACTCACATTATACCCCTACATAGAGAGAAACAATCTAAAGCACAAATCATCTTGTTAAGGAACAAGTGTATACAGCCCATTAACGTGTAAAGGTATTGGTTTTACACTTCAAGCTGAACTGCACGATAAGCGCGGTATTCTGTGACGTGCATCGAGGTGCCGCAAGTTTACCTCGCTACCAGGGACAATATCCATGGAACCCACCGTATATAGCCTGGAACAAAGAAGAATCAGGGTGGACATGAGTGAAGTCTTCAAAATCTTATATGGAGTTGACATAGTTAACCCAAACCAATACTTTAAGTGCAGTACAGAAACCAGGACCAGGGGTGGGTTGTAAATTAAGTGGAGATAAAGGACAGAGGGGGAGGAGACACTTCTTCACAAAGAAAGTGGTGATGGTATGGAATGGGCTACCTTGTCATGTTGTTGAGGCAGAAACACTTAGTTCCTTGTCTGAATGGCCTCTCAGTCGTATATGTGCTTGTACTCAATAGCCAGGGAGGTGCTAATACAATTGAACTATAAAAACATCATCAATAGGTGACATTGACAATATAGCTAGGAAAAAAGACTATTATATAGTGAGATGCAGTTGATTTTGTCAGAACCTTGGAGAACGGAGATGATCCCCTGATTATCCAATGTAATCCAGGTTCAGTTAGCTTTGTTAAATATACATATATACTGCACCTGTTTAAGTGATAGAGAAGTCTGACTGTGCTAAGTAACCTGTAAGAGGTTTCATTACCAGTAAATGCAATATTCCTACGCAACAGAAAATGATAACGGAAATGACCTTTTTCTACATATTGCTAATTACAAACTTGTCATTGACATAACACCATCTATGTATTGTAGGCCTTTATCATCAGAGTTATTATCAGAGTTACAGACTGCATTGTCATAGAAAGCCTATTGCTAGGTCTGTTGCTTTAGAAACTGGTAGGAATTTGTCATATGAACAATTCTGTTTAAAATGATCAGCTATGAAAATGTATTTCTTGGATTGCATTGTATACCAAGTAAACAGGGCATCTCTACCCAAGGTCATTCCAGAGCATTCGCTGAAATAATTACATTTGCCCTGTTGGGAGGCATGCATTGTATCTTGTAAAACTAATCACACTATTCTTATTTTCAATGGTCGTTTGCTACAGAAAAAACAGGACTTGATGGAACAATGACTAGGAACAGCTGCCAATTCCCAGCCCAAGCCTGTTTCTATAAGTAACAGGGTAAATTGTACAGATAATGTTATTACACAATGAATGCAAAGAACTTGACATACATTCTTTGTTGAAGATGTGAAGTTCAGCAGTTATGAATCAAGAAGCAAGTAGTTAAAAAAGAAAATGATTCTCAATAGAAAGTAATACAAATTAAAAGTGATGTTTTTGTCAGAAGTTTATGTCTGAAAATGCTAAAGGAATTCAGTGACTTTAAATGAATCTTCCCTTTCTGAGTTTGCATACTATTGCAGTAGTTGTGGTTAGTATTACGTGAACATGACTACAGCGGCTTGTTAAGGCCATCAAAGTGATTTCCGTTTTCTCGAGATCCTGGGATAAATGATCTCATAATCACGAGATAACAGAATGGTAATATCGAGATCCTGAGGCAAATTATCTTGTGATCTCGACATAATGAAGATTTTTTTTTATATGATGGCCTCAATGAGCCGCCTTACATGACAGTATCTGAACTTCTGTTTTAGAGTGAATTATTACAGTATTTATGTTGCAGTCAATGTCAATGTGTGGCATTGGTATGCATATCTGTTTTTTCTGTGAACAGTTCCAGTTTTATTTGTACCGGTGAAGTTTCGTGATGGTGGCTGCTGCCTTTTATGCCAAATGCTATCTGTGTAGATGTGTATAATAACTGTATTAAGGTATTTATTATAAGTTTGTACAATGTTGTAGCATGGTTCAGTTTCCACATTAGTGCATTTTAATTATATTTAAGCCTTGCAAATAACGTAAGCAGCCTTTTTCAGCAAAGCTTTTTAAGCACTTTAAACCTTGATTTGTGTAGCTGTATGGTACCTGAATAAGGAACATTTTCTATTATAAAGGATGATTAGAAAGTAAGTTTACCACATCAATGATATGATGAGTTGATGTGGTAAACCTACTTTCTAATCACCCTGTATATTGTTTGAGACACTTGAGTAAATTCCCCATCCACATACCTAGCCTCCAGAAGGTTAGCTACAGCTTCAGTTAATACAAATATGATACAAATACATACAGTATATGGCTGAATCCAGTGTACTGAGATAAGAGATTCTGAAATATCAACAATCAATACAGCCTTTGCTTAAGACTCTTGAGATCTATAGCCAGTCTGAATCAGGGCTATTTTATTAGGATGTAGGTGGGGCATTTGCAGCATGTTTCATGGATTGATCTGTGGAATGGATAAACTTTTGCCTTGGTTTATATACAGTACCTTTCCTTTTTAAATCTTTGTAATGTTTGTTTACAGCGCGTTACTGCTTTTAGAAGTACATATTATGTTCGACAAGATGTTTAATCTTACATGTACAATGTTGTAAGACTGGTGCAAAAATAAATGTATCTCTTTTCATTCTGTGGTTTCATTGGGATGTGTGTGAAGATCAACACAAAAACAAACTCTGAAGAAAGGGTCTACTGTATCGACTGGAATTCCAAAAATAATTTACTGGTATTCTAGTTGGAAAGGGTTCACTAATTTCACAAAATGTTTTCATTATTTTCAAAGCTAAGTAAATATATACTTAACTTTACATTTTTCTGTCTGATTGTACAAAAGATGTAAATGTACATTTTAAAGACATTTTGTAAATTGAGAGTTACTAATTGATTTTCCAAACTTGTTAAGGCCAATCTTTATAAGTAATTTCCTTTAGATTTTTTTTTTGTTTGTTTTAGAATGCACTTTAAGATTTATATTTCAGCCTACTGTTGATGAAAATAGAGGCGCAACACACTATCAATTGTGATCAATGTTGGAATTTTGGAAACTGATCCCGAGGTAGCAACCGGTAATGGAAATAATATAAAATAGTCAGATATTAACTACATTGTCTGAACTTTACTATCTTTAGCCTACAGTTCATGACATTCCTTTTACCTCACCAGACATGTAGTGGGGACTGAGTGCACCAGAACGTCGCTCCGGTACTTTTTTTTTTTTTTTGGGGGCACCGCTCTATCACTTATTTATTTACTAAAGTCAACATTTTATTTTGGTACATCGATAGCCACTTTTCATGGATCACAGCTTTATCTCAGATTGGTCAAGGGTACATTGCCTACTACTGTCACTCATTGTCAGACTGTGAATATGCCTCAGTAACACAGCAACACAGCACAGGCTAGTGAGCAAAGCACAGGGTTATTAGAAAGTAAGTTTACCACATCAATGCACCATACGTTGCTGTGGTAAACTTACTTTCTAATCACCCTGTACATAGTTTTAAATTTTTATTACTGTACATCGAACGGCTTAATGTATCAAACCTCTTTTTTTTTTTTTTTATCCAACAATGGAATATCAATAACTTATTTATACTGTATCATAGCCAATGGTATTGGGACCCAACATTCATTGTAGTATGTACTGTTAACGAGCCTTTCACAAACATAAAGCACTTTATTTAATATGCATTGAAAAAAAAAAAAAAAAAAACGCTTGTATTTTCTGGTTATGCTGTAATTAGGGCATTTGTATTTTACAATCTGACTGGGAAGAAGTCTTAAAATAGGCTATTGTTTGCTTTTGTACACATGGATTATAAACAACTTCTGGATTTATTGTGAGGAAGAAGTGGTGCTAAAAAACCCATAATGTATTATTATAATTCAAGTAACTGATTTAACTTGGCACCTTCAAGTGCTAGCAAACAACATTTTTTTTTCCTTTCAGTTTGAAATGTAACCATTACCGAATCTTATAGCCCAAATTACCTGAGCACTTATATCAAAACTGCTCCTTTAAGAGTTCCATCTGCATCAAGTGTCATCTCTGCCCCCAGGGGTAGGGATCAGCGCAATTTTTCTTTCAGCTTGCCTGAGAAAGGAGTCAGTTCTGACCCTTCAGTCAAACTATGGAGATAAGTTGATATTTCACTTTGTCTCTCATTTCAATTCTGAAATAGTTTTGCTTTAATTATTAAGCATATAATTCTATCTTAGCCTAGGTTCTGATTAAGTCCCATCGTGGCCTTGTGTTTTGTACAAAGCAGTCTGTTTCTGTGGCTAAATTTCACGCTCTCTCCCTTGCTGCTTGGCTCTTCAAGAGTTGATATTATTTCTTACTAGCACCTTTTCATATATATATATACACTGAGTGTACAAAACATTAGGAACACCCGTTCTTTCCATGAAATAGACTGACGAGGTGAATCCAGGTGAAAGCTATGATCCCTTATTGATGTAACCTGTTAAATCCACTTCAATCAGTGTAGATGGGGAGACAGGTTAAAGAAGGATTTTTAAGCCTTGACACAATTGAGACATGGATTGTGTACTGTATGTGGGCCATTCAGAGGGTAAATGGGCAAGACAAAAGATTTAAGTGCCTTTGAACGGGGTATGGTAGTAGGTGCCAGGCGCTGCCGGTTTGAGTGTGTCAGAACCGCCAGGATATCTGAACATTATTGCCAATCAGGTGCATCCCTTCATGGCAGCAGTGTATCCATCTGCTAATGGATTTTTTCAGCAGGATAATGCCCCATGCCACAAGGCTAGGATTGTCCAGGAATGGTTCCACGAACATGACAGTGAATTCAGCTTACTGCAGTGGCCTGCCCACTCATCACATCTCAATCCAATTGAGCATCTGTGGGATGAGATGGAATGAGCTATTCGAGTAGAGATCCACCACCAGCCAACCTGACACAACTGTGGGGAAGCATTGGAGTCAACATGGGCCAGCATCCCTGTGGAAACTTTGACACCTTGTAGAGTCCATGCCCCGACGAATTGAGGCTGTTCTGAGGCAAATGGGGGTGCAACTCAATATTAAGAAGGTGTTCCTAATGTTTTGTACACTCAGTGTATGTATGTATATATATACAGACGTGCTCAAATTTGTTGGTACCCTTACAGCTCATTGAAATAATGCTTCATTCCTCCTGAAAAATGATGAAATTTAAAAGCTATTTTATCATGTATACTTGCATGCCTTTGGTATGTCATAGAATAAAGCAAAGAAGCTGTGAAAAGAGATGAATTATTGCTTATTCTACAAAGATATTCTAAAATGGCCTGGACACATTTGTTGGTACCCCTTAGAAAAGATAATAAATAATTGGATTATAGTGATATTTCAAACTAATTAGTTTCATAATTAGCATCACACATGTCTCCAATCTTGTAATCAGTCATTCAGCCTATTTAAATGGAGAAAAAGTAGTCACTGTGCTGTTTGGTATCATTGTGTGCACCACACTGAACATGGACCAGAGAAAGCAAAGGAGAGAGTTGTCTGAGGAGATCAGAAAAGAAAATAATAGACAAAGCATGGTAAAGGTAAAGGCTACAAGACCATCTCCAAACAGCTTGATATTCCTGTGACAACAGTTGCAAATATTATTAAAGTTTAAGGTCCATGGAACTGTAGCCAACCTCCCTGGCGGGCGACAAGAGGAAAATCGACCCCAGATTGAACAGAAGGATAGTGAATGGTGAAAAGAACCAAGGATAACTGCCAAAGAGATACAAGTTGAACTCCAAGGTGAAGGTCGTCAGTTTCTGATCGCACCATCCGTCGCTTTTGAGCCTAAAGTGGGCTCCATGGAAGAAGACCCAGGAGGACTCCACTTTTGAAAGAAAAAACATAAAAAGCCAGACTGGAATTTGCTAAAATGCATATTGACAAGCCACAATCCTTCTGGGAGAATGTCCTTTGGACAGATGAGTCAAAACTGGAGCTTTTGGCAAGTCACATCAGCTCTATGTTCTGAGACAAAAAAATGAAGCTTTCAGAAAAGAACACCATACCTACAGTGAAACATGGAGGAGGCTCAGTTAAGTTTTGGGGCTGCTTTGCTGCGCCTGGCACAAGTGCCTTGAATCTGTGCAGGGCACAATGAAATCTCAAGACTATCAAGGCATTCTGGAGCGAAACATACTGCCCAGTGTCAGAAAGCTCTGTCTCAGTCACGAGGTCATGGGTCCTCCAACAGGATAATGACCCAAAACACACAGCTAAAAGCACCCAAGAATGGATAAGAACAAAACATTGGACTATTCTGAAGTGGCCTTCTATGAGTCCTGATCTGAATCCTATCGAACATCTATGGAAAGAGCTGAAACTTGCAGTCTGGAGAAGGCACCCATCAGACCTGAGACAGCTGGAGCAGTTTGCTCAGGAAGAGTGGGCCAAACTACCTGTTAACAGGTGCAGAAGTCTCATTGAGAGCTACAGAAAACGTTTGATTGCAGTGATTGCCTCTAAAGGTTGTGCAACAAAATATTGAACTTAGCGTCCCATCATTTTTGTCCATGCCATTTCATTTGTTTTCTTATTTACAATATTATGTTGAATAAAAAATCAAAAGCAAAGTCTGATTTCTATTAAATATGGAATAAACAATGGTGGATGCCAATTACTTTTGTCAGTTTCAAATTATTTCAGAGAAAATTGTGCATTCTTCGTTTTTTTGTGGAGGGGTACCAACAAATTTGAGCACGTCTGTATATATATACAGTGCCTTGAAAAAGTCTTCACACCCTTGAACATTTTTCACATTCTACTGCCTAAAAAATACAATTCAAAATGCATTAAACGAGGAGTTTGTTTCACTGATCTACACAACATCATCTACACTTTCAATGTGAAAGAACAATTATAGAAATATTAAAAAAGTAATTAAAAATAAAAAACCAAAAAGTCTTCACATCCTTTGTCATAGCAAACCCAAATTAGCTCAGATACAACAAATTGCCTTAACAAGACACATAATAAGTTAAATAGAGCCCACCTGTGTCCAATCACAGTAGTTCAACTGATTCGAATACTCCTGGATGAAGAATCAAGCTGTTTCTGTTGTATGAAGTGAATTTGAAGCAAATGGCAAAACATGCCGAACAAGGAGCTGCCAAATGAACTCCGGTATAAAGTTATTGAAAGGTACAGATTGGGGGAATGCTATAAGAAACTTTCAATGTCTTTGAAAATCCCTTGGGGCATTGTCGGGTCCGTCATTGTAAATGGAAACAGTTTGGCACCACCAAGACACTGCCTCGATCAGGCCGTCCCTCCAAAGTCAGAAGCCGTGACTTAATGAAATTGCTGAGGGAGGTCACTGTGAGGCCTAAGATTACTTTAACCCTTTGCGGTCCGACATCATCAAAAAGATGTAAAAAACAGGTCTCTGGTCGTTTTTTCTCCGGAAAAAGCCGAGAAAACCATTCAATGGTCAAGTGAGACCGATAGGAGCCGAGAGAATCCAAAAAAAAAGAGGGTCATATCTCATGAACAGATAGCCCCAGGACCACATAGATAACAAACATAAACAAACAAGATAGCTGCTTCTGCATCCAGCGCTCAAAAGAATATCACAGACATTTGCAGAGCTTTTTTTAGATATTATAGTAATAAAATAACGACTTGGATCGCATTATTGAGGAGTTTGGTGATAAAACAGTGATCAGGAGATTATTTTTTTGGTATGCACTACTATGAA
Source organism: Huso huso (assembly GCA_036884735.1). Taxonomy (NCBI): domain Eukaryota; kingdom Metazoa; phylum Chordata; class Actinopteri; order Acipenseriformes; family Acipenseridae; genus Huso; species Huso huso. The sequence goes on from CM072669.1 coordinate 27,309,859, forward strand.
GAGGTATGTGAAAATACAGCGAACAAGGGGGGGTGGGGCTGGAGAGGCAGTACTGAGTGTCCTGTTGATATGCAGTGCCTATTAAACCTGTTTTACAGTGAAGAAAAAATTTAAACCAGCGTCTAAAATAAACTGCGCTTGTGAAAATAAATTGACCTGACATGCTGAATAAATGGACCGCAGAGGCTAAAAGAACTACAGAGGTCTCTGGCTGAGATTGGGGAAAATGTTGACTGTTCAACAATTTCAAGAGTACTCCACAAACATGGCCTGTATGGGAGGGTGGCAAGAAGGAAGCCACTGCTGAAAAAAGCCACATGATGTGCTGCATAGCTTTGCAAAGAAACACTTAGGGACACTGCACGCATGTGGGAGAAGGTTTTGTGGTCTGATGAGACCAAAGTGGAACTTTTGGTCTCAATGCTAAAGCGATATGTGTGGCGTAAACCAAACACGGCACATCACCCTACTAACACCATCCCTACAGTAAAGCATGGTGGTGGCAGCATTATGTTTAATAGTCCATAATGTCGAAGTGGAGAAAAAAATCTACATATTTTCAAAATTATTTACAAATAAAAACTGAAAAGTCTTGATTGCATAAGTATTCACCCCTTTGCTGTGACACCCCTAAATAAGCTCCGTGCAACCAATTGCCTTCAGAAGTCACATAACACTATGTAACACAATTTTTGTTCCTGGGTAGCAAGTGTTATTTCCTAATTGCTTATGCCTCAAAAGTATAGAAAATGGCTATTATTCCCCACAAACTTTGCTTTTGTGACCAGGACAGTGATATTTTGAAATTTACCTATTTCCAATGAATGTAGTCTCCCATCATGTTCTCGTTATACTGTCCTTCATTGACAGCTCATCCAGGAGCCTCAAAGCCGTGCTGCTCCATAATGGTAACAAGTAACCGTCTCTTCCCTGGCTCACTCGGTTGCACCTCAAAGAGGATTACAACAGCATCAAGACCTTGCTGGACGCCTTGAAGTATGATGAGTACGGCTGGGACCCCCGGAAGGTGCTGATGCCACCACTGCACATCAAATTGGGCCTTATGAAACAATTTGTCAGAGCTCTAGATAAGGAGTCGGCAGCCTTCAAGTACCTTCAAGACTTCTTCCCTAAGCTGTCTGAGGCAAAGGTCAAAGTCGGTGTCTTCGTCGGACCACAAATAAAGAAGATCCTGGAGTGCAATGAATTCCCCAAGAAGCTCACTAGTAAGGAGAAAGCGGCTTGGAACAGCTTTGTCGCAGTGGTTCGGGGCTTCCTGGGCAATCACAAGGTTGAAAACTATGTGGAGCTGGTTGACTCTGGTGAAGAACTACGGCACAATGGGCTGTAGGATGTCCCTCAAAGTCCATATCCTTGATGCTCATCTTGATAAATTCAAGGAGAACATGGGAGTGTACTCAGAGGAGCAAGGCGGCTTCCACCAGGATATACTGGACTTTGAACGCGCTACCAAGGACAGTATAACGAGAACATGATGGGAGACTACATTTGGGGCTAATTCGTGAAAGTGATTTACAGTATAATCGTAAATCTCGAAAAACTACTCACTTCTAAATCTTTTGTAGTCATTTTTGTATTACTTTAGTATAAATACATGTTAATTTGGATTCATGTTGTTTTTTTCGACTTTATGTGAACGAAAAGACACAAATTTGCCCGTTTTCTCATTGGAAATAGGTAAATTTCAAAATATCACTGTCCTGGTCACAAAAGCAAAGTTTGTGGGGAATAATAGCCATTTTCTATACTTTTGAGGCATAAGCAATTGGAAATAACACTTACCCCCAGGAACAAAATTTGTTACACAGTGTAATTAGTTGAATGGAGCCCACCTGTGTGCAATTAAAGTGTCACATGATCTCAGATTAAATACACCTGTTTCTGGAGGCCCAGAAACCAGTTTGTTAGAAGGCATATCTAAACAAACAGCATCATGAAGACCAAGGAGCTATCAAAACAATTCTGGGATAAAGTTCTGGAGAAGCACCAATCAGGGTTGGGTTATAAAAAAATATCCCAAACTTTGAACATCCCTGGAGCACCGTTAAATCCATTATTAAAAAATGGAAAGAATATGGCACAACCGCGACTCTGCCTAGAGAAGGCCGTCCACCAAAACTCAGTGACCAGGTAGGTAAGGAGGGCATTAGTCAGAGAAGGAACCAAGAGGCCAATGGTAACTCTGAAGGAGCTGGAGAGATCCACAGCTGAGATGGGAGAAACCGTCCATGGGACAACTATAACCTGGACGCTCCACAAAGCTGGACTTTATGGAAGAGTGGCATGAAGAAAGCCAATGCTGAAAAAAACACATATCAAATCTTGTTTGGATTTTGCCAAAAGGCATGTGGGAGACACAGCAAACATGTGGAAAAAGGTTCTCTGGTCTGACGAGACCAAAATTGAACTTTTTTTTGGCCTTAGCGCAAAAGCGCTATGTGTGGCGCAAAACGCTATGTGTGGGCGAAAAGCCAACACTGCTCATCACCCTGAGAACACCATCCCACGGTGAAGCATGGTGGTGGCAGCATCATGTTATGGGGATGCTTTTTCATCGGCAGGGACTGGGAAACTGGTCAGGATTGAGGCAAGATGGATTGAGCCAAATACAGGGAAATTCTAGAGGAAAACCTGTTTCAGTCTGCAAGAGACCTGGGACTGGGGCGGAGGTCACCTTCCAGCAGGACAATGACCCTAAACACACAGCCAAAGTTACACTGGGTGGTTTAAAAACAAGAACCTGAATGTCTTAGAATGGCCCAGTCAAAGCCCAGATCTCAATCCGATTGAGAATCTGTGCCAACTTGACAGAGCTTGAGCAATTTTGCCAAGAAGAATGGGCAAAAAATTGCAGGAACCAGATGTGTGCAAAGCCGGTGAATACTTACCCAAAAGACTCACAGCTATAATTGCTGCCAAAGGTGCTTCTACCAAGTATTGACTCAGGGGGGTGAATACTTATGCAACCAACAAATGTCTTTTTTTGCTTTATTAACTTTTGTGTCACAATAAAAAATATTTTGCACGTTCAAAATGTTAAGTATGTTTATGTAAATCAAATGGTAAAAATCCCAATTAAATCCATTTAATTCCAGGTTGTAACACTACAAAATGTGGAAAAGTCCAGGGGGTGAATACTTATGCAAGGCACTGTAAATAATACACAACAGGTGGCTTTCTCTAATACTTTATTGATGGTCAGGCAGTGACCTTGCCACCTACAAAAGTCCCACATTTAATGAGGGTACAGGCACCCTATCAGGTCCTTGATGATACCAGTGCCCAGTTATGTTACCATGAAGGAAGCAATCTTTCATTATTATTATTGTGTATTATTATTATTATTATTATTATTATTATTATTATTATTATTATTATTAATTATACATTTAGCATAAACTTTTATACAAATCTACTTACAGAGACTAGAGGGTGAACTAAGCATCAACAACTGCTGCAGAGTCACTTACAATAAGACCTCAGTTTCGTCTCATGTGAAGGATATAACATCTTGGACCGACTGGGGTGACACGCTCAGAGAGACCCTGCGCTGTGGGTCAACGGCTCAAGGACCCAGATGTCTGCATGAGCCAGCAGATCATGGGTTCATCTGCTGCTGAAGGTTTAACTATGGGTTTGCTGACGCAGCCACTATCGTCATCCAGGCTGTTCATCTACTTGAGTGCTACATTAACAGATCAGAGGGGCGTCGGGGAATCCTGAAGAAAGAAGTACCAGGTCCTGAGCTGGTGAAGGGACAGATCAGTGCAAGAGCACCCAAGCCTAAATGTATCAGTCTGTCCTTGGTTAAAGTGAGGGCTAGGATGGCCCCGTCTTGAGCAAAATCCCCACTTCCATTCTGCTTCTCTCACAAAAGTGACAATGTTAAAGGTAAGAACTCTGGGGATTTCCAGGAGGACCCCTATCTTATGCCAGAACCAAGAGGGTGTAGTGCGGAAAAAGAACGAGGGAAGAGCTATGCAGTAACCTCCCAGAGGAAAACAATGAGCTCAGAAAGGATGGGAGTGCAGTGGGACCTTCGAGAAACATCACACTCTCTTAGGAAATGGCCATCAGAGGCCCCTTATGCCACAGTTGACCTATAGACAACCTTGACCGTGCTGTTGAACAGGGCAATGATGCAACGTTCACGGGTCCCATCGGTTCCGTTGGTCCCCCCTCGCAGTGATCACAACCCCTTTTGATCGTTTTGGGGTGGATATTGTGGGTCCCTCTGGAGGGCACTGCATTGGGGTATCACTACATTCTGGTGATTGTGGATTATAACTAGACATCCCAAGGCAGTGCCTTTGCATAGCATTAAACACAAGCACAGTGACCACAGAGTTGTTAAAGGTGTTCTCCTGGGCAGGGGTTACCCTGGGAAATCACTTACTGACCAGGGGACCAACTACGTCCTGGTTATTACGGCGGGTATGTAAGCTTCTGAAGATTTGCTCCATCTCCACATCGGTTTAACATCCACAGACTGAAGGGCTGATGGGTGATTTGCTAGACTCTCAAGCTAGTTGATGAGAATCCTTCTCTGCAAAACATGCTGCATCATTTTGCAGAAAGGATTCTCATATTTGAATAACTCCTCCCGTCTCCTCTTGCCATTCAAAGGGTGTCTCCCCTTTCAAGCTATTGTATGGAAGGCAACTTTTAGGTGTCCTTGATCTGATGAAGGGGGTGGGAAGAGCAGACAGCAGAGTCCCAAAACTTTGTGTGGCATGTCATTTAGCTTCAAGAGACTGGAGATGCTCGCCTGGATTACCCAGGAAAACCTGCAAAGCGTGCAACACCTTCAGGAGGAGTCCTACAACTGGAATGCTCGCCTTAAAGTATTCCAACCTGGAGACATGAAGCAAATTATTTACTAAGTGGCCAGGGCCTTTGAGGTAGTAAGGAGAATTAGACTAGTCAATTATGAGGTCCGACAACCTAGGCGTTGCAAAACTTTGCAAATGTATCCGTCAACTTCCTCAAGCCATGGAAAGAATGGAAGTCATGTTTATAGAGTTTTTAGAGTTTTAGGAGGTATCGATGGGGAACAATTGACCCCAGTACAACAGAAACAGGTCAGGTTTTGCTAGAACAGTTTTGAGATGTGCCAGGTCTAAAACACCTGATTGAGCATGACATTATCCTCCGCCAGGTTGTGAGGTTAGAAGTACCAGATCCCGAGAGTAGGCGGGGAGTCGGTCCAGATGGAAGTTAAGTAATATCCTTGAGCTGGGAGACATTGAAGGCCAAGTCATTCTCTAACTCACACCGCCCAAGAAGACTACCTTGTAACTTCGATGGTCTCTTCCAGTTCCACACCATGCCATTTGGGCTGCACAGGGCCCCTGACACCTTTCAGCAACTGATAAACAAGGTGCATCACTCACACAGGGTGTACTCAGCAGCCTATATCTATGATGTGGTCATCCACAGCACCAACAAGGCAATCCTGAGTGCAAAACCGGCTAAGTGCATGATTGATAGGGCAGAAACAAAGTACTTGGGGTATGTCTTGGGGAATAGTAAAGTATATCCCTTAGTTAGCAAAGTGCAAGCCTTGCTAAACTCGACAATTCTCCAAACAAAAAGCAGGTAAAAGGTGTTTTTGGGTCTGGCAGGACATTATGGTTTATTTAGATTTCCAGAAAGGTTTTGACAAGTCCGCATAAAAAGATTAATTCTCAAACTGAACACAGTAGGGATTCAAGGAAATGCATGCACATGGATTGGGAGTGGTTAACATGTAGAAAACAGAAAGTATTGATTAGAGGAGAAACCTCAAAATGGAGCGAGGTAACCAGTGGTGTACCACAGGGATCAGTATTGGGTCCTCTGCTATTCTAATCTACATTAATGATTTGAGATTCTGGTATAGTAAACAAACTGGTTAAATTTGCAGATGACACAAAAAATAGGAGGAGGGCAAACACTGTTGCAGCAGCAAAAGGTCATTCAAAATGATCTAGACAGCATTCAGAACTGGGCAGACACATGGCAAATGACATTGAGAACTCCATGTTCTTATTATCAACGTTTTATGACAATTTTTCCACTTCTTACTGATTTCACCAAAAGATTGCCCCAACGAAAGTTAAGTGGACCAAGTTAAGGTGCAACATCGGTGGAAAACTGCACTTAAACACAGATTTTTGCAAGAGGGGGGAGACTCCACTCAGAGGAGGGATATGTCACAGAGGGAAAAAGTTCAGCCATGGTAAGTTCAGCCTCCCGGCATAGGAGTCACTGGATTTGACTGTCTTTGGCCAGCAGCAGGAGTGCAGCTTTTTGGGATGACTTGATGTTTGTCTGTTTATTAATTTGAAGAATCTGTATTATTCTGTTTAAAGACCCTCTTGGGTGACCTCGATGTTCCGATGTTCTTGTGTTTTTTTTTTCTCTGCCTGTTGTGCCGACCCCTAGTGGCCAGTTGATAAACTGCACTTTTGCCTGGGCTAAATGTATTTCTTGCTAGTGGTATTACCGCCTGCCTGGTCATCCACAGGGACCAACAGATTGTACAAGAGGGGTGAAAAAGCTACATTTTTAAACCAAGGTAAGTTTATGGTTCATCAGAACACTCAGTCCCTCTCTTCTTTTTTTTTTTTAAATAGGCCAAAAAATGCAGGAAAGATAATGTGCAGCTTGTTTGTAAAAAGTGGGCACATTTCTCAGTGTGAATTTATTGTGTTCTTAGATTATGGAAAAAAATGAGTCAGGGCTCCATTAAGTGGAACAGTGATACAACTCTACAGAAACAGAAGCCAGGGAGACACTTAGTGAGCTTGTGAGTCATTTTCTTTAGTCTCTGCCTTTGTTTAAGTGCCTAATGCTTTTTCAATAAATATACATCGATCTTTAATGTTTAAAAATGTAACCTCATTTCCCTGTTTATCGTTTGAACTGTTTGAAAGCTGTTTACAATCATGTTACATTTTATACTTAAGAACATAAGAACATAAGAAAAGTTTCTACAAGCGAGAGGAGGCCATTCAGCCCATCTTGCTCGTTTGGTTGTTAGTAACTTATTGATCCCAGAATCTCATCAAGCAGCTTCTTGAAGGATCCCAGGGGTGTCAGCTTCAACAACATTACTGGGAGTTGGTTCCAGACCCTCACAATTCTCTGTGTAAAAAGTGCCTCCCTTTTTCTGTTCTGAATACCCCTTATCTAATCTCCATTTATGACCCTGGTCCTTTTTCTTTTCAAGTCAAAGTCCCCCGGGTTGACATTGTCTATACCTTTTAGGATTTTGAATGTTTGAATCAGATCGCATGCGTAGTCTTCTTTGTTCAAGACTGAATAGATTCAATTCTTTTTAGCCTGTCTGCATACGACATGCCTTTTTAAACCAGGATAATTCTGGTTGCTCTTCTTTGCACTCTTTCTAGAGCAGCAATATCCTTTTTATAACGGTGACCAGAACTGAACACAATATTCTAGGTGAGGTCTTACTAATGCATTGTAGAAGTTTTAACATTACTTCCCTTGATTTAAATTCAACACTTCTCACAATATATCCAAGCATCTTGTTGGCCTTTTTATAGCTTCCCCATTGTCTAGATGAAGACATTTCTGAGTCAACATAAACTCCTAGGTCTTTTTTCATAGTTCCTTCTTCAATTTCACTGTCTCCCATATGATATTTATAATGCACATTTTATTGCCCACGTATGCAATACTTTACACTTTTTCTATTAAATTTCATTTGCCATGTGTCTGCCCAATTTTGAATGCTGTCTAGATCATTTTGAATGACCTTTGCTGCTTCAACAGTGTCTGCCACTCCTCCTATTTTTGTGTAGATCTGCAAATTTATGAGTTTGCTTACTATATCAAGTCTAAATCATTAATGTAGATTAGGAATAGCAGAGGACCTAATACTGATCCCTGTGGTACACCACTGGTTACCTCCTCCATTTGAGGTTTCTCCTCTAATCAGTACTTTCTGTTTTCTACCTGTTAACCACTCCTAATCCATGTGCATGCATTTCCTTGAATCCCTACTGCGTTCAGTTTGAGAATTAATCTTTTATGGGACTTTGTCAAAAGCTTTCTGGAAATCTAAATAAACCATGTCGTATGCTTTGCAGTTATCCATTTCAATGTTGCATCCTCAAAAAGTCAAGTAGGTTAGTTAGACATGGTCTCCCTTTCCTAAAACCATGCTGGCTGTCTCCCAGGATATTGTTACCATATAGGTAATTTTCCATTTTGGATCTTATTATAGTTTCCATAAGTTTACATATAATAGAAGTCAGGCTTATTGGTCTGTAGTTACCTGGTTCGGTTTGTCTCCCTTTTTTGTGGATTGGTATTACGTTTTGCTATTTTTTCAGTCTGTTGGTACAACCCCTGTGTCAAGAGACTGTTGCATGATCTTAGTTGGCGGTTTGTAAATAACTTCTTTCATTTCTTTGAGTACTATTGGGAGGATCTCATCTGGCCCAGAGTTTGTTTATTTTAAGAGCTCCTAGTCCCTTTAACACTTCTGCCTCTGTTATGCTAAAGTTATTTAAAATTGGATAGGAACAGGTCGACATGTGGGGCATGTTGTCCGTGTCCTCCTTTGGCAAAACCTGTGAAAATCATTTAATATATTTGCTATTTTTTTTTTTTCTTCATCTATGATTTTGCCATTTGTGTCTCTTAGACATTTAACCTCCTCTTTGAATGTTCCCTTGCTGTTATAATATTGGAAAAACATTTTGGAATTGGTTTTAGCCCCCTTAGCAATATTGATTTCTATCTCTCTCTTGGCCTTTCTTTCCTTTTTGACTTGTGTTTGCAGTTCCAAGTACTCTTTCTGTGTGCTTTGTTTTTGGTCCCTTTTTAAACGCTCTGTAAAGTGCCTTTTTCGCTGAATATTTTTTAATTGATCTATTAAACCATTTTGGCCATTTTGTTTTAGATTTAGATTTGTCTACTTTTGGGATGTAATTGTTTTGTGCCTCTAGTACTACATTTTTAAAGACAGCCACCCTTTTCTGTGGATGTTTTTCTCTATTTACTCAATCTACTTCTGTTAGTCTCCGTTTCATACCTTCATAGTTTGCTTTTCTAAAATTGTAAACCTTAGCTTTAGTCATTACTTTTGGGGTTTTTAAAATATTTCAAATGAGACCATGTTGTGGTCTGGGTTTGCCAATGGCTCTCTGACCTCTGTTTTAGTTATTCTGTCTTCATTATTTGAAAAAGACTAAATCAAGGCATGCCTCCCCTCTAGTCATTGCCTTGACAAATTGCGTTAGGAAGCAGTCATTTGTCATTTCCACCATTTCAATTTCGTCCGTCGTGCCCCCATTGGGTTTCCCATTTTATACAGGGGAAGTTGAAATCCCCCCGTAGTATGGCTTCTCCTTTTCTACACATTTCTAATGTCATTGTACAACAGATTATTTTGCTCAGCGTCTGAATTTGGCGGTCTATAGCATGCTCCTATTATTATGCCCTTTTGAATTTGTGTCCATTATTCCTGACCCATATTGATTCTGCATTGTTTTCTTTGTCCTGATTTAACACCTGGGCTTCAAGGCTATTTCTTATGTATGGCTACCCTCCGCCTCTTCTGTCCTGCCTGTCTTTCCTATACAGTGTGTACCCACTGATATTATTCGTCTCCATCACTCTCAGACAACCAAGTTTCTGTAACACCTATCACATCGTAGTTACTTGTTAGTGCAGTAGCTTCAAGTTCTAACATTTTGTTTCTGAGACTTTTAGCATTAAGATAAATACATTTAATAGTGGTCTTACCTGAGTTGTTGCCCTTGTTTTGATGTAGTCTCCCTTCTGTTTTTTTTTTTTCCCCCTTCCTTTCTAGTTTAAATGCTTCTGTACCGCCTGAAGGATCCTTTCTCCGAGTAGATTGGTTCCCTTTCTGTTTAAGTGCAGTCCGTCCCACCTGTATAGATAGTCCTTGTTGTAAGAAAGTGCTCAATGTTCAAGAAAGGTGAAGCCTTCCTGTGTTTTTTCATGATTTCAGCCATGCATTTGATTTTGTATTTCCAGCTGTCCATATGGTCCTTTGCAAAGGCGCCGGCAGTATCCCAGAAAATACCACAGTTTTGGTCTTGTCTTTTAATTTCCTTCCTAGCTATCTGAATTTGTTCTGCAGGGATCTTGGCCTGTGTCTTCCAATGTTGTTTGTACCAATGTGAACATTACTACCGGGTCATCTCCAGTTCGTTCTAGGAGCCTGTCCACGTTCTCAGTGATGTGTGACAGAGGCTCCTGGAAGGCAACACACTGTTGTAGTAAGGGGTCCAAACTGCGAACTGAACTTGCTGTGTTTCTCAGTATGGAGTCCCCAACAATCATGACCTCCTTCTTTTGCTGGCTGGTCAGCACTGTTTATAGGGTCCTGGGTGTTGTTTCTTTCATTCTCTTGATGTTGGTTTTGGTCATCTAAATGTTGAAGTGGCTCAAATGTGTTGGATGTCTGGTTTCTGGTGGTTGTGTTTGACGAAGTTTCTTTTTTTTCCTGCTTCTGCCTATTTGAACCCAGCTGTTTCGACTCTCTTCCATCTCCCCTGGTGGCTTTCAGTCTGCTAGGGGTGCAGACTTCCATGGTTGTGGGTGTGTCAGCTCCTCAAGCTCCTGTTGCTGTCTCATTTCCTCCATCTCCTTTTCTAGCAGGCTTAATCGCTGAAGCAAGTCCTGGATGGTGCGGCACTTTACACAAACTTGGTTGAGCTCTGTTGGGTTTTGTCGGTTCCCACATCATGCAGTTGTCACAGATTACTGGCTTGAAGACCATTTTTTTGTTTGAGTGTAGCTTCTGCAGCTGTCAACCTGCTTTCAAACTGCTTCTAACTGCGCTGTACTTGTCCACGACTGCTTCTCCCGCGATGTAAACTTCCTGCGCTGTCGCTATGCATCAGCTGCAGTGACTCTGCAGCTGATGCATGGATTACCGTGGTCTCTGTAAGTGGCCTTGGATAAAATCTGCTAAATAAACAAATAATAATGAGCACAACAGCAGCTGTCTTTAATTTCTCCCACTGCATGCTCCTTTCCCGAACAATGGATGCACCTGTTGTGCTTATCTTCTGCCGGAATGTTCCTCTTTCAAACGGCACAAAAGTGAAACCAGACATTGTACAGCGCTGAAATAAACAGTTCAGCCGTGCAATATATGCACACAAAAACAGACAGTAACGGCTGACTGGAATGCCGAGAACTGTTGTGCACACAGAGTGCACAAAAGAATGGAGCACTAGTAGCGGTCTTGGTATCAACCATATGATTGGTACCGACCTCGGTACTGAACAAGATAAGTGGTACCTACTCTGGTACTGATCAGGTCACTGGTACTGGCTCTGGTACCGACTTGCCATCTTTGGTACCGAGTGGGTCACTGGTAACAACTCTGGTACTGCAGGAGTGCCCTGGTACTGACCCCATTACCGAACCAGTGTCGCTGGTACCGGCCCGTACCAAATGGGGTCACTGGTACCAACTAAAAGTACTGAACCAGGTCACTGGTACCGGCTCTGTACCATAAAAAGTGGTGTGCAGGTAAAGACCTGAAAAGAGCCCTGGCAACTGCAAGCAAGCACTGTTAAAACCCTTTCGTCCATTGTCGGACCTGGTCCGACATTGCAATATTCTATCAGGTCCATTGTCTGACCCTGTCCGACATCATTATAGAAACGCAAAAACGGGTTTTAGTCGTTTTTTCTCGGAAAAAAAGTCGAAAACCATTCAATGGCCGAGTGGGACGACAGGAGCCGAGACAAGTCAAAAAAAAAAAAAAGTATCTCATGAATAGTCATACATGGCCCTGGTATCAGATAGCAGGTGGCGTGTAAATAAACAAGCTGGCTGCCTGTGAATCAGCGCACAGAGAACATGGACATTTGCAGAGCTTTTTTTGAGATGTTATAGTAATAAAATAATGACTTAGATCGCATTATTGAGGGTTTGGTGATAAAACGAGTGATCAGGAGATGATTGATCGGTATGTACGACTATTATTATTATTATTATTTATTTCTTAGCATATGTGAAAGCTATAGCGAACGAAAAGGGTGGGGCAGGGCTGGAGATGCCTAGTGGTGCTTTGTTGATATGCAGGGCCATTTAAACCCGTTTGACTGTGAAAAAAAATACTTTTAAACAACGCGTCTAAAATTAACTGCTCATGTGAAAATAAATTAGACCTGGCGTGCCTGGCGCGCATTTAATAAATGGACCGCAAAGGGTTAAACAGACAGGGGCTGCAGATCGCCTGCTTGCTTGAAAAATCTAGTGGCCTTCGTTGGCAGTGGCTAAAGCAGACACAGCAATGGTATAGGATACTCAGAATAAATTCAGGCGAAAGGCTCCTGCCAATTCAACAGCATAGTATAGATAAAAAGCCCTTAAAAGTAAGCGGGGTTCCAGAAAAATATGGCGTTATATGTCCTAGGGATGTGCTTTTGGTTAATTTTTATGAACATTTAAATGCTATGCAGGTGTCAGCGTTTAAACCATATCTACATACACACACTCTCTTTATTTTATATTCTGATGTATACTGACAGCCCTGGTTATATTTTCCATGCAAAGAACCCTAAATAAGCAAATAACGTTTTAACATCATAAAGACTTAACTACAAAGTATAAAAAACTAAACAAACAAAAGAAAAAAACTTACACACCAAAGTATATATTGAAATTAGGACTGTCACTCGATTCACATTTTTGATCATCAGTTAATTTATGGGCATTAGTTGATTAACCTGTAGATTAATTGGTAGATTGATCTGTACACATGTTTAATAACAGTAACGATCTTATAGCGGCTGTCCTGCATGTAATACTAAGAGATCAATAGAATCTAAAAAAATAAATTTAAAAAAATCCCAGTGGGAATTTGGTCTTTTTAAAAGCATTTGTATTATTATGTTTATATTAGTAAATGTCTCTCTTTGTATTTGTACTGCGTTATTGAGATGTACCTGTGCTAGCCCTGTGGGCTCAAAATGAATAAACTAAAAACTAAATGTGGAAGGGTGGTGGGTAATTCACTGACACACAGGAAACACAGGTGAACTTGAAACACCGCACAGGTGCCCAGTTTTATTAATGTTGGGGTAGTTCTACTTTTCAGCCCGCAGAGGGCGCTGTTGACTGTGGTCTGCCTACCAACGATGGTAGACAGAGCCACAGTAATACCAGAGGCGGTACCGTTTACAAGTGCAGGTGCTCAACAAAAGAATAAGCAAAAGGTGAAAGAAAAAAGGAAAATAAAACACATAAAAAACTACAAATAAAAGGTGCTGCATTCGGCAGCTTCACCCCGACCGTCGCTACACACACGGACCGGGTCTCCGTCCTATTCTTGCCGCTTCAGCCTGCTAAAAATACTTATGGGGTCTTGTGGCAGGGCAAAGTTGTCCTGCCCCTTTAATGGAAGGGGTCACGTGATTGGCGACCATTCTGGCTCTGGAGTGGAACTACAGACCAGAGCTGGAATGGCCGCCAATTAAACACATGATCCCAATCACCAAATTGGGGGATTATATCATTAATTGTTTAATTGGCCCAGCTGGCCAATATAAAGCTAACCATGCTGCAGCACGTGAGAGGGAGAACAAAGGAGAAACACTGAAGTGCTGGGGGCTGTGTGTTTGCTGTTTATGTTTCCTTTGCTTGATCTTCTTTTTCATTTTCTTTTTTTAATTATTATTATTATTTTTTTCAAAACAAGACTCAGAGGCAGAGTATTTTAGCAAATGGGGGTTTATTTTTAATAAACCAAAACATAAATAAAACAAAGAAACGCCACACGGCAAAATAAAGGGCACAATGGCCAAAACAAAGATTTAAACAAAACAGAAATATCTTAAACTAAACATACAAAACTCACAGTCATGAAAACAGTGACCCCTTCCATTAAAGGGGCAGGACAACTTTGCCCTGCCACAGGTCTGCCCACGGTTTCCCCCGCTACCCCTATTCTCTTTCATTGTGTTCTTTTCATTTTCTTTTGGGATTTTCTTTCCTGGCCGTGTCTCAGTTCCGGAACAGAGCGTCCGCACGTCTCTTAAAAGGGCAGACCTGAGGGAACAGCAGAATATTATTTTATAGGGCCAGCAATCCCCCCAAGACCTGCCTCTCAGCCACTCAAAGAGAAGGAAAGCCCACACACCCTCTCTCCCACCTCTCCGTGTCACTGCCGTGACTGACAAAAGAACATAAGAAAGTTTACAAACGAGAGAAGGCCATTCAGCCCATCTTGCTCGTTTGGTTGTTAGTAGCTTATTGATCTCAGAATCTCATCAAGCAGCTTCTTGAAGGATCCCAGGGTGTCAGCTTCAACAACATTACTGGGGAGTTGGTTCCAGACCCTCACAATTCTCTGTGTAAAAAGTGCCTCCTATTTTCTGTTCTGAATGCCCTTTATCTAATCTCCATTTTGTGACCCCTGGTCCTTGTTTCTTTTCAGGTCAAAAAAAAGTCCCTGGGTTGACATTGTCTATACCTTTTTAGGATTTTGAATGTTTGAATCAGATCGCCGCATAGTCTTCTTTGTTCAAGACTGAATAGATTCAATTCTTTTAGCCTGTCTGCATACGACATGCCTTTTAAACTCAGGATAATTCTGGTTGCTCTTCTTTGCACTCTTTCTAGAGCAGCAATATCCTTTTGTAACGTGAGGTGACAGAACTGAACACAATATTCTAGGTGAGGTCTTACTAATGCATTGTAAGTTTTAACATTACTTCCCTGATTTAAATTCAACACCTCTCACAATATATCCGAGCATGTTGTTGGCCTTTTTTTATACCTTCCCATTGTCTAGATGAAGACATTTCTGAGTCAACATAAACTCCTAGGTCTTTTTCATAGTTCCTTCTTCAATTTCAGTATCTCCCATATGATATTTATAATGCACATTTTTATTGCCTGCGTGCAATACTTTACACTTTCTCTATTAAATGTCATTTGCCATGTGTCTGCCCAGTTCTGAATGCTGTGTAGATCATTTTGAATGACCTTTGCTGCTGCAACAGTGTTTGCCCTCCTCCTATTTTTGTGTCGTCTGCAAATTTAACAAGTTTGCTTAATATACCAGAATCTAAATCATTAATGTAGATTAGGAATAGCAGAGGCGTAATGTCCTCTGCTAAAGGCGAAATATTGAATGGCTGCTGCCCTCTTCCTGCAGCACCTTGAATACCCAGAAGAGTCAGCACAGGTCTCCCCTGCTACATCCTCCCCTCAGAATGGCACCGCCAGTTAATTCAAAAAATCCTACACCACCATGCCTTCCTGAGAGAAAAAATTTGCGTTTTGATGCAGTTTTCGTGCTCGGTGGACAACCCTGAAGGCATAGGGCTGCAGGGCCAAGTACCACCGCGTGATTCTGGCATTGCTATCCTTCATCCGGTGAAGCCATGCTAAGGGGGCATGATCCGTAACTAGTGAAGTGTCGCCCCAGGAGGTAGTACCGAAGTGACTCAACTACCCATTTTACCGGAGACCTCCTTCTCGATGGTACTATAGTTTTTCTCGCAGGGAAGGAGCTTCTTGCTGATATTCAGGAACGGGTGCTCGCTTCCCCGGACCTCCTGAGACAACACTGCCCCGAGACCTGTCTCCGACGCATCCGTTTGCAGGGTGAACCTCTTACTCAAATCCGGACTGCATAGCACTGGCTTGCTACACAACCTTCGCTTCAGAGCGAAAGGCCCTCTGTACGCGGCTCCGTCCACTGAACCGTGTTTGGGCAGCCTTCCAGGTGAGGTCTGTCAAGGGAGCAGCGGCGTGGAAGCTCGGGATGAACTTCCTATAATAGCCGCTAGTCCCAAAAAGAGCGCACCTTGGTTTTGGTCATAGGGACCGCCAGTCAGCCAAGGCTTTCACCTTAGCAATCAGCGTTCTGATCTGACCACCTTGCCGATACCCCAAATACTCTTCCCAATGGCACATTTCTTTGGGTTAGCAGTGAGCCCAGCCTCCTGTAAGGATCTCAGCACTACCGTTACCTTACACAGATGACTCAGCCAATCCTCACTGTGGATAACCACATCATCTATGTAAGCAGCAGCGTACTGCTGATGGGGCCGCAAAATGCGATCCATCATCCGCTGAAAAGTGGCTGGTGCTCCGTGCAACCCAAAGGGCATGGTCCTGAATTGGTATAACCCAAAGGAGTCGAAAACACCGTCCTCTCACTGGATTCCGGAGTCAGGGGTATCTGCCAGTACCCTTTGTTAAATCCAGTGTCATCATAAAATGAGCCGTGTTAGACGCTCCAGCAACTCATCTACCGGGGCATGGGATAAGCACCAAACTTCGATTTTTCGTTAACTCGCCTGAAGTCAATGCAAAATCGTGTTGACCTGCCTGGCTTATCCACTAAAACAACAGGACTGTTCCAGTCACTTAGGGACTCTTCTATTACCCCAGTCTAAGCATTTCATCAATTTCCATCTTTATTACCTGTCTTTTATGTTCAGGTATACGGTATGGCCCCCGGCTCAATGTCAATGTGATGATGGGCTACTCGAGTCAGCCCCGGGACAGGAGAAAACACATCAGGAAATTCCGTAATCCAAAATGACCAATAGGTGTGTGTATCCCACCGCACTCCTTTCAATGGCCCAACTATGTCCATCCCAATACGCTCAAACGGAGCTTCCACTAGGGGCAAAGGCACCAATGGCGCTTGTGGGACGGCTCTAGGGCTAGCTTTTTGACACTCCCCACAGCATTCGCAAAAACGTCTGACGTCACCATCTAACCGCAGCCAAAAGAACTGTGTCACGAGCCTCGCTTTGGTTTGCCCCTTCCCAAATGACCAGACAGGGGAATAAGCGTGAGCAAGCAACTGCAAATCCTCCTTAAAGGGCTGAGGAATGAGCAACTGATGACGCACTTCACCCGTCTGGGGAAATTTTTCAACACAATACAGAAGGTCTCGATCAATTTCAAAGTAAGGGTACGTGGCGGCGCATCTGGTCTCGACCACACGACCATTAACCACCGCTGCTTGGTCAAAGAGCATGCCCATCACGTCATCACGCCCTTGCTCGAGCCAGAAATCACGGGGCGAGCTAAAAAATCAGCCCCATGGCCTCCAGCTCGGGATCGGGTCGGTCCCGGCAGAGGCAGCCGAACCGACCCTGTGCTGGCTCGCGGCCTCCCCCCCAGACTCTTCACCAATCGCCCCCACCTGAAACCTCTCGGACTCCCTCCATTGCCAGCTCTTGTAACCGTTTAGTTTTCCGGGGTCTAAAACTATGGCAAAACCAAGTCTGGTCACGGAAGGGGAAGATCTCTCCAATTGCTTCCTCCTTCTTAGCCAATAGGAAGACGGGGCTGTCAGGGCAGCTAACCAATCTTTAAACTGCCCACAGTCCCGCCCTAGAACTACTGATACTGGCAATTGAGGACACAATCCTACCTGCACCTGCATCACCTGCTGGCCAATGGCTATATTCACACTGATCTTGAGATAGGCGTACATCCCCATGAATACATTTAATATGCACCTGTCCCAATAGTTGTTTATGCCCGGTGAGATTAGGCTATCCTGTATTAGGGACTGACCACACCCTGAATCCAGGAGAGCCTGGGTTTTGTACCATCCACTGTCACAGGAATAACAAAACCTGTCTGCTGAAGTCACTGAGGTAATTGAACATGCTTACCTGGTCGGCTGAGGTCACATTCCATCACAGGGCAATCCCGGTGGTGGCCCACCTCCGGCACGTCCAACACCGCAGTGGACTGGTTTCTCGCCCCTGGAGCCTCAGCAAAGAGGTGAAAACACAGGAGCCATAAAAGGGGCTCGAAGGTAAGGTGGCCTCGCGAGACACCGCAGTAGCCCGTGGGTGACCCCACCCTGCCCCGGTTCCCGGGCAGGGAGCTTCCACCACCCCCCCGTCCAAAACCTTGTCCACCCCTTCCCCCCAGTCCCATCGCCCTATCTGAGGCCAGTGAAGCGGATGATCCCACAGTGCTTCGCCCAGGCAGCCTAGCTGGCGTCGGTTCTGCTGCCTGGTACTGCTCTGCCAGTGCAACCACCTGATCCAGAGTGGGAGGTGCCTGCCGCTGTATCCACAGTCGTGGTCCTGGAGCTAAACACTACAGAAACCATTCGATTACTATGATCTCCACCAGCCTGGCTTTAGTGGTCACGTCTGGATTCAACCACCCCATGACTTACTCATTCAGGCGGTGGGCGATGGTTCTGGGGTGCTCCTCAGGCGAGAAGCGCTCCTCCCGAAACTTCCGGCGATATCCCTCCGGTGTGGCCCCCACGTGATTCAGGATGGTGACTTTCAATATGGGGTAGTCCATCATCCGATCGGGAGACAGCGTCCTCGCCGCTGCTTGCACCTCCCCTGTTAACTGGGCTGAGGTAACTAGCCCATTGGGCCTGATCCCAACCGGCAGAGGTCGCCAGGGCCTCAAACACCTCCAGGTAGGCTTTGGGTCGATCCTCTGCTGTCATTTTGGTGGGTCTTATCAACCGGGGGTCTGGTCCCGTCGGACTGGTAGCCTCTTGCACCGCAGCAGTCAAGGTCTGGCGCAGGAGCTCCATCATCTCTGCGAACTGGGTGGCATCCATGTCTATGTGCACTGCTTAAAGTGGGCAGTGCCAGTGAATCCCACTCTAACACCATATATATATACAATCCCTATAGAAAGTCTACACCCCCTTGAACTTTTTTCACATTTTGTTGTGTCAGTGCCTCGGAATTTCATGCATTTAAATGATGATTTTTTCCCCACTTACCTACACACCATACTCCACACTGTTAAGGGGAAAAACGTTTTTATTGAGAAAAAAATGATATATTAAAAACACAAAACTGAAAGATCATAATAGGATAAGTCTCCACCCCCTGAGTTAATACTTGATGGACGCACCTTTGGCAGCAATTACAGCTGTGAGTCTGTTGGGATAGGTCTCTACCAACTTTGCACACCTAGATTTGGCAATATTTGACCATTCTTCTTTACAAAACTGTTCAAGCTTTGTCAAGTTCCTTGGGAGCGTTGATGGACAGCAATCTTCAAGTCATGCCTCAAATTTTTGATTGGATTTAGGTCGGGCTCTGACTGGGCCACTCAATGACATTTTACCTTTTGTTCCTTAGCCACTCCAGTGTAGCTTTGGCTGTGTGCTTTGGGTTGTTGTCATGATGAAAGGTGAACTTCTGTCCCAGTTTCAGCTTTCTTGCAGAGAGCAGCAGGTTTTCCTCAAGGACTTCTCTGTACTTTGCTCCATTCATTTTCCCTTCTGTCCTGACAAGTGCCCCAGTCCCTGCCGATGAGAAACATCCCCATAACATGATGCTGCCACCACCATGCTTCACAGTAGGGATGGTGATCTTTGGGTGATGTGCTGTGTTGGGTTTGCACCAAACATAACGCTTTGCATTTAGACTAGAAAGTTCCATTTAGTTTCTTCAGACCACAACACTTTTTGCCACATGGCTACAGAATCTCCTGAGTGTTTTTGCATACTTCAAACGGGATTCAAGGTGGGCTTTCTTGAGTAATAGCTTCCTTCTTGCCACCTACCATATAGGCCAGATTTGTGGAGTGCTTGGAATATTGTTGTCACATGCACACTTTGACCAGTCTTGGCCATAAAAGCCTGTAGCTCTTGCAAAGTTGCCATGGCCTCTTGGTAGCCTCTCTGATCAGTCTCCTTCTTGCCCGGTCATCCAGTTTGGAGGGACGGCCTGATCTAGCCTGAAGCTACGTGGGAAGAAGTCTTGCAAGTTCTTTGTGAATGCGTGTGTGTGTGTGTGTGTGTGTTAGGTATGAGTTACTGTTTAAATAAAGTTTATTTGACACACTGCAATTAAACTTCCATGGAACCTAAAATACTATCTGCATTGTTGTGAAAACCAAAATTAACCAGCTACTTATTCAGGTGACTGTACTGTACGGAGAATTGTCTTGACCATGCTCCAAGGGATATTCAAGGCCTTTGATATTTTTTTATACCCATCCCCTGATCTGTACCTTTCAACAACTTTGTCCTGGAGTTCTTTTGAAAGCGCCTTGGTGCTCATGGTTGAGTCTTTGCTTTGAAATGAACTACCCAGCAGAGGGAACCTACAGGAGCTGCTGAATTTATCCTGAAATCATGTGAATCACTACAATTTAAAACAGGTGGAGGCCACTTAACTTGGTGTGTGATTTTGAAGGCGATTGGTTACACCTGAGCTAATTTAGGATTGCTATTACAATGGGGGGTGGACACTTATCCATCAAGCTATTTCAGTTTTATTTTAATTAATTTTCTAAAATTTCTAGAATATTTTTTCACTTGGAAGTTGTGGGGTAGGATGTGTAAATAAATGAAAAAAAAACTATTTTAATGCATTTTAATTCCAGGCTATAGGGAACAAAAGGTGTAAATTTTGAAAGGGCTCTGTGTATATACAGTACATATACAGACGTGCTCAAATTTGTTGGTACCCCTCCACAAAAAACGAAGAATGCACAATTTTCTCTGAAATAACTTGAAACTGACAAAAGTAATTGGCATCCACCATTGTTTATTCCATATTTAATAGAAATCAGACTTTGCTTTTGATTTTTTATTCAACATAATATTGTAAATAAGAAAACAAATGAAAATGGCATGGACAAAAATGATGGGACCGCTAACCTAATATTTTGTTGCACAACCTTTAGAGGCAATCACTGCAATCAAACGTTTTCTGTAGCTCTCAATGAGACTTCTGCACCTGTTAACAGGTAGTTTAGCCCACTCTTCCTGAGCAAACTGCTCCAGCTGTCTCAGGTTTGATGGGTGCCTTCTCCAGACTGCAAGTTTCAGCTCTTTCCATAGATGTTCGATAGGATTCAGATCAGGACTCATAGAAGGCCACTTCAGAATAGTCCAATGTTTTGTTCTTATCCATTCTTGGGTGCTTTTAGCTGTGTGTTTTGGGTCATTATCCTGTTGGAGGACCCATGACCTGCGACTGAGACAGAGCTTTCTGACACTGGGCAGTACGTTTCGCTCTAGAATGCCTTGATAGTCTTGAGATTTCATTGTGCCCTGCACAGATTCAAAGGCACCCTGTGCCAGGCGCAGCAAAGCAGCCCCAAAACATAACCGAGCCTCCTCCATGTTTCACTGTAGGTATGGTGTTCTTTTCTTTGAAAGCTTCATTTTTTTTAAGTCTGTGAACATAGAGCTGATGTGACTTGCCAAAAAGCTCCAGTTTTGACTCATCTGTCCAAAGGACATTCTCCCAGAAGGATTGTGGCTTGTCAATATGCATTTTAGCAAATTCCAGTCTGGCTTTTTATGTTTTTCTTTCAAAAGTGGAGTCCTCCTGGGTCTTCTTCCATGGAGCCCACTTTCGCTCAAAAAGCGACGGATGGTGCGATCAGAAACTGACGCACCTTCACCTTGGAGTTCAGCTTTGTATCTCTTTGGCAGTTATCCTTGGTTCTTTTTCTACCATTCGCACTATCCTTCTGTTCACTCTGGGGTCGATTTTCCTCTTGCGGCCACGCCCAGGAGGTTGGCTACAGTTCCATGGACCTTAAACTTTAATAATATTTGCAACTGTTGTCACAGGAACATCAAGCTGCTTGGAGATGGTCTTGTAGCCTTTACCTTTACCATGCTTGTCTATTATTTTCTTTCTGATCTCCTCAGACAACTCTCTCCTTTGCATTCTCTGGTCCATGTTCAGTGTGGTGCACACAATGATACCAAACAACACAGTGACTACTTTTCTCCATTTAAATAGGCTGAATGACTGATTACAAGATTGGAGACATGTGATACTAATTAAAGAAAGTAATTAGTTTGAAATATCACTATAATCCAATTATTTATTATCTTTTCTAAGGGGTACCAACAAATGTGTCCAGGCCATTTTAGAATATCTTTGTAGAATAAGCAATAATTCATCTCTTTTCACAGCTTCTTTGCTTTATTCTATGACATACCAAAGGCATGCAAGTATACATGATAAAATAGCTTTTAATTTCATCACTTTTCAGAAGGAATGAAGCATTATTTCAATGAGCTGTAAGGGTACCAACAAATTTGAGCACGTCTGTATGTATTTATATTGACCCAGGATTGGGATAATTACACCAAAGTAGGTGTTACATATTAAACACATCCTTCTATGTTGTTTTCATATACTTGCACTGTATTCACATGCATGCTGTGTTCAGGAACTCCCTGGTACCAAAGAAAGAATAACATCAGTTCAAAATTTCACCTCACATATTTTGGAAATGTAGGAGAGGTGGACTATGGGATGATGGCTAATTAGGAGTTACGGGTGTTTTGAAAATGTTACTAACTTGAAGGACAGGAGCTGTTAAGGCTGATTAATGTTTGAGATTTAATTGAGACTTCTGACGTAAAAAAGCGAAGCAAAAACTCTATAAAACCGAGGTAAAATCCTAGTCAAGTATCACTCAACACTAACTACAAGCTGATGTGATCCATGCTCTGAAGATCTCTGATCGAGCTGATTGCTGTTGGTGTCATATTTAGAAGTCTTTGCCTTTGAAGACAGTTCCTATCCTGACAGTATATTCTACACTTCCATATATATTTTTGGGAGGTAAGAACTATTTGGAATCTATATCTCTTTATATTGGTGCATTGTTATAAGGTATATGACTTATGTTTTAGTCTATAAGTTGACATATTGGATGCTTTAAGACTTAGCGATGGGCATTTTAGTTTTATGCATGCGTAGCCTTAGGGCAAAAAAACATGTTGTAACCATAAATGCATTGAATTATTAATGCTATTATACCTGTTAAGGCACTGGACCGCCCAGGTTGCCTGTCAGCTAGGATTCGTCTGTAACTACTCAATCCATATTAAGCATTTAATAAACCTAAGGGGTACTAATACTACTCTGATTCGTTAAAACTTCAAATCGAATGAGTCTGTGTGAATTCCTGATTATTAAAAGTTATCTGGATACGTTGCAAGCCCAGTGCACGAGCGATCCACTTACAGGAGTCCGAAACATCTTTATGTCCTCCTGTCTCCCCTGAGTTTAAGAGTGTGCTTAAAGTATATATATATATATATATATATAAGAGTATGTGCGAATCTGACAATACATTACTAAAATGAATACATGAAAAAATATGCATTTGGTGACATTTGTCACATGACGGGTTACACGTCTAGTGTATTATTCAATGTTTAACCACTTCTTTAGAGTTTATATGTTGAAACGTTTAAAACTTCCATCCCTAATATGTCCCTACGTGTTGCTATAACTGTTTAAATAACGTACCTACTTTTCATTGTCAACATCCTGATAACTTTAACTATAACTATAACTTTAAAGTCTGTTTCACAGCTATATTCAAAATGTCTGCTCTAGTGCACTGGGGTTTGAGAT
Organism: Huso huso; assembly: GCA_036884735.1. Lineage (NCBI taxonomy): Eukaryota > Metazoa > Chordata > Actinopteri > Acipenseriformes > Acipenseridae > Huso > Huso huso. The sequence goes on from CM072669.1 coordinate 27,333,246, forward strand.
ATGTCCTCTAAATCACTGCAGGAAGAGCTATTTAAGAAAAAAAATAAATAAAAAACATAACACGTTCTCTGGTTTTTCTGTTCCGTATCACATCATGGATCGTTATTGCTGTGTTACCTGTTTGACAATGTGGGCAGTAATCCTTACACTATCAGTGCACTAGAGCGTCCATTTTGAAAAGAGCTTTGAAAAAGACTGTAACAGGGCGAGGAGCCCTGTACATGTGTGTGTTTGTTTATTTATTTTTAAAACGGGGTCTCCCCCTCCGCCCCTGTGTAATTTATTGTTTTGTATTATGATTTATTTATTATGTATATGACGACGAAGCGCAGTGTGTTTTGTTATTGTTTTTGTATTTATTTAGAAATGTATTTAAATGACGGCGTAGCCGAATGTTTGTTTTTGTTTAGTAGCGTGGATGGGTAGTCCCATCCACAGTAATTTAAAAACCTTGTGCGTAAGGTGACCGTCTCCCAAATTAATTAAGTGATCACCTGCATAAAAGCCTGCAGCTCTCTGCTCTCAATGTGGGTGTTAGGAGTGAGAGCGGAGAGCGGAGAGAGCGAGAGGAGCGAGAGAGAAACCAAACTAAAAAAACAAAATCTAGGAACAGTGAAGGCGATTTGCCCAGCCTGACCTGGATTATTTATTATTTTGTGTTCGAGACTTAAGAACATAAGAACATAAGAACATAAGAAAGTTTACAAACGAGAGGAGGCCATTCAGCCCATCTTGCTCGTTTGGTTGTTAGTAGCTTATTGATCCCAGAATCTCATCAAGCAGCTTCTTGAAGGATCCCAGGGTGTCAGCTTCAACAACATTACTGGGGAGTTGGTTCCAGACCCTCACAATTCTCTGTGTAAAAAGTGCCTCCTATTTTCTGTTCTGAATGCCCCTTTATCTAATCTCCATTTGTGACCCCTGGTCCTTGTTTCTTTTTCAAGTCAAAGAAGTCCCCGGGTTGACATTGTCTATACCTTTTAGGATTTTGAATGTTTGAATCAGATCGCGTCGTAGTCTTCTTTGTTCAAGACTGAATAGATTCAATTCTTTTAGCCTGTCTGCATACGACATGCCTTTTAAACCCGGGATAATTCTGGTTGCTCTTCTTTGCACTCTTTCTAGAGCAGCAATATCCTTTTTGTAACGAGGTGACCAGAACTGAACACAATATTCTAGGTGAGGTCTTACTAATGCATTGTAGAGTTTTAACATTACTTCCTTGATTTAAATTCAACACTTCTTACAATATATCCAAGCATCTTGTTAGCCTTTTTTTAGCTTCCCATTGTCTAGATGAAGACATTTCTGAGTCAACATAAACTCCTAGGTCTTTTTCATAGTTCCCTTCTTCAATTTCACTATCTCCCATATGATATTTATAATGAACATTTTTATTGCCCGCATGCAATACTTTACACTTTTCTCTATTAAATTTCATTTGCCATGTGTCTGCCCAATTTTGAATGCGGTCTAGATCATTTTGAATGACCTTTGCTGCTTCAACAGTGTCTGCCACTCCTCCTATTTTTGTGTCGTCTGCAAATTTAGTTTGCTTAGTTTGCTTACTATATCAGAGTCTAAATCATTAATGTAGATTAGGAATAGCAGAGGACCTAATACTGATCCCTTTTGTTTAAATATTTATTTTGCTCTGTGAGCACTGTGTTTTCTGTTTGAACTTTTAATTTATTTTTTGTATTATTTGAATAAACGGCGCGTGCAGCATCTTTTTGAATCTGCAGTACTGGTGTCAGTTTTTTTGGTTCTTGCTTCTGACCGGACGTCACCACTCGTCCACCCTGTCACACAGACTTTAAAGTTATAGTGTAAAAAGTTGTCCGGATGTTAACAATGAAAATAAAAATTACAGGTATGTTATTTAAACAGTTGAAACAACACGTGTGGATGTTTAACGCTATATTTTTCAGAACCCTGCTACTTACTCTTTAATACTGGCATTGTACAGAGGCGAACCTTGTACAGGGAGACAGCCTGCGTGTGCACTGGATTTCTGAAAGAAAAACAGAAAATAATTAAAACTTGCTAAAATTATATATATATATATATATATATATATATATATATATATATATATATGTATATATATATATATATATATATATATATATATATATATATATATATATATATACATACAGTCACCTCAAAATTATTGGCACTGTCACAAAAGACGGCCAGAGTGGGTTCGTCAGACCAGAAAGGAATTCAAACACAGACAGGTTGTTGTGATGAGCTGAGTGCAATGGCTGCACTCAGCGTTTATTAACAAATAAAAGGGTTGAAACAGCACAAAAACAGGACACGGCACTTGACGCCAAAATAAACAGACATACAAAAACGCACTAAACACAAACGGTGCACGGAGACAAACAAACACGGTGAGTACACACACTTCTCTTTCCTTTCAAGATCTTAATGATTTAACTCTCCTCTCTCTCTCTCTCCCGTTCTCCACTCTCTGAACACCTAACCCCGAGTGACTAAAAATGTGCCTATTTATACTGTTGTGCTGGGATTCAATTACTAATTAATTATTCACTTGAATCCCAGCACGTGAATGAATTACGTGCAACCCCGTGCCACACATTATACATTTAACCAGCACGTGAAGTGATTTGTGCCCTCCTCGTGCCTAAATACAAATCTACCTTTTTAAATACACGTGAAACACAGACCCGTTTATATCCCGTGTACCAATCTCTATACACCAACATTAACACACGCACGCAACATACAACACATAACACACAAAATACACACAGGGGCGGGCACTTTGCCATATATACCCCCCCCTGTGCAAAGCACACATGGCCTCAACGGCCACCTCCCCTTAAATACCCAGCAGTCCAGGCCAAAGTCTCGGGCTGGGAAGGGGCTTCAGTGGGCCCATGGCTGGAAATGCTGTCAGCTCCCCTGCCGGGTAGTGGCACGGCTGACAGCATGCTGGTCCGTCCTGCAGCGAAAAAGCTGCGGGGGCAGGTGGTCCCCGACCTCCCCTTCTTCGTGGCGGCAGCTCCCTCCTGTGGGGCTCCGCCACAAGAACTCCTGCAGCGAAACTGCTGCTGGGGAAAGTGGTCTCAGACCTCGTCCCCCTTCTTCGTGGGCCGCAGCTCCCCTTTCTGGGGCTCCGCCACCGTACTCCCCTGTGGAGGGTACGGGCAGCAGAGGCAGCTCCTGCTCCTCTGCTCCGGGCGATGGCGGAAGCAGAGGCAGCTCCAGCTCCTCTGCTCCTGGTGGTGGTGGAGGCAGAGGCAGCTCCAGCTCCTCTGCTCCTGGCGGTGGTGGAGGCAGAGGCAGCTCCAGCTCCTCTGCTCCCGCGGTGGTGGTGGCGGAGGCAGAGGCAGCTCCTGCTCCTCTGCTCCTGGCGGTGGTGGAGGCAGAGGCAGCTCCTGCTCCTCTGCTCCTAGTGGAGGAAGTGGTGGTGGTGGGCGGAGGCAGAGGCAGCTCCTGCTCCTCTGCTCCTAGTGGAGGAAGCGGTGGTGGTGGCGGAGGCAGAGGCAGCTCCTGCTGCTCTGCTGCTTGCGGTGGTGGTGGCGGAGGCCATGGGGCTGATGCTGGCCACACAGAGGGAGGCTGTGGCAGTGCTGGCTCCCTCTGCTGTGGCGGGCTGGGCTGGTGTGCGCCGTGCTGCCCTCATCAGCATGAATAGAGGCTGCTGGGGACACCAGCCTCCTGCCCCTCTCCCCAAAAAATTTTCAGGGGGTTGAGCCTGTAACTCCTCCCCTTCCGGCTCTTGGGGCTGAACCAGCAGGCATTCTCCCTCTGCTGGTGGCTTGGGTCCCAGGGCTGTGGAAGCCCCGACTTGCCTCCCTTCGGCCTGTGGACGCACCGACTCCTCCCTTTTGGGCTGTGGACGCACCGACTCCTCCCTTTTGGGCTGTGGACGCACCGACTCCTCCCTTTTGGGCTGTGGACGCACCGACTCCCCCCTCTTGGGCTGTGGACGCACCGACTCCTCCCTTTTGGGCTGTAGACGCACCGACTCCTCCCTCTTGGGCTGTGGACGTTCGGGCTCCCCCACTCAGGCGTGGGACGTTGGGCTCCTTCCACTCAGGCGTGGGGCGTTCGGGCTCCTCCCACTCAGGCGTGGGACGTTCGGGCTCCTCCCACCAGGCTGTGGAGGCAAAACCAGCAGGCATTCACCCTCTGCTGGTGGAGATGGGGACAGCAGGTACTCACCCTCTGCTGGTGGAGATGGGGACAGCAGGCATTCACCCTCTGCTGGTGGGCCTGCTACCTGGGCTGCTGTTCCTTTTATCGTTGCCTCCAGGTAGCTGAGGAGAAACTCCACACCTTCCTCCAAGGTGTTTGGGGTGTGTTCCTCCTGATATGCCTCCCATCTCTCTGTCCATCATCCACAGGGCCCGGACGACTATGGGTAGAGCCTGGGCCTCCAGCCCAGCATTCTCCAGGAACCAGCCCCGCGGTTTGATGGCGTCTTCTGCCATAATATTATTATTATTATTATTTTTTTTTTTTTTTTTACAAAACCCCTCCTGGTCTGACGCTTGAGCGCGGCTATCCCACGATGACACCACGTGTCACAAAGGCGGCCAGAGTGGGTTGCGTCAGACCAGAAAGGAATTCAAACACAGACAGGTTGTTGTGATGAGCTGAGTGCAATGGCTGCACTCAGCGTTTGTTAACAAATAAAAGGGTTGAAACAGCACAAAAACAGGACACGGCACTTGACGCCAAAATAAACAGACATACAAAAACGCACTAAACACAAAGCGGTGCACGGAGACAAACAAACACGGTGAGTACACACACTTCTCTTTCCTTTCACGATCTTAATGATTTAACTCTCCTCTCTCTCTCTCCCCGTTCTCCACTCTCTGAACACCTAACCCCGGTGACTAAAAATGTGCCTATTTATACTGTTGTGCTGGGATTCAATTACTAATTAATTATTCACTTGAATCCCAGCACGTGAATGAATTATACGCAACCCCGTGCCACACATTATACATTTAACCAGCACGTGAAGTGATTTGTGCCCTCCTCGTGCCTAAATACAAATCTACCTTTTAAATACACGTGAAACACAGACCCGTTTATATCCGTGTACCAATCTCTATACACCAACATTAACACACGCACGCAACATACAACACATAACACACAAAATACACACAGGGGCGGGCACTTTGCCACAGGCACCCTTGATAAAGATGAGCAAAAAAGGCTGTATAAAATAAACAACACAGGTAATGAGCTATATTTTATGCTCAAATATATGGGAAAACCATATTCTTTTATTCTAATACAATTGCTCAGAAAAAAGTTTTTTATTAACAAGTAACAAAAAAAATGTTCTCAAAAGATAGGTGTCAGAATTATTGGCACCCCTAAAGATTCTTATAAATAATATCAAACTAAATTAAATCTGCATTAACATTCTACTTCTTTAAGTTCATCTCAGTCTTAAGGAACTGTATTGTGGCCTTCCATGGCTTCCTGTTTCACTGGGGTATAAAAATGAGGTAACACGATATGAAATCCATTTGTCATCCATCACCATGGGGAAAGGCAAAGAACTCACAAATGAAAAGAGACAAGTGGTTGTTGACCTTCATAAATCAGGCAATGGGTACAAAACAATAGCTAAAAAACTAAATATACCACTTACCACTATTAGGGCAATAATTCACTGGTCACTTACAAGGGCTTGATTAGTGCAGAATAGGGGGGTTTAAATTTGAGGAACGGGGGTGCTTGTATAACACGGAATTAGAGACATAAAGCTGGATAGCTTGAGGTGAGAAGAGCTGGACAAGACAACGACATATAACACTCTGAACTCTCACGTCTCACCGGGTCAGGCAGCACCCTCTGGCTGCTGGCCGGCTATTGAGAATGAGAGACAGAACAAATAGGGACAAAGCTCTCAGTCCAGGTCGGAACCAGGCGGCGTCTCTTAGTTCGTCTGCTGGACGAACAAGGAGAATGAGAAGACAAACATAAAAGACACTCTCGATGAGAGACATAAAAGACAAAGGGATAGATCAGTCACTACTCAGTGCAGCATGCCCAGGCAATGTGGCTGGCAGCTGGGCGGCGTGGAGAGTTAGGATAAAGAGTCTCGGGTCCGCGTTGGAGAGACGAAAAGAGAAACCCCCTTGGCGGGGCCCGGCTCGACAGGTGGGGACTCGGCCAGCCAGAAGGGGCAGAAAGGTGCTCGGACCTGAAAAGAAATGAGGTAGATGGGATAGCAAGGTTGTGGCCTTGGTGAGGCTAGCGCATGAGCTGCGACAGAATAGTTGTGGCCGGGGGTCCCCTCTAGCCGGCGAGGAACCGCCGGGGACGGCAGTGACTTGGGCAGGAGGCCGACCCGGTCGGTCGGGGAGTGAAAATCACTTCCCCAGAGGGATCCTGTGCGAACGGAGCGGTATTAGAAATAAAAGAAAGTGGAGGAGGAGGGAGGAGGAGGACAAAAAACAAACACAGACAAAGGGCGGAAGCAGTGCTGGGTGTATAACTAAGAAAAGAAAGAGATTGACATGCAAGCTGACACCAAGCAGCTTCTTGAAGGATCCCAGCTGACACCCTGGGATCCTTCAAGAAGCTGCTTGATGAGATTCTGGGATCAATAAGCTACTAACAACCAAACAAGCAAGATGGGCTGAATGGCCTCCTCTCGTTTGTAAACTTTCTTATGTTCTTATGTTCTTATGTACCTAATGGGATTGCCCATACTGCTCTGGTCACGCCCTTTCTATTTACCTGACCAAATAGAGTGGTGCGAGCTATTGGCAGAGAGACTGGGACTTGATTGAAACTCACCTGGAAGTAATTTGTGTGGCTAATCCCGCCCCCACTGAGAGCTGCCAGGGAAGTTAGAGAAGCCGAATACAAACATAATACTTGGAAGCTCAGCGAGAGAGCGCCCTCTACAGCGTCCACCGAATTACACCTAAAGGTTAACATTTAAGAAGTTCACAACCACTGGAACAGTGGTAAACTTGCCTGGTAGAGGACGCAAGTGTATCTTGCCCCCACGCACAGTGAGGCAGATGGTTCAGGAGACAAGGGAAATCCAAGGGCCACAGTTGGAAAATTACAGAACTTGGTTGCATCTTGGGGTCACCAAGTCTCCAAATCTACAATTAGACACCACCTCCATGCCAAAAGGCTATTTGGAAAGGTTGCCAGAAAAAAGCCTTTATTGAGAGCAACCAACAAACGTAAGTGCCTGAAGTTTGCTAAACGGCATTGGCACTTCGATTGGAACCGGGTGCTATGGTCAGATGAGATGAAAATAGAGCTCTTTGGCCACGCACACCAGCGGTGGGTTTGGCGTCGAAAGAAGGATGCGTGTGCAGAAAAGAACCTCATACCTACTGTAAAATATGCTGGTGGATCTTTGATGTTATGGGGCTGGTTTGCTTCCACTGGTCCTGGGACCCTTATTAAGGTCAACGGCATCATGAACTCTACCCAGTACCAGGACATTTTAGCCAAAAACCTGGTTGCCTCTGCCAGGAGGCTGAAACTTGGCCGCAAGTGGATATTCCAACAAGACAATGACCCCAAACACACATCAAAATCCAGAAAGAAATGGTTAATTGACCACAAAATCAACATTTTGCAATGGCCATCTCAGTCTCCGGACTTGAACCCCATTGAAAACCTGTGGTTTCAATTGAAGAGGGCAGTCCATAAGCACAGACCGAAGGATATCAAGGATCTGGAAAGATTCTGTATGGAGGAATGGTCTAAGATCCGTCCCAATGTGTTCTCGATTCTCATTAAACATTATAGAAAGACTCAGTGCCGTTATCCTTGCAAGCGGAGGGTGCACAAAGTGCCAATAATTGTGACACTTCATTTTTTTTGGAAATAAATTTATAATTTGAGAAATGTGTAACTTTGGTTGATTCCATGAATCATTAATAAAGTCAAATATATTCCACATGTTGGAAAATTACAATATAGCTCAGTACTTGTTACCTGTTGTAATACATGTTATACATGTTACCTACATGTTTTATACGTGTTACCTCATTTTTATACCCCAGTGAAACAGGAAGCCATGGAAGGCCACAATACAGTTCCTTAAGACTGAGAAGACTTAAAGAAGTAGAATGTTAATGCAGATTTAATTTAGTTTGATATTATTTATAAGAATCTTTAGGGATGCCAATAATTCTGACACCTATCTTTTTGAGAACATTTTTTATTACTTGTTAATAAAAAACTTTTTCTCTGAGCAATTGTATTAGAATAAAAGAACATGGTTTTCCCATATATTTGAGCATAAAATATAGCTCATTACCTGTGTTGTTTATTTTTATACAGTCTTTTTTGCTCATCTTTATCAAGGGTGCCAACAATTTTGGAGGTGACAGTATATATATATACTGTACAAGGGTATTATCCACCACCACAATACTATGTACAAGGAAGTCTTCCTTACTTCCATTTAGTAGATTCCCAGACTTTGAAGTACACAGATGCAACACTTCTCCGGTAGATCCGCATCTCAATACTGTCTGTGGTGGCGAGAAATAGATTTGCAGGAAACGTTGGTTTATTAGGACCACACAGCGGATAAGTCTCAGACTTTAAAGGTACAACAAAGCAGGTATTGAGTTTCAGTTTTGTCTCATGATTGCCCCTGGTGGTGAGACACAGTTCTGTAAGGTGTATTATTTTTCGGGACCAACAGGTAAGTAAGCTCACAACTCTGAGGTTCTGGTAAGGTAAGTATTGTGTTTTTCAGTAGTGTTTCTCACGACTGCCCCTTGTGGTGAGATATGCCTGTGTCGCAAGGTATGCAGACGGTATTGTTTTCCCATGCCAACATCGCCTGCTTTCCCAGAGCAACTTCCAACACAATAACCTCCTCCTTCAACAAGCAGGTAATTAACCACAACATTGTATGATTGTTTTGTTAAAACACTGTGTTTTTCTTTGATTAATTATGTCTTTCCTTTCCTTTTCAGGGTCCCGAATAATAAATCACTTTTCCACCCTACTCAAAGCTTTGTCTATCCCTTAAGAACATAAGAACATAAGAAAGTTTACAAACGAGAGGAGGCCATTCAGCCCATCTTGCTCGTTTGGTTGTTAGTAGCTTATTGATCCCAGAATCTCATCAAGCAGCTTCTTGAAGGATCCCAGGGTGTCAGCGTCAACAATATTACTGGGGAGTTGGTTCCAGACCCTCACAATTCTCTGTGTAAAAAAGTGCCTCCTATTTTCTGTTCTGAATGCCCCTTTATCTAATCTCCATTTGTGACCCCTGGTCCTTGTTTCTTTTTTTTCAGGTCAAAGAAGTCCCTGGGTAAACATTGTCTATACCTTTTAGGATTTTGAATGTTTTGAATCAGATCGCCGTAGTCTTCTTTGTTCAAGACTGAATAGATTCAATTCTTTTAGCCTGTCTGCATCGACATGCCTTTTAAACCCGGGATAATTCTGGTTGCTCTTCTTTGCACTCTTTCTAGAGCAGCAATATCCTTTTTGTAACGAGGTGACCAGAACTGAACACAATATTCTAGGTGAGGTCTTACTAATGCATTGTAAAGTTTTAACATTACTTCCTTGATTTAAATTCAACACTTCTCACAATATATCCGTGCATCTTGTTGGCCTTTTTATAGCTTCCCACACTGTCTAGATGAAGACATTTCTGAGTCAACATAAACTCTAGGTCTTTTTCATAGTTCCTTTCTTCAATTTCACTATCTCCCATATGATATTTATCATGCACATTTTTATTGCCTGCATGCAATACTTTTACTTTTCTCTATTAAATTTCATTTGCCATGTGTCTGCCCAGTTCTGAATGCTGTCTAGATCATTTTGAATGACCTTTGCTGCTTCAACAGTGTCTGCCACTCCTCCTATTTTTGTGTCGTCTGCAAATTTAACAAGTTTGCTTACTATACCAGAATCTAAATCATTAATGTAGATTAGGAATAGCAGAGGACCTAATAGTGATCCCTGTGGTACACCACTGGTTACCTCGCTCCATTTTGAGGTTTCTCCTCTAATCAGTGTCAAAAGCTTTCTGGAAATGTAAATAAACCATGTTGTATGCTTTGCAGTTATCCATTGTTGATGTTTCATCCTCAAAAAAATCAAGCAGGTTAGTTAGACACAATCTTCCTTTCCTAAAACCATTCTGATACACTCTAATGGTGTGGTAGTAATGAATAAAGACGTTGGAGAGGTCACTATTCATTGCCAAGTCAACTTTATTCCTGAAACATAACAATGGAGAATCAAACAGGTCAGTGTGGATATCAATCAGTTAGTCTCTTGGTGCACTGAGTTTATATCTCTGCTCAGCGCCGCTGCTGACAATATCTTCATGGCGATTGCCCACCCCACCCCCAGCTACCGGAGGCTGTATTCCACCACTTCCCTGTACGGTAGTCCCATTACACTCTCCCCCACAAAAAGTCATCTGGAACCAACTCCCTAGTAATGTTGTTGAAGCTGAAACCCTGGGATCCTTCAAGAAGCTGCTTGATGAGATTCTGGGATCAATAAGCTACTAACAACCAAACGAGCAAGATGGGCTGAATGGCCTCCTCTCGTCTGTAAGCTTTCTTATATTCTTCTTATGTTCTTATGACATTAGTAAACCCAGGGCAGCAATCAGTCCAATAGAACAACTTGAGAGAATAACAACCCAGCAAACTTATCATTTATTGACAGCAAGAACACTTAACTAAGGATAATTCTATTAACTAGATTGACCTTTACAAGTGTCTGCATTATAGGAGAAAATAGTAAACAGGATTTTAAACATTTATGTATTCATGTCGATCGGGCAGTCAGTAATTAAAAGTAATATCAGGCATACTTTACTGCTATTTAAACTAAAACAGTTGTGTTTGTATCTAACAGAGATTAAAGGGGAATTAAATTAAATAACTTTCATCATCTTATGTGGTAGGACCTATAGATCATATTTTTTCCCCCACTTTTAAAATTCCAAATTTAATGGGAAGGCTTTTAGGTGAAACATGGTGCAGATACAAACATGGCATATAGCTGAGCATGCTGTGGGTTCTAAGTGGGTGGTTAGTTCAGCGGCAGTGACGCTGAAATAATGATACAGACAACGTTTGAGGTTGAAAGGCACTTAACCCTTTGCGGTCCTATGTCGGACCTGGTCCGACATTGCAATTATTCCTATCCGGTCCAATGTCGGACCCTGTCCGACATCATCAAAAAGACGCAAAAAACGGGTTTCTAGTAGTTTTTTCTCCGGAAAAAGGGTGGGGCGGGGCTGGAGATGCCAGGTGAGTGCTTTGTTGGTTTTAAACCCGTTTGACTGTGGAAAAAAATACTTTTAAACAGTGCGTCTAAAATTAACTGCGCGTGTGAAAATAAATTGGACCTGACGCGCCTGACACGCACTTAACCCTCTGCAGTCCATTTATTAAGTGCGTGTCAGGTCCAATTTAAAAGGCCCTGCATATCAACAAAGCACTCACTAGGCATCTCCAGCCCCGCCCCACCCTTTCGTTCGCTATAGCTTTCACATATGCTAAGAAATAAATAATAATAATAATAATAATAGTCGTACATACCGATCAATCATCTCCTGATCACTCGTTTTATCACCAAACGCCTCAATAATGCGATCCAAGTCATTATTTTATTACTATAACATCTGAAAAAAAACTCTGCAAATGTCCGTGATATTCTCTGAGCGCTGATGCAGTCACAGGCAGCTTGTTTCTTTATGGCCGTCTCTATCTGATCCCAGGGGCAAGTATGACTATTCATGAGATACGGCCTTTTTTTTTTTTTTTTTTCTATTCGCTTGTCTCTTCTCCTGTCGCTCCCACTCGCCATTGAATGGTTTTCTTGGCTTTTCGGAGAAAAAACGACTAAACCCGTTTTTTGCGTCTTTTTGATGATGTTGGACAGGGTCCGACATTGGACCGGATAGGAATAATTGCAATGTCGGACCAGGTCCGACATAGGACCGCAAAGGGTTAATAAATGGACTGCAAAGGGTTAAAAGTACTGTTTATTGCTCTTTTATGAACCCCAAAAAATTAAACAAAAACAACCCGAACAGCGGCGCTGTTTGCCGTAATATAGCCCAACCGGGCTCGGTCATTGGTCAACTAAGGTTCCCCCTAATTAGCATACTAGCCCCCCAATCCCCAACTAACTGTACTCCCACCCAATCCCAGCTGCATACAGTCGGCACCCACGCACCAATCATACCTTACTAATATACTACACAACACAAGGCATCTAACTATGTGTTTATCCCTCGCTCCCTCTCCCACCCCCCCTCCAGTCCACATCAGTCTTTGATAGCTGCCCCACCGCTACATTGCCCCGCTCTCTTACTGCCCTCGGAAAGCTCAATCTCTGTCCCGGAAGCGGAGGGGTGGCTGAACCGTGTGGCGGAGTCTTCAGTTTGGGTCAGAGGCAAGACAGCCGGGTTGGGGGGATACCCCTTAGGGAAGTAGAGGCTCGCAGCCAGCGGTGGAATGCCGCCGCAGGGGCTGTTGTTGTGGAATGACGGGGCCTCCCTCTGTGGGCCCCCAATGGAGCACACCGAGGTTCCTGTCCTGGTTGCCCAGATTCCTGGGGTGCGTTGGGTACCTGGTCTCCCCAGTAGGGGGCGAGACAATCCCGGTGCAGGACCAGACGGCATCCTGTGAGGTGTATTTGGACACGATACACCACCTCGCCCAGCTGCTCCAGGATCCAGCAGGGCCCCACCCAGGGGCTGTCCAATTTGGGGCAAAGGCCCTTCTTCCATTTGGGTCCATAGACCCAAACAAGCTCCCCCACTTGGAAGTGTCGCCAGTTCTCCCGGATGTCATAATTTCTCTTCTGTCGGATGCTGGCAGCCAGCAGACGATCCCGGGCAAACCAGTGTGCAGCATCGATCCGGTCCTGAAGGCGTCAGGCGTACTCTGGTCCAGGAGGGAGAGCTGTGGCATCAGGAGGGCGGCCGAACTCAAGCATGGACAGTGTTTGGAGCTCCTGGCCAAGGAGCAGTAATGCAGAAGTGCAACCTGTTGATTCCTGCACTGCCGTGCGGTACGCCAACATGATAAAAGGCAGCTGGAGGTCCCAGTCTCGATGGTGCTGGCTGGTAGCAGTGGCAAGCTGTGCTGAGAGGGTTCTTGAACATTGCTTTGATACTCCTTATGTTTTGTTTTGTATATTGTAACATGTGTTTTCATTTTCAAGTATTTACAGAAACGTATACGACGTAAAACATTGTCAACTATGAAAAAAACCTCGTTTCCAGCAAGTGTACTCAAACTTTTGACTGGTACTGTATATTTTTAAAGTGTGTTGGATATTTATTATGATAAAGAATGGTAGTGTTACTATATATATATCGTTCATTTGGGGATGTTTTACTGTGTAATTTCGGAATTAAAGAACTTTAAATCAGCTACATCGCATCATTTGTCAGAATGGGAAATTTCAATATGGAGCGTTTTGAAATACTTTTATCTCAAATTTATTAAAAGGTGCGTTGGATATTCAAGTTGCGTGATAAATAATTGTATTTTTACTAGGGATGGTATGGTAACCGTCAAATAATATACCACAGTTATCGCTCTACCATGGTATAATGTCATTTTTTGTAATCCGTTTTTAAATGGCTATTTAAAGAAATACACAAGTCATTTTTTAACAAGAAAAACAACTTTACATTTTTAAAACAAATACAACACACTGGTATTACAGTTCTATCAGGCACTGCCTAACTGGAAGTAGTGTTCACTCCAGCTCACACAGGCTCAGCAAAATAATGCTGCCTTTTTATTTCAAATTACTGTGGAGAAACACCAAAATATTAACATTTTCTGGGCTCAGTCTGGAACGATAGGGGGTAAGGAGGTAAGGATGTGACCACTGCAACTGAATACCCTCTTCATCTTTATCAGTTTGGACGGCATCCTATTAGTTAAGAGAAGCAAAGTGTTACCTAGCAATAGCCAATCGAGTGCGTTTTAAGAAATGCAGTGCCCGCCCACTGATCTCTCAGCAGAGTGCAAAACTTAATGATGAGAAGACAGCGCCTGTAAATTGTTTTTTTGTTTGGACTGCATGTTAACAGCAATGAACACAATGTAGGGATGGGTGATTCCAAAAATTTGAGAGTCGATTCCGGAATCGATTCCTGATCTGGGAATCGATGGAATTGACTTTGATTCAATTCCGATTCTTAAAAAACAAACAAAAAAACAACCTTTAAATATCTTTTTTTGTTTGTTGAAATCCAAGATAGTGTTCTACAGTAGTGGCTAAACAGAATTCAGAATTCAATGTAACCTGTCATAAATACAGCACCTTACATATAGAAATGCAGCAAAATATATTTAATGTTCATGAAAGTGATTTATATTATAATGGCAGGTTAAAGAAATAGTCAAGTTTTTTCAGGTACAATACAATTTTATTGAGAAAGGCTTTACAATTTTGAAAATGTTTTAAGCATGAATAATACAGTACTATACATAAGAAAACAAACTATTGCTGTATATTGTAGATTTATATGCAAAACATGAAAAAGATATGCTCCTTGTAGAAACTTGGCAGTGAAAACTATCAATGTCAACTCTATTAAAACTGAAAAGGGAGGAAGGAAAAACACTGAACTGTACCTTGACACAGTAAATCATGTTAAAATATAAAAAATAAAATAAATAAATACATACATAAATAAATAAATACATACAACATTTGTAACTTTTCAATCAATCATGTATAAATGTGGGTCCTTAGAACATCCCAAAGTTCCATACATCACAGGGTTTTATGTGCTCTGTTCCTGTCGCAACAGCTTGATTGTCCCCAGCGTCAGTAATCGTTAAGGCTTCTGTCATTGCTTTTACTTCCTCATCTACATTTTTTTTCATTCCCAAAAGCAAGTGTTTTGAACTGTGGGTCCAAAAGGGTGGAGATGCCAAGAAATCTGTAAAACAATGAGGGGGAAAAAAAGAACAATTTATGTCTTCATTATAACAGTTATTTACTTGTTACATGCCATGTTGCTTGTAAAGCAGAAAGATGAAAACATTAAATTAGTATATTATTACAGGTTATATCTTACCTTGTCGATTCATATGTTCCACACCTTTTAAACAGACAATTATTAAGAACATCAGCCAAGCTGCGAGCACTGGTTCCTGCAGCATGCTGCTGGGCTTCAGTGGCAGTGATTCTCTGCAGATTCCTCACCAAAACAATCACTTTTGATGCCGTTACATTTCTCTGCAGACATCTCTTCAGTGACAGCAAATAAAGGTTTCAGAATCTAAGAAATACAAAATATATATTGTCTGTAATTACTGATGAGATTGAATTTCACTCAATATAAATGTGGTTTCAGCATCTATAAATTCATATTTAGGGTAAAGGTAAAAGTTTGTCTATATTTTAAAAATGTACAGTTAGAAAGACCTGAATGGCAACATTTTCTACTAATTGTGCAACTGAATTTAAAACTTTTGAAGTTCTGGAAAATGTAACTCAGCATGAAGATTGTCAATATATTTTTTGTCAAATTTAAAATGTACATACCTTAATAGCTTCTTCAATGGTAGCCCAGTCATTGTGAAAAATTACAGGAAGAGTTGTGTCAAGAGAAGCCATTGCTGCTGAAACAGGCTCCCCTAACCAGCATAAAACGCTCTAGCATGAGGTAGGTTGAATTCCACCTGGTATCAACCTCCTGAATGAGTTTCAGCTCGTTCTGCTTCAGATCCCGTTGTAAAGCTGCAAACTTTTCTTTTGCAACTGTACTGGATTTAAAATATCCAACAATCTTTCTGACTTTCTTTCTGATCTCGTCCAAATCCAGGGACTGCTGCCAGGCTGTCTTTTACCATTAAGATTAGTCTGTGCGTAAAGCATGGCATATGTCGCAGATTTAGTTTGCGAACAGCAGCTACCATATTTGCTTTGTTGTCAGTTACAGCACACTGTACTTTTCCACTCAACCTCCAATGCTGAATAATGCCATGAAGGCACAATGCAATGGCATCAGCAGTGTGGCGTTCTGTGAACCTGAAAGATTTGTTTAAAGTAATGCAAAGATTTTTCATGGGTCAAAAGAACAGGAGCCTCTGTCAAGCACATCGCCGAGAACGTGAACAGGCTCCTAGAACGAACAGGAGATGACCCGGTAGTAGTCGTCCACATCGGTACAAACAACATTGGAAGAGACAGGCCAAGATCCATGCAAAACAAATTCAGAGAGCTAGGAAGGAAATTAAAACACAAGACCAAAACTGGTATTTTCTGGGATACTGCCGGCACCTTGCAAAGGACCATATGGACAGCTGGAAATACAAAATCAAAATGTATGGCTGAAATCATGGTGCACACAGGAAGGCTTCACCTTTCTTGAACATTGGAGCACATTCTACAACAAGGACTATCTATATAGGTGGGACGGACTGCACTTAAACAGAAAGGGAACCAATCTACTCGGAGAAAGGATCCTTGAGGCGGTCCAGAAGTATTTAAACTAGAAAGGAAGGGGGGATAAAACAAAAAAGGGAGACCACATCAAAACAAGGGCAACAACTCAGGTAAGACAACTATTAAACGTATTTATTTTAATGCTAGAAGTCTCAGAAACAAAATGTTAGAACTTGAAGCTACTGCACTAACAAGTAACTACGATGTGATAGGTGTTACAGAAACTTGGTTGTCTGAGAGTGATGGAGACGAATATAATATTAGTGGGTACGCACTGTATAGAAAAGACAGGCAGGACAGAAGAGGCGGAGGGGTAGCGCTATACATAAGAAATAGTCTTGAAGCCTAGGTGTTAAATCAGGACAAAGAAAACAATGCAGAATCAATATGGGTCAGAATAATGGACAAAAATTCAAAGGGCATAATAATAGGAGCATGCAATAGATCGCCAAATTCAGACGCCGAACAAAATAATCTGTTATACAATGACATTCGAAATGCGTGTAGAAAAGGAGAAGCCATACTAATGGGGGATTTCAACTTCCCCTGTATAAAATGGGAGAACCCGGTGGGGAGCACGACAGACAAAATTGAAATGGTGGAAATGACAAATGACTGCTTCCTAACACAATTTGTCAAGGCACCGACTAGAGGGGAGGCATGCCTTGATTTAGTCTTTTCAAATAACGAAGACAGAATAACTAAAACAGAGGTCAGAGAGCCATTGGCAAACTCAGACCACAACATGGTCTCATTTGAAGTATTTTTTAAAACCCCAAAAGTAATGACTAAAGCTAAGGTTTACAATTTTAGAAAAGCAAACTATGAAGGTATGAAACAGAGACTAACAAAAGTAGATTGGAGTAAAATAGAAAACATCCACAGAAAAAGGATGGCTGTTTTTAAAAAATGTAGTACTAGAGGCGCAAACAATTACATCCCAAAAAGTAGACAAATGTAAATCTAAAACAAAATGGCCAAAATAGTTTAATAGATTAATTTAAAAAATATTCAGCGAACAAAGGCACTTTACAGAGCGTTTAAAAGGGACCAAAAACAAAGTACACAGAAAGAGTACTTGGAACTGCAAACACAAGTCAAAAAGAAAGGTCAAGAGAGAGATAGAAATCAATATTGCTAAGGGGCTAAAACCAATTCCAAAATGTTTTTCCAATATTATAACAGCAAGAGAACATTCAAAGAGGAGGTTCAATGTCTAAGAGACGCAAATGGCAAAATCATAGATGAAGAAAAAAAAATAGCAAATATATTAAATGATTACTTTTCACAGGTTTTTACAAAGGAGGACACGGACAACATGCCCCACATTTCGACCTGTTCCTATCCAATTTTAAATAACTTTAGCATAGGCAGAAGTGTTAAAGGGACTAGGAGCTATTAAAATAAACAAATCCCCTGGGCCAGATGAGATCCTCCCAATAATACTCAAAGAAATGAAAGAAGTTATTTACAAACCGCTAACCAAGATCATGCAACAGTCTCTTGACACAGGGGTTGTACCGACAGACTGGAAAATAACAAACGTAATACCGATCCACAAAAAGGGAGACAAAACCGAACCAGGTAACTACAGACCAATAAGCCTGACTTCTATGATATGTAAACTTATGGAAACTATAATAAGATCTAAATTGGAAAATTACCTATATGGTAACAATATCCTGGGAGACAGTCAGCATGGTTTTAGGAAAGGGAGATCATGTCTAACTAACCTGCTTGACTTTTTTGAGGATGCAACATTGACAATGGATAATTGCAAAGCATACGACATGGTTTATTTAGATTTCCAGAAAGCTTTTGACAAAGTTCCGCATAAAAGATTAATTCTCAAACTGAACGCAGTAGGGATTCATGGAAATGCATGCACATGGATTAGGGAGTGGTTAACATGTAGAAAACAGAAAGTACTGATTAGAGGAGAAACCTCAAAATGGAGCGAAGTAACCAGTGGTGTACCACAGAGATCAGTATTAGGTCCTCTGCTATTCCTAATCTATATTAATGATTTAGATTCTGGTATAGTATGCAAACTTGTTAAATTTGCAGACGACACAAAAATACTAGTGGCAAACACAGTTGCAGCAGCAAAGGTCATTCAAAATGATCTAGACAGCATTCAGAACTGGGCAGACACATGGCAAATGACATTTAATAGAGAAAAGTGTAAAGTATTGCATGCAGGCAATAAAAATAAAAATGTGCATTATAAATATCATATGGGAGATAGTGAAATTGAAGAAGGGAACTATGAAAAAGACCTAGGAGTTTATGTTGACTCAGAAATGTCTTCATCTAGACAATGTGGGGAAGCTATAAAAAAGGCCAACAAGATGCTCGGATATATTGTGAGAAGTGTTGAATTTAAATCAAGGGAAGTAATGTAAAAACTTTACAATGCATTAGTAAGACCTCACCTAGAATACTGTGTTCAGTTCTGGTCACCTCATTACAAAAAGGATATTGCTGCTCTAGAAAGAGTGGAAAGAAGAGTAACCAGAATTATCCCGGTTTTAAAAGGCATGTCGTATGCAGACAGGCTAAAAGAATTGAATCTATTCAGTCTTGAACAAAGAAGACTACGCGGCGATCTGATTCAAACATTCAAAATCCTAAAAGGCATAGACAATGTCGACCCAGGGGACTTTTTTAACCTGAAAAAAGAAACAAGGACCAGGGGTCACAAATGGAGATTAGATAAAGGGGCATTCAGAACAGAAAATAGGAGGCACTTTTTTACACAGAGAGGTGAGGGTCTGGAACCAACTCCACAGTAATGTTGTTGAAGCTGACACCCTGGGATCCTTCAAGAAGCTGCTTGATGAGATTCTGGGATCAATAAGCTACTAACAACCAAACGAGCAAGATGGGCTGAATGGCCTCCTCTCGTTTGTAAACTTTCTTATGTTCTTATGTTCTTTAAAAAAACTTGAGAATATCCAGTGTTTCAGAGCTTGAAATGTGAAAAATCTCTGGATGTAGATTGGAATTATATTTCTAGTTTTAAGAAGTGCCGGTAATAATAGATTAAATTAATAGCTTGCTTTCATTCTATAACATCGAAAATGTTTAGATGCCCGACTGGGGCATGTAAGCTATATTGTTACATGTCCAACTCAAATTTGTACATTGCCTGGGCATGTCACTCAAAATAATTTTCAAACACTGCTCTAAAGGTGTACCATAAACAACTTTCTTAGACATTTAATCACACACGTGTATATACATACATAGAAAGACACACACACAAACTAACTAACTTCTTTTGATATATATTACTATATTATACTGTCTGATTGCTTGCCTTCTGTACTTTAATCATTGTATATATTTGTACTCTGTATTTTATTGCAAATTACTGTTTATTTTGTTAATTTTGCATTTGTTATATGTTATGTTATGTAATGATGTACATGTAACAGTATTGTAATCACTGCCGCCTTGGGTAAAGGTGTCTGCTAAATGAGGCAATAATAATAATAATAATAATAATAACCACCTACTGTGTTACTGTATAGAGCTGTGTGGCAGGATGGCTCACAGTGGTGAGGTGTGGTGACGTCACAGACCAGGAAGTAACTGAACCAAAACAATGGATGGGCGGGTGAAACTGAACGCAACGGCGTTCAGCTGAATTTATTAACAAACAAAACAAATGATTTGAACCAAACAACAAAACCAAAGGGCACGAGGGCCAAACGAATCAGACAGACAAACAAGTAAGTGTTGTGCTGGCTAATCCAGCACGTTTTAGCAATTGTTAAATTCTGTCTCCTCTCTATCTCCCTGTACCTCCTCTCTGTACACCCAACCCCACAGAACGGACAGCTGCTGGTTCTTATACTCTGGCCAAGGGGTTAACTAGCTGTTAATTATCTTATTACCCCTCGGCCACAGTCTGCACGCGTTTGGTAAGGATGCGTGACTGTCAGCTAGTTAAATAATCAGTAGCTGATCAGCCACGCATCCTCACAGGTTTTTAAATTATATAAACAATAAGAAATACGCTGCGCTGTTATCCGCGCCGCAAACAATAATACAAATAATAATAAATAGGGACGGGACACTCCGCCACAAGCTGCCTAAACATTCACAACAAAAATAAATATCAAATAGTAATAAAAATGTCTTACAATTTTTCTTGATTTAGCATTGTAATTATATTGTGAAAAATTCAAAGAATATACCTGGGTACTGGCTTTTAGACACAGTCACAATTTTTTTTTATTATTGTTTTTAGCTGTGTCTTGTCTGTCATGTTGTATATATCTTGTGGGTTTACAGTTCTATATAAAACCAGTTACCACGAACTGCGTTATGCATTTGTTATAGTATTAAAGCAGCTGTTTGAGAATACCCTTGCTGTAAAAACTACGCTAAAGTTAAACACAAAGAGCAAGTGAGCTGCTTAACTGAATTAATTCCCATCCTTTTTTTGATCCCAGCTATGTCCAAAGACAACACGCGTCTGCCCTCCACGTTAATAAATATAGTTTGTGAACTGGATGTCATAAGCCAGCTCGATCACCCAAGTTGTTGATGCCCTCTCAGAACTGACCAAATAAAATTGCAAATGAACGTATTGATTGTGTTTTATTTGTTTGCATCATTAATATTTAACACAGCAGTAAATCCAACTTAAAAGAAAGGAGAGCATATCTGACAGCACGAGCCTCCTCAAATTGAAAAATAATTTGGTCAAGAGCAGTAAAGCACATTATTAACCAAGCTGGCACAGGGTATTTTGCTTTGTTACAGCAGCTTAGATTCACTCGTGTACCAGTTCTCTGCGCATGGAAACCACATTTTCACAAAATGTCACTAGTAATCTTCAAAAACAGCACAAGTACTTTACGCATAGTTAATATACATATCAACCCCCACCTTTCCCATTCATTTGCATGACGTCGGGTGAAAAGCCCGGTTTACTCGAGTAAAATAAACTGAGCGAATGGAAACCGGAAAAAGCATTTTACTTTTTTTGCATTTTTTTCTCGTAAATGTCTCGAGTTAAAAAAAAAAAAAAATCATATGGAAACCCCATGACTGTCTTCTCTTTCGGATGAAAAGTGGTCAGGTGCTTCCACATTGGGGATGTTGTTTGGTTATAAGAACATAAGAAAGTTTACAAATGAGAGGAGGCCATTCAGCCCATCTTGCTCGTTTGGTTGTTAGTAGCTTATTGATCCCAGAATCTCATCAAGCAGCTTCTTGAAGGATCCCAGGGTGTCAGCTTCAACAACATTACTGGGGAGTTGGTTCCAGACCCTCACAATTCTCTGTGTAAAAAGTGCCTCCTATTTTCTGTTCTGAATGCCCCTTTATCTAATTTCCATTTGTGACCCCTGGTCCTTGTTTCTTTTTTCAGGTCAAAGAAGTCCCCTGGGTTGACATTGTCTATACCTTTTAGGATTTTGAATGTTTGAATCAGATCGCCGCGTAGTCTTCTTTGTTCAAGACTGAATAGATTCAATTCTTTTAGCCTGTCTGCATACGACATGTCTTTTAAACCCGGGATAATTCTGGTTGCTCTTCTTTGCACTCTTTCTAGAGCAGCAATATCCTTTTTGTAACGAGGTGACCAGAACTGAACACAATATTCTAGGTGAGGTCTTACTAATGCATTGTAGAATTTTAACATTACTTCCCTTGATTTAAATTCAACACTTCTCACAATATATCCGAGCATCTTGTTAGCCTTTTTTATAACTTCCCCACATTGTCTAGATGAAGACATTTCTGAGCCAACATAAACTCTTAGGTCTTTTTCATAGTTCCCTTCTTCAATTTCACTATCTCCCATGTGATATTTATAATGCACATTTTTATTGCCCGCATGCAATACTTTACATTTTTCTCTATTAAATTTCATTTGCCATGTGTCTGCCCAGTTCTGAATGCAGGTCCACCAGCAGAGGAAGAATGCCTGCTGTCCCCGTCTCCACCAGCAGAGGAAGAATGCCTGCTGGTTTTGCCTCCACAGCCAAAGTGGGAGGAGCCAGAGCGTCCACAGCCCGAGCGGGAGGAGCCAGAGCGTCCACAGCCCGAGCGGGAGGAGCCAGAGCGTCCACAGCCCGAGCGGGAGGAGCCAGAGCGTCCACAGCCTGAGCGGGAGGAGCCAGAGCGTCCACAGCCCGAGCGGGAGGAGCCAGAGCGTCCACAGCCCGAGCGGGAGGAGCCTGAGCGTCCCACAGCCCAAGCGGGAGGAGCCTGAGCGTCCACAGCCCAGCGGGAGGAGCCTGAACGTCCTACGCCTGAGTGGGAGGAGCCCGAACGTCCTACGCCTGAGTGGGAGGAGCCCGAACGTCCTACGCCTGAGTGGGAGGAGCCCGAACGTCCACAGCCCAAGAGGGGGGAGTCGGTGCGTCCACAGCCCAAAAGGGAGGAGTCGGTGCGTCCACAGCCCAAAAGGGAGGAGTCGGTGCGTCCACAGCCCAAAAGGGAGGAGTTGGTGCGTCCACAGCCCGAAGAGAGGGAAGTCGGGGCTTCCACAGCCCTAGGACCCAAGCTGCCAGTAGAGGGAGAATACCTGCTGGTTCCACCTCCACCAGCAGAAGAACAATGCCTGCTGTCCCCATCTACACCAGCAGAGGAAGCATGCCTGTTGGTTCACCTGCTGCTGCCGTCCCGAGAGCTAAAGGGGTAGGAGCCATCGCTGCCGTCCCAAGAGCCAGCCCAGCCGCCACAGCAGAGGGAGCCAGCACTGCCACAGCCTCCCTCTGAGTGGCCAGCATCAGCCCCATGGCCTCCGCCACCACCACCGCAAGGAGCAGAGCAGCAGGAGCTGCCTCTGCCTCCGCCACCACCACCGCTTCCTCCACTAGGAGCAGAGGAGCAGGAGCTGCCTCTGCCTCCACCACCGCCAGGAGCAGAGGAGCAGGAGCTGCCTCTGCCTCCGCCACCACCACCGCCAGGAGCAGAGGAGCAGGAGCTGCCTCTGCCACTTCCAGGAGCAGGAGCTGCCTCTGCCTCCGCCACTGCCAGAAGCAGAACAGCAGGAGCTGTCTCTGCTTCCCGCACCTCCACCACAGGGAGTACGGTGGCCGGAGCCCCAGAAAGGGGAGCTGTCGGCCACGAAGAAGGGGAGGAGGTCTGAGACCACCAACCCAGCAGCAGTTTCGCTGCCGGAGATCGTGGGGAGGTCCGGAGACCTGCTCCCACTGCAGCAGTTTCGCTGCCGGAGATTGTGGGGAGGTCCGGAGAGACCTGCTCCCACTGCAGCTTCTTTGCTGCCGGAAGTACTGTGGTCGGAGCCCCACCAAGGGGAGCTACCGGCTACGAAGAAAGGGGAGAGGTCAGGAGACCAGCATCCCCGCAGCAATTCGCTGCAGGCGTGGACCAGCAGGCTGTCAGCCGTGCCACTACCGGCAGGGAGTGCTGACAGCATGGCCAGCCATGGGCCCACTGAAGCCTCCTTCCCAGCCCGAGACTTTGTCCTGGACTGCTGGATTTTTAAGGGGAGGGCCGTTGAGGCCATGTGTGCTTTGCACAGGGGGGGGTATGTGGCAATGTGCCCCGCCTGTGTGCATATTATGTGTTGTATGTTGCGTGCGTGTGTTAATGTTGGTGTATAGATCGGTACACGGGATATAAACGGGTCTGTGTTTCACGTGTGATTTAAAAATGTAGATTTGTATTTAGGCACGAGGAGGGCACAAATCACTTCACGTGCTGGTTAAAGGTAGTATGTGAGCACGGGGTTGCACAGAATTAATTCACGTGCTGGGATTCAAGTGAATAATTAATTAGTAATTGAATCCCAGCACAACAGTATATATAGATGCACGTTTCTGTCACTCGGGGTTGGGTGTTCGGTGAGTGGAGAACGGGAGAGAGAGAAGGAGAAAGTAAAACGAAAGTAGTAAAGTAATTAGTAGTTGTTTTGTACTCACCGTGTTTGTTTGTCTCCGTGCACCGTTTGTGTGTTAGTACGTTTTGTTTGTCTTTTTATTTTGGCGTATAGTGCCGTGTCCTGTTTTTGTGTTTAAAACCCTTTTATTTTCTGTTCTGTTTATTAAACGCTGAGCGAAAACATTCGCTTAGCTTCACCAAACCACACCTCTCTGTCTGTTTATTTCCTGGCTCTGGTCTGACGGCACCCACTCCGGCCGTCTTTGTGACAATGACCTTTGCTGCTTCAACAGTGTTTGCCACTCCTCCTATTTTTGTGTCGTCTGCAAATTTAATGAGTTTGCTTACTATACCAGAATCTAAATCATTAATGTAGATTAGGAATAGCAGAGGACCTAATAGTGATCCCTGTGGTACACCACTGGTTACCTCACTCCATTTTGAGGTTTCTCCTCTAATCAGTACTTTCTGTTTTCTACCTGTTAACCACTCCCTAATCCATGTGCATGCATTTCCTTGAATCCCTACTGCGTTCAGTTTGAGAATTAATCTTTTATGGGGGACTTTGTCAAAAGCTTTCTGGAAATCTAAATAAACCATGTCGTATGCTTTGCAGTTATCCATTTTCAATGTTGCATCCTCAAAAAAGTCAAGTAGGTTAGTTAGACACGATCTTGCTTTCCTAAAACCATCTTGTTTGGATTGACCCAATGCGCGATGTGAGGAGCGAGTTGTGAGCATTAGCTGTTCCATTTTGATTGAAAGACAGTTGAAAAATCGAGTGTGGTCAATGGCTGTCATTCTCCCTTTGTGCAAAGCTACTCCTTTGAACTCTCCACTCTGAACTGCTTGCTGAAAAATTAAAAAGTTTTCTCCAGGACGTTTCGACATTGATTAAAAAACCAGACACTTTTCTTCAATTAACTTGTGAGCGCGCATCAGTGTAGTAGATCGCTTCTGTAGCTTCAAAGAAAGCTCCTCTAATTCCACTAATGCATCAAAAAGCAAACCCATGTTCAAGACAAAGGACGTGTCATTGAGACGATCTTTGAGCCCCTTGTATGTCACCCATTGTTTGGAATCTCGGCTAGTGTTTTTCGACGCATTTTCAAAATGCTGTACTAAAGCTGCATAATTTTGCCATACAGCACTGTGGCAGGAATGGCTGACTGGTCTGACGTCACGGCAGAAGAAGGCACAACAAAAACAAAAAGGTATTGTGCAGTGGCGCGGGCGCCGTTTTATTTAATGAATCCAAAAATAAATAAAATATTTAAACAGAAAACAGTCGCTCACAGAGCAAAATAAATAGTTAAACAAAACAAAATCACGAACACAAAATAATAACTGCAACACAGGTCAGGCTGGGCAGATTGCCTTCACTGTTCCTATGTTTACTTTCTCTCTCGTTTCTCCGTCACTCCTCTCGCACACTCTCCTTCTGACACCCACCCTGAACTGGAGAGTTGCAGGCTTTTTATATTCAGGTGACCATCTCCCGATTAGCAACTAAATTAATCACTTAATTAATTCGGGAGATGGCCACCTTCTGCACGAGTTTTTTCATTACACCTGGCAGAGGACGAGCACCGATCTCGCCTCTGCCAGGACATGTTTTAAAAATAAACAAAACACGGCGCTACGCCGTCATAAATATAATACAATAAAACTAAATACAAAAGAAAAACACACTGCACAGGGGCGGAGGGGGAGACCCCGATCTAAAAATAAACAAACAATGTACAGGGCTGCTCGCCCTGTTACATATCCCCCTCCTTGTGCGAAGCACACATGGCCCCAACGGCCACCTCCCCTCAGTCTCAATGTCCTCGGAGAGGGGAAGTGTTGCTTCTGGGGGGTGGCCATGGTGGAATCTCCAGCACCCCCCAATTCTTTGTGGCCGGCAGCTCCCTCTTCTGGGGCTCCCTCCACACTCTGTCCTGCCGCGAAATTGCGGCTGGGGGAGCTGGTCTCCTGACCTTCCCCCTCCTCTTCATGGCCAGCAGTTCCCCTCCGTGGGGCTCTGACCACCCAAACTCCTGCCGCGAAAGTGCGGCTGGGGGATCTGGTCTCCTGACCTTCCCCCTCCTCTTCATGGCCAGCAGTTCCCCTCCGTGGGGCTCTGACCACCCAATATCCTGCCGCGAAAGTGCGGCTGGGGGAGCTGGTCTCCTGACCTCCCCCCCTTCTTGATGGCCGGCAGCTCCCCTCCTTGGGGCTCCGACCACAGTGTAGTGATCCCAGGCGAAGCCGGATCCCTGGCGACCCCAGGCGAAGCCGGATCCCTGGCGACCCCAGGCGAAGCCGGATCCCTGGCGACCCCAGGCGAAGCCGGATCCCTGGCGACCCCAGGCGACGGCAGCGGCAGCGGACCCTCGGGAGGCGACGGCAGCGGACCCTCGGGAGGCGACGGCAGCGGCAGCGGACCTCGGGAGGCGACGGCAGCGGCAGCGGACCCTCGGGAGGCGACGGCAGCGGCAGCGGACCCTCGGGAGGCGACGGCAGCGGCAGCGGACCCTCGGGAGGCGACGCAGGACCGGCAGCAACCCTAGGAGACACAAGGGAGACACAGGCGACCCCAGGCGATGCCGACGGCGGGAGGGGAGCCCCTGGCCATGAAGGCGGCAGCAGGAGCTCCACTTCTCCCAATGGTGGTGGTGGTGGAGGTAGAGGTAGCTCCTGCTCCTCTCCTCTTGACGATAACGGCGGCAGGGGCTCCTCCCCTTCTGGCGGCCAAGGCGGCAGGGGCTCCTCCCCTTCTGGCGGCCAAGGCAACAGGGGCTCCTCCCCTTCTGGCGGCCAAGGCAACAGGGGCTCCTCCCCTTCAGGCGGCAGGGGCTCCTCCCCTTCAGGCGGCCAAGGCCACAGGGGCTCCTCCCCTTCAGGCGGCAGGGGCTCCTCCCCTTCAGGCGGCCAAGGCGGCAGGGCTTCCTCCCCTTCAGGCTGCGAAGGCGGCAGGGCTTCCTCCCCTTCAGGCTGCGGGCGGGGGCTTCCTCCCTTCAGGCTGCAGGCGGCAGGGCTTCCTCCCCTTCAGGCTGCAGGCGGCAGGGCTTCCTCCCTTCAGGCTGCGGGCGGCAGGGCTTCCTCCCCTTCAGGCTCTTGGGCTGCAGGGCTTCCTCCCTTCAGGCTGCGAAGGCGGCAGGGCTTCCTCCCCTTCAGGCTGCGGCGGCAGGGCTTCCTCCCTTCAGGCTGCGAAGGCGGCAGGGCTTCCTCCCTTCAGGCTGCGAAGGCGGCAGGGCTTCCTCCCTTCAGGCTGCGGCGGCAGGGCTTCCTCCCTTCAGGCTGCGGAGGCGGCAGGGCTTCCTCCCCTTCAGGCTGCGGGGCGGCAGGGCTTCCCCTCCCCTTCAGGCTGCGGCGCAGGGCTTCCTCCCTTCAGGCTGCGCGGCGGCAGGGCTTCCTCCCTTCAGGCTCTTGAAGGCGGCAGGGCTTCCTCCCCTTCAGGCTGCGGGCGGCACCTCCCTTCTGGCAGCGGCGGCTCCTCCCTTCTGGCAGCGGGCGGCTCCTCCCCTTCTGGCAGCGACAGGGAAACCAGCAGGCATGTTCCCTCTGCTGGTGGTGGCGGGGGGAGCGACATGTCGTCCTCCCACGGAGACGGAGGTGGCACCAGCAGGTATTCTCCCTCTGCTGGTGGTGGGAGCGACACGTCGTGCTCCCACGGCGGTGGAGGTGGAACCAGCAGGTATGCTCCCTCTGCTGGCGGAGGTGGGAGCGACACACAGTCCTCCCATGGAGACGGAGGTGGCACCAGCAGGTATTCTCCCTCTGCTGGTGGTGGGAGCAACACGTCGTTCTCCCACGGCAGTGGAGGTGGAACCAGCAGGTATGCTCCCTCTGCTGGCGGAGGTGGGAGCGACTCACAGTCCTCCCATGGAGACGGAGGTGGCACCAGCAGGTATTCTCCCTCTGCTGGTGGTGGGAGCAACACGTCGTTCTCCCACGGCAGTGGAGGTAGAACCAGCAGGTATGCTCCCTCTGCTGGCGGAGGTGGGAGCGACTCACAGTCCTCCCACGGAGATGGAGGCGGCACCAGCAGGTATTCCCCCTCTGCTGGCAGGTACCTGGGCTGTGGACCTTCGGCCTTCCCCTTCTTGGGCCGTGGACGCACCGACTCCCCCCCTCTTGGGCCGTGGACGCACCGACTCCCCCTCTTGGGCGCAGGACGCACCGACTCCCCCCTCTTGGGCGCAGGACGCACCGACTCCCCCCTCTTGGGCGCAGGACGCACCGACTCCCCCCTCTTGGGCGCAGGACGTTCGGGCTCCTCCCTTTTAGGCGCAGGACGTTCGGGCTCCTCCCTTTCAGGCGCAGGACGTTCGGGCTCCTCCCTTTCAGGCGCAGGACGTTCGGGCTCCTCCCTTTCAGGCGCAGGACGTTCGGGCTCCTCCCACTCAGGCGCAGGACGTTCGGGCTCCTCCCACTCAGGCGCAGGATGCACCGACTCCTCCCTCTTGTCTCCCCTCCAGCAGCGGTAATCCCAGTCTTCAGGGAGGGGGCAATTAACTGGGAAATGCCCCGCCCCCACAGATGCAGCAACAGCTCAGCTGGCTTATGCTATGGAGGAGGGCTTCCCAGCTCATCTCCTCCTGTGCCTGCTGTTGCTGCAGCGGCTGCTGTCTCCTCATCCTCCTTCCTCCCATCTTCCTTCCTCCCATCCTCCTCGTCACACAATCAAAAAAAAAACGAAAAAAAAAAAAAAATGAAAAGATGCAGTACCCTCTTCTGCCTGCGTCTAGGAGGCGCTGCGATCCCACGCAGGACACCACGTGTGACAGGAACGGCCGACTGGTCTGACGTCACGGCAGAAGAAGGGACCACAACAACAAAAAGGTATTGTGCAGTGGCGCGGGCGCCGTTTTATTTAATGAATCCAAAAATAAATAAAATATTTAAACAGAAAACAGTCGCTCACAGAGCAAAATAAATAGTTAAACAAAACAAAATCACGAACACAAAATAATAACTGCAACACAGGTCAGGCTGGGCAGATTGCCTTCACTGTTCCTATGTTTACTTTCTCTCTCTTTCTCCGTCACTCCTCTCGCACACTCTCCTTCTGACACCCACCCTGAACTGGAGAGTTGCAGGTTTTTATATTCAGGTGACCATCTCCCGATTAGCAACTAAATTAATCACTTAATTAATTCGGGGAGATGGCCACCTTCTGCACGAGTTTTTTTCATTACACCTGGCAGAGGGCGAGCACCGATCTCGCCTCTGCCAGGACATGTTTTAAAAATAAACAAAACACGGCGCCACGTCATAAATATAATACAATAAAACTAAATACAAAAGAAAAACACACTGCACAGGGGCGGAGGGGGAGACCCCGATCTAAAAATAAACAAACAATGTACAGGGCTGCTCGCCCTGTTACAAGCACATACTGATCTAGCGCTAGAGGATACCCAGCATGTTCCTAGTATGCGTCCAACAGCATTTAATCGTATACTCAGTGCTCTGGCACATTCTTGAAGTTCTGCTTGGTTTTTTGGTGAAGATGAGTACAAACTGTACAGTTTGTCAAAGAATGATTTCATCTCATTTGTTGCACTTACTTCTTCCACGACATCTAACACTGCTAATTCGAGCCAGTGGTTTCTGCAGTGCCACACTATGATATCAGGAAACATTTCTTGCAATAAGGTGGCTACACCCGATTTTCGTCCCAACATATTAGAGGCTCCATCCGTTGCAAAAGAAACAAATTTCCGTGAAAGAAACTCTCGAGTAAATCCATTGTCATACAAAGCTTGTAGAAATCTATCTAGGATTGTACTGGCAGTAGTATCAGCCAATTGGACTAAGACAAAAAACATGCTACTAGCCTCGTCGGATTTTGGAAAAACAACTTTCATGCAAATGACTAAGGATGCTTTTTTGCTTTCTGTAGTTGATTCGTCAATCATGAAGCCAATTTTCAGATCCTCGCTGATAATTGATTCAACTAACTTTCTTCTCATAGATTTTGCGATGTGATCCTTGATGTCGGCGCAAGAATGATCAGACTGCAGTACTCGTCCAACATCTAACCCGTTTTCTGATTGTAAATTTAGAAGCACTGGCAAATCAGTAAACGGTCTGTTTAGTTTCGCTAGTGTGTATACTGTGCAAAATACACGGCATGTATTTTCCTGATATGCAGACTCTTGACGGGCAGTTGCTTTTTCAATTTGTTCCTTTTTAGCTGCCTCACATATCTCTAAGCTTCTTTTGTGCGCTATGCTGGTTTTGTGGTCAAATATCTTTTTCCTTATAGACTGACGTTTCTTTTCGTCTGTGTCACCGAAGCAAGACACTCTGCACTCTATCCACTCTCTAGACAGTTTTAGGCCTTGTGATTTTAAAGGGCCCAATGTACCCGCAGATTTGCATGCTCGGCAGTCTATGTCACCTTTTCCCACTACTAACCACTCATGTTCTTTTATTTTCTCCAACCACTGTTCCTTCTTCAAGTAACTAGGAAAATAGCCACTGCAAGAATCACTTACATGAATGAGTGTCGCTATGTCATCGCTTGCTCCCTCCCTCGAAGATGGTTCACATTGCCCAAGTTCATTTGTTTTTAATTCTGTTCCTGTTTTTACACGATCTTCGTCATCCACAGAAGCAGGAACCTTGCATGTATCTATCATTAATTTTGGACGTTTAATAAGAAATCGATCCATTACTTTATTTCTTTTACTGATCTATCACACTTGCAAACTCAATCTGTACCGTTTTATTTTCAACGCACTCTGTACGTGTATGCGCAGGAAGAAAGGGCGGGTTATGTATGAGGCGGCGTTGCCATGGAAACACAGCACTGCAATAGGAAGTGCCACACCATAACTACTAGAACCTTTCTCATTTGTTTTACAACAAATTTTTATTTTTTTCATTTTTTATTTTTATTATTATTATTATTATATAATTTGTCAACGTGCGTTTGGTATTTTTTGAGAAGTGCCGGTATGGCATACTGTTGTATACTGGCCCATTTCGACCACTGTATATATATATATACACACACACACACACACACAGAGTCATCTCCATAATTACTGGCACCCTTGATAAAGATGAGCAAAAAAGTGTATAAATGGGAATAAAATTGTATTAATTGTTTAATACATAAAACCAAAATCCCTATAACTCTATCAACTGAAGGAGACAGCAACATCTTCACAATACCGTTTAAAGTAAAAATAATACAAATGCCTGTAGCATCTTAGACTTGGTTATATAGTGAATAGACTTTTTGATTGTCTGCATTGGTGTGTGCTTACTGCATTTCTCTTGACCGATGCAATAGATAATAGGTACTGTTACTTATCTGGTTTGGTAAATTAATAGGAAGGCAGTGATGAAAAGTTAAACAGTGCCTTGTTCTTGCTGATATTTTCGAGTATTTGTGTTTCATTTACTGACAATCACGTTTGCTAATCGGATAATCTCATGCAGGGAAGTTTTCAGAACTTGAGATGTCTGTGTTCATTAGTTAGTTCTAATTAGGGCTGTAAATCTACGTTTAATTGACTACACGTTTAAACCCATTGTTAATCCGGTCGTTTAACCGTTTAAACGGCCATAAATTTAATGTTTCACTCATTTCATATTTATATATTTTACTTCCAATACTTTAAGTCATATTTTAACCTTGGTTTGTTATTCAAAGCATACCATATAGATCACTTAAAGACAAACAATGGTAAACATAAAAGCATAAAGGAGGACTGTAAGTTAGCACTAAAATGTAATCTATTTTAATAACATAAAAAAAAAAAACATTCATAGTCGATTTTACAATGTACCATTTCTCCAGAAGCTCCATAAAAAGTGTGTGTATCCAACATCGAAAAAACATTAAAAAAAAAAAAAAACTCTATTTAAATTAAACTTAAAACACAGTGACAAGACTACATTTTTAGTTTCATTCACTTGTATATTGTTGGCAGGAACAATGTCCAGAACCAAAAACCTTTTTTTTTTTTTTTTTTTTAAAGATCAAAGTCGTTGTCTGATATAATGCTAGTTCCCAGCATCCCTCCTCTTCACAACGGCGCTTGCGCATTCACGTGAAAAAATAAAGACTTCATTTCCCAGCATTCCTCTCTTTCACTGCTTCTCGGTTCAGCTCGCTCGAATAAATGAAATTTATAATTAAAGTTCGGGAGGAGGGTCAGACACCAATCTCCGCATCACCAAATTGAATCATTCAATTTACACATTAGCTAATTAAATTGTTAGCACTATAAATACCCTCTTCACTTATCTCTCAGTTGCGTTTTGATTTCATCGTACATGCACGCATAAGAACATAAGAACATAAGAACATAAGAAAGTTTACAAACGAGAGGAGGCCATTCAGCCCATCTTGCTCGTTTGGTTGTTAGTAGCTTATTGATCCCAGAATCTCATCAAGCAGCTTCTTGAAGGATCCCAGGGTGTCAGCTTCAACAACATTACTGGGGAGTTGGTTCCAGACCCTCACAATTCTCTGTGTAAAAAAAGTACCTCCTATTTTCTGTTCTGAATGCCCCTTTATCTAATCTCCATTTATGACCCCTGGTCCTTTTTTTTTTTTCAAGTCAAAGAAGTCCCCCGGTTGACATTGTCTATACCTTTTAGGATTTTGAATGTTTGAATCAGATCGCCGCGTAGTCTTCTTTGTTCAAGACTGAGTAGATTCAATTCTTTTAGCCTGTCTGCAACGACATGCCTTTTAAACCCGGATAATTCTGGTTGCTCTTCTTTGCACTCTTTCTAGAGCAGCAATATCCTTTTTGTAACGAGGTGACCAGAACCGAACACAATATTCTAGGTGAGGTCTTACTAATGCATTGTAGAGTTTTAACATTACTTCCCTTGATTTAAATTCAACACTTCTCACAATATATCCAAGCATCTTGTTAGCCTTTTTATAGCTTCCCACATTGTCTAGATGAAGACATTTCTGAGTCAACATAAACTCCTAGGTCTTTTTCATAGTTCCTTCTTCAATTTCACTATCTCCCATATGATATTTATAATGAACATTTTTATTGCCCGCATGCAATACTTTACACTTTTCTCTATTAAATTTCATTTGCCATGTGTCTGCCCAATTTTGAATGCGGTCTAGATCATTTTGAATGACCTTCGCTGCTTCAACAGTGTTTGCCACTCCTCCTATTTTTGTGTCGTCTGCAAATTTAACGAGTTTGCTTACTATATCAGAGTCTAAATCATTAATGTAGATTAGGAATAGCAGAGGACCTAATACTGATCCCTGTGGTACACCACTGGTTACCTCACTCCATTTCGAGGTTTCTCCTCTAATCAGTACTTTCTGTTTTCTACCTGTTAACCACTCCCTAATCCATGTGCATGCATTTCCTTGAATCCCTACTGCGTTTAGTTTGAGAATTAATCTTTTATGCGGGACTTTGTCAAAAGCTTTCTGGAAATCTAAATAGACCATGTCGTATGCTTTGCAGTTGTCCATTTTCAATGTTGCATCCTCAAAAAGTCAAGTAGGTTAGTTAGACATGATCTCCTTTCCTAAAACCATGCTGGCTGTCACCCAGGATATTGTTACCATATAGGTAATTTTCCATTTTGGATCTTATTATAGTTTCCATAAGTTTACATATAATAGAAGTCAGGCTTATTGGTCTGTAGTTACCTGGTTCAGTTTTGTCTCCCTTTTTGTGGATCGGTATTACGTTTGCTATTTTCCAGTCTGTCGGTACAACCCCTGTGTCAAGAGACTGTTGCATGATCTTGGTTAGCGGCTTGTAAATAACTTCTTTCATTTCTTTGAGTACTATTGGGAGGATCTCATCCGCCCAGGGGATTTGTTTATTTTAAGAGCTCCTAGTCCCTTTACCACTTCTGCCTCTGTTATGCTAAAGTTATTTAAAACTGGATAGGAACAGGTCGACATGTGGGGCATGTTGTCCGTGTCCTCTTTGTAAAAATCTGTGAAAAGTAATCATTTAATATATTTGCTATTTTTTTTTCTTCATCTATGATTTTGCCATTTGTGTCTCTTAGACATTTAACCTCCTCTTTGAATGTTCTCTTGCTGTTATAATATTGGAAAAACATTTTGAATTGGTTTTAGCCCCTTAGCAATATTGATTTCTATCTCTCTTGGCCTTTCTAACTTCCTTTTTGACTTGTGTTTGCAGTTCCAAGTACTCTTTCTGTGTGCTTTGTTTTTGGTCCCTTTTAAACGCTCTGTAAAGTGCCTTTTTTTCGCTGAATATTTTTTTTTTAATTGATCTATTAAACCATTTTGGCCATTTTGTTTTAGATTTAGATTTGTCTACTTTTGGGATGTAATTGTTTTGTGCCTCTAGTACTACATTTTTAAAAGACAGCCACCCTTTTTCTGTGGATGTTTTCTCTTTTTACTCCAATCTACTTCTGTTAGTCTCTGTTTCATACCTTCATAGTTTGCTTTTCTAAAATTGTAAACCTTAGCTTTAGTCATTACTTTTGGGGTTTTAAAAATATTTCAAATGAGACCATGTTGTGGTCTGAGTTTGCCAATGGCTCTCTGACCTCTGTTTTAGTTATTCTGTCTTCATTATTTGAAAAGACTAAATCAAGGCATGCCTCCCTCTAGTCGGTGCCTTGACAAATTGCGTTAGGAAGCAGTCATTTGTCATTTCCACCATTTCAATTTCGTCCGTCGTGCCCCCATTGGGTTTTCCCATTTTATACAGGGGAAGTTGAAATCCCCCCATTAGTATGGCTTCTCCTTTTCACACGCATTTCTAATGTCATTGTACAACAGATTATTTTGCTCAGCGTCTGAATTTGGCGGTCTATAGCATGCTCCTATTATTATGCCCTTTGAATTTGTGTCCATTATTCTGACCCATATTGATTCTGCATTGTTTTCTTTGTCCTGATTTAACACCTGGGCTTCAAGGCTATTTCTTATGTATAGCGCTACCCCTCCGCCTCTTCTGTCCTGCCTGTCTTTCCTATACAGTGTGTACCCACTGATATTATATTCGCCTCCATCACTCTCAGACAACCAAGTTTCTGTAACACCTATCACATCGTAGTTACTTGTTAGTGCAGTAGCTTCAAGTTCTAACATTTTGTTTCTGAGACTTCTAGCATTAAGATAAATACATTTAATAGTGGTCTTACCTGAGTTGTTGCCCTTGTTTTGATGTAGTCTCCCTTCTGTTTTTTTTGTTTTCCCCCCTTCCTTTCTAGTTTAAATGCTTCTGTACCGCCTGAAGGATCCTTTCTCCGAGTAGATTGGTTCCTTTCTGTTTAAGTGCAGTCCGTCCCACCTGTATAGATAGTCCTTGTTGTAGAAAGTGCTCCAATGTTCAAGAAAGGTGAAGCCTTCCTGTGTGCACCATGATTTCAGCCATGCATTTTGATTTTGTATTTCCAGCTGTCCATATGGTCCTTTGCAAGGCGCCGCAGTATCCCAGAAAATACCACAGTTTTGGTCTTGTCTTTTAATTTCCTTCCTAGCTCTCTGAATTTGTTCTGCAGGGATCTTGGCCTGTCTCTTCCAATGTTGTTTGTACCAATGTGGACGACTACTACCGGGTCATCTCCAGTTCGTTCTAGGAGCCTGTCCGTTCTCAGTGATGTGCTTGACAGAGGCTCCTGGAAGGCAGCACACTGTTGTAGTAAGGGGGTCCAAACTGCGAACTGAACTTGCTGTGTTTCTCAGTATGGAGTCCCCAACAATCATGACCTCCCTTCTTTTTGCTGGCTGGTCAGCACTGTTTATAGGGTCCTGGGTGTTGTTTCTTTCATTCTCTTGATGTTGGTTTTGGTCATCTAAATATTGAAGTGGCTCAAATGTGTTGGATGTCTGGATTTCTGGTGGTTGTGTTTGACGAAGTTTCTTTTTTCCCTGCTTCTGCCTATTTGAACCCAGCTGTTTCGACTCTCTTCCATCTCCCTGGTGGCTTTCAGTCTGCTAGGGGTGCAGACTTCCATGAATTGTGGGTGTGTCAGCTCCTCAAGCTCCTGTTGCTGTCTCATTTCCTCCAGCTCCTTTTCTAGCAGGCTTAATCGCTGAAGCAAGTCCTGGATCGTGCGGCACTTTACACAAACTTGGTTGAGCTCAGTTGGGTTTTCTCGGATTTCCCACATCATGCAGTTGTCACAGATTACTGGCTTGAAGACCATTTTTTTGTTTAGTGTAGCTTCTGCAGCTGTCAACCTGCTTTCAACTGCTTCTAACTGCGCTGTACTTGTCCACGACTGTACTTCTCCCACGATGTCGCTTCCACACGCTGTCGCTAGGAAGACTGCCTGCCTTTTGTTTGTTTGTGTTTGTGCTGCGTGCTCCGCTCCTCCCCGTGTCCCAGAACGCGGGATTTGAATCAGCTGTCCGAAGTTTCAGCTTATCAGAAAAATACACGCAGCTGCAAGGCTTTAAGCTGCAATGTTTTCTGATTAAAGCAACTCCAGATTTAAAGATGTAATTCCTCCTTTCTGCTTCTAACTGCGCTGTACTTGTCCACGACTGTACTTCTCCCACGATGTCGCTTCCACACGCTGTCGCTAGGAAGACTGCCTGCCTTTTGTTTGTTTGTGTTTGTGCATCATGGTCTGCATTCTGGATTATTCCGTTTCGGCGGATGATGATCTGTTTGCTGTTTCCCCGTCGCCGAGATCCACGCAACCAGTTCAACCAGCCCTTCCCGGGCCAACTCCACGAGAACTTCGGTCGGCGGTATTACCACTCCAAACTTCTCTGCCCAGATGTCTGCTTCTCCTGTCTGCTGTGGCTCCCGCCTGGCCTCTCGTTCCTCCGCAACTCCTGACATCAGAGACTGGACGATCTCCCGGCTCCAGCTTTATCTTCGTAGCAACAACATCCCATTCAAATCTACAGCACGTAAGGAGAATTTGTTTACTTTATTTCATTCTTCCCGTCGCAGGCGCTATGACGTCATCACAGATCGTTGATTTACCCAGTATTGCCAAGTCTCACGACAAAACAGGTGTTTCTACAAATTCCAACCTGTGACTCTCAAGAAACAAGCCCAATTTCCGCTTATTATAAGCGGACTTGAAACACCTCGTCCCGCACCGACTGCGCGTCTACATCCGGAAAACTCCGAAGGCGGGACCACAGCACCTGTCAATCAAAGGCTCATTCAGCAGTTCCTGAGCATGCTGGCTCCAACTATAACCTTTCAGGTTACCTCCCCTCACTGCAGGCGTCCAGCAGGCCCCTGCAGTGACCTCTTTGGCCACTATGGGCGTCCAGCAGGCCCCCATAGTGCTCCCTTCACCTCCAACTATAACCTTTCTGGTTCCCTCCCCTCACTGCAGGCGTCCAGCAGGCCCCTGCAGTGACCTCTTTGGCCACAATGGGCGTCCAGCAGGCCCTCGTAGTGATTCTTTCTCTGTGAAATGCTTTTCTTTCTGCTCATCTTTCCGCCTGTAACGTCCTTCATTTCCGCTCACCGTAACTCCACCACACCCAGCATCAACAGTCCCTCACGAAGATTGCTCCCCGCAATATGCAAATCGACCACGCCCATATTCTTAATCAAAATTGCTGGGAAAAACGCATGACTGGCTAAAGCCAATATATCAAACACATTTAAAATCATGCCCATTGAGCCTGTCCTCAGGGGATTGTATTTTTTATATTTCCACTTTTCTGTCCGGTCCCCCTCCTACTAAACGCAATCTTCTGTCCCTCCTAGGCCATTTAAACTACATGGGAGAATAGGATGATTTGCAAATAAGAGGAGGCCCATCTTGCTCGTTTGGTTGTTAGTAGCTTATTGATCTCAGAGTATCATCAAGAAGCTTCTTGAAGGATCCCAGGTGTCGGCTTCAACATTACTAAGTTGATTCCAGACCCTCACAATTCTCTGTGTAAAAAGTGCCTCCTATTTTCTGTTCTGAATGCCCTTTATCTAATTTCCATTTGTGACCCCTGGTCCTGGTTCAAAAGTCTCCTGGGCTGACTTTTGTCAATACCTTTTAGGATTTTGAATGCTTGAATCAGATCACCGTGTAGTCTTCTTTGTTAAAGTCTGAATAGCTTCATTTCTTTTAGCCTGTCTGCATACGACATTCTGGTCGCTGTTCTTTTGCACTCTTTCTAGAGCAGCAATATCCTTTTTTTTTAACGAGGTGACCAGAACTGAACACAAAATTCTAGGTGAGGTCTTACTAATGCATTGTAAATTTTTAACATTACTTCCCTTGATTTAAATTCAAAACTTCTCACAATATATCTGAGCATCTTGTTGGCCTTTTTACAGCTTCCCCACATTGTCTAGATGAAGACATATCTGAGTCAACATAAACTCCTAGGTCTTTTTCAAAGATTCCTTCAATTTCAGTATCTTCCATATGATATTTATAATGCACATTTTTATTGCCTGTGTGCAGTACTTTACAGTTCTCTATTAAATGTCATTTGCCATGTGCTTGCCCAGTTCTGAATGCTGTCTAGATCATTTTGAATGACCTTCACTGCTGCAAGTGTTTGCCACTCCACCTATTTTTGTGTCGTGTGCAAATTTAACAAGTTTGCTTACTATGCCAGAATCTAAACAATTATGTAGATTAGGAATAGCAGAGGACCTAATACTGATCCCTGTGGTACACCACTGGTTACCTCGCTCCACTTTGATGTCTCCTCTAATCAGTAATTACAGTTGGGAGCGGCTGCTCCCGCGTTCCCCACCCCTCATCACTGCAGGCGTCCAGCAGGCCCCTGCAGTGACCTCGCTGGCCACTATGGGCGTCCAGCAGGCCCCCATAGTGCTCCCTTCACCTCCAACTATAACCTTTCAGGTTACCTCTCCTCACTGCAGGCGTCCAGCAGGCCCCTGCAATGACCTCGCTGGCCACTATGGGTGTCCAGCAGGCCCCGATAGTGCTCCTTTCTCTGTCAAACGGTTTTTTACCAGCTGCGAGCTTCAACAGGGCCCCACAGCCCCCTTCTATTCCTTACCTCAGCGGTCTTCCAAATGTAACCTTTTAGGTTACCCTCCCCTCACTGCAGGCATTCAGCAGGCCCCTGCAGTGAACTCCCTGGCCGCTATGGGTGTCCAGCAGGACCCCATAGTGGTCTCTTCTCTGTGAGATGCTTTTCTTCTTTCAGCTTATCGGCAGTTTATTCAAACACTTTCAAAACCGTTCCCATTTCTTTGAAGATCAGTCAGGGCTGCAATACTGCATACAATTTTTATGTTTTATCAATGGGGGTCTCAGCCTCGTCCAGTCGGCCAGGCAGCGAACCCTCAAACCAAGTTAGGTTTGATGCCAAATGAATGTGTATATACAGCATACTTTTCTGTAAAATCGCATACTCCGCATTCTCTACAATAAATATTCGTACTAAAACATTTTGTGATTGGTGTTTGTCCCGAACTACTGAATTAAAAGTTGTTCTGTAATTGCAGATGTTCTGTTGAACACACACAATAAAATATGAACAAATAAAAAAAGGGTAAGCATTTTGTAACAGACATCTTATTCGCCATTCTTTTTATAAATAAATAAATAGTAGCTACATGTTTTTCTTTTCCAATGTGTTACAGTGTTTTACTGTGGCGTGAATGGAGCTGTGAGGTGCCTTAATCACACAGGCTATTCACTTTACTGAAATAATGTACAGTACTAGGACTAGGTCCCTATGGAATTTGTGTTATTTTGTTCCTATTCCCATTTTATTAATTTTTTCTGATTTCCGCTTTACTGTTTAAAAAAAAAAAATTAGGTTAATTTAAATGAACTTATGCATACCACAGGCAAGGTGAACAACACAAAACCGTAAACCTACAGGCTTCTACTTTTTCCATTTGGTTTGCGTTCGTCTTCATTTGATTAAGTATTGTTTTATCTAATTGTATTGAAAAACAGTATTAACTTTAAAAACGGGTTGTATTTATTTATTTTAGTGCAGTGTGGGCGCCCAAAGCAAACAGATAAGCGTGTTTCATAACTTTTAGTTTTGAACTTGATCAATTCTATATTACTGCTATGCCCATGGTTTCACTACCATAAATCTTCTCTGTGTGAACACTGGGGTCGTATTGTTCAAAGTGACTGCTGTAATAGCAGTCTGTGTGAGGTACTTTTTGTGTTGCTATACAGACGTTAAAAATAGTCTGCAATGTTGTCCAATTGTTTAAGTACTTAAAAAAGGTTTCTATTTATTTTCCATGATTGCATTTAGTAAACGCACTCGGTGAATTATTTTCATTGATTCAGCCCTTCTCGTTGTTTATCCCTTACAGAATACCCCGCGGTGTATACAAAAACGTGCCCATATCACCTTAAACCGTGTGAACTCAGTAATCATGGTATATAAAAACGGTTGCAGTTTCAAAACCGTGGCAGTTTATACCGCGGTTTACCTTAAAACCAGTATACCTTGACATCCCCAATTTTTACTATGTTTGGTTCTTTTGGGTATGTTTTACTGTGTAGTTTTGGAAATAAACATCTTGAAAACCACCAAATCGCATCATCTGTCACATCGGCACCTGGAACGTTTTGAAAGTCTTATCTCAAGTTTGTTTAAAACTGCTTTGAATATTCAAGTAGTAGATAAATAATTATTTTTACTATACTTATAGTATACAAAAAATGATCATAACACACTTTTAAAAGAACTACCCCACCCAATATCTTTAATTTTATGACACCAAAAGAAACATCAATGGGGATCCTCGAGGTACGTTGCAGCTGCTGTAGTGTGATCTCTGCCTGGGAAAAAGCAACAAGCCGATGTCCCGAGTGTGTGAAATTACAGCCTACACAATGGTTAAAATATGCCCTAGAAAAAAAAAAAAAAAAAAAAAAAAATACATTAGATTATATCAGCAGAAAAAAGACATAAGCAATCAGTGCAGAAAACGTGTTCATAATCTTATTATAACATGTTATCGTAATTTATCTTGTGTGATCATGCCGCAATTGAAATATGTGAAAAGTATTTCAACCCAAAATTAGAATAGCGTACTCACTTTACCGAAGTCACATAAAGTATTATTTAACCATTTTATTCAATTGATTGTCGTTTTTCTTTTTCTAAGAACACGATTAACAAATGTATTTCAAACATTCAATAGCTATAAATCAAGAACAAACAACAAATCCAC
Source organism: Huso huso (assembly GCA_036884735.1). Lineage (NCBI taxonomy): Eukaryota > Metazoa > Chordata > Actinopteri > Acipenseriformes > Acipenseridae > Huso > Huso huso. Next base: position 27,374,666 of record CM072669.1, read on the forward strand.
AACCTGTGTACACTCTCTCATATGCTCTACTACCCTTTCTTCACCTGTTTCCTGCCAATCCCTTACCGGAAACTATATCCTGTTTTCAAAAAGTGCGCGCATCAACTAATTAAGAAGTCTTTTTTAAAGGTATACACACCTAAAAACAAAAACACACACACACACACACACACACACACACACACACACACACACACACACACACACACACACACACAAAACATAATAAACAGGAAAATTGTCTTAAATAATTTGTTATATGTATATATCATTTTTTTCCCATTCAGAACGTTCTCACAAGGTGCTCACAACATCAATACACATCTCAAAATAATGCAACACTTAGCATGACACCATACTTAATACTTTTATATGTGTGTGCATTTATACGCAGAGAAGATTACATTAGTTCCGGATTGGCTAGCCTGCGCAGTGAAGTTAGAAATATTTCGTCTTGAGGTGGCTGATGGGAATAGTAAAACAATATAACAAGACCTTGTTTTTCTCCATGGATATTGTGAAGCAAAGCACCACTAAGTTAAAGTAAGTTATTGCTTTTCTTATGTAAATATCTGTTAACATCTATATGTATATATGTTTCAAATTGCATTAGTGTTATTATAGTTTTCTGTGTTTTGGAAGACTTCGATATTATCGATATCGATATCGAAATACGTGCACGATATCAATATACAATTTTCATATCGATGCCCAGCCCTAGTTTAAATTAAAAAGTAATTGCTTAAACCACTGTGCATGGCTTAAACGAATTCCTTTTAATTATCATCTGCATGATTTAAATGTTATTTTCAATTAAAAAAAAAACTAAAATTAAAACCTATACATTACAGACCACAGGGTCATTTAGTCGTCATGAGCAAATTAATATTTTAAATTTCAGGGTACATTATGCTGTCAAAGCTTGCTAATCTATTACGAATGGACTCAATGCCAGGATGCTGCAACAAACAGATCTCTGCACCATTATCCTAGCAGCTATGATGTGTTGGATTGCAACATCAACACTGTTCAAGTTAAAGGTAGGTATTATCTACTGTACACTGGGACAGATTAACGCAGAGGCAAACTAGGCATGGGCCAAGGACCTAGACAGGGTTCCCACATGTCCTGGAAAAACTGGAAAACCTTAAAATTAAAAGAGTCATTTTTGAGGCATGGAAAACAGCTGGAACATGAGAAAAATATTAAATGTCCTGGAAAACACTTGGAAATTGAAGTTGTGATATCGCACATACAGAATATAATGAGTTGTGTTTGTGATAGACTACATTTTTGATGACACGCATTTGTTGACAAAAATAGCTAAAATGCAGTTAATTGTCGTGCGATCTCTGTAACTGTAACCACGGCACTGTAGCTGGCTATCCCAGTGCTTGAGCGATTGATGGCAGAAACCAGTGCATGCACGACGGTGCGCATGCAGAGTTCAAGGACTATGTGAGCTGAGCATGCACACACTCGCTTGCTTTGGTCTGATAACTACATCAAGGATATGAACTCCGGTAAGATTTGATAGTAAAATTAATTTACTAACATAGGTAATTGTTGTTTTAACGTGGTCGATTGAACTTGACGTCTAGCTAGCTAGCTAGTGCTAATTAATTCAACTGTTACTGCTACTGTATGTTAACGCTAGCTAGCTAACTCACTGTTAATGTTACTGTGATTTTAATAAAATAAGAATGCTCGATTTATTACCACAACAAACTTTTCTGCTTACCTAAATGATAAATCGATTGTTTGATTAAATTTATAAGGCTACAGTATTTTACAATTTGCACCCCTCGTTCTCAGTCTCATAATTAGCCAACGTTACCTGAATTAACTTCAAGGTAGCAACTTCAAGCTAGCTAACGTTACACTTGTCCTACTTTTTTCAGTGCATACTCATTTATTTTTGAAAAACTGTATTAGGCCTATATCATGAATATATGTCCAGGGCGTGCAATTTTTGGTGTTTTTTTCCTACATCTATTGCTACCAGACACATCAGGCAAACCTAAAAGTGTTATTATATACAGTCTATGATTATGACTAGTACTATGTTGTTGATGTCCAATGTAATGGGGATTCTGTTGTGTTTTGATAATTGCTTGTGATTATGCATCAGCTCACCTTGCTACCAATTCTCCAACTCATGTAGCTACTCACCTACCTATCAGGCCACACACCTCTCACATATAGGATGGTTGATAAGTGAGGGGATGGGTAATCCCAGCCATTTATCAAAACACAACTGACTCCCATTACATTACATTGGACATCAACAACATAATACTAGGCATATGATATATATATATATATATACAGACGTGCTCAAATTTGTTGGTACCCTCCACAAAAAACGAAGAATGCACAATTTTCTCTGAAATAACTTGAAACTGACAAAAGTAATTGGCATCCACCATTGTTTATTCCATATTTAATAGAAATCAGACTTTGCTTTTGATTTTTATTCAACATAATATTGTAAATAATAAAACAAATGAAATGGCATGGACAAAAATGATGGGACCGCTAACCTAATATTTTGTTGCACAACCTTTAGAGGCAATCACTGCAATCAAACGTTTTCTGTAGCTCTCAATGAGACTTCTGCACCTGTTAACAGGTAGTTTGGCCCACTCTTCCTGAGCAAACTGCTCCAGCTGTCTCAGGTTTGATGGGTGCCTTCTCCAGACTGCAAGTTTCAGCTCTTTCCATAGATGTTCGATAGGATTCAGATCAGGACTCATAGAAGGCCACTTCAGAATAATCCAATGTTTTGTTCTTATCCATTCTTGGGTGCTTTTAGCTGTGTGTTTTTGGGTCATTATCCTGTTGGAGGACCCATGACCTCTGCGACTGAGACAGAGCTTTCTGACACTGGGCAGTACGTTTCGCTCCAGAATGCCTTGATAGTCTTGAGATTTCATTGTGCGCTGCACAGATTCAAGGCACCCTGTGCCAGGCGCAGCAAAGCAGCCCCAAAACATAACCGAGCCTCCTCCATGTTTCACTGTAGGTATGGTGTTCTTTTCTTTGAAAGCTTCATTTTTTCGTCTGTGAACATAGAGCTGATGTGACTTGCCAAAAAGCTCCAGTTTTGACTCATCTGTCCAAAGGACATTCTCCCAGAAGGATTGTGGCTTGTCAGTATGCATTTTAGCAAATTCCAGTCTGGCTTTTTTTATGTTTTTCTGTCAAAAGTGGAGTCCTCCTGGGTTTTCTTCCATGGAGCCCACTTTCGCTCAAAAAGCGACGGATGGTGCGATCAGAAACTGACGCACCTTCACCTTGGAGTTCAGCTTGTATCTCTTTGGCAGTTATCCTTGGTTCTTTTTTCTACCATTTGCACTATCCTTCTGTTCAATCTGGGGTCAATTTTCCTCTTGCGACCGCGCCCAGGAGGTTGGCTACAGTTCCATGGACCTTAAACTTAATAATATTTGCAACTGTTGTCACAGGAACATCAAGCTGCTTGGAGATGGTCTTGTAGCCTTTACCTTTACCATGCTTGTCTATTATTTTCTTTTCTGATCTCCTCAGACAACTCTCTCCTTTGCTTTCTCTGGTCCATGTTCAGTGTGGTGCACACAATGATACCAAACAGCACAGTGACTACTTTTCTCCATTTAAATAGGCTGAATGACTAATTACAAGATTGGAGACATGTGTGATACTAATTAAAGAAACTAATTAGTTTGAAATATCACTATAATCCAATTATTTATTATCTTTTCTAAGGGGTACCAACAAATGTGTCCAGGCCATTTTAGAATATCTTTGTAGAATAAGCAATAATTCATCTCTTTTCACAGCTTCTTTGCTTTATTCTATGACATACCAAAGGCATGCAAGTATACATGATAAAATAGCTTTTAATTTCATCACTTTTCAGGAGGAATGAAGCATTATTTCAATGAGCTGTAAGGGTACCAACAAATTTGAGCACGTCTGTATATATATATATATACAGTACTGTGCAAAAGTTTTAGGCAGGTGTGAAAAAAATGCTGTAAAGTAAGAATGCTTTAAAAAATAGACATGTTAATAGATTATATTTATCAATTAACTAAATGCAAAGTGAGGAACAGAAGAAAAATCTAAATCAAATCCATATTTGGTGTGACCACCCTTTGCCTTCAAAACAGCATCAATTCTTCTAGGTACACTTGCACAAAGTCAGGGATTTTGTAGGCATATAGTCAGGTGTATGATTAAACAATTATACCAAACAGGTGCTAATGATCATCAATTCAATATGTAGGTTGAAACACAATCATTAACTGAAACAGAAACAGCTGTGTAGGAGGAATAAAACTGGGTGAGGAACAGCCAAACTCAGCTAACAAGGTGAGGTTGTTGAAGACAGTTTACTGTCAAAAGTCATACACCATGGCAAGACTGAGCACAGCAACAAGACACAAGGTAGTTATACTGCATCAGCAAGGTCTCTCCCAGGCAGAAATTTCAAGGCAGACAGGGGTTTCCAGATGTGCTGTCCAAGCTCTTTGAAGAAGCACAAAGAAACGGGCAACGTTGAGGACCGTAGACGCAGTGGTCGGCCAAGGAAACTTACAGCAGCAGATGAAAGACACATCATGCTTACTTCCCTTCGCAATCGGAAGATGTCCAGCAGTGCCATCAGCTCAGAATTGGCAGAAAACAGTGGGACCCTGGTACACCCATCTACTGTCCGGAGAAGTCTGGTCAGAAGTGGCCTTCATGGAAGACTTGCGGCCAAAAGCCATACCTCCGACGTGGAAACAAGGCCAAGCGACTCAACTATGCACGAAAACACAGGAACTGGGGTGCAGAAAAATGGCAGCAGGTGCTCTGGACTGATGAGTCAAAATTTGAAATATTTGGCGTAGCAGAAGGCAGTTTGTTCGCCGAAGGGCTGGAGAGCGGGTACCCTAATGAGTGTCTGCAGGCAACAGTAAAGCATGGTGGAGGTTCCTTGCAAGTTTGGGGCTGCATTTCTGCAAATGGAGTTGGGGATTTGGTCAGAATTAATGGTCTCCTCAATGCTGAGAAGTACAGGCAGATACTTATCCATCATGCAATACCATCAGTGAGGCATCTGATTGGCCCCAAATTTATTCTGCAGCATGACAACGACCCCAAACATACAGCGAAAGTCATTAAGAACTATCTTCAGCGTAAAGAAGAACAAGGAGTCCTGGAAGTGATGGTATGGCCCCCACAGAGCCCTGATCTCAACATCATCGAGTCTGTCTGGGATTACATGAAGAGAGAGAAGCAACTGAGGCTGCCTAAATCCACAGAAGAACTGTGGTTAGTTCTCCAAGATGTTTGGGCCAACCTACCTGCCGAGTTCCTTCAAAAACTGTGTGCAAGTGTACCTAGAAGAATTGATGCTGTTTTGAAGGCAAAGGGTGGTCACACCAAATATTGATTTGATGTAGATTTTTCTTCTGTTCACTCACTTTGCATTTTGTTAATTGATAAATATAAACTATTAACATGTCTATTTTTGAAAGCATTCTTACTTTACAGCATTTTTTCACACCTGCCTAAAACTTTTGCACAGTACTGTATATATATTAGTTTTGCCTGATGTGTCTGGTAGCAATAGAAGTAGGAAAACACAAAATGCACTTATTAAAGATGGAGTTTATTATTTCCCCCCCAAATCATTTGTTCATTGCTAAGTCCAAAGAACAATTACATAAGAAAAAATAATTTTGAAGATATGGGCATATGGGTTAATCATTTGATTATCTATATCACTAAGAGTCTTTTAATTTCAGAATTACCAGTAATTGAGGAGCAGAACGTCAGGAAGGTAGTGCAAGTTTAAGGCAGAGTGGAAGGAAGATCGCCAGTTCAAGAATTGAATAGGAGAAGTGAAAGGAGATGTGCACAGGGCATATTGCAAGCTTTGTAGGAAGTCTTTTGATGTCAGTAACATGGGCATCTCCACTGTTAAGAGCCATGCACGGCCAAGGTCATCTTAAGGTTGCAGGGCAGTTAGAAAGGGAGCCTCGATAACACATTTTATGAAAGAGCCAACAGCTTCAGCAGTTCAAACAACTAACTCAGTGAAAGCAGGTGGCAGCAAATGGTCAAGCATAGGACCTGCAGGTGGCAGCAAAGGGTCAAGCACAGGACCTGCAGGTGGCAGCGAAGGGTCAAGCACAGGACCTGCAGGTGGCAGCGAAGGGTCAAGCACAGGACCTGCAGGTGGCAGCGAAGGGTCAAGCACAGGACCTGCAGGTGGCAGCGAAGGGTCAAGCTGTGGCCTGCATGTTGTACATGTGAGTTTGCAAAAGGGAGAAACATAATCTGTTTGGAAGTTGGGAGACAAACTCAGAGCCCTTTGGCGGCTCTTCCACGACACACACCTGCCAGACAAGAAGATTGGGCAGCAGTGTGGAGTAGTGGTTAGGGCTCTGAACTCTTGACCAGAGGGTCGTGGGTTCAATCCCAGATGGGGGACACTGCTGTTGTACCCTTCAGCAAGGTACTTTACCTAGATTGCTCCAGTAAAAACCCCTCTGTATAAATGGGTAATTGTATGTAAAAATAATGTGATATCTTGTAACAATTGTAAGTCGCAGCTTCTCAATGCAAAATGGTACACTGCTGCACATTGTGACAAGCTACTTGCAGAGTACAAACATTTCCTCTCACAGATGAGCCAGAACAGCAAAAATGAATTTGCAAATTTTGATCACAAAGCTGATGCTGTCAGAGTGGATGAATTCCTTCAGATATATGCAAATGGAGCTGAGTATGAGAACTTTTGGAATCTGTTCAAGCCTTTTCACACTCTCACATGGACAAGCAGCTGTTGAGCGAGGATACTCTGTGAACAAAGACATGCTGGTAGAGAACCTAAAGGAGAAAACTCTCATTGCACTGCGCACAGTACAGGATGCTTTGGTGAGAAATTCACTTTACGATACTATTTCAAAGGCACTTGTTCAGCATGTCAAGGCAGCCAGGATGCGATTTGTCCAGTTCTTGGAAGATGAAAAGAAGAAGATGGAATTTGAAAACGACCCGGAAAAGAAAGATTGCCACTGAAATTGAAAATGTGAAGCAGAAGCAAAAGATCTTACACAGCATTGAAATAATGCAAAAAGAAGCAGATGAGATGGCAGAAAGCGTGGTTGAAAAAAATACTGAGGTAATTGACCTTGACAAGACCTCTCTGAGTTGAATGAGAGAGTCATAGGTTTCAGATTTGAAGCAATCAGCAAGGAGTGAAAGGGAAACAGAGCAGTTGTCTTATTTTTTATTTTATTTATTTTTTGCAAGAACTGGCATACAGTACAACAGAAAACAGGGACAATCTTAGGCACATTTCTGTTGAAAAAATCAAAAATCAGCCTAAAAAATACCAGGGTTGGAAAATAAATAAAAAACAAAGAAGTAGTCTTGACTGAAGTAGTCAGTGACTGAGAGAAAGTCATTGAACTGTATCTTGTCAATCTGTTCAATAAATAGTTAAAAGGAATTATTTTCATCTGTGTTGTCTTTACACTGTAACTTGCTTTCCAATGTGGTCAGAAAAATTTGCCACTAGCTATTCCGTATGAGATTTTTATAAATATACAGTATATACAGTAGGCTACATGAACAGAAAGTGGGGGCATTGAGAAAACCTGTGTGTGTGTGTGTGTGCGCGAGAGGTGGGGTGGGGTATATACTGTGATGACACTGAGATTATTTTGAGTGTTGCAACCAGAGATATCTTAGATCAAATTAAGTAGCCTAATTGTTAAATAGTTTGTGTACCCGCAAAACATCCTTCGAAAAGTTCTGGAAATGTCCTGGAAAATGATTTCTTGAAAATAGTGGGAACCCTGCTAGACTCGAGAGGGGGTCAGAAATGTACGTCATCGTTTGCCCACCCAATCTCTCACTAAAAGGTATAGACAATGTCGACCCAGGGGACTTTTTTGACCTGAAACAAGAAACAAGGACCAGGGGTCACAAATGGAGATTAGATAAAGGGGCATTCAGAACAGAAAATAGGAGGCACTTTTTTACACAGAGAATTGTGAGGGTCTGGAATCAACTCCCCACTAATGTTGTTGAAGCTGACACCTGGGATTATTCAAGAAGCTGCTTGATGAGATTCTGGGATCAATAAGCTACTAACAACCAAACGAGCAAGATGGGCTGAATGGCCTCCTCTCGTTTGTAAACTTTCTTATGTTCTCATGTTCCTATGTGTCTGTCTCTTTAAATAATAATGTAAGCTAGTATTCCAGTTTACAGTGGACAGACAAGTCAACTCTCCTGTATTCACCTGGAGTCTCCTGTATTTTAGACCCATCTCCCAGACATCTCCCGGGACATTTTTTTTTCCCGTATTTTCATCAGAACTCTACTGTTAAACCCCCTTATGTCAGCAAACCTTTAATGTCTGCAAAAGTCATGGCCAGTGTGTGTTTACTGCAATCCCTGTGTGTACCTAGCAGGGTTTAGCCCCCCGGTATCACGGATTGCACCACCCCCCCACCTCCCAATTTTGTATTTTCAAAAGTTGACATGTATGAGTGGATGTAATGACAGTTTATAAAACAAATCAAGATTATTTGGCCACTGCTGCATATGCACAAATAAAAGAAATAGAAGTTACTGCAACTGTAAATAATAAAGTACTTCCATATTTACTTAACACAAGTGATATGCATAACATCTACCACCCTAGTTTTTGTAGAATATTCTTCACCCATAACTATTAAATACTGAATAGGGGTACATTTATAAATACTAAACAAACTTAATTAATTCAGTGTCGAACGTCTCGACTAGAAGTCTATACGGAAGGCAGTCCTTAAAAAGAGGTAAGATTGTAGATAATCACACTCTACCAGCACTTGCATTCTCCTTATTAGGTGGAACACAAACTGCAGTCTTAACTGTAGCTGTCTACAGCACTACACTGTAAAATCATAGCTCTGTATCTTTCTAATGAATCTTTTTGACTATACCTCATTCTAAGCTGCTCACAGTGCAGGACGTTATTCATCCTTGTTGTATCAATAACAAGGCACAGTATTTATTATGTTGCCTTTTAACAGAGCTTCTTAGTACTAATTTCTGTTGTGGAAATGTACACTTTAATTAAAAAGTAGCGTAAAGGAGTTTCACCAAGGTTCTAGTACAGACTTACCATCAATTCAAAATAAACCATTGCAATGGTTTTCTGTAGTCTAATAATAATGTTTTTTTATTTTTGTATTATTAACGTGTAGAGTTCTGTTTATTGAGGTGTCAAATATGCTTTCCTTAAAGTACATTTATTCTGAGTTGCCTGAACCCATTCAAATTAAAGTTTTGATTGGCTCCTGCAGCCCTCTGAGAGATACATATACAAAACAACAAGCAAATAACAAAAACAAAACTGTGAATGAAATGATTTAATGCTAACACTACATTAACTGTAGTACATTGGTTATTTGCTTTGTTATTTTCCTTACCTTTTAAAAACAAATATAAAGGATAGTGGTGCCATAATTAAAATGTAAAAGGGGGTCCCTGAGTGGCTCATCTTGTAAAAGCGCTGCTGCATGGTGTGCAGGGTGAGTCATGCAACGCAGGTTCATGTCCTGGCTGTGCAAAGTCAACAGTCTTCGCTGGAGATTGAGAACGAAGCATCGCATTGGCTCTGGTGCTCCCGTGGGTTAGGGAGTGTGACAGAGAAAGAATGAATCTTGGTTATAAATCTCCCTCCCGACCTGTGAGGGCGCTGTGTAAAGGGAACAGAGTACCCCAGACTGGATGGTCTGACAATTAATTCCAAGGGAAAGGTGGAAGTCGGCCATCTAAAAAGGGGGCAGAGCTACGGTACACCAAGTCATCGCTCCAGAAGGAAAACAATGTGGTAACCGCGGATTGGAGGAGAAACGGTTGCACTCGCTAACCAAGGGGGCGTGACTGATGGTACAAAAGGGGACGTGGCTAGGTGATCTGTGCCTTTTATTATGGTTAAGTTTGAACCGAGAAAAGAGAACTGTAAAATAACCGTGAGTGTTTTGTTTGTTTGTTGTGTCTAATTATACTTGTTTGTTCTTGTTAGACAGTTAACACAATCCGGAGCTGTCGCTTAAGGCCAACACCAAACCCAGACAGCACTTCACAACTGTTGTATTTCACCACTAGCACTTTAACACTCACTCTGGATTTGTGATCATGTGTGTGTCTTTGTGTATGTTCTACTGTGTTTATTCTTTCGAACTGTGTTTATTCTTTCGGGACTGTAACCTGTTGTTTGGAAACTGTGCAATACACATTGCTATGTATTGCCTGGGATTATTCTTTGCGGTCGCTAGACCGGGATTATAAATAAACGTTTTCTGTTTGGATCGTGACCTTTGTTGTCTGCTTCTGTTCCGTAATCACATCTACACCTGCAGACTGCAAACCACTTCCACAGGGAGGCAAAACCAGCAGGGACTCTTTCTCCTCAGGGCAGCAGTGTGGAGTAGTGGTTAGGGCTCTGGACTCTTGACCGGAGGGTCGTGGGTTCAATCCCAGGTTGGGGGCACTGCTGCTGTACCCTTGAGCAAGGTGTAGCTGTACCTAGATTGCTCCAGTAAAAACCCAACTGTATAAATGGGTAATTGTATGTAAAAATAATATAATTGTATGTAAAGGGCGTCTGCTAAGAAATAAATAATAATAATAATAATTGTGCTACAGCGAACCCTGCTGGTCAGGCGCCCAGTGAGCTCAGAGCAGACATCTACAGGGCTGGCCTTAGTCCTCTAGAGGCTGGTAGCTCATTGACATCTGCTCTCGAGTTCCTGGGTGTAAAAGAGGATGCTGGCTTGGTCGTGAGATTGGAGGACGCCCACTGAACCTTCAGATCACCTGAGCTGTGTGGGGAATTCCTGCAGTGAGGAGAAAAAATAACTGGACATTCCAAATGCGTATTCCTGCAGGGAGAAAATCAGGGGTAAAATAATTGGGCACACTAAATTAAAAAAATATATAATGAAATAATGAAAGTCTTCTCAACTGCTGTATTCTTCATGTTGTTTAGAATCAGTTTTTACTTCCCTCCAGAGCTACCGTCCTGTCTCCCTCCTACCCTTCCTCTCCAAAACCCTCGAGCGGGCTGTACACCGCCAGCTCTCTGCTTTCCTGTCCAACCACTCTCTGCTTGACCCTCTCCAATCTGGCTTCCGCTCTGCTCACTCCACTGAAACCGCCCTCCTGTCTGTCACCAACTCACTAAACTCTGCCCGAGCTGCCTCTCTCTCCTCTGTCCTAATTCTCCCGACCTCTCTGCTGCCTTTGACACTGTCGATCACTCTATTCTACTATCCTCTCTCGCTGACCTGGGAATCTCTGGCACTGCTCTGGCCTGGTTCTTCTCCTACCTCTCCAACCGCACTTAGCAGGTAACCTGGCGTGGAGCAACCTCCACACCTCGCCCTCTCTCAACAGGAGTCCCCCAAGGGTCAGTCTTGGGTCATCTCCTGTTCTCTCTCTACACCTGCTCCCTGGGCCCCCTCATCGCATCCTATGGTTTCTCATACCATTTCTATGCTGATGATGCTCAGATTTTCCTCTCCTTCACCACCTCTGACTCCACCATCCCCTCCCGTATCTCTACCTGTCTGTCTGCTATCTCCTCCTGGATGCACTCGTATCACCTCAAACTCAACCTCTCTAAATCTGACCTCCTTTTCTTTCCCTCCTCCTCCTCCCCCTCCTCTGATCTCTCTATCTCTGTTCCTCTGTATTCTACTACACTCTCTCCCTCCTCCTCAGTTAAGAACCTCGGAGTCACCCTGGACCCCTGCCTCTCTTATTCCCAGCACATCTCTGGCACGCACTTGCCGATTCTTCCTGAGCAACATCCGAAGAATCCGACCCTTCCTCACCAACTACGCCACCCAGCTCCTGGTCCAGGCCCTGGTACTCTCCCGCCTAGACTACTGCAACCCTCCTGGCTGGCCTCCTTGTGTCCACCGCCCGTCCGCTCCAGCTCATCCAGATCTCCGCTGCTCTCCTGGTGTTCTCTCTGCCTCGCTTCTCCCACGCAACTCCACTGCTCCGCTCACTCCACTGGCTCCCGATCACCGCTCGCATCCAGTTCAAGACTCTTGTACTAGCCTACAGATGCCTTGACCAGACTGCACCCAGCTACCTCCAGACCCTCATCTCTCCCTACACCCCCACTCGACCTCTCCGCTCCGCCTGCACTAGAAGACTGGCTCTACCTCCTTTACGCTCCCCTGCCTCCAGAGCCCGCTCCTTCTCCACCCTCGCCCCGCAGTGGTGGAATGACCTTCCTACAGATGTCAGGACTGCCCAGTCCCTGACCACCTTCCGGCGCATCCTCAAGACTCACCTCTTCAGACAGCACCTGTAGAACTTACTTGCTCTTATCTGCCCCCTATTTTATTGCATTTAATCCTGTACTTTAGAGTACTGCAATCTGTCAAGTGTTATTTAATCTGTAGTATTTTGTATTTAATTATATCCTGATGCAACTATCACTGATGCTGTTATCTGCTCCATTATTGAATCGTATTTTGTCATACTTGTACTTGCTAGAACCAAAGTCATTGTATTTATCTTGCTCTTAATTGTTTTATTACTTGTACTGTGATTCTTGAAATGTATTTGTTTACGACTGTAAGTCGCCCTGGATAAGGGCGTCTGCTAAGAAATAAATAATAATAATAATAATATATAATTTTCTGTGTCAGTAATCACATACGGTTGCATTTTAAAAACTCAGAAGTTGGGCTCCCGTGTGGCGCATCCGATAAAGGTGCTCCGCATGGAGTGCAGGATGCGCCCTATAGCCTGGAGGTCATCGGTTCGAGTCCAGGCTATTCCACTGCCGACCATGGATGGGAGCTCCCAGGGGGCGGTGCACAACTGGCCGAGCGCTGCCCGGGGCGCCGGGGGGAGGGCTTAGTTCGGCCATGGTGTCCTCGACTCACCGTGCACCAGCGACCCCTGTAGACTGGCCGGGCGCCTGTGGGCTTGCCTGTAAGCTGCCCAGAGCTGCGTTGTCCTCTGACGCTGTATCTCTGGGTTGGCTGCATGGCGGGCCTGCAGAGTGAAAAAAAGCGGTTGGCTGACGGCACACGCTCCGGAGGACAGCGTGCATTCGTTTTCGCCGCACCCAAGTCAGGGCAGGGTGGTAGCGGTAGCTGAGCTTAAAAATACAATTGGATATGTCAAATTGGGAGAAAAGCTGAGTAAAATGAATTGGGCACTACTAAATTAAAAAAGAAAAAAAAAATCAGATGTTAAAAGCACCTCTGTGGTACACCATTATCCTGCCCCCAGTGTTTGTAAGAAATACCACATTTGTTTTATGTGGTATTCCTTGCTGATGTATTTCTTACATTCACTGGGGTCATAGTGCTGCAGGGGGACAGGCTAATGGTTACACTGTGTTGTACCAGCTGAACTTACAGAGAATACATATTTTAGAACTGTATTAAGACCACAGATGTGTTTTTAACTTCTGATTTAAAGACTTGATGAGTGGAACAGAAAATGATATACACAGATAACTTAAGATAACTGTACCAAGATATGCTGCTATTCAAAGAAAAAATATTAAAAAGCCAATAAAATCAAAAGAAATTTGATTAAACCCTTTTTCTTTTTTTTTTTTATCTGTGGAAGCTCCACAAATTGCCTTTTGGTATCATCTATAAGACAGATAAGAGAGCTTTCCAGTTTCCATTTTGCACATAGAAAAATGTAATTATAAATGTGTATATCACGTCTATTGTTTTTTATAAAATAATTATATACATCTGTCCTGTTGTGCACTTCAGTTAGCTACACAGGTCTCAAATGTGCAGTTTTGCAACATGACCTCTGGTACTACTTTAGCTGAAAGAAAGTTCTCAGTTTCTTATTCTCAGCATTTTCCTCAGCAGTGTATTCTGTGTCACATATGTTACCGGCTGAAAGGATTTTTGTCAATAGAGCAAGCAGCTGGTTGGTTGATGACAAGAAGCCATTAAAGGAGTGGGGACAATTTCACCCTCTAGTCTAGGTGAAATGCCCAAGCAAATACAACAATAAATAGAAACATGACTTGCAAACAAGAATTATTTTAACCAAGTGTAGTACCAGAAAACATGATCACTGGAACATATTTTGAGACCCATATAATGTAAGTGGAAGTGCACAACTAGTAAGATTCATATATGGTATCGCAAATATGTTATGTAAATCACACACCATATAATAGAAGAAACAGTCAGAAACATTGCACTAATGACTTTGGTTTGTAATCATGGTAAATGTACTGATATACTGTATTCACAACCTTTTGTTAAATGGCTACACATTGCTGTGGCTTGTGTAGGATTTTAACTCTCATAACCATGTGCATTTTTAATTAACAGATATATTGAGTTGCCTGAGCTCATTGCATGGTTAGAAATAGTAAAATGTAGGGGTATAAACTGAATAGAAGGTTAACTAGGGAATGTACTTTTAAGGTGTGAATGTAAGTAATTCCTGCACCTGTAAAGTCACAGTGTCTAATGCTTGTGTTGGATTTTTATTATTATGGCAACTATTCCTTATTTTCTTTAATAAATTATTCAATTTTGATATATGCATGTTTTTATTTAAAATCGATATGTAACACATATGGTAAACCATAATTAATCACATTTATATTCTGCCACACAATATCAGATTACATTTAGAACATTATATCAATCAATAGATTATTACTCAGTGTAAGGTTCAGTCCTTATCTTACCAACAATGTATTAAATCATTCTAGGACCGATATATAAAATTGCAACAACTTATAAACATATTGGTTTATGAGTTGATAGTTTAATACAGAACAAAAGCAATATTTACCAGTTATGGGCATCTCCTGTGCAAGATGGTGTATGTCTTACAGGAACACACTGGACTGACTCCGTGTTGTGAAGTGTTGTCTGTGACTCACATTTCTACACAGCCTGTACCCTCTATTAAAGTTGCATCTTGCTGTCTTTTCTCTTATTTTCCCTTTCCCCAAATGTAAACATGTGGTTTAGCACAGAGGGCTGCACCCAAACTACTTATCACAACGAGCATACAATTAAATGTGTTTTCAACTCATACCTGAACATTATACAAAGCAAATTTTATATAGACCTTCCAATAATACAAACACACAGATTATACACAGTCATATATTATTATTAGAATATATAAAGTTAAGATCATGTCCAACACTTGTGTGAACCAGAATTGGTTTGCTAGCTTAAGTGATAAAGATTCAAAGCAAATGGAACGTTGAAGATAAGCATATGTTAAAACTAATGAAGTATTATGAAACTTGATGACTGGTGCAGAACAATGTGGACTGTTGGGTGAAACAAAATATGTAAACAGGTATTGTATAAATATTGGCAAGTTAGAACTGTTGTTAGATCAGAGGAATTTAGAAGACTGCCACTCTGTATCTCTGGAATTGGTAAATATTACTTTTTTAGTATTGCTTGTTGTTCTGTAAGTTTAATAAAGCATTAGTATTAAACTGAGTAATTGCTTGTGGCGGAGTGTCCCGCCCCTTGGTTTATTATTTATTTATATTATGATTTTTATATGTTTATATGACGGCAAAAGCCGATGGTTATTTGTTATTTTGTGTATAGATTTTAAAACCTCGTGAGGATGCGTGACTGATCAGCTACTGGTTATTTAACTAGCTGACAGTCACGTATCCTTATTAAACTCGTGCAGACTATGGCCGAGGGGTAATAATTAATTAATAGCTAGTTAACCCCTCAGCCAGAATATAAAAGCCTGCAGCTATCTGCGCTCAGGGGAGAGTGTACAGAGGAGAGTACGGGAGAGCGAGCAAGGTGGGAGAGAGATTTAAAACCTAAAACAACTGCTAAGCGTGCTGGTTTTACCCCAGCACGATACTTATTTGTTTATTTCTATTTGTTTGGCCAATGTGCCCTTTTGTTTGTAGTGTGTTGTTTGATTAAATCTTTTGTTTGTTTATTATTTAATAAAAACACTGAGCGCCGTAGCGCTGCAGTTTCACCACCGCCATTCGTTGTTTTGGTTTCTGTTCCTGGTCTTTGACGTCACCACACACGCCACTCAACAACTCAGTCACATATGGTGTCCTGCGTGGGATAAACAACAACTCCAGGAGCTTGACCAGGAACAGCAAAGGGCGTTTTTTTTGTTTGTTTTTTCAAAAAGTGTTTTTGTGTTTGAAAAAAAAAAAAATGGGATAGAAGGAAGACTGAGAGGTGAAGGACAGGGAGGAGGAGTGTCACCTAACGGCCAGACATCCAGGACGATATAGCCAGCCATCGCAGGTGTGCCCTCTCTGTGACCAAAAACATCGGTTTGCCAACTGTCCCTTCTGCTATTATGAAGAGGAAGAACTAGCGCCCAGAAGGGGGGAGCCTGTGCATCCAGCGCCCAGAAGGGGGTAGCCCGTGCATCCCGCGCCCAGAAGGGGGAAGCCCGTGCATCCAGCACCCAGAAGGGGGAGCCCATGCATCCAGTGCCCAGAAGGGGGGAGCCCGTGCATCCAGCACCCAGAAGGGGGGAGCCCGTGCGGCCACAGCCCAAGAGAGGGAGGCCCACAGGTCCAGAACCTAGGCCTCCAGCAGCAGAGGAAGAATACCTGCTGCCTCTGCCTCCGCCACCTCCACCGTCAGGAGCAGAGCAGCAGGAGCTGCCTCTGCCTCTGCTGCCACCTCCACCAGCAGAGGGTGAATACCTGCTGGTTCCGCCTCCACCGCCGTGGGAGGACTGCTTGCCCCTCCCACCTCCACCAGCAGAGGGTGAATACCTGCTGGTTCCGCCTCCACCGCCGTGGGAGGACTGCTTGCCCCTCCCACCTCCACTGGCAGAGGGTGAATACCTGCTGGTTCCGCCTCCATCAACATGGGAGGAAGGCTTATCGCTCCCACCTCCACCAGCAGAGGGTGAATACCTGTTGGTTCCGTCTCCACCACTGTGGGAGGACTGCTTGCCCCTCCCACCTCCACCAGCAGAGGGTGAATACCTGCTGGTTCCACCTCCAGCGCCATAGGAAGGACTGCTCCTGCCCTGCCTCGCTCCACCCAAGGATGCCTGTTTCGCTCCGCCCAAGGATGCCTGACATGCATCGCCTGGGGTTGCCTGCTGCTCCGCATCGCCTGGGGTTGCCTGCTGCTCCGCATCACCTGTGGAGCCACCAGTTGCAGGGTACGAGGGAGAAGTGGAGCTCCCACTGCCGCCTCCATGGTCAGGGGCTCCCCTCCCAAGTTCGCCTCCTGAGGGTCCGCTGCTGCCGTCGCCTCACAAGGGTCCGCTGCTGCCGTCGCCTCCCAAGGGTTCGCTGCTGCCGTTGCCGCCTGGGGTCAGGAGACCAGCTCCCTCCGCAGCAGTTTCGCCGCAGGAAATTTGGTGGCTGGAGCCCCAGAAGAGGGAGCTGCCGGCTACAGAGAGTAGGGGGGAAGGTCAGGAGACCAACCCCACAGGCTGCCAGGCGGCCACAAGATTGCGGAGCCGGACTGTGTACGGTCAGCCTGGCCGCTACAGCTGTTGGGGTGGGAGGACGACCTCCCACCGTGGCTGCCACTTTTGGCCTGTTGCTGCCCCTGTTCCTGGGTCGGGACAATGAACCGGGACTTTGGGGACTAAGGGGGGTAGGTGGCCTTTTAACCCTTAGCTGCCGAGGCGCTGTAATTTTGTAACTTTTGTTACGATGACAAAACACGTCATATCTCAGCCGTCCAACCAGCAATTTTGTTTTTTTAAAGTGTGGGTTATAGCCATGACTACGGGGCTTGTCATGATACCATTGGTTTAGGGCTAGGGTGGGTGGGACATATAATATTTGATTACAAGGACGAGTCTCTGCCGGCGCCATTGTGACTGAGTGCACAGCAGATTCGAAGCTCTGTTTCTCCGGTTTTACAATCCCAAGAGTGCTAATCTACATATCATCTAAACGGTAAGTACTTGGGCTAATTAGTCATTGTTGTTGGTTTTTTTCAACTTTATATTGTTTTTTTTTGTGCTGAGTACATCTGCAGTTTTTTTTTTTTTTTTTTTTTTTTCCCCGCTGTGTCTTTTGTGTGCGTGCTTGCTTGGTGGGCAGGGCTTACTTTATGACTGCTATAGACAAGAGTAACTACTCTACCAGCATCACGTTTTTTTTTAAAAAACATCTTTCATATAGTTAGTTTCATATACGTTTTTATTTTAGACTTGTTTTTCAATTTTTTGAACTTGTTTCTCAGGAGAGAAGGCAAAACTAATAGGTCTATCGCATGTGATGCAAAGTTAGGTGTTTGTGTACGTCTGTGTTTTACTTTTTCTAGTCGATTCATTATTTATCTGTATTTATTATTATTTAGCTGTGCATCTATTATTTTCTTAACTTATTTTTTTATTCGATGTGTAAAAGAATGAGGAATAAATCTCGTTGTTTTTTTTATTATTGGTTTAGTTTTTATTTTTAAGTTGTGCATGTAGCCTATGTAAAGAACAAAGACATTTATTTAGCTGTAGTCACTATTATTATTTAGCCATGTATTTTATTATTAGATTACTTTTACTTTGTGTGTGTATGAAGAGTCATTATTATTAATTTACTTTATGTGTGTGAAAAAGGATGGAGGAGATTATTATTATTATTATTATTATTATTATTATTAATAATAATTGGTATTTATTTTAATGTTTTATGTGGGTGTGTGAAAATGGATGGAGACAATGAGCTCTAGCATCTGGTTCAGTCACTGAAGAGGAGGAGGGCCCTGACATGCAGGCTGAACTCCTTGATGAAGAGCTGCTGCAGGAGGATGAGGAGGAGAGTGATCTGGAGGAGCCCCAGCCCAGCACTTCAACTGCAGGGTAGTTTTGAAAATAAATAAATACAGCACAATATGGAAAGTTTTTTTTGTCTCCCTCCCTCCCAAATAAAATTCTTAATTTCAAAGTTTTATCTGTAATATACTTTTATTTTTTTATTTTTCAAATAAAAAATAAACATTTTACTTGATAACTTGTGTGTTGTTTCTTTATTTTTATATTGAAATATAATTGTATCTCAAACAGGGCAATCGTGTTTCCAGTCTCACTTTTTGCCAAGTTTTAACCCTAGTGTGCCTTTGCCATTTCGGAGGTTGATTTTTGCAAAATACTATGCTTTGCAAAACCTTATCTAGCTCTGCAACTGTACAAGATATTTCAATTCTGATTTCAGATTTGAAATCCTTGACAAATTGTGAAGCTACAATATACGCTAAGTTTTTTTCTGTAAAACTTGGAAAGAGGTTGAAATTGCCAATTTTTTAAATGATTTATTAATATTTTACATTTGCCATTTCGGAAGTTGACTTTTTGTAAAATACTATGCATTATAAAACCTTATCTAGTTCTGCAACTTTACAAGATATTTCAATTCTGATATTGCAGCTACAATATGCTCTAAGTTTTTGTTTATATAACACTTGGAAAGAGGTTGAAATTGACAATTTTTAAAAATATTATTTATAATTTTTCATATTTCGATAATTTTTTTGGGGGTGTAGCTCGTATGACAAAAAAAAAATCACCCCACAACAAAATAAATTACACCAATGGAAAGATCTACTTAATGCCTTTCTGTAGGTGTATTGGGTTTTAATTTCTGATTTAAGGTTCCAAAACTACAAGCTTTAAACAGAATGTGTTCATATTTATGACCGAATATGGTCATTCCTCGTAGGCAGCATAGGGTTAAGGCCATGTGTGCTGCGCACAGGGGGGGGGGCATGTGTGGCGGAGTGTCCCGCCCCTTGGTTTATTATTTATTTATATTATGATTTTTATATATTTATATGATGGCAACAGCCGATGGTTATTTGTTATTTTGTGTATGGATTTTAAAAACCTTGTGAGGATGCGTGACTGATCAGCTACTGATTATTTCACTAGCTGACAGTCACGCATCCTTATTAAAAATGTACAGACTATGGCCAAGGGGTAATAATTAATTAATAGCTAGTTAACCCCTCGGCCAGAATATAAAAGCCTGCAGCTATCTGCGTTCAGGGGAGAGTGTACAGAGGAGAGTACAGGAGAGAGCAAGGTGGGAGAGAGATTTAAAACCTAAAACAACTGCTAAGCGTGATGGTTTTACCCCAGCACGATACTTATTTGTTTATTTCTATTTGTTTGGCCAACGTGCCCTTTTGTTTGTAGTGTGTTGTTTGTTTAAATCTTTTGTTTGTTTATTATTTAATAAAAACACTGAGGGTCGTAGCGCTGCAGTTTCACCACTGCCATTCGTTGTTTTGGTTTCTGTTCCTGGTCCGTGACGTCACCACACACGCCACTCAACAACTCGGTCACATTGCTGTTTTGAACAAATCATTCTGGGTTCATCTATCACACAGGGCTACTGTAGAAATACTCAGAATAGGCAAATTAATCTAACCTTTTATAGATATATATATATATATATATATATATATATATATATATATATATATATATATATATATATATATATATATATATATAAAAGTGTATTCAATAAGATTCATATTTTTTCCATTACAGTTTGCCTGTGGGAGCTGTAAGATAAGGAATTGAATGTTAAGCAAGTATAGTTGTACAGCAGTTGGTTATAATGGAGATTTAACATATAAAACACCGACTGGCCAAAACATTCAAGAATATAAGTAAAATTACAAAACCCTTGTTCTGTAATGTATGTGGTCATCCATTTGATAAGCAATAGACTTGTTTCAGTAACTCAAATCACAAAAGCCTTCAACACTGGACAAGACCCACCCGTGCATTGGGAACTGCACATAGTGGGCTTCATTAGCAGATTAATTACATTTTTCTGCATTTCTATTATTTTCTGTTAATAATTACAATAATCATATTATTTTTTTAGAACCATAGTATCGTATTATTTTATTTCTGGTTATGAAGTACCTATGGAAAGTGACTATCAAATCCTGTGTGAGTCTGTCACCCCTCATGCTGTGCAAAGATAAATTAAAGGAACTTGGCTTAAGCCGGGGGAGAACTGTCTGTGGAATATCTGGTTAAGTGTTAAAATGGCATAAGAGGGCCCTCCTGATCACAGCCTTTTGTAAACAGGGAACCATTTAACTCTAGACTGCCCAGTTAATAACATTCATTTCAGACAAGGAAACTAGTTCGTGAAATGAATTTTAAGTACAGTTGCACAGATATTCTTAATTAGTAAGGAACTGCATAATAATTACAGTGCAGATTAAATCTGACTCTTCAAATTACATTCTTAATTAGATCCAGTTTATACTTATAGGAGTTTAGGCTCTTTTACAAAATGATGAATTCAATAACAGACTGTGACAGACATCGAATGATTCTTGGTGTTAGATCTCCCTCCCGACCTGTGAGGGCACTTGTGACAGGGCGAGGTGCCCTGTACATTGACTTGTTTATTTATTTTTAGAACAGGGTTTCCCCCTCCGTCCCTGTGTTATTTTGTATTTGTTTATTATGATTTATTTATTATATTTATATGACGGTGAAGCGCTGTGTGTTCTGTTTTTACTTCTGTGTTTAGTTATGTATTTTAAATGACGGCAAGCGCCGTGGGTTTTGTTATTGTTTTGTTTTATGTAAACGTGTTCTGGCAGAGGCGAGATTGGTGCTCGTCCCCAGGAATAATTAGAAAACCTGTGCAGAATGTGACCGGGGGATTATTAAATAATAGGTAGTTAATCCCACGGTCACTAATATAAAAGCCTGCAGCTCTCGGCACTTGGGGTGGTGGGTGTACGAGAGGAGCATAGAGAGAGTGGAGAAAGAGAGAAAAACGAAACTTAAAAATACAGGAACAGTGACAGCGACTGCCCAGCCTGACCTGTATATTTTGTGTTCGTGATTTGTTTTATTTACTGTTTTGTTTTGCTCTGTGAGCACAGTCTTTTTCTGTTTAAACCTTTTATTTATTTTTGTTAATAAAACGGCAAACGCCGCCTTTAACTGCAGTACTCCCTGGTGTCAGTTTCCTTCCTGCTTCTGCCGAACGTCTACAGCCCACGTCTCCACCAGCAGAGGGAGAGTTCCTGCTGGTTCCACCTCCACCTCCGTGGGAGGACTGTGTGTCGCTCCCACCTCCTCCAGCAGAGGGAGAGTTCCTGCTGGTTCCACCTCCACCTCCGTGGGAGGACTGTGTGTCGCTCCCACCTCCGCCAGCAGAGGGAGAGTTCCTGCTGGTTCCACCTCCACCGCCCTGGGAGGACTGTGTGTCGCTCCCACCTCCGCCAGCAGAGGGAGAGTTCCTGCTGGTTCCACCTCCACCACCATGGGAGGACTGTGTGTCATTCCCACCTCTGCCAGCAGAGGGAGAGTACCTGCTGGTCCCATCTCCACCTCCGTGGGAGGACGACTTGCCGCTCCCACCTCCACCAGCAGAGGTAGAGTACCTGCTGGTTCTACCTCCATCGCCGCCACCAGCAGAGGGAGCATGCCTGCTGGTTCCACTGCCAGGAATAATTAGAAAACCCATGCAGAATGTGACCGGGGGATTATTAAATAATAGGTAGTTAATCCCTCGGTCACTAATATAAAAGCCTGCAGCTCTCGGCACTTGGGGTGGTGGGTGTACGAGAGGAGCGTAGAGAGAGTGGAGAAAGAGAGAAAAACGAAACTTAAAAATACAGGAACAGTGACAGCGACTGCCCAGCCTGACCTGTATATTTTGTGTTCGTGATTTGTTTTATTTACTGTTTTGTTTTGCTCTGTGACCACAGTCTTTGTCTGTTTAAACGTTTTATTTATTTTTGTTAATAAAACGGCAAATGCCGCCTTTAACTGCAGTACTCCCTGGTGTCAGTTTCCCTTCCTGCTTCTGCCGTGACGTCACCGCCCAGCCATTCCTGTCACAGTACTGTATAAGAGGAACAGAGTACACTTAATTAAATGGCACGACAATTTATTCCGTAGGGTAGGTGGAAGTCGGTCATTTAGGAAAGGGACGGAGCTACGGTACCAAACTCAATGACCCAGACGGCGTAGCATCCGAGGAATGGAGGAGCGGATGCGCTCGTTAATTTAGGGGTCATGAGCGAGGATATAAATAGGGGACATAGCGTACGTGATCTGTTCCTTTTGTGAATGGTTAGGAAAGAACCTAAAAGGAGTCCCTGCATGTAATAAACGTGAGTGTTCTGTTAGTCTATCTTGTAAACGTTGTTTGTTTCGTTTGTCTAAAAGATTACTAACACAATCCGGGGCTGTAGCCGCAGGCCAGCATTAAATCCGGACACCAGCACTTCACTTTCCACTGAGAACTGTCTTCACCACAAGCACTTAAATCACGCACCGCAGGAACTGTGTCTGTGTCTTTATGTTTTGTGTGGTTGATAAAACTGGACTTTTTGGTTGCGGGTCAAACCCGTGGGATTTTACAAAACCGAAGTGATACATGCCACTGTAATCACTTCCAGCATTATTATTTACAGGTGTTTTGCCATAAGGCTCTGGACATTGTAGTAATTTATCAATAAACACCCTTGCACCTGTTAGTAATTGTCCGTGTGATTTGTACCTGCACTGCACATTATATATATATATATATATATAAAAATCTCTACATATATATATATATATATATAATTTGTTGCGAATAAGAAAATAAAGTTTTTTGAGGGCCATGTTAGGAAAAAAGTGGGCAAAGCCTTTGGTGCTGGTGCCACCTGGTCTTCTTGGTGCTGATTGTGACAGAGATAGAAGGAATCTGAGCTGCAAATCTCCCTCCCGACCAGAAAAGGCATGTGTAAGGTTGGTGGTAAGCTTTCCCACAGACGGGGCAACTCGATGGTAGGTG
Source organism: Huso huso (assembly GCA_036884735.1). Classification (NCBI taxonomy): domain Eukaryota; kingdom Metazoa; phylum Chordata; class Actinopteri; order Acipenseriformes; family Acipenseridae; genus Huso; species Huso huso. Next base: position 27,398,484 of record CM072669.1, read on the forward strand.
GCAACAGGAAGTCAGCCATTTTGGAGGAAGCGCGTAGCTGTGAGTTTGTTAAACAAATCTATTGTGGAGGAGTTTGGCGGTACAAAGGAGACGCAGCTACAGGAGTATGCGCTGTTATGCTGCAGTCACTAACGTGCCGGAGCGTGTGTGTTTTGTTTTTGTTTATTTGTGTTTGCAGAGGATGAATAGATGGGAGCTGCACCCACAGAGCAGCACATACCCATGAGCACTAACCACACAGCACAGCACAGATTATTCGGGTTTCAGAGAGCACGGTTTTGTGCACCTGGATTATAAACTGTGTTTTGTATTTTCTGTTTGGGACTGTAAACCTGCCGTGTACCCCTCGATACCATTGCTAGTAGAGGGCAACTTTATTATTTGTAGTTTAACACTAGCACCGCCATAGCCGCTTTTTGAATGGCTTTTGCAATTCAAATTTAAATATCTCTGCGTATGTGAATATCTTGTGCATGTCCGTTCTAAGTGTTACTAAATATTTGAATTAAATACCCATATGGTGTTTCAGCTGCAGAATCGTAAAAATTAGTAAGTTATAAGCACTTGCTTCTTCAACCTCCAGACCTGCAGTTTAATGCAGCATATTGAAATCAATACAATATAGCCGACAATTTAGTCTGGGCTTTGTAATAAAAACAACGTCATTGTGAAATAACGTATTATAATCCTGTTGATTGCTTGAAACACTTATGAAAGTCATTCTACACATCATATATTATTATTATTTACACTACATTTCTCAGGCAGAAGGACTGTGCCACCCTGTGACCGAGCTGTTGAGTGGCGTGTGGGTGGTGACGTCACAGACCAGAAACAGAAACCAAAACAATGAATGGCGGTGGTGAAACTCAGTGTTTTTATTAAATAATAACAAACAAAAGATTTAAACAAAAACAAACACCACAAACAAAAGGGCACGTTGGCCAAACAAATAGAAATAAACAAATAAGTATCGTGCTGGGGTAAAACCAGCACGCTTAGCAGTTGTTTTAGGTTTTGAATCTCTCTCCCACCTTGCTCGCTCTCCCGTACTCTCCTCTGTACACTCTCCCCTGAACGCAGATAGCTGCAGGCTTTTATATTCTGGCCGAGGGGTTAACTAGCTATTAATTAATTATTACCTCTCGGCCATAGTCTGCACATGTAAATTTTCTTATGTTCTTATGTTTAATAAGGATGCGTGACTGTCAGCTAGTTAAATAATCAGTAGCTGATCAGTCACGCATCTTCACAAGGTTTTAATAATCAAAACAATAACAATATCGGCTTTCGCCGTAATATAAACATAAATCATAATATAAATAAATAATAAACAAAGGGGCGGGACACTCCGCCACACATGCCACCCCTTGTGCACAGCACACATGGCCTTTTCAGCCACCTCCCCCCTTAGTCCCCAAAGTCCCGGTTCACACTTCCGGCCCAGGAACAGGGGCAGCAGCGGGCCAAAGGCGGTGGCCACAGTGGGAGGTCCTCCTCCCACCCCAACAGCTGTAGTGGCAAGGCTGACCGCCTGTGGGGGTGGTCTCCTGACCTTCCCCCCTACTCTCTGTAGCCAGCAGCTCCCTTTTCTGGGGCTCCGGCCACCGAATTTCCTGTAGCGAAAGTGTTGTGGGGGAAGGTGGTCTCCTGACCTCTCCCCCATCTTCATAGCTGGCAGCTCCCTCTTGTGGGGCTCCGGCCACCCAATTTCCTGCAGCGAAAGTGCTGCGGGGGGAGGCAGGTCTCCTGACCTCCCCCACCTTCTTCAGAGCCGGCAGCAACCCCAGGTGAAGCAGAGCTGGCGGTGACCCCAGGCGACGGCAGCAGAGGACTCTTGGGAGGCGATGGCAGCAGTGGACCCTCGGGAGGCAAACTTGGGAGGGGAGCTCCTGGCCCTGGAGGTGGCAGCGGGAGCTACACTTCTCCCTTGTACCCTGTGACTGGTGGCTCCACAGGCGAAGCGGAGCAGCAGACAATCCCAGGCGATGCATGGCAGGCATCCTTGGGGGGAGCGAGGCAGGCATCCTTGGGTGGCGCGAGGCAGGCATCCTTGGGCGGAGTGAGGCAGGGCAAGAGCAGTCCCTCCCCTGACAGTGGAAGTGGCAGGTAGTCCTCCCACGGCGGGAGAGGTGGAAGCGGTAAGCAGTCCTCCCATTGTGGTGGAGGAGGAACCAGCAGGTAGTCATCCTCTGCTGGTGGAGGTGGGAGCGGCAGGTAGTCCATCCATGGCGGTGGAGGCGGAACCAGCAGGTATTCACCCTCTGCTGGTGGAGGTGGGAGCTGCAAGCAGTCCTCCCATGGCGGTGGAGACAGAGGCAGCTCCTGCTGCTCTGCTCCTGGCGGTGGAGACAGAGGCAGCTCCTGCTGCTCTACTCCTAGCGGTGGAGGTGTTGGAGACAGAGGCAGCTCCTGTTGCTCTGCTCCTGGCGGTGGAGGTGTTGGAGACAGAGGCAGCTCCTGCTGCTCTGGTCCTGGCGGTGGGGATGATGGAGACAGAGGCAGCTCTTGCTGCTCTGCTCCTGGCAGTGGAGGTGTTGGAGACAGAGGCAGCTCCTGCTGTTCTGCTCCTGGCACTGGAAATAGTGGTGGGACCTCTCCCTCTAGTGCTGGAGACGGCAGCAATAGCTCCTCTCCCTCCAGGGCTGGAGATGGCAGCGATGGCTCCTCTCCCTCTGGCGCTGGAGATGGCAGTGATGGCTCCTCTCCTTCTGGCGCTGGACACGGCAGCGGGGCCCCTCCCATATCTGCAGCCAAGTAGTTGAGCACCATGGCTGCGATGTCTGGGAGGGATGCTGGGTGGTGTTGCTGTTCCCAGGCCTCCCAGTGCTCCCCATCTCTTGCCCACAGGAGGTTGATCACAGCAGGGAGGGCCTCCACAATCCCCTTTGAGGAGAGTGGACCAGTCCGCCTCGGAGGATGCAGAAGCAGCTCCTTTCCCTCGGATGGTGGTAGTGGAGGTGAAAGCAGCAGGTATTCTTCCCCTGCTAGTGGAGCCTTGGGCTGTGGACGCTCGACCTCCCCCCTCTTGGGCTGTGGACGGACCGACCCCTCATCCTCCGGTTCCTGCTCTGGGCCATCCTCCTCCCACATGGGCGCAGAACATTCAGGCTCCTCCCTCTCCTGCCATGGAGGGGGTTGGTTGGGTGCTACATGCCCATTCCTCACCTTTAAGACAGGTGAGGCAGATGCCCAGCATAGCAGAGACCCGGCAGGACTTGCGACCAGCCCCGCGCTGCTGCTGTTGCTGTTGCTGCTGCTGCTGCTTTCTCCGGCCACTTCTTCACTTTTTTTTTTTTTTTCAAAACACAAAAACACTACTTTTGAAAAAAAAAACAAAAAAAAAAACACCCTTTGCTTTCCTGGTATGGCGTTCCTGGAGGCGTTGTTTGTCCCACGCAGGACACCATATGTGACCGAGCTGTTGAGTGGCGTGTGGGTGGTGACGTCACGGACCAGAAACAGAAATCAAAACAATGAATGGCAGCGGTGAAACTGCAGCACTACAGCGCTCAGTGTTTTTATTAAATAATAACAAACAAAAGATTTAAACAAAAACAAACACCACAAACAAAAGGGCACATTGGCCAAACAAATAGAAATAAACAAATAAGTATTGTGCTGGGGTGAAACCAGCACGCTTAGCAGTTGTTTAGCTTTTAAATCTCCCTCCCACCTTGCCCGCTCTCTCGTACTCTCTTCTGTACACTCTACTCCTTGAGCGCGGACATCTGCAGGCTTTTATATTCTGGCCGAGGGGTTAACTAGCTGTTAATTATCTTATTACCCCTCGGCCATAGTCTGTACGAGTTTAATAAGGATGCATGACTGTCAGCTAGTTAAATAACACCGTGTAACAATTTTTTTTTTTTTTTTTTTTTCCTGGGTAGTAAGTGTTATTTCCTAATTGCTTATGCCTCAAAAGTATAGAAAATGGCTATTATTCCCCACAAACTTTGCTTTTGTGACCAGGACAGTGATATTTTGAAATTTACCTATTTTCCAGAACATTCCAGATAGATTCAGTGCTGAGTAAACTTGGAATAACTTCTAGAACTTTCTAGAACTTTCCAGTAATATAAATAGTAGTATAAATACAGGGGCCTTAAGCCCACCAGTTCAGTTTAGTTCCAGCTGCCTAAGTGGATACATATCTGCATTTTTCTGAGATGGCATCAAGAGGCTGCAAGCATCCGGCAGACGCATTTTGCTATGTCTGCGGCCAATTTATCAAGACAAGAGCGAAAAAGTACTCCGTGGAAGCATCTGCTAAGATGTGTGAGGCCTACAAGGCATATTTCGGCATGCCTGTCGGGGATCAAGACAAAACCTGGGCACCTCATTTCACCTGCGAGCACTGCAAAAAAACTCTGGAAGGTAAGATGGACAATTGTTGCTCGGAATTTTGTTATAAAATTTGTTAAAATTTTTAAAATTCTAAAAGTTTTTAATTTTAAAATGTTTTACAATTTTCAATGTTATTGAAAAAATATATCATATATGAAAATGTTATGAGAATCTCTTACACATTAGTCATGGGTAAAATAAATGTATTTTTGTAGGATGGTACAGAGGGGAAAAGAGAGCCATGAAGTTCGCTATCCCAAGAATTTGGCGGTAACCCACTGACCACTCAAGCAACTGCTACTTCTGCATGGTGGACCCTTCCAAACGTCGGACTGGCAAGAATGCACCTGCTATCACTATCCGGACCTTCCTTCATCCATCGCCCTGGTGCCACACTGCCATGAGCTCCCCGTACCCACTCCTCCGGAGAGAGAGCAGCCGTCTTTAGAAGAGAGCAGCAAGTCAGAGAGCGAGGAAGACGTTGTAGATCCAGATGACAATTTCAGAGGTGGAGCTGAGGAGAGAAACCCATACTACCCCAACCAAAAAGACCTCAATGACTTGATTAGAGATCTTGGTCTCACCAAGTCCAATGCCGAGCTTTTGACGTCTAGGCTCAAGCAGTGGAACTTGTTGGATGGAAAGTGTGCAAGTCGCAGATCAGAGGAAGCGTCACCAACCTTTTTCCAGCTTCTTCACCCGTCAAGATGGGCTCTGCTTCTGCCACAATGTGACCAGTCTGTTCGAGGCAATCGGAATCGCCTGTAACCAGAATGAGTGGCGGCCTCTTCATTGACAGCTCATCCAGGAGCCTCAAAGCCGTGCTGCTCCATAATGGTAACAAGTACCCGTCTCTTTCCCTGGCTCACTCGTTGCACCTCAAAGAGGATTACAACAGCATCAAGACCTTGCTGGACGCCTTGAAGTATGATGAGTACGGCTGGGAGGTCATAGGAGACTTCAAAATGGTGGCATTCCTGATGGGTCTCCAAGGCGGTTTTACCAAGTTTCCCTGCTATCTTTGCCTTTGGGACAGCAGGGACACCAAGGCGCACTACCACAGACAGGACTGGCCACAGCGGATCGAGTTCTCTGTGGGGAGGAACAACGTCAAGTGGGAGCCACTGGTGGACCCTCGGAAGGTGCTGATGCCACCACTGCACATCAAATTGGGCCTTATGAAACAATTTGTCAGAGCTCTAGATAAGGAGTCGGTGTCTTCGTCGGACCACAGATAAAGAAGATCCTGGAGTGCAATGAATTCCCCAAGAAGCTCACTAGTAAGGAGAAAGCGGCTTGGAACAGCTTTGTCGCAGTGGTTCGGGGCTTCCTGGGCAATCACAAGGCCGAAAACTATGTGGAGCTGGTTGAGACTCTAGTGAAGAACTACGGCACAATGGGCTGTAGGATGTCCCTCAAAGTCCATATCCTTGATGCTCATCTTGATAAATTCAAGGAGAACATGAGAGCGTACTCGGAGGAGCAAGGCGAGCGCTTCCACCAGGATATACTGGACTTTGAACGCCGCTGCCAAGGACAGTATAACGAGAACATGATGGGAGACTACATTTGGGGGCTGATTCGTGAAAGTGATTTACAGTATAATCGTAAATCTCGAAAAACTACTCACTTCTAAATCTTTTGTAGTCATTTTTGTATTACTTTAGTATAAATACATGTTAATTTGGATTCATATATTGTTTTTTTCTGACTTTATGTGAACGAAAAGACACAAATTTGCCCGTTTTCTCATTGGAAATAGGTACATTTCAAAATATCACTGTCCTGGTCACAAAAGCAAAGTTCGTGGGGACTAATAGCCATTTTCTATACTTTTGAGGCATAAGCAATTAGGAAATAACACTTACTACCCAGGAACAAAAATTGTGTTACATAGTGTAATCAGTAGCTCATCAGTCACGCATCCTCACGAGGTTTTAATAATCAAAACAATAACAAATAATATCGGCTTTCGCCGTAATATAAACATAAATCATAATATAAATAAATAATAAACAAAGGGGCGGTACACTCCGCCACACACCCTGAGTGTGACGGTGCAAAAAAATAAAATCTGTGTATTCTAAGCTCTGCACAGATCAGTGACCATCGGGACTGATGCTAAACAAAAGCCAGAGACTGTTGCATTTTACAATGCAACGAAGTACGGTGTGGATATACTGGATCAAATGGCACTGCTGTATTCTTTCAAAAGTGGTACTTGCAGGTGGACTGTGTCTGTTTTTTATAATGTTTTGGACCTGGCAGCCATCAATGCTTTGGTTTTGTACAAGGAGTGCACCGGCAACACAATCACTCGGAGGGACTTCATTTTGCAGCTAACCCTGGAGCTATGGCAGAAACATTTTGATAAGAGACACACGAAAGCCGGCTGGCAAATGCCCCTCAACCTTCAGCCAGCGCTCACTGGCACACGGAATAAAAGACAATGCCAGGTTGCTAAATGCAATAAAAACAGAACTTTTGATGTCTGCACCCATTGTGAAAAGGCAAGTCTGTGGTAAATGCACTTGTACAGTTGAAAAGCGTATTTTTCTGCGTAGAACTCTAAACAGACAGACAGCCTTTGAATTCTATTTCACTCAAAGTGGTTTCACGTTGTATAAGTCATGTTATATTTTTGTTTTATGCTATTTTTATAACTAGTTATTTATGGTTTTATAATTGTATATATGCATACAGCTTTCTACACCTGTTTACACAGAAGTTTATTACGTAAAGTTTATTTTATTACAGTTTTTCATGTTTATGTGTATGGGCTCTTTTTGAAAAAAATAGGAAAATAGTTTAATTTTCAATGTAAATACGGTGTTTCTGCTCTGAAAATGTTATGCATGATGTTCATAAATAAAGATATTAAGTTGTATCTGATTGTTTGTTTTTCATTTTCATATCAAAGCCGTTTTAAAATGGAGCCGCACATTTTGCGGGTGCGGCGGTTGTATGTAGTCCGAAATCTCGGCGATTCTAGTCTACTGTTAATGTTTTTACAAGTTATTGACAGAGGGAGTAAATACTAAGAAATGGTTTACATTTGTTTAGTTTGTGATGTATTAAACTGAAATGCTGAAATGACTAGCAACACCAATACAGATTGAATATAATCGTAGAGGCAGGAAATACAACCTTGCAGTTAACTTCTGTTAACAAGTTCCTTTCCGTTTTAAGTAATGTCTTGTTCCCTTCAAACATGTTAAAGGACAGATTCTGAAATAACAATAAGTTAATCAAAACTATGAAATGTGAGCAAATATATCATCCCAACTTAACACTATATATATATATATACACACACACACACACACACATATGCTTTTGTGCAAAATAACATTACAAGAATGTGTACTTTTGAGGCGCATATTTTTAAACGAGTATGTGTATTTTTTAACATGCTTTTTTGGGCTTGCTTTGCTTGCATTGAAATGTACAATTGCAATCATTACCTCACAAAAACGATAATTCTTCGGCTTTAGATATATTATTATTATTATTATTATTATTATTACTTTTTTTCTTAGCTCTCAGACGTTGAATGTGTTTAGTTAGCTACGTTTCATTCAAATACGTAGCTAGTCTCCCGGGTAATATGACTGGTATTTAACCTAACCAATCAAAACGCGTATAAGTTGGAAACGGTTCTTATTGGCTGATCTCTTCAGACCAGGGAGGAGGGAGCATGGAGCATGACAGAGGGAGGAGGGAGTTTCATAGGTGGGAGGAGGGAGTTTCAGAGGCGGGAGGAAGGAGTTTCAGAGGAGGGAGGAAGGAGTTTCAGAGGAGGGAGGAAGGAGTTTCAGAGGAGGGAGGAAGGAGTTTCATAGGGGGGAGGAGGGAGTTTCAGAGGAGGGAGGAGGGAGTTTCATAGGGGGGAGGAGGGAGTTTCAGAGGAGGGAGGAGGCAGGAGGAGGGAGATTCAGAGGAGGGAGGAGGGAGTTACAGAGGAGAGAGCACATAATGACTCCTTTTTGCCTGATGTACAAAGATGTCCTAATATGGACACCGTACAATTAGGAAATTGCCAATTATTCAAACTAGCTCACTGCTGCAACCCCTGATCTGACTCAAAAGAGATTAAGTATATGGCTGCACAGTGAGTGCTCTTAGTGCAAGTGATGAAATACACGTTAACAGTGAACAATAGTGCAGTGTAGTCCGGGGTTGGTGCTGGCTCGTAGCGACAGCTCCTGAATCTTTAGCCATCTATAATGATAAATACAACAATTACTAGACTGACAAAACAAAAACAAAACACAAAACACTCACGGTTACCTTTTACTCCAGCCGTCCTTTCATAACCAGAACATAAGAACATAAGAAAGTTTACAAACGAGAGGAGGCCATTCAGCCCATCTTGCTCGTTTGGTTGTTAGTAGCTTATTGATCCCAGAATCTCATCAAGCAGCTTCTTGAAGGATCCCAGGGTGTCAGCTTCAACAACATTACTGGGGAGTTGGTTCCAGACCCTCACAATTCTCTGTAAAAAAGTGCCTCCTATTTTCTGTTCTGAATGCCCTTTATCTAATCTCCATTTGTGACCCCTGGTCCTTGTTTCTTTTTTCAGGTCAAAGAAGTCCCCTGGGTTGACATTGTCTATACCTTTTAGGATTTTGAATGTTTGAATCAGATCGCCGCATAGTCTTCTTTGTTCAAGACTGAATAGATTCAATTCTTTTAGCCTGTCTGCATACGACATGCCTTTTAAACCCAGGATAATTCTGGTTGCTCTTCTTTGCACTCTTTCTAGAGCAGCAATATCCTTTTTGTAACGAGGTGACCAGAACTGAACACAATATTCTAGGTGAGGTCTTACTAATGCATTGTAGAGTTTTAACATTACTTCCCTTGATTTAAATTCAACACTTCTCACAATATATCCAAGCATCTTGTTAGCCTTTTTTTATAGCTTCCCACATTGTCTAGATGAAGACATTTCTGAGTCAACATAAACTCCTAGGTCTTTTTCATAGTTTCCCTTCTTCAATTTCACTATCTCCCATATGATATTTATAATGCACATTTTTATTGCCCGCATGCAATACTTTACACTTTTCTCTATTAAATTTCATTTGCCATGTGTCTGCCCAATTATGAATGCTGTCTAGATCATTTTGAATGACCTTTGCTGCTTCAACAGTGTTTGCCACTCCTCCTATTTTTGTGTCGTCTGCAAATTTAACGAGTTTGTTTACTATACCAGAATCTAAATCATTAATGTAGATTAGGAATAGCAGAGGACCTAAAACTGATCCCTGTGGTACACCACTGGTTACCTCACTCCATTTTGAGGTTTCTCCTCTAATCAGTACTTTCTGTTTTCTACATGTTAATCACTCCCTAATCCATGTGCATGCATTTCCTTGAATCCCTACTGCGTTCAGTTTGAGAATTAATCTTTTATGCGGGACTTTGTCAAAAGCTTTCTGGAAATCTAAATAAACCATGTCGTATGCTTTGCAGTTATCCATTTTCAATGTTGCATCCTCAAAAAAGTCAAGTAGGTTAGTTAGACACGATCTCCCTTTCCTAAAACCATGCTGGCTGTCTCCCAGGATATTGTTACCATATAGGTAATTTTCTATTTTGGATCTTATTATAGTTTCCATAAGTTTACATATAATAGAAGTCAGGCTTATTGGTCTGTAGTTACCTGGTTGGTTTTGTCTCCTTTTTGTGGATCGGTATTACGTTTGCTATTTTCCAGTCTGTCGGTACAACCCCTGTGTCAAGAGACTGTTGCATGATCTTAGTTAGCGGTTTGTAAATAACTTCTTTCATTTCTTTGAGTACTATTGGTAGGATCTCATCTGGCCCAGGTGATTTGTTTATTTTAAGAGCTCCTAGTCCCTTTAACACTTCTGCCTCTGTTATGCTAAAGTTGTCCATGTCCTCCTTTGTAAAAACCTGTGAGAAGTAATCATTTAATATATTTGCTATTTTATGATTTTGCCATTTGTGTCTCTTAGACATTTAACCTCCTCTTTGAATGTTCTCTTGCTGTTATAATATTGGAAGAATATTTTGGAATTGGTTTTAGCCCCCTTAGCAATATTGATTTCTGTCTCTCTCTTGGCCTTTCTAACTTCCTTTTTGACTTGTGTTTGCAGTTCCAAGTACTCTTTCTGTGTACTTTGTTTTTGGTCCCTTTTAAATGCTCTGTAACGTGCCTTTTATCGCTGAATATTTTTTTTAATTGATCTATTAAACCATTTTGGCCATTTTGTTTTAGATTTAGATTTGTCTACTTTTGGGATGTAATGGTTTTGTGCCTCTAAGATAAAAACAGCCATCCTTTTTCTGTGGATGTTTTCTCTATTTTACTCCAATCTACTTCTGTTAGTCTCCGTTTCATACCTTCATAGTTTGCTTTTCTAAAATTGTAAACCTTAGCTTTAGTCATTACTTTGGGGGTTTTAAAAAATATTTCAAATGAGATCATGTTGTGGTCTGAGTTTGCCAATGGCTCTCTGACCTCTGTTTTAGTTATTCTGTCTTCATTATTTGAAAAGACTAAATCAAGGCATGCCTCCCCTCTAGTCGGTGCCTTGACAAATTGCGTTAGGAAGCAGTCATTTGTCATTTCCACCATTTCAATTTCGTCCGTCGTGCCCCCCATCGGGTTTTCCCATTTTATATGGGGGAAGTTGAAATCCCCCATTAGTATGGCTTCTCCTTTTCTACACGCATTTCGAATGTCATTGTATAACAGATTATTTTGCTCAACGTCTGAATTTGGTGGTCTATAGCATGCTCCTATTATTATGCCCTTTGAATTTGTGTCCATTATTCTGACCCATATTGATTCTGCATTGTTTTCTTTGTCCAGATTTAACACCTGGGCGTCAAGACTATTTCTTATGTATAGCGCTACCCCTCCACCTCTTCTGTCCTGCCTGTCTTTCCTATATAGTGTGTACCCACTAATATTATATTCGTCTCCATCACTCTCAGACAACCAAGTTTCTGTAACACCTATCACATCGTAGTTACTTGTTAGTGCAGTAGCTTCAAGTTCTAACATTTTGTTTCTGAGACTTCTAGCATTAAGATAAATACATTTAATAGTTGTCTTACTTGAGTTGTTGCCCTTGTTTTGATGTGGTCTCCCTTCTGTTTTTTTTTTTTTTCTCCCCCCTTCCTTTCTAGTTTAAATGCTTCTGTACCGCCTGAAGGATCCTTTCTCCGAGTAGATTGGTTCCCTTTCTGTTTAAGTGCAGTCCATCCCACCTGTATAGATAGTCCTTGTTGTAGAACGTGGTCCAATGTTCAAGAAAGGTGAAGCCTTCCTGTGTGCACCACGATTTCAGCCATGCATTTTGATTTTGTATTTCCAGCTGTCCATATGGTCCTTTGCAAGGCGCCGGCAGTATCCCAGAAAATACCACAGTTTTGGTCTTGTCTTTTAATTTCCTTCCTAGCTCTCTGAATTTGTTCTGCAGGGATCTTGGCCTGTCTCTTCCAATGTTGTTTGTATCGATGTGGACGACTACTACCGGGTCGTCTCCTGTTCGTTCTAGGAGCCTGTCCACATTCTCAGTGATGTACTTGACAGAGGCTCCTGGAAGGCAGCACACTGTTGTAGTAAGGGGGTCCAAACTGCGAACTGAGTTTGCTGTGTTTCTCAATATGGAGTCCCCAACAATCATGACTTCCCTTCTTTTTGCTGCCTGGCCAGCACAGTTTATAGGGTCCTGGATGTTGTTCCTTTCATTCTCTTGATGTTGGTTTTGGTCATCTAAATGTTGAAGTGGCGCAAATTTGTTGGATGTCTGGATTTCAGGTGGTTGTGTTTGACGAAGTTTCTTTTTTTCCCTGCTTCTGCCTATCTGAACCCAGCTGTTTTGACTCTCTTCCATCTCCCTGGTGGCTTTCAGTCTGCTAGGGGTGCAGAATTGTGGGTGTGTCAGCTCCTCAAGCTCCTGTTGCTGTCTCATTTCCTCCAGCTCCTTTTCTAGCAGGCTTAATCGCTGAAGCAAGTCCTGGATCGTGCGGCACTTTACACAAACTTGGTTGAGCTCTGTTGGGTTTTCTCGGATTTCCCACATCATGCAGTTGTCACAGATTACTGGCTTGAAGAACATTTTTTGGAAGTTTAGTTTAGCTTCTGCAGCTGTCAACCTGCTTTCAAACTGCTTCTAACTGTGTTGTACTTGTCCACTCGTACTTCTCACACGATGTCGCTTCCACACGCTGTCGCTGGAAAGCCTGGCTGCCTTTGTTTGTGTTTGTGCTGCGTGCTCCGCCCCTCAACAGAGGAACATCGCCACATCCCCTAATATAATCGCTTTTCCTCCAATCCGCAATTGCCACATCGCCAATCGCATTAAGATGATGACTTCTGGTATTGTGACTCTGCCCCCTTCCTGGATGGCTGGCTTCCAGCTGACCCTGGAATGAACTGCCAAACCATCCAGTCCGGGGCACACTGTTCCTGTTATACAGCTCCCTCACAGGTCGGGAAGGAGATTGTTGACTTGGATTCACTCGCTCTCTGTCACAGTCCTTTAATAACTTTCTTTAACTTTCATAACAGACCATAATAAAATATTGAAGAACTTCAGTGTCTTGCAGTGTTCCTAATGACTTTCACTTAGATTTCATTAACAGTTGATGTGTGTTTGTAAAACACTTTAATAAGAAAATGATTTTTTTTTTACTGTAACATGGCAGGATTACAAACATGCTATTTGTGTAAAACATCTAACACCTACAATCTCCCTGAAATCTCCCTTCATAAAATCACATACTGTATAAAGCAGTGGTGGCCAATACACCAAACACTGTGATCCATTTTGGTGGATCTCAACGGGCTCTGCGATCCACCAGTAAGCTATGACCAACAATTATTAGCGGGATTTAATATAATAGTGTCCAATACATAAGCAATAATAAAACAAAACAACCACAACAACAAAAATGTTATCCCAGGCAGTGTGCTTATTTGAGTAATAAATTTGTAATTTGTAAATTGTATCAGGGAGGGTGGTTTAACTTGAATAGAGCAGTTTGCATTTGAATTGGTCTCCACACAGCTCCTGTAGTTGTGTGATCCCATTAAAGTGTGTGAAACTATTGTCTCCAGAGCAGTTAGCAGCTAGTTCCCTTGCTAAGTGAAGGGAGTTATTTAAGGGTGGGCATCTAGTAATTAGTTCAGTCTACAGGTAACCAGGGACAGAGGCAGATAGATAAGTTCCTGCTTCAAGTAATTTTAACTAACTACATTTGGTGACATTGTAAGGTGGTGTTTGAATTGGCTGAGTTAGTGTGTGATTAGTACCAGGTGAGTGGCTAAATTGATTAGCAGTTGATTTTGCTATTTGATTGGTTTCCACACAGTTTAGTTGGTTCTTTTGCCAAGCAGGTGTAACATTTAATCAAGCAGCTTATTTCGGCGCCAGCAAGAAGCGCCAGCAAACCGAAGAGCCTCAACAAAAGAGCCGGGGGTCTAGCTGTGGGAGTCCAGCAAGGGGAGGCCTGCGCTGAGACGCTGTTCGACTAGATCCGAACCTAACTGGGCTCTAGAAGAAGCTATCTACTAGTCAGGTCTGTACCCTCCACCCCACTGCTCCTACTGTGCCTTTTGTCCTGCCTGTCCTGCTATGACTGCCTCTCACATCCCTGTTCTGTCCTCCCGTCCTCGTCCTCTGCCCTCCCTCCGCTGCTGCTCCTCCAACCCGTCTAACCTCATTTCTCTGCCTCTCCCCCCCTCCCGCACACTCTCTGGTGCACTCTGGAACTGTCACTCTTCTGCTAACAAAGCTGATTTCATATCTGCCTTTGCCTCCCACCTCTCGCTCGATTTCCTTGCTCTCACTGAAACCTGGCTGTCCCCTGATAACACTGTTACTCCTGCTGCCCTGTCCTCTCTCTCACGTCCTGTCCCATACCCCCGTCTCACTGGACGGGAGGTGGGACAGGTCTTCCTCTCTCCCTCCTTACTCTTTTCTGTCCCCTCCGATCTCTCCTCACTCTCTGTCAATACCTTTGAATTTCATGCAGTCCAACTAACCTCTCCTGTCAACTCCTGCTCATTGTTCTGTACCGCCCCCTGGGCCTCTCACTCACTTTCTGGATGAACTCGACTATCTACTCTCCTCCCTCCCTCTCTGTCTACCCCGACTGTCCTGTTGGGTGACTTCAACATCCATCTCTCCAACCCCAGCCACTCTGCTAGATTCCTCCCTCTCCTTCACTCCTTCGACTTCTGTCTCTCTCCGTCCCCTCCTACCCACAAAGCTGGCCGTCAACTGGACCTCACCTTCTCCAGGGCCTGCTGCCCCTCCACCCTCTCTGTCACCCCCTGGACCTCTCTGATCACTATTTCATCTCTTTTCTCTGTCTCTCACTCCTCTCCCTGCTCCTCCTACCCCCCACTGTCACCTCTCAGTAACCTCCGCTCTCTCCCCCCTCTGTCCTTGCCTCCACTGCTCTCTCTCACCTCCCTCCCATCGACTCCTTTTCACAACTCTCCGTGAGACTCTGCTACCTCCACCTCTTCTCCTCACTCACCTCCTCCCTCGACTCCCTCTGTCCCCTCACCTCCCGACCTGCTCGCCCCTCCCTCCCCATCCCTGGCTCTCCTCTCTGCGCTCCGCTCGGCAAGAATCACACTGCGATCTGCTGAAAAGAAATGGAAGAGAACCAAACTCCCTGCTGCCCTAGACCTTTACCGCACTCTCCTCTCCTCCTTCTCCTCTACTCTCTCCTCAGCTAAATGTGCTTATTTCCAATCTGTAATCCAAGCCTCCACTAACAACCCACGTAAACTATTCTCACCTTCTCCTCCCTCCTAAACCCTCCCCTCCTCCCTCCTCTATCTCCCCTGATGACTTTGCCTCCTTCTTCTCTTCTAAAATCTCAGATATCCATAAACTCTTTAACACCTCTCCTCCCCCGCACCCCCCCTGCTCCAACCCCTACACCCACTACATCCCCCCTACTAACTTGCCCTCCTTCTCCACCTTCTTGCCCCTCTCAGACTCTGACCTCTCCTCCCTGCTCCAGGGTCACAAACCCACCACGTGTGCCTTGGACCCCCTCCCCACTCACCTCTTATAAGCTGCTGCTCCTGCTCTACTCCCTTCATCTCCTCCCTCCTCAACACCTCTCTACTTTCTGGTATCTTTCCTCTGCCTTCAAAAAGCCTCTATCACTCCACCCTCAAAAAAACCACCCCTCGACCCCACCTCCCTCCAGAGCTACCGTCCTGTCTCCCTCCTACCCTTCCTCTCCAAAACCCTTGAGCGGACTGTACACCGCCAGCTCTCTGCTTTCCTGTCCAACCACTCTCTGCTTGACCCTCTCCAATCTGGCTTCCGCTCTGCTCACTCCACTGAAACCGCCCTCCTGTCTGTCACCAACTCACTAAACTCTGCCCGAGCTGCCTCTCTCTCCTCTGTCCTAATTCTCCTTGACCTCTCTGCTGCCTTTGACACTGTTGATCACTCTATTCTACTATCCTCTCTCGCTGACCTGGGGATCTCTGGCACTGCTCTGGCCTGGTTCTCCTCCTACCTCTCCAACCGCACTTACCAGGTAACCTGGCGTGGAGCAACCTCCACACCTCACCCTCTCTTAACTGGAGTCCCCCAAGGGTCAGTCTTAGGTCCTCTCCTGTTCTCTCTCTACACCCGCTCCCTGGGCCCCCTCATCGCATCCTATGGTTTCTCATACCATTTCTATGCTGATGATGCTCAGATTTTCCTCTCCTTCCCCACCTCTGACTCCACCATCCCCTCCCGTATCTCTACCTGTCTGTCTGCTATTTCCTCCTGGATGCACTCGCATCACCTCAAACTCAACCTCTCTAAATCTGACCTCCTTTTCTTTCCCTCCTCCTCCTCCTCTGATCTCTCTATCTCTGTTCCTCTGGAATCTACCACACTCTCTCCCTCTTCCTCCGCTAAGAACCTCGGAGTCACCCTGGACCCCTGCCTCTCTTATTCCCAGCACATCTCCACTCTGGCACGCACTTGCCGATTCTTCCTGAGCAACATCCGAAGAATCCGACCCTTCCTCACCAACTACGCTACCCAGCTCCTGGTCCAGGCCCTGGTACTCTCCCGCCTAGACTACTGCAACTCCCTCCTGGCTGGCCTCCCTGCGTCCGCCACCCGTCCGCTCCAGCTCATCCAGAACTCTGCTGCCCGCCTGGTGTTCTCTCTGCCTCGCTTCGCCCACGCTACTCCACTACTCCGCTCACTCCACTGGCTCCAGATCACCGCTCGCATCCAGTTCAAGACTCTTGTACTAGCCTACAGATGCCTTGACCAGACTGCACCCAGCTACCTCAGACCCTCATCTCCCCCACACCCCCACTCGACCTCTCCGCTCCGCCTGCACTAGAAGACTGGCTCTACCTCCTCTATGCTCCCCTGCCTCCAGAGCCCGCTCCTTCTCCACCCTTGCTCTGCAGTGGTGGAATGACCTTCCTACAGATGTCAGGACTGCCCAGTCCCTGACCACATTCAGCGCCTCCTTAAGACTCACCTCTTCAAACAGCACCTGTAGAACTCCTCTGTTTGTATCCTGGGACACTATCACCCTTCATTTAAATGTGCTTTATTTTGCTCTTATCTGCCCCCTATTTTACTGCATTTAATCCTGTACTTCAGAATACTGTAATCTGCCAAGTGTTTAACCTGTAGTATTTTGTATTTAACCATATCCTGATGTAACTATCACTATTTAATCATATCCTGATGTAACTATCACTATTATCTGCTGTATTATTGAATTGTGCTTTGTCACACTTGTACTTTGCTTGAACAAAAGTTATTGTATTTCTTGCTCTTATTGTATTACTTGTATTGTAACACTTGAAATGTATTTGCTTACGATTGTAAGTCGCCCTGGATAAGGGCGTCTGCTAAAATAAATAATAATAATAATAATAATAATAATAATAATAATAATAATAATAATAATAATAATAATAAAATAATAAATGCGCAATCAAAGCATTTTTAACATTAAGCATAGGTAGTTATAAAACAGAAACTTACCAGCATTTTTCATCTGAGTCTTAAAACCTGGTGTAGGCAGGGCTCCAAACTAACTTTTTTTTAGGCACATGTGCGCCTAAGTTAAAAAAAATACAATTATGCTCAAATTTATTGTTGAATAACTACAAGTCTTTTTTTCCCTTCCTTTCTTACATAACACTTGTGCAGTTGAATACTTTTGTATCAAGAAAATTATAATGGACAACTTTTTTTTCAAACTTAAATGATTTTTAACTGCCTGGTAGCATGTTCCTCAGAATGTGCTACTTGCCTGTTTATGGTAGCGGGATGGTCTGGTTGACGTTTCTGGACGTATGCCTCTCCGTGCATTGAGTGCCGTTTTGAAGCTCTGTGTTTTATTATATTTTCACGTTTGAACTTCTGGCTCCCTGTTAAAAATGCAGTTTTGCCTGCCATCTTGCCTGCCAAAACATGATTTTTTTTTTTTTAACATTGTCAAACTTAAGTCAGGGAAAATGCAATGGGAAAATGTGTATTATTGTAATGAGAGTTGTACTGAAGTAAATTGATGAACTTTAGACATGATATATGGAAATATGTATATGGTAATACTGGGTTAACAAGGTAAACCTTGTAAATAAGAGGTGGTAGCTCATCTGGAGAGAATTCCCAAAGAGGATAGAGGGTAGCTGTGTACCTGCAAATTATAAATTTGACTGAAAGTGAAAGTATAGGATAGTAGTCTATCTTGGTCATACAGTTTTATACCTTGTGGGGCTTATTTGTTTTGTGTCGTTTTTTACAAGTTTGAAACTTTTATTTTCACTGTTATTTCATTTTGAAAACAGTGGCCTGAAACCATTCAGTGTGGCCCACGAAACTTCAATAAAGCCCAGCTTTTTGCACTTTAACCTTGACTCCTGACGTCTTCCTGCTACAAACACCAACCGCACGATCACACAACCTTACATTTGGTGGCAGTGGTGTGATCAGTGTGGCCAGCAGAAGGTGATGTAATCAACTACCAGTACAGCAGCACTACAGGATGACAATGGCGCCTAAAATATCCAGAGAAGCAACCTAGGAGGAGCCTGAAGGTGGCGCCACCGCAGCAGCTGCAACTGAGAGTACGGTGGAAGCAACGCAAAGTGAAGAAGAGCCCAGAAGGGGAGATGCAACAGTGACCGACATGATGAGCATGTTTGAGAATTATCTGCAACTGCAAAACAGCTGGGAGGAGTGACTAGAACGGGAAACCCTGCGGCAGGAACAACGTTGATGAGTGATGCAGCAGCAACTTACACAACTAAAAGGAGAGCTGGAGATCGACTATCAAAGACGAGGTGAAGCAGACCGACGGGTTAGCAGCCATCAGGAGTCATCCCAATCCAGGGGAACCGTCTATAAACCTTCCAGAATGCCTCCTTTAGCCAAACACGATGATACTGAACAATATTTAACCACTTTTGAAAAAGCATATCAATGGCCGGAGGACGATTTGTCTACTTATTTGGTGCCATTGCTTACAGGGAAGGCACGTAGTACCTATGTCGCTATGGATCCCAATGACACCATGGACTATGCTAAAGTCAAGGAGGCTATCTTGACCAAATATGAGATCAATAGTGAGGTCTACCGACAGCGGTTCCGGAACCTGGAGGTCCAGGAAGGGGAAACCCCACGAGTTATACACCTGTCTCAAAGAGATGTTCCAGAAATGGGCGAAGCCGGAGCAGAAGACGCTGCAGGACCTGGTGGAGTTTGTTATTTAGGAGCAGTTTCATCGAATGCTGAGTCCAGAAGTGGAGATATGGGTGAGGGAAGATATGGGTGACCCCTCTTTGCCAGGAGGACCGGGACTACTGCAGCCAGGGGTAAGTCTGAATGGGTTGGGAAGGTTGGTGGTCTTTATAAGCCTCAGACTAGTGGGACATTGCCAGTTAAAACAGACAAGGGGGGGGGGGGGCTCCCGAGTGGCGCATCCAGTAAAAGCACTTGCGTAGAGTGCTGGATGTGCCCTATAGTCTGGATGTCGCGAGTTCAAGTCCAGGCTATTCCTTTGCCGACTGAGGACGGGAGCTCCCAGGGGGCGGCGCTCAATTGGCCGAGCGTCGCCCGGGGGGAGGGAGGGTTAGGTCGGCCAGGGTGTGCTCGGCTCACTGCGCACCAGCGACTCCTGTAGTCTGGCCGGGTGCCTGCGGGCTTGCCTGTAAGCTGCCCGAGAGTTGCGTTGTCCTCCGACGCTGTAGCTCTTGGGTGGCTGCATGGTGAGTCCGCAGTGTGAAAAAAAGCGGTCAGCGGACGGCACACGATTCGGAGGACAGTGTGTGTTCGTCTTCGCCCTCCCGAGTCAGCACAGAGGTGGTAGCGGTGAGCTGAGCATAATAAAATAATTGGCCATTCCAAATTGGGAGAAAATAATAAAAAAATAATTGGCAACGACTAAATTTATAAAAAAAAAAAAAAAAAGACAAGGGGAAGGTACTATATTATAATGGTGGTCAGGAGGGGCATATTAAATCAGGGTGTCCAATGAGAAGGCGCAAAACCACAAATCTTTACTATGTTCCCAGACCCATACAGCCAGACATACAGAAGGAGAGGCTAGAGCAGGCGGTTATTGTGGAAATTAATGTGAGGCCCTTGCATGCCTTGTTGGACACAGGCAGTACACAAACCTAAGTAGAAGGCAAGTGGATACCATGATAATGTCATAATGAGAATGCAACACTCCGTATACGTTGTGTGCATGGGAATGAGAGGGTTTATTTGACTGCAGATGTATGCCTTGGTATCCAGGGACAGATGTTCTTGTTAACAGTAGGAATAGTGGAGGAATTGCCTTGCCCTGTAATTCTAGGCCAGGATATGCCAATCCTAGCTGATCTGCTTCAGCAAAGCCAGACCTGTAATGTTGTCATCACCCGAGCTCAGGAAAAAAACAGGTTCAAAAAACAAAAAAGAACAGGTTCAGGAACCATATGAATATGATCTGCCTTGTAGAAGTAGAGGGGCGGAAGACTAAGGAAAGAAAACCCAAAAGCTAGAGACAGAGAGAAAAATTCCAGGGTACCCTGTTAAAAATAAAGCCAGCAAATATTGAGCACCCGGAATTTAGCTCTTTGGCAGAGTGGGAGGTACAGGGCAATATGGCTAAATTTCAGTGAGAGGATCCTTCTTTAAATGCCATTAATGAGAAACTGTCCATAATAGGAGGGATAGCACAGGGAGAAGCACCTAATTTGCTGTGAGAGGAACGGGATAATATATCGTCAGACAGCACAGAGAGAGCAGCTAATTGTTCTGCAGGGCGAGCGTAACAGAATACTCGCACTGGGACATACTGTTCCATGGGCTGGACATTTAGGACGGGCTAAGACGTTTGCTAGGATAGCTGGCAGGTTCTATTGGCCAGGGATGTATACAGAGGTCCTAGAGTGTCATTCCACCTCCATTAGGAAGGTAGCACGTTCCCCTCTTGTGTCATTACCTATTATAGATGTGCCATTTCAGTGAATAGCCATGGATATAGTGGGACCCCTAGAGAGAAGTCAACCAGGTAATAGATATATCCTGGTTATATGTGACTATACGACTCTATACCCAGAAGCATTCCCCTTAAGAGACATCAAGGCCAGGCAAATAGCAGTAGCACTGGTGCAGTTATTTTCTAGGGTGGGCATACCACAGGAAATCTTAACACTAGAACCGCCATGGTAGTCATTTTGATGGTTTTCACTTTTAAAATTTAAATTACTCTGCGTGTGTTAAAGCTCCATGGTTGTCTGTTCTTGACTTTTCCTAAATACATGTATTAAATACACTGACGGCGTTTGAAAGTCAGAATTGCAAAAATAAAAAAGTTATAAGCACTTCTACCTAGAACCGCCAAAAGTAGTAATTTTGACGGCTTGTTACAATACATGCTTTTATTGTTAGTATAACCTACAATACGTTATTTTTTATATGTATACAAGCCAGTTTGTTATCTCTACCTCTGCTGAGTTTACAGCAGTATGTATTTGAATAGAATATTGCTCTTGATGTCTAGATATGTGTTATCCAAATATCTATTGTAATCCTATCAATTCCTTGAAGAACTGCCGTTTGGCTGTCTACGTGAGCATATATAGTCTGCTGTATTATAATATAACTATAACAAGAATTTTTCGAGAAATCTTGATATTTTTGCTTTTTGATTGAGAGCAACTACAGATATATTTGCCTTAGCATCAGAAATTTGGAACGACTTCATTGAAAACAACATTGCCTGTTTCAAGTTAAACATAAAACATTACATGGACAAGCAGCTGTTTCCGAAAAAAGCATGGTGTCGCTGGACAAACAAACCAGTCAAATTAATGGGATCAAGTTTTGGCTGGCAGCGGACCCTACCCCTACCTGTGCAAAGATGAAACTTGCCCCGCTGGTCAGAGACTGGGTGACAATGTGTTAGGCTGATGTAACCGTGCTTAGGAAAAGAGATGAATGTTACCTATATATATATATTTTCACTGTAATTAGCAAAACAGTTGAAGAAAAAAAAAAACAGCCTGGTTGTAACAGTAAACAAAGAAGAAGAGCTTTTCCACCATCTGCACAAAACTTAGTACTCAGTGAAAGCAATTACCGGTGTCCAGTTGCTGTTTTTACAATGTACTGGACATGGCAGCCATCAATTCCTTAGTTTTGTACAATGAATGCACCGGGGAAAATATCAGTAGGAGAGATCTCTTATGATGCTAGCCACAGAGCTTTGGCAGAAACATTTCGATCAGAAAACTGAAAAGCGACAGGGACAAGTGACACAAGCAACAGAAAACAATGCCAGGTAACTAAATGCAATAAAAATAAAACTTCTGATATCTGTGATATCTGATAAGGTTGAGCTGATGCGATCACTAGGCATCATTGAGACCTCTTATCATTGAGACCTCTCGTAGTGAATGGTGCAACCCTGTGGTGCTAGTACCCAAGAAGGATGGAAGCATACACTTCTGTATAGACTTCCGGGTAATTAATGGACTGGCTAAATTTATTTATAATTTAAAAAATTTAGTCGTTGCCAATTATTTATTATTATTTTCTCCCCAATTTGGAAAGGCCAATTATTTTTAGGCTGAGCTCACCGCTACCACCCCTGCGCTGACTTGGGAGGGCGAAGACGAACACACGCTGTCCTCCGAAGCGTGTGCCATCAGCCAACCGTTTTTTTTCACACTGTGAACTCACCATGCAGCCACCCCAGAGCTACAGCGTCGGAGGACAACACAGTTCTCGGGCAGCTTACAGGCAAGCCCGCAGGTGCCCGGCCAGACTACAGGGGTCGCTGGTGCGCGGTGAGCCAAGGACACCCTGGCCGACCTAACCCTCCCTCCCCCCGGGCGGCGCTCAGCCAATTGAGCGCCACCCCCTGGAAGCTCCCGTCCTCGGTCGGCAAAGGAATAGCCTGGACTCGAACTCGCGATGTCCAGACTATAGGGCACATCCTGCACTCCACGCGGAGCACCTTTACTGGATGCGCCACTCGGGAGCCCCCTTGGACTGGCTAAATTTGATCCATATCCCATGCAGTGACTGGATATGTAAAGGATATTGGCAGGTTCCTTTGACAGAGGACTCCAGAGAATATACTGCTTTCCGGATGCCCTTTGGTTTCTACCAGTTCACTGTCATGCCGTTTGGATTCCATGGAGCACCAGCTAATGGATAAGGAGCTACAAGGAACGGTATAGGACTTTGTAGCGGCATAGCTGGATGACATTGTCATCTATAGTGAGTCCTGGGAATAACATCTTCAGCACTTAAACAGCATATTACAAAAGATCCATACAGCCAGCCTTACTATCAACCCGATAATCTTTACAAAGATTGCAAACTGAATTGCTTTTGTTCTGGTTTCTTTTTGCTCCTTGTTGTTCCCTTAGTTCGCTGACTCATTCCTTCCACGACTCACTATAAACACACCAAGTTAAAAGCCCATAATATAAAACAATTTTAGCAGACACAGTGTATGCTTCTCAGGAAAGTGGAGACATTTTCTTGGGTTGCTGATAGAAATAATTACAACATATCTACCTCTATCTCTTGTGAGCAGATGGATGTGCTGAGTATAGAAGTGCTCTGAATGCTCAAGAAAACACCACAGGTCTAGGTTCAGTGTCAGATGTCAGAGGAGACATTCCTGCTAATGGAAAAATGTTACAGCTTGTCAGCCAGTGCATTTTATCTTCACAGCTCTAGATATTTTGTGACTCTCAGTTTCAACCACCACCGGAAGGTAATTTTTGCAGCTTTGGTCAAAATCCATTCTTCAAAGGCTCCTCTGTCACATATTTTGGAAAGCAGCTTAATTAGCCCAATTGGATCCTACATGTTTTTTTGATTTGACATGTGGTGCGTGGGTGTGCAAAAGGAAAGGTCGTACAGCATTATCAACCTATATCATTAAAAGGCTTTAGCAGTAACAAGTCTATTTTAAAAATATTTTGGAGAGTGGTGTGTAAGCTCCATAGCTGTCTGACTATCCCATTTTTGTAGAACTTCTATTCGTAAATGATTCTGGATTGAGGTGCCTCATCCATGATGGGAACTAAAGCACCGAGCCTTTACTTCCCGAGAATACAGCAGCAGTTTTTGAACCAATAAATGCTGTTTTTGATAGCTTACTTATTTTTACTTAGTTATATTTACCAAGTCAGTAAGTGGTGGTATTTACTGTTAATCATCTTTATTAGGCATATAACTTTCACAACACAGTTCTAGAAAAGTTATTTAAAGCCATGCTGCCCTTGGGGTTGTCCAAAAGTATCATCAATTAAAACAAGTGCACAGCGTACAGTGCCGAGAAAAAGTTTGTGAACGCCTTAGGATTTTCACATATTTCACATATTTCAAACCTAAAATGTTATTAGATCTTAATCTAAGTCCTAATAATAGATAAAGATAACCTGATTAAACAAATGACACAAAAACATGATACTTTTTCAACATTTATTTATCCACAAACAATTCAACATTCAATATCCATGTGTGAAAAAGTATGTGAACCTTTAGATTCAGAGCAGCAATGACTTCAACTAAGCATCTCTCACATTGGTTTTGAGGAATTTTGACCCATTCCTCCTTACAGAACTGCTTCAATTCGGTGACATTTGAGGGCTTCCCTGCATGGACAGCTCGCTTCAGGTCCTGCCACAACATTTTGATGGGGTTTAGGTCCGGACATTGACTAGGCCATTCTAAAACGTGGAATTTATTCTACTGCAGCCATTCTTTTGTAGATCTGCTTGTATGTTTAGGATCATTGTCTTGCTGCATGACCCACTTTCTGTTCAGCTTCAGCTCACGGACGGATGGCCTGACATTTTCCTCTAGAATCTTCTGATACAATGCAGAATTCATGGTCATGGTCAGTGATGGCAAGCCGTCCAGGTCCTGAGGCAGCAAAGCAGCCCCAAACCATCACACTCCCACCACCATGCTTGACGGTTGGGATGAGGTTCTTTGTTCGAAAGCAGTATTTGGCTTTCGCCAAACGTAACGTTTCTCATTGAGGCCAAAAAGTTCTACCTTTGACTTGTCTTGTCCAGAGAACATTGTTCCAGAAGTCTTGTGGATCATCTATGTGCTCTTTGGCGAACTTCAGACGGGCAGCAATGTTCTTTTTAGAGAGCAGTGGTTTCCTCCTGGCTATCCTTCCATGAACACCATTCTTGTTCAGTATTTTTCTGATAGTTGAGTCATGAACACTCACATTAGCCAAGATGAGAGCGGCCTGCAGATCCTTGGATGTTACTCTGGGGTTCTTTGTGACTTCCTTGATGATTTTCCGGTTTACTGTTTGGTAGGACGACCGCTCCTGGGTAGAGTGACTGTGGTCTTGAACTTTCTCCATTTGTAGACTATCTGTCTGAGAGTGGATTGGTGGAGCCCCAAATCCTTAGAAATGGTTTTGTAACCCTTTCTAGACTGATGAGCATCAAGAACTGTTTTTCTGAGGTCCTCAGAGATTTCTTTTGATCGTGGCATGACGTGTTTCCACACACCTGTATGGTGAAAACCAAACTCACAAAGTTTCTGATCTTTATATAGGGTGGGGCCTCTCAAACTCACCCCTGAAGATCTACCTAATTATTTAAACACCTGATTCTAATTATCCCCTTAATTGAGCTGATAAAACCAGGGGTTCACTTACTTTTTCACATACCCTGAATCTTAATTACTCATTGTTTGTCTAATTCATACATCATTTTGTTTCAAAAGACATGGAATTGGTTAATATAAACCCTATTGGATATTTAAGAAAAGACTGGTTTTGATTAAAGAAGGCTATCATGGTAAAACTATGTAATTTCCATAATTATCATTGGGGTTCACAAACTTTTTCTCGGCACTGTACATAAAAATGCTGACATCAAAAGCAGGCCCATAGCTTTTAAAAATGTAATTACTCACCATAGTGAAAGTGAAAATAGACACTTTTGACTAGTTTACTTGATCCTATATTGTACACAAACTCAGGCATTGTAGAATTTGAATGCCAGTTCAATATTTTATGATAATCTTTTTTTTTTCTCTATGGCTCTGAACAGGGGTGTTCTTTTACTTTGTGGGTATCCGCTGACAGACGAGACAGATGCAGAGGTTGATGTTGAAACACCGCTCAGGCGTTTATTAACAATTACACAGGCAGGTGCAGTGGTAGGTAGTCACCACTAGGGTACCAGCAATGGTAGCCCTAGTTCTGGAGGACATACACCCAAGTGTACATGAAAATTAGTGCTCCCACTAAAAGGAAGGTCCTGCTCTAGGAATCTTCTCCCTAACACAAATCTAAATATACTTTTGTGGGATTAAAATTCCCCTAAATGAATCCCTATTTTAAACACTGGAACCCTGGTATACACACGGTCATTCCGTTGCCTGCTCACCCAGGATATACACGCAGCCGTGCAGGATCTCCACAGATTTCACAGACCTTTTTTGGCTTGTGGAGAACAAAGGCAGGTGGCCTTGGTGATTTATAATCAATTAGTCATTCATCACCTGGCTACCTGCTGCACATGAAGCTCAATTAGGCAGGGAGGGAATTCTAACCTTCCAGCCCTGCCATATCTAACACAAACTTTCTGTACAATTAAACAAATGTTATTTATAATCAAACAAAACACATTTACAGGTGAGGGCCTCATAATCTGTAAATTAATTGAACCATGGATTTCCAAAGCGGTAAAATATTTATTAATTTTGGACACAAAGAACTCCACTATTTTTCATTCCTATATTGATCACTGTCCATGTGTAATTGTAATTAAGTGTGAAAGTATGTCTGGGGCCGTTCCCAGGTTGAAGCATTGATTCCCAGCTGTGGGGCTGGACTGGTGTGTGAACCACTCTTTGCACAGTTGACTGTATCCGAGCAAAGAGGTCTGTTAAGAACCTAACATAAGAACATAAGAAAGTTTGCAAACGAGAGGAGGCTATTCAGCCCATCTTGCTCGTTTGGTTGTTAGTAGCTTATTGATCCCAGAATCTCATCAAGCAGCTTCTTGAAGGATTTTAGGGTGTCAGCTTCAACAACATTACTGGGGAGTTGGTTCCAGACCCTCACAATTCTCTGTGTAAAAAAGTGCCTCCTATTTTCTGTTCTGAATGCCCCTTTATCTAATCTCCATTTGTGACCCCTGGTCCTTGTTTCTTTTTTCAGGTCAAAAAAGTCCCCTGGGTCGACATTGTCTATACCTTTTAGGATTTTGAATGCTTGAATCAGATCACCATGTAGTCTTCTTTGTTCAAGACTGAATAGATTCAATTCTTTTAGCCTGTCTGCATACGACATGCCTTTTAAACCCGGGATAATTCTGGTTGCTCTTCTTTGCACTCTTTCTAGAGCAGCAATATCCTTTTTGTAACGAGGTGACCAGAACTGAACACAATATTCTAGGTGAGGTCTTACTAATGCATTGTAAAGTTTTAACATTACTTCCCTTGATTTAAATTCAACACTTTTCACAATATATCTGAGCATCTTGTTGTCCTTTTTTATAGCTTCCCCACATTGTCTAGATGAAGACATTTCTGAATCAAAATAAACTCCTAGGTCTTTTTCATAGTTCCCTTCTTCAATTTCAGTATCTCCCATATGATATTTATAATGCACATTTTTATTGCCTGCGTGCAATACTTTACACTTTTATCTATTAAATGTCATTTGCCATGTGTCTGCCCAGTTCTGAATGCTGTCTAGATCATTTTGAATGACCTTTGCTGCTGCAACAGTGTTTGCCACTCCTCCTATTTTTGTGTCGTCTGCAAACTGAAGAAGTTTGCTTACTATACCAGAATCTAAATCATTAATGTAGATTAGGAATAGCAGAGGACCTAATACTGATCCCTGTGGTACACCACTCGTTACCTCGCTCCATTTTGAGGTTTCTCCTCTAATCAGTACTTTCTGTTTTCTACATGTTAACCACTCCCTAATCCATGTGCATGCATTTCCTTGAATCCCTACTGCGTTCAGTTTGAGAATTAATCTTTTATGCGGGACTTTGTCAAAAGCTTTCTGGAAATCTAAATAAACCGTGTTGTATGCTTTGCAATTATCCCTTGTCGATGTTGCATCCTCAAAAAAAATCAAGCAGGTTAGTTAGACACGATCTCCCTTTCCTAAAACCATGCTGACTGTCTCCCAGGATATTGTTACCATATAGATAATTTTCCATTTTAGATCTTATTATAGTTTCCATAAGTTTACATATAATAGAAGTCAGGCTTATTGGTCTGTAGTTACCTGGTTCGGTTTTGTCTCCCTGTTGTCGATTCTCCAAACCTGCTTCACATACTGTGCAATTTTTGTGTGGATTTTTGTGTGGATCTGTGTTAAATTGCCCTTCTCTGCACATTAAATCCCCTTCTGTGTTCTGCATTCCTTATAAATGTACTACTCAAATGGACATGCCCAAGCTGTTATGTTCGTAAAAGCATACCTCCCCTGATGGTTGATGTACTGGGATAAATAAATAGAAATAACTAAAAATACTGTAAAATGTACACAGGACATCATTTTATGATAATAACACAAAAAGGCATCTGGAAAACCCTCACCAAGTTCCAAAGCTTCATTACTCCTTTGTTTAGGTGAAAATGAGACCTTGTTTTTACAAACATGGATGCTAATGCTGTGTTCGAATGAATCTCCATTGCAGCACAGGCACTAATTGCACAGGTCGGCAAACACCTGTTCCATTTATCCAACAGCTAACCAGCAATATGAATGAGACAATTTACTGAACAAGTTGAATATTCAATTTAATAACAAATAGGGATGCAGGAGAATATCAACACTTTAATCAGAAAGCCTTTTACTCTCAGTAAACACTTTTTTTCCCTTCACAAATCTCACAGTTCTTGTCTGTTTTATCTCTTTCTAATTGCCTCAAGTTACCTGTGCTATTTTGTTCAACTGTTATTATTCAATTTCAAAATTGTTGTTAACTGGAATGTTTTGATATAACAAAAAGTTGTTCTGTTTTTTTGTCATGTTTTTATGTAACTAGAACTACAATATACTAACTATATTATGTTCTTTAATCTGTAACCCTTTCATGCATGAAATATTGAAATAGCTTAAAAACATTGGAAGTTGTTTTGGACACATAATAAATATATTTTTCATTTACATTTTTTTCCAAAATGGAAAAAATGGCATCCTCATATGAGGCTGTGCTTTGCGTCTTCCATATGTCTGCATCAGGGCTGGCGCTAGGATAACGTGAGTTAAGTAAAGAATACTATTGTGTATTGTATGGTTAAACTCCATTAGTTACAGGTTAATCTAGGTGAATAGCTATATATATATACCGGTACACATACATGTAATTGAGCAATGCCAGGGGTCACCAATGGAGGCATTTTTTTTACACAGAGAATTGTGAGGGTCTGGAACCAACTCCCCAGTAATGTTGTTGAAGCTGACACCCTGGAATCCTTCAAGAAGCTGCTTGATGAGATTCTGGGATCAATAAGCTACTAACAACCAAACAAGCAAGATGGGCATAACAAAAAATAAAAACATCTTAATTTTTTTCTCATTTTGGTATCTTGCTGTCACTCAAAGTGAAACTTATGGTTCAAGTTAGGCTATACTCCATTGGCACTGCCACAACTTGGAGATACAAGGCATTGGTGCTTACCTCCATTTTCTTTAAAAAAATCACACATTAGTTTTTTATATCCACCTTTTTTCACCATCAGGGCATTATCAAACAAAATAAAAATACACATAAATGTAAAAATAACATCAGACACATGAAATGCCTCCTTCTTGTCCTGGACAGAGTGATCTTTAGCAGAAATATTTCTGATCTTTGATGAAGCTGGTGTCTTTTTTGTTGAAGACATTTTAAAGAAGTCATGGAGCTCTATGCAGTGAGCTCCAGCTGTCAGATTAAATGTACTGCTGTATTTATTTTTTTGTGATAAAAAATTCTGTACATTCAGTACCCACCAATGTTTGATGTTCAAGAGAGGGTTGCTCAGCTAGATTAAACACATTGGTTTGAAGTTTGTTTGTCTTCTGCAGCTGTGAGATATGAAAATAGCATCTCATCTACCAATAGGGTAAAATGACCCTTTGAAAAACGTTGGATCCCAACTTAGTTGATTTATAAGGCTTACCCTGGCTGAATTCATGAGAAGGAAATTAAATTAGGATGAGTTGGTTTGATCACAGTTTAAGCACCCACACAGGTTTTCTATGCAGTCTTCCTGTTTTTTACTGCACTGCAATGTCTTTTTTGTGTCCAACGTGAAAGCTTAAGGGCAAGATGCCAGATACCTGCACTTCAGCGGTGAGAACAAGCATATGGCTATAGCAAGTTACAACAAGCAAAGAATCCATGTATTTTATTTGTAATTGCTACTGGATATGTTTTACACTTAGGCTGTGTTTATACTGTTGGTTCTGCACTCAGTATGGTTTGGTTCATTTGGAGTATAGTGTGAACAACAAAGTTCACTTGGCAAATTAACTGAACCTGAAGAGGTGGTCTCAGTTCATTTGGCATATGAACTGAGCTTGGTTCACTTGCTAAACTTCAATGTGAACAACAAAGGAACTCAGTTTATTTGCACACAGAAACAAACCATACACATTGATCTTTTTAGCTAGATGAGGAGAAGGTGGTTTCCTTGTTATTTTTATTTAGTTGCTTGGTATCGTTGCGCATCTTGTGTCTAGAAACGTCAAGAAATGTCAAGGTGAACAAGGAGAACAATATGGACAGTGAAAGATACAGGGACACTTTTAGAAATTTGGTCGGCCAACAAAATCCAGGTAGAACTTAACAAAGAGAAAGCTCTCCCTCCAGCTCCTGTACTTTCCTCCAGTGTTCACTTCAGTACATGCTGGAAAAAAAACATGATTTCCATTACATCAGAGTAGGTGTTAAAACTTCATGCTGATATTGGACTCAGCTCTAGCTTCTTTTACTGTAAACTAATGTTTGCATTTTCTTTCATGTGATGATGCAGATATCTGCCTGGTGTTGATGGCTGAAAGGTAATGCTGGCTCCAGGGATCAACCTATTTTGCCATCCTGGCGCATCAGCACGACAACCGTCTGGACTGAGCTGAGTAGGGTACTTCTCTAGGGTCTTCAAGCGGGTACCTTTCATCCTTGGTGTTTTGTCGACTAGCCCACAACACCTTAAGAGGGCTCGACACTGTTGGTATTGCCTCACTGTTATTGTAGAATGCCTTATCCACTACTTTTAATTATAGAGATGCTCCTTGACTTAGGGGGCTTCAGTTGCATTAATGCCCATTCAATGTTATTGATTAGCTTGCCCAATAACCTATTAGTGCAGGCTACTGTTGTAGTCTCCCTCTTCCTCTGCTAAGAACCTCGGAGTCACCCTGGACCCCTGCCTCTCTTATTCCCAGCACATCTCCACTCTGGCACGCACTTGCCGATTCTTCCTGAGCAACATCCGAAGAATCCGACCCTTCCTCACCAACTATGCCCTCCAACTCCTGGTCCAGGCCTTGGTACTCTCCCGCCTAGACTACTGCAACTCCCTCCTGGCTGGCCTCCCTGCGTCCGCCACCCGTCCACTCCAGCTCATCCAGAACTCCTCTGCTCGCCTGGTGTTCTCTCTGCCTCGCTTCTCCCATGCAACTCCACTACTCCGCTCACTCCACAGGCTCCCGATCACTGCTCGCATCCAGTTCAAGACTCTTGTACTAGCCTACAGATGCCTTGACCAGACTGCACCCAGCTACCTCCAGACCCTCATCTCTCCCTACACCCCCACTCGACCTCTCTGCTCCGCCTGCACTAGAAGACTAGCTCTACCTCCTCTACGCTCCCCTGCCTCCAGAGCCCGCTCCTTCTCCACCCTTGCTCTGCAGTGGTGGAATGACCTTCCCACAGATGTCAGGACTGCCCAGTCCCTGACCATATTCCGGCGTCTCCTCAAGACTCACCTCTTCAGAAAGCACCTGTAGAACTCCTCTGTTTTTCCCCTGGGACACATATCACCCTTCCTTAAATGCGCTTTACTTGCTCTTATCTGCCCCCTATTTTACTGCATTTAATCCTGTACTTCACAGTACTATAATCTGCCAAGTGTTTAATCTGTAGTATTTTGTATTTAATTATATCCTGATGTAACTATCACTGTGTGGCAATGTGCCCCGCCCCTGTGTGCATTTGTGTGATGTGTTGTATGGTGCGTGTGTTAATGTTGGTGTATAGTCATTGGTACACGGGATATAAACGGGTCTGTGTTTCACGTGTATTTAAAAATGTATATTTGTATTTAGGCACGGGATTGCACTATCACTTCACGTGCATTTAAAGTATAGTATGTGAGCACGGGGTTGCACAGAATTAATTCACGTGCTGGGATTCAAGTGAATAATTAATTAGTAATTGAATCCCAGCACAACAGTATATATTGATGCACATTTCTTTCACTCGGGGTTGGGTGTTCAGGGCGAAGGAACGGGAGAGAGTGAGGAGATAAATTAATAGTGAACAATTGCTACGTGGTACGTGTTTGTTTAGTGTTCGTCCCTGTGTGTCAGTGTCTGTTCGTTTTGTTTATATATTTATTTTGGCGTAAGTGCCGTGTCCTGTTTTGTGTTTAAAACCTTTTTATTTTGCAATAAACCTTCTGAACGCTACCATTGCGTCTCAGTTTCACTCATCACCACCGTCTGTCTGTGTGTTTCTTCCGGGTCTGACGTGTCACTACCAGCCAGCCTTGTGACACACTGACACTGTTATCTGCTGTATTATTGAATTGTATTTTGTCACACTTGTACTTGCTTGAACCAAAGTCATTGTATTCATCATTGTATTTATCTTGCTCTTAATTGTATTTTTACTTGCACTTGAAATGTATTTGTTTACGACTGTAAGTCGCCCTGGATAAGGGCGTCTGCTAAGATATAAATAATAATAATAATAATAGTCATGATTGTCATGTTATCCATCTATGCTGTAATTGGTGATAGTCACGTTCTCCCCCCACTACCCATTTTGACACCCTAATAATTACTTCTGTAGTAATTATTAGTATCATGGCGCACTATTCTGATACTACTGTGACTCACAAACTGGGTGTGCCCTTCTTGTCTCCCCTGAACTGCAGCTTGTGAGTGAGAAGTGTGGTTGTGGGCAGGGCACAATCAGCTGCAAGCAGATTTTGGTTGAAAGTAAATTAGATATAATTGTTTTTGCTGGTACTGCTTTGAATAACAATGGCACCGTTATTTTGTGAATCTAAACGTTTAGCCCAATAACAGAGGATGAAGTCCCCGTTTGTGTTGAAAGTATACTGAATGTTGATTTTAAGCGTGGCATTAAACAAAAGCCATCTCAAATTGATAACAGTTTATGCCAAAAGCTACAGAGTATTGTATCATTATAAATAATACCACAACCTGACATATTGATGATAACTCTTTCAAAGGTATTAAAAGGTTAGAGAACCTTATTGAAAACATGCAGTATAGAAAGGGTTAAGTTACAAGCGAATTTGGGCATTGCTGCTGATGCGACAGACTTCAAAATACTTTGTTTGCCCTGCTGCTTTTGTCAACTCACTTTCCTCGGGTATGTGTAAATACACCAGTCATTCATTGCACCAAATGCAGCACTGAGGTAGTTCTGAAGATGCTGATGTCTGAACACTTTGTTCGTCCTATCGCTTTGCCTTGTTCACCACGCCCCAGTCTCACTCATGTCGATGTGTAAATCTGCCTTAAAACTGAGATTATTCTGCTGCCTTCAATGGCTGAAAGAAAACTTGCAAAGTTTCAAAATGCTTGTGCTGAATATAAATGATAGTTGGTTATGAGAAGTTTTAATGAGCGAGATTAATGTAACAGGGCATTCTTGAATAGTAAACATGTTGCATCAAAGCAGTGCCTTCTAGAATAGCTCCCCTATTTTAGTTTCCATGAAAACCTAAAGACAAATGACGCAGTCAGAAAAACTCACATTTATGAAACTTGTGCTCCCCAAAATAGACATGCTTCCTGTCTGTTTCTACTGGAAAAACAGACTGTGTTCTTGTTTCCAAGGCAACCTCCAGTTGCATTCAGATATTTATGCAATGGCGTTGTTAATGGATCAAATTACACTTTAAAAAAATGCTTTTACAGCCAATTCTGAAATTTTTGTATAACTAGCTTTATGATTACAGTTTGAGAAAGAAATCAAATGAGAAAAGTTTGAGAAAGAAATATTTTTTTTTTGTTGTGAGTACAGTTTTTTTTAGCTTAAATTAAAAAGAAAAAAAAACGTGATCTTATTTTACCCCTATTTTTCCATTCAATTTGAAATGCCTAATTCAAATTGTCTCCTCACTCACCATTGCAACCCACTTTCTGATCATGACGACTGAAGTTTTGCAGAAACGTGGAAAATGAAATTTTATGTCAATAAATGTAAAGTGTTACATGCTGGTCACATAAATATAGGTTTTAAATACCAAATGGTAGGTTTAGAACTGGAACAGGGTCACCAAAAGAAAGATCTTGGTGTTGTAATAGACTCATTGCTGTCAGCAACCAAACAGTGTGGAAGAAGAGTAACCAGACTACTCCCAAAGACTAAAAGAATGAGCTATGAAGATAAGTTGAAAGAAATTAACCTATTTAGCCTAGAACAAGGAGGGGGGGCATGTTTAAAGTCTTTAAAATCTTTAAAGGAGTTGTCATAGTTAACCGTAACAAATACATTAAGCACAGCACAGAAACAGGACCATATGACACAGTTGTACATTAAGTAGAGACACTTCTTCACACAGAGAGTGGTGAGGCTATTGAATGGGTTACCTGGTCATATTGTTGATGCTGAATCACTTGGATCCTTTACGACTTAGCTTGACAAAGTTTTGAGATCAATTAGTTACTAGGAACGGGACGAGCATATATGGACCGCATGGCCTTCTCGCATTCATAAATTTAGGTTCTTATGTAAGATCCATGTTTTGAAAGAGATCTTTTTTTTTAGTTAGTCCGGCTGCAGCTCAAAATATTCTTTGAAGATCCAGCTATCGAACCCACTCATTCTCTCCTGCCATTTACTAGCAAGATCATATGAAAATGCATTAATTTGACATAAGGACCTGATTTGCACTGTTTAATTGTTTTCTGTTACATAAGGACCTGATTTGCACTGTTTAATTGTTTTCTGTTACCACATTTTATTACCTGTCTGAAAAATGAACCATTACAATAACATGCTACTGAAAAATGTAATAAGATTACTGTAATGCATTACTTCCCAACACTGTTTACAACTATAGCCTTAATTGCTTAATTGAATCTATTAAACCTTCATTCAGTTATTAATCTGTTAATTATTTGATTGATAACCTCTAAAACCTGATGTGTAATTGGCCTTGAAGACCTCTAGTGTGATATCTGTGAAAGTGACATTAAAGGAGAGATCACATGTAAATCGTATATTTACCTGCAGTTTGCTCCCCTGGTTAACTATTTTTCCATCTTGGTAAGCTCCTTGAGTTTTCAATTAGTGTAAGCATATGTATAGCCCCTTAGGAGTTATATATATTTTAGAGCATTCACCAACTCCACAAGACTCCAACGAGAACCCCATGGACGATGAAGACAGATAAATGTTTTCCAATATATATATAGTAGGAGAAGACATTCTTCATAAAGTATTATGTAGTTGATTATTTGTATGAGTTTTTATATTTCCATATTTTGATACATCTTAAAGCACATGTACTAGCTAAGCATTTTCCTGTCTCTCTAAAAAAAAAAAAACTAGACATTTGCAGTCTCTCGTATCTTGGTGTCCGGGCAGAGTGCCAAAGTTAGTAGGTGTCTAATCAAGATGTGTGGAGGAGTGGAGACACAGTGTGAAAACAGAACACCACAAACAAGGGACTAGTTTGAAACAGTTTCTAACAGATTAGGTTAAAATGCTTAAATGTGACGCACTATAGAATGTGATAGATTTGGGTGAGTTTCTCCCCCTTACCAGGAGGTGTGTTAAAGGTGTGTGATAGCAGGGTGGATCCATACTGATTGGAAGCGAGTATAAGAAATGGGGTGGAAATGCTAATATATTCATAGTATTTAATGTAATGTTTTGTTTGACTCGTCAGTCAATTCTTTGATTTGACTCCACGGACGTCTGTGTTATGATACAAACGTATACATTAGGACATTACGATTGTATTAACATTATTTTCTTGTATACATATAAAGTATTTTTGATTTAAAAAAAACACACACACACCTCTTATGAGTTCCGCATCATTTAGAACCAGAATTCTCTTCTGACAATAAATCGACACACACATCGTGTCAGAAATATAAAACAAGATTTTATTTAAGAACAAAAAGGGTGCACAACTAATCTAATAGTACAGAAAGGGAAGGCGATTTGGTTAGAGATCTTTGTGAATAGTATACAGTTCATTGATTTCTTAGTCAAACGATTACAATGACCACAACATTATTAGCATACATGGCTAATATACTACTATTAATTAGTACTCGTTTCCAGTTGTAATCAATCATATTTCATATCAAAATGCACAAGTATTAATTCAACTTCCCATTCAGAACGGAAACCAACATTCCAATAACTAATTTATCGAATTACTTTTACCGTGTTAATTTAGTTTAGATGTGATCTACCAAACTGACAATTATCAACCTCAATTGATTCTTATTCAAATTAACTCAGGAATGGGGCAATGATTAAAATTCTCTGCATTAATTAGGGAACTCCTTTGAATTATACATTTCAACAAACAAAACACATTTCTTGCACACTCTAAAACAGGAAGTTATATTCTATTCCTAGAACAATGTATCCACTAGCTTGACAGCATTTACTAGTTAATTTCTCGATCCATAAAATGTTAAATTTTTGATATGTTGAATCGATTTTCAACAAAGGAGTCAATCTCATTAGCAGCTTCTCCCATATCTTTGGGTCTGATGTTCTGCCGAAGGAAAAGAAGACAGTACTTTGCTTGTTGTAGGCATTGTATTGCGTCGGCTTGCAGCAAAATAGTTCTTTTCAAAGGGAGGCAGCTGTTGATTTCTAATAGTCTTGCAACATTAACTTTGACTTGTCCGAAGGGTTCTGTTTCAGACGTACTCGCTGTTCAAAGAATGCATTGCACTTGAGAAGTTATGTAGTTTGTAACAATGTTCCTGTTATAATTCTTTGGTAAGGCTAAGGGACCTTCCCAGATGCACAGCTGCTGGCTAGTTGCTTCAGTTAATTTTGTGGTTGATTTCAAGCAGTGAAATAAAACAAAGATCCGTTTTCAGATCAATGCAGCGTCCTGTTTCCTGGTTCAGTCTCTCGCAGGGCAGAGAGCAGGGCCCTCTTCAGAGCTGATTTCAGCCTTCTCAGGACACAATTTTAGCCATTTTCGTATCTGATTCTATTCCCACTTCAGAGCAGATTTCAGACATTTTTAGAACCACATTTCCAGAACCACTTTTCGACCCACTTCTCTCTCATTTTCTGAACTCTTTCAGAACATTTCTTCACCATCAGCACATTTCTTTTTCAGTCAGCTTCCCAACTTCAGACTTTGTTCCAGTCTTTTGAATTAAACCTCGACCTGTTTTGATTGGATCGTTGAATTCATGGGTGGTGTTTAACGTCACGCAATGTGCATAAACACTGGTTAATTCGTCTCTGGCCACTCCTTGACCTTGCCCACAGCTCGTGATTGACAGTTGACTCAAATTTCCTTTGTCTTGTGAAGCGTGATTGACCCTCTTCCCCCCTCTCCATGTTGTTGAGGGGGAGAGAACTGGTTCACGTCAATGTCCAGAACTGTCTGTTTGCAGAGATCTCAGTTCATGATGCGTAAAGGAATTTTTACGACTCAGCTTCACAAAGCTGCATTTGTCTACTTTGACTAAAAGATGGGGGGGGGGGGAAGAGAGAGAAAAAAAATGTACTTACAACTCTCAAAAAAGTTTAAACAGTGTATATTACATCCAGCAATAACCTGATTTGACTGCTCTATCCGCTACACAGGTTTTGTCCAAAATGAGCAGTCTGAAAGTCAGACTTATATTTACGTTGCCATGATTCTGAAAAGTCAATATGTATAATTGCAGTACCTTACAGTATCTTCATTGCAGTCTTGCACCAAAATGTCTGTATTCTTTTGCTAAACACACATATGTTGTTGTTTCATTATTCAGCCTTTTCTTATACTCCCTGATAAGTTTTGAAAGTTTAATATCACCATTTTATTGAGTTTAATTAGAGTGAAGAATAACATAGTTTTACAGTTGGGTTTTCTATAAGATTTATGTGTGCAGGTTTTAGATGGTCTAGATACTTTAAATAATAAAAAAAGAGTTTACAAAAAATTGGTTATTTCACTGAAATTTAAATAATGTATATTTCCAATATTGTACCTGCTAAAGTAAGTAAATTACTAAGATTAAGGATAGATTACAGGAAGGTGTATAAGTGTTTATCAACTCCGTAAGTAGATGTCAACTCCGTCAGGCCATTTTACACTGTGAATCTGATGGAGCTGATGTCTTACAGAGTAGACAAAATAATATTTTTCTTACATATTATCAAAGCACCAGAGAAAGCAGCCATATAGTTTTACTAAAGTTTCAAGGTAGCACAAAGAGCAAATAAAATTATACATTTCTAATCTTAAATCATGTTTTAATTTTAGTCTAAAGGATGTACAGAGTTGATATGTTATGGTTGTGACAATGCTCAAAACAAACTAGTTTGGTTAAGTTAAAGAAAAATAAAATACTTAAGGTCATGTGCTGTCCTACTGTATAAATTACCTGTTCATATTGTAATTATTTATTGACCACCTGTCAAACCTGCTATTTCTGACTGAACTTGGGGATCTGCTATCTATATTGACAGTCAGATATGAATAGGATTCTTTTATTGGGTGATTTTAACCTTACAGGAACTGACAGAGCTGGTTCAACATATGAGAGCTACTACATGCTCTCTTGATCCTATTCCTACAAAACTATTAAAATATGTTCTTGGTGTTATTAATATCCACATTTTAAAAATTATAAATGGTTCACTTTCCTCTGGTATAGTTCCCTCAGCACTTAAGGTAGCTGTGGTAAAGCCTATGCTTAAGAAACACAATTTGGACCCTAAAGTCCTCAATAACTATAGGCCAATCTCCAACTTACCATTCTTAGATAAGGTTCTAGAGAGAGTTGTTGCAATTCAATTACAAATGTATATTCGAGAAGTTTCAGGTTTTTTACTGCACATAGCACCGAGACGGCCCTTGTCAGAGTTGTGAATGATCTGCTGATAAGCTCTGATTTGGGCTTTCCATCAGTTTTAATTCTTCTAGAGCTAAGGACTACTTTGATACTGTAAACCAGTGGTGGCCAATACATCATTTTGGTGGATCTCAACGGGCTCCACGATCCACCAGTAAGCTATGACCAACAATTATTAGAGGGATTTAATATAATAAGAACATAAGAACGTTTACAAACGAGAGGAGGCCATTCAGCCCATCTTGCTCGTTTGGTTGTTAGTAGCTTATTGATCCCAGAATCTCATCAAGCAGCTTCTTGAAGGATCCCAGGGTGTCAGCTTCAACAACATTACTGGGGAATTGGTTCCAGACCCTCACAATTCTCTGTGTAAAAAAGTGCCTCCTATGTTCTGTTCTGAATGCCCCTTTATCTAATCTCCATTTGTGACCCCTGGTCCTTGTTTCTTTTTTCAGGTCAAAAAAGTCCCCTGGGTCGACACTGTCTATACCTTTTAGGATTTTGAATGTTTGAATCAGATCGCCACGTAGTCTTCGTTGTTCAAGACTGAATAGATTCAATTCTTTTAGCCTGTCTGCATACGACATGCCTTTTAAAATCGGGATAATTCTGGTTGCTCTTCTTTGCACTCTTTCTAGAGCAGCAATATCCTTTTTGTAACGAGGTGACCAGAACTGAACACAATATTCTAGGTGAGGTCTTACTAATGCATTGTAAAGTTTTAACATTACTTCCCTTGATTTAAATTCAACACTTCTCACAATATATACGAGCATCTTGTTGGCCTTTTTTTATAGCTTCCCCACATTGTCTAGATGAAGACATTTCTGAGTCAACATAAACTCCTAGGTCTTTTTCATAGTTCCCTTCTTCAATTTCACTATCTCCCATATGATATCACCGTGTAACAATATATATTTTTTTTTTGGTTCCTGGGTAGTAAGTGTTATTTCCTAATTGCTTATGCCTCAAAAGTATAGAAAATGGCTATTATTCCCCACAAACTTTGCTTTTGTGACCAGGACAGTGATATTTTGAAATTTACCTATTTTCCAGAACATTCCAGATAGATTCAGTGCTGAGTAAACTTGGAGTAACTTCTAGAAATTTCTAGAACTGTAATATAAATAGTAGTATAAATACAGGGGCCTTAAGCCCACCAGTTCAGTTTAGTTCCAGCTGCCTAAGTGGATACATATCTACATTTTTCTGAGATGGCATCAAGAGGCTGCAAGCATCCGGCAGACGATTTTGCTATGTCTGCGGCCAATTTATCAAGACAAGAGCGAAAAAAGTACTCCCGTGGAAGCATCTGCTAAGATGTGTGAGGCCTACAAGGCATATTTCAGCATGCCTGTCGGGGATCAAGACAAACCCTGGGCGCCTCATTTCACCTCAAGCACTGCAAAAACTCTGGAAGGTAAGATGGACAATTGTTGCTCGAATTTTATGTTATAAAATTTGTTAAAATTTTAAAATTCTAAAAGTTTTTAATTTTAAAATGTTTTACAATTTTCAATGTTATTGAAAAATATATCATATATGAAAAACGTTGCGAGAATCTTACACATTAGTCATGGGTGAAATAAATGTATTTTTGTAGGATGGTACAGAGGGGAAAGAGAGCCATGAAGTTCGCTTTCCCAAGAATTTGGCGGTAACCCACTGACCACTCAAGCAACTGCTACTTCTGCATGGTGGACCCTTCCAAACGTCGGACTGGCAAGAATGCACCTGCTATCACTATCCGGACCTTCCTTCATCCATCGCCCGGTGCCACACTGCCATGAGCTCCCGTACCCACTCCTCCGAGAGAGAGCAGCTGTCTTTAGAAGAGAGCAGCAAGTCAGAGAGCGAGGAAGACGTTGTAGATCCAGATGACAATTTCAGAGGTGGAGCTGAGGAGAAAACCCATACTACCCCAACCAAAAGACCTCAATGACTTGATTAGAGATCTTGGTCTCACCAAGTCCAATGCCGAGCTTTTGACGCCTAGGCTCAAGCAGTGGAACTTGTTGGATGAAAGTGTGCCAGTCTGTTCGATCAAGGAATCGCCACCAACCTTTTTCCAGCTTCTTCACCCGTCAAGATGGGCTCTGCTTCTGCCACAATGTGACCAGTCTGTTCGAGGCAATCGAATCGCCTGTAACCAGAATGAGTGGCGGCCTCTTCATTGACAGCTCATCCAGGAGCCTCAAAGCCGTGCTGCTCCATAATGGTAACAAGTACCGTCTCTTCCCCTGGCTCACTCAGTGCACCTCAAAGAGGATTACAACAGCATCAAGACCTTGCTGGACGCCTTGAAGTATGATGAGTACGGCTGGGAGGTCATAGGAGACTTCAAATGGTGGCATTCCTGATGGGTCTCAAGGCGGTTTTACCAAGTTTCCCTGCTATCTTTGCCTTTGGGACAGCAGGGACACCAAGGCGCACTACCACAGACGGGACTGGCCACAGCGGATCGAGTTCTCTGTGGGGAGGAACAACGTCAAGTGGGAGCCACTGGTGGACCCTCGGAAGGTGCTGATGCCACCACTGCACATCAAATTGGGCCTTATGAAACAATTTGTCAGAGCTCTAGATAAGGAGTCGGTGTCTTCGTCGGACCACAGATAAAGAAGATCCTGGAGTGCAATGAATTCCCCAAGAAGCTCACTAGTAAGGAGAAAGCGGCTTGGAACAGCTTTGTCGCAGTGGTTCGGGGCTTCCTGGGCAATCACAAGGCCGAAAACTATGTGGAGCTGGTTGAGACTCTGGTGAAGAACTACGGCACAATGGGCTGTAGGATGTCCCTCAAAGTCCATATCCTTGATGCTCATCTTGATAAATTCAAGGAGAACATGGGAGCGTGCTCGAGGAGCAAGGCGGCGCTTCCACCAGGATATACTGGACTTTGAACGCCGCTACCAAGGACAGTATAATGAGAACATGATGGGAGACTACATTTGGGGGCTGATTCGTGAAAGTGATTTACAGTATAATCGTAAATCTCGAAAAACTACTCACTTCTAAATCTTTTGTAGTCATTTTTGTATTACTTTAGTATAAATACATGTTAATTTGGATTCATATGTTGTTTTTTTCTGACTTTATGTGAACGAAAAGACACAAATTCACCTGTTTTCTCATTGGAAATAGGTAAATTTCAAAATATCACTGTCCTGGTCACAAAAGCAAAGTTTGTGGGGAATAATAGCCATTTTCTATACTTTTGAGGCATAAGCAATTAGGAAATAACACTTACTACCCAGGAACAAAAATTGTGTTACATAGTGTATTTATAATGCACATTTTTATTGCCTGCATGCAATACGTTACACTTTTCTCTATTAAATGCCATTTGCCATGTGTCTGCCCAGTTCTGAATGCTGTACACCACTGGTTACCTTGCTCCATTTTGAGGTTTCTCCTCTAATCTGTACTTTCTGTTTTCTACATGTTAACCACTCCCTAAGCCATGTGCATGCATTTCCTTGAATCCCTACTGCGTTCAGTTTGAGAATTAATCTTTAATGCGGGACTTTGTCAAAAGCTTTCTGGAAATCTAAATAAACCATATCGTATGCTTTGCAATTATCCATTGTCAATGTTGCATCCTCAAAAAAGTCAAGCAGGTTAGTTAGACACGATCTCCCTTTCCTAAAACCATGCTGACTGTCTCCCAGGATATTGTTACCATATAGGTTTTTTCCATTTTTCTTATGTTTGGTTGACACACTCGCTTACCCGTGGATATGGTGCTGGGAACCTCGTCCTAGGCGGGTCCAGAAATAAAGACAAGTTTGGTGCAGCAGCATCATCAGAAACTGAACCTTGCCTACCAAAAAGCAGGGGAGCTTTCTGAAGAAGCCACAGACAGACAGAAGCATAGCTATGACAAGACTGTCCTTAGTGCCCCATTGTTACCTGGGGAGAGAGTACTGCTGAAAAGACAGGAAATGAAGAATCGAGGTACGCTTGCAGATTATTGGGACAACCCCCCATACTTTATTGTCTCTC
Organism: Huso huso; assembly: GCA_036884735.1. NCBI lineage: Eukaryota > Metazoa > Chordata > Actinopteri > Acipenseriformes > Acipenseridae > Huso > Huso huso. The sequence goes on from CM072669.1 coordinate 27,441,633, forward strand.
AGACACCCCCAGACATACCTGTGTATGTGGTATGACCAGAGCAGGGCAGGGGAAAAGAGAAAGTATTACACTGTAATTTGTTGCGCCCCTGTCCCTTCCCCCAGGTGCTTGTTCCCCCAGATCCTGTATTAGAGATGCCTACTGTTAGGCCAGAGTCTGTGTGGTGGGGCCCTTTTGGTTGGTTGTGTCTTCCAGGAGCAGCAGAAGGAATTGCCCCGAATTTATGTTATAGTTTTTATTTATATAGACATTTGCTTGAATTATTATTGGTTTAAGTTTTACCTGATTTGATTGCACTTGCTGATGCCTGTGTTTCCTTCGCGGTGTCTCCCCCCTCCCCCGAGTGCATTGATTGGCCAGCAAGAATGACTTCTGTCTCCAGCCCTAGTTGTCATGGTGAACCAAAGCCAAGTGATGTCATTGGCTGGTTTACAACCTGCTCCTCCAATGGTCTGCCCTTCCTAATTTTGCCACGGCATTTAAATGTCCTGTGGTTGCTGTAAAGTGGGGTGGAAAGGGGCCCCCTTGACCTGAGGTAAACTATTGAACAAGGTGAGAGCAGAGCAGAGTAAGCGAGTGATTTTAATAGTGTGAAACTTTGGTCTTCTTACGGAGAAGCATAGTTACTACCTACCGGAATAAGAGACCTGTTGGAAGGTGTTCAGGACCCCACTGGTGTTTGGTGCGGTGAGTTTTGGACGTTGTGTAAATTATATTTTGTATTTGCTAATAGCTAATAGGCTGGGTTGCCTAACTTGCTGTATTGTGTTAAATTAATTGTTTATCCTCCCCGGATGTGCAGGTGCTGTAGTTGGGGGTAATTAGTATTGATTTTGCTTGTGTGTGTGTGTTATTTATATATTTATTTGGTTATTTGCGCAGAAGGTATTTTGCGTTTTCATTGCTGTTTGAAATTGTTTGTATATTTATGTTCTTTCTATTTAATTATTGTATGTTTTTCTTTTGATTAATTTAGGACTGCTTCCTGTACACCCGGGACATGACACTGTGCATCCTGTACACCCGGGACACGACACTGTGCATCCTGTACACCCGGGACATGACACTGTGCATCCTGTACACCCGGGACATGACACTGTGCATCCTGTACACCCGGGACACGACACTGTGCATCCTGTACACCCGGGACATGACACTGTGCATCCCTGCACACCCGCGACATGACACTGTGCATCCTGCACACCCGGGACACGACACTGTGCATCCTGTACACCCGGGACATGACACTGTGCATCCTGTACACCCGGGACATGACACTGTGCATCCTGTACACCGGGACACGACACTGTGCATCCTGTACACCGGGACATGACACTGTGCATCCCTGCACACCCGAATACATGACACTGTGCATCCTGCACACCTGGGACACAACACTGTGCATCCTGTACACAACACCGTGACCCTGCAACACATGACACTGTGCATCCTGCACACCAGGACATGACACTGTGCATCCCTGCACACCTGACATGACACTGTACATCCTGCACACCTGGGACACAACACTGTCCATCCCTGTACACACTGTGTGCACCTGTACACCCGCGTCCCTGCACACGTGAGACATGACACCGTGCATCCTGTGCACCCTGGGGACACGACACTGTGCATCCTGTACACCCGGACATGACACTGTGCATCCTGTACACCGACATGACACTGTGCATCCTGTACACCCGGGACACGACACTGTGCATCCTGTACACCCGGGACATGACACTGTGCATCCTGTACACCCGGGACACGACACTGTGCATCCTGTACACCCGGGACATGACACTGTGCATCCCTGCACACCCGCGACATGACACTGTGCATCCTGTACACCTGGGACACGACACTGTGCATCCTGCACACCCGCAACATGACACTGTGCATCCCTGCACACCTGGAATATGACACTGTACATCCTGCACACCTGGGACACAACACTGTGCATCCTGTACATGACACTGTGCATCCCTGCACACGTGAGACATGACACTGTGCATCCTGTATACCGGGGACATGACACTGTGCATCCTGTACACCCGGGACATGACACTGTGCATCCTGTACACCCGGGACATGACACTGTGCATCCTGCACACCCAGGACATGACACTGTGCATCCTGTACACCCGGGACATTACACTGTTATTATTATTAGTTTATTTAGCAGACGCCTTTATCCAAGGCGACTTACAGAGACTAGGGTGTGTGTACTATGCATCAGCTGCAGAGTCACTTACAACTACGTCTCAACCCGAAAGACGGAGCACAAGGAGGTTAAGTGACTTGCTCAGGGTCACACAATGAGTCAGTGGCTGAGGTGGGATTTGAACCGGGGACCTCCCCCGGTTACAAGCCCTTTTCTTTAACCACTGGACCACACAGCCTCCGGGACACGACACTGTGCATCCTGTACACCCGGGACACGACACTGTGCATCCTGTACACCCGGGACACGACACTGTGCATCCCTGCACACCCGCGACATGACACTGTGCATCCTGCACACCCAGGACACGACACTGTGCATCCTGTGCACCCGGGACATGACACTGTGCATCCTGCACACCCGGGTCATGACACTGTGCATCCTGTACACCCGGGACACGACACTGTGCATCCTTGCACACCCACGACATGACACTGTGCATCCCTGCACACCTGGAACACGACACTGTACATCCTGCACACCTGGGACACAACACTGTGCATCCTGTACACGACACTGTGCATCCCTGCACACTTGAGACATGACACTGTGCATCCTGTACACCGGGGACACGACACTGTGCATCCCTGCACACCCGGGACATGACACTGTGCATCCCTGCATACCTGTGACACCACACTGTGCATCCTGTACACCCGGGACACAACATTATGCATCCTGTACACCCTGGACATGACACTGTGCATCCTGTACACCCGGAACATAACACTGTGCATCCTGCACACCCAGGACACGACACTGTGCATCCTGTACACCCGGGATACGACACTGTGCATCCTGTACACCCGGGACACGACACTGTGCATCCTGTACACAACCTGTACACAACACTGTGCATCCTGTACACCCGGGACATGACACTGTGCATCCTGTACACCCGGGACACGACACTGTGCATCCTGTACACCCAGGACATGACACTGTACATCCTGTACACCCGGGACACGACACTGTGCATCCTGCACACCTGGGACACAACACTGTGCATCCTGTACACCCGGGACACGACACTGTGCATCCCTGCACACCTGGGACACGACACTGTGCATCCTGTATACCGGGGACACGACACTGTGCATCCTGCACACCTGGGACACAACACTGTGCATCCTGTACACCGGGACACGACACTGTGCATCCTGTACACTGTGCTAAATAGCCCCTCCGTTCACGCCAATTCTTCCAGTCCACCAACCCCTGTCATGCAATCTCTAGCAAGCACAAACCCTGCACAAACTCTCAGGGTCTGTGCAAGTCAAAGCACGCAAACCCTGGGCAGACTAACCTCCCGCTTTCCTTACCAGCCAGGTGTGAGACAGTGAACAGAAACAAATGTAGTAACAATTATGACACACAACACAAATTGAGCAGTCAAAATCTGCATTCGACTACTAATAAACAGAACACACTACACAGTTAATATAATTATGTATTTATTCGGCTGACACTTTTTTATCATATTAAGTTAACAAAACAATCAACTGAAACAAAAGATTAACTTTCAATCAATCAATCAATCAATCAATCTTTATTTTATATAGCGCCTTTCATAGTGGACCACCATCACAAAGCGCTTTACAAGATGCAGTAACAACAAGAAATCCATAATACTTTAAATACAGAGAAATGCATAATACATGTGTGGCAGAGCAGGGCTCTGCCCTTGTAAATATTGGCAGGGATGGGGTTAAATTTTCCTCCCTGCCCAGGTTTATTGTGTCAGGTGGGTGTAATTAACAATCAATTAGCACCCAGCCACCTGACATAAAAGGAGGCCTCAGCTCCTCAGTAGAGAGAGGTAGCTGAGGAAGCAAGGTTGGTTTTTCTTTATGTGCTGATTTTTGTTAGTTTTGCAATCCAGTGAAGGCATAGCTCAGCCTGGAAGCCTTATTTTTGTAAGTTTTACTTTGTGTTTGTTGTTTCTGTTTTAAAAAACCTTTTGTTTGGCCCTCGTGCCAAACAAAAGGTTTATTTTGTATTTTCTATTTAATAAGTATTTTATTTGAACTGCAGTCTGTCTCTGGGCCTCATCCCTTGCGCCATCCTGTCACATGTGGTGTCAGCAGTGGGATATAGCGCCGCCAGGAGGTTCAGAGCAGTACTGCAGGATTTTTTTTGTGAATAGCAAATTTTTTTTGTGAGTTTTTTTTTTTAAAAAAACAGAAGGATGGGAGGAAGAAGGAGGAAGAGCGGCAAGAGGCAGCAGCAACAGCTGCCACCGGGGGACATCGGCCCTATCTACATAGTAGATGAGTGGTGCCCTAGTTGTGGGGCATTTGGACACACATCTGCCCCACCCAAACAGAGGTGAGGAGAAGGAGGCAGAGAGGAAGGAAGACATGGGAGGAAGAGGAGTGGTGCACCCACTGCATGCAGTACGGGCATGAGGAGCACCACTGCCTGGAGGTCTTACAGGACACAGACCTGGAGTGGGAGGAGCCTGAACGTCCTGCGCCTGAGTGGGAGGAGCCTGAACGTCCTGCGCCTGAGTGGGAGGAGCCTGAACGTCCTGCGCCTGAGTGGGAAGAGCCTGAACGTCCTGCGCCTGAGTGGGAGGAGCCCAAACGTCTACAGCCCAAGAGGGGGGAGTCGGTGCATCCACAGCCCAAGAGGGGGAAGGCCGAACGTCCACAGCCCAGGTATCTGCCAGCAGAGGGAGAATACCTGCTGGTTCCACCTCCGTGGGAGGACTGTGTGTCGCTCCCACCGCCACCAGCAGAGGGAGAATACCTGCTAGTGCCACCTCCTCCGCCGTGGGAGGACTGTGTGTCACTCCCATCTCTGCCAGCAGAGGGAGAGTTCCTGCTGGTTCCGCCTCCACCTCCGTGGGAAGACGACGTGCCGCTCCCACCTCCACCAGCAGAGGGAGAGTACCTGCTGGTTCTGCCTCCATCGCCGCCACCAGCAGAGGGAGCATGCCTGCTGGTTCCGCTGCTGCTGCTGTCCCGAGAGCCAGAGGGGGTGGAGCTGCCGTCCCGAGAGCCAGAGGGGGTGGAGCTGCCGTCCCGAGCCTGGAAGGGGAGGAGCCACGGACCCGAGATCCGGAAGGGGAGGAGCCACGGACCCGAGAGCCAGAAGGGGAGGAGCCACAGACCAGAGAACCGGGAAGGGGAGAAGGCAGACGCTCCTCAGCAGCCCTTGCACATGCTGCTGAGAGGAGCTCAGTGGAGGCGCACCCGACTGCGACGGCAGGAAGTGCCAGCCCGACCTCAGAGGCCACTAGAATGGCCACAGCCACCACTGCCGATGCCGGAGTGGCTGGAACCATTGCCACCCGAGGAGCTGGAACTGTCGTTGCCGGAGTGGCCGCCGTCTCCGCCTGCTGTTGCCGAGGGTCAGCCTGCTGTTCCCGAGGGTCCACCATCTCCGCCTGCTGTTCCCGAGGGTCCGCCTGCTGTTCCCGAGGGTCTGCCGTCGCCACCTGCTGTTCCCGAGGGTCTGCCTGTTGTTCCCGAGGGTCTGCCTGCTGTTCCCAAGGGTCCGCCATCTCCGCCTGCTGTTCCCGAGGGTCTGCCTGCTGTTCCCGAGGGTCCGCCATCTCTGCCTGCTGTTCCTAAGGGTCCGCTGTACATTTTTGTAAGTTTTACTTTGTGTTTATTGTTTCTGTTTTAAAAAAACCTTTTGTTTGGCCGTCGTGCCTGTTTATTTTGCGTTTTCTATTTAATAAAAGTCTTATTTGAACTGCAGTCTGTCTCTGGGCCTCATCCCTTGCGCCATCCTGTCACAACATGATATACAGTAAAAAAAAAAAAAAGCATTATACATTAAATTAGTGGAAAGTGCATAATACATGATGGTAGCATAACACATTAAATAGTAGCAGCAACACAGCAGCTAATAGCAGATATCAGGCTTAAAGAGTATGGAAAGCAAGAGAGAACAAGTGGGTCAGTCCAGAGTCGGAGGACCTCAGCTTGTGGGCAGGGACATAGCGGGTCAGCAGATTGAGGAGGTACTTGGGACCTGTGTGATGAAGGGCATTGTAGGTGAGCAGGAGAGTTTTGAAAATAATCCTGAACTTTACAGGTAGCCAGTGCAGCTGGGTAAGACGGGGGGTGATGTGATCACATTTTTTACATCTGGTAAGGATCCTGGCAGCGGCATTCTGGACTAGATGCAGTTGGTTTATGGTGCGTGCCAGGAGACCACCATATAGAGAGTTGCAGTGGTCAAGTCGAGAGGAGACAAGTGCTTCACAAAGTATCTCCGCATCCGGGGCGGAAAGGTAGGGACGGACTTTGGAGATGTTTCGAAGATGGTAGAAGGAAGATTTGACCACGGAGGAGATGTGGGCATCAAAGGAGAGGTTGCTGTCAAGTACACCAATGCTTCTTACTGTGGGGGAAGGCAGCAGCAGACAGTTTCCGAGGTTCAGGGCAGCTATATTTAGATTCTTAAGTTAACTTTGATTTAAGGTCAAACTGCTTTTCAAATGTAAAGTTATTAACATTCACTGTCTATCACCAAGTTACTAGCTTGCTGCAACTTCTGCTTTAAACTCTTTATTTCATGCAGAAAGTTTTTGTTTTGTACTATAAAATAGTGTTCTCCCCTTCTCTGTCATACTGATTTGTGTTTTATTGTGTACTAATATAAAAGGATTTCAAGACTCTCGACTTCTATCAAGCATAATGTAGAACTTACAGAATCTGTCTTCTGATTCAGAGGATTCTCAGGATTTCCTGGCTATACCAGACCACTCTCCTCCAGCTTCAATCCAGGGTCCCTCCAGCCCCTGATTTTTCTCTCCTTCTGTCATCTCAGTTAGATCCGATCAGGCTCCCGTTCAAGTTTCTCCATGTCTACCTGCCACCCAAGGTTCTAATCTTCGCTGATCAAAGCGACTACAGCCTCAGGATGCTCCTCCCGAGCGACTGTTTTGGAAGGACTGGACTATGAACAAACTAGTAAAAACCCTCCTAAAAATGGCAATACGATTCCAGTAGGGAGTGATCGAGAATCTCTTTTACTTCTCTATTGCAGTTCCATTTCAGCAGAACCAGTTTTTCCACCTAAAAAAACTCCTCAGCAGCACCCAGCCGCTCAGTGTCTCCAACCAGACAATACGCAGTCTGTGCTAGAGCAAGTCATCCCCACAGCCAGCACTTCTAATCAGCAGCCAGCCCCACCAGCCAGTTAAATTCAGCAACAGCACTCACTGATATTTAATGAAATAAAATCATTCATGCAGCCTTTTGCCAACTGTGACAGGGTGCCCACCCCTTGTGTATATTTATTTTATGTATGATTGTTTTCATTTGAATTATTATATTTATATTGTACTTGTGTGCAGACGGACGAAAGCTGTCCGACATTATTATTTATTATTTGAGACCGGCAAGAAGACGGTCTTGTAATATGTAGACGGCGTTGATGGGGTCAAATCCCCATCCCGATAAAAGCTTGTGGGAATGTGGCTGGAGCCTTTATAAGGTAATTGTTAATGGGTAATTAAGGCTCCAGCCACAGAATATAAAAGACCCACTCCAGGTCATTGGGGAGGAGAGAGTTTAGAGGAGTTGAGAGCGAAAGTGAATGCTACCAGTGAGAGATCCAAAAAGGTACTCTTTTACACCAATATCATTATTGTTTGTGTTTGTTTTACTTTGGCCAACGAGCCGTTTTGTTTTTGATGAAGTGTTTTTGTTTTTTGTATAAATCTTTTATTTGATTAAATACGAACGCAGCAGCGCCATTTTGCCCTGTGCGACCTGTGTTATTGTTTCATTTCCCTGGTCTGACGTCACCCACACACACCACCCGAGCCATCTTTGTGACACCAAAACATTATCTTCGGTCAGTGACAAACTGAGCGATTTGGATAAAAGGGTATATACAGGTAGTGGACAAAAAAAATGGAAACACCTAGGTAAATGAGGGACACCAAGTATATTGAAAGCAAGGGCTTCCACACAGGTGTGGCTCATGCATTAATTAAGCAAATAATATCCCAGCATGCTTAGGGTCATGTATAAAAATGCTGGATAGGCCTGGTTGCCTATAATTATGGCTAGCATGGCTGCAAGAGGAGACCTCAGTGACTTTGAAAGAAGGGTGATTGTTGGGGGTGCGTTTGGCAGGAGCTTCAGTGACCAAGACAGCTCAACTTGTTGATGTTTCATGAGCAACGGTGTCTAAGTGACTTTACATTGGTGTTTCCATTTTTTTGTCCACTACCTGTAATATCAAGCAAGAGAAACAAAGCTCAGCTCTCTCACTAATTCCTGCAGCAAACACTGTAGCGGCTACTACAGTTTCTTCCGGTTCCGCTCTAACCTCCGTCATTTCATCAGATTCTCCAATTTACAACCTTGCTACTACATCTGCATACGGCTCCTCTCCAACTTCAGCTCACCGTCACTCAATATCTCCGCAAATCAGGCACAACATAATCAAAGGTAAGGATGTCAATCTTGTTGTCATTATTAATGGCGACATCATAGTTTCTGGATCACAGAGTTGTGGATTGTGGAGATCTATCAGTTATTTAAAATCCAGAGACCCCCGATTACTGAAAAATGTAACATTGGGGGAATTTGTCCTCGCCTTCTCTATATTCAAAGATGTGCAATGTTCTACAAATCATAATCAAAGAGCTGAACTAGACTCCTATGAATATTACATAGTGGAACTGTCTGTCAGATTTTTTGATTATCACAGAGCTTTTTCAGCATCCGATAACCACATAATTGACTGGGCACAACCTGATTCAGATTTATTTAATATAATTGTTGGCGGTCTCAGAGCCAACGCAAGTGGGGTCTGCACTTCCACAACTCACTCAACATCCCTGTGCCCAAAGGCAGTAATAGCATCAACTTCGAAATCAGCACCTGGCACCTCTGTACCTCACTACTCAAACATAATCCTATGCATGCTAGATTCTCCAGAGGGAGACAAATTTGTAATAATTTTAATACTGGTTTCTGCTCAAACAGGCAATGTAAATTCATTCATATGTGCAATACTGGCGGGGATGCCCATTCCAATACAATCTGCCCTCTAGCTCTCAAGTGACTCTCTCCAATGTCACAGTCTCCACTCCCATAAACATTCTGGCTTTATCCAAAAAACTCCAGAATCACCCTGACATCATTTTCACCAGCTACTTAATCAATGGACTAAAAAATGTGTTTTCAACCAGACTCAGTCAAATTCCTTCCTCCTCTTTTCAAAGCAAGAACCTTTGTTCTGGCATTCAAGAACCAGAGGTAGTTCATTCTCTTATCGAAAAAGAAATTAAGAAAGGTTTTATTGTCAGTCCCTTTTTAGCTCCCCTGTTTGCAGTCTACAGAATTAATCCCATCGGCATCGCTACTGGGGAAAATGTCAGAAAAAAGTGCCCCATCATCGATTTAACAGCACCATGGGGGTCAAGCACCAGGAGCATCAACTTGCTCATTCCTCATGATCAAATCTCTCTTCATTATATTACCATTTCAGATGCAATTCATGCTAATAAATTAGCAAGCCGAGGTTCCTGGTTAGCTAAAGCAGATATATCAGATGCAATTAAAGTAGTGCCAATCCACCCTTCTCTTCATCATTTATTTGGTATATGCTGGTAAGGGAAGTTCTGTTTTGCTACTCAGTTAACTTTTGGCTGCCGCAGCAGCCCGAAGATATTCGATACACTTTCAGAAGCATTATGCTGGATACCTCAACGCTTACCATGTTCCATTTCTGCTTTATCTTCTTGATCTCTCCTCCTTTAAATCTGCCAGCAGAAGCGATTTCTAATCTTAAAAGTTTATTTTCAGAAGTCCGCGTTCCGCTTTCAGAAGAAAAAACAATCACCCCCCTGCATTCTCTGGAATTTCAGGGAATCATTCTAGACACTGAAAAGTTGGAAGCCAGCCTACCCAAGTCTAAACTCAACCATATTTGTTTTCTTATTCAGAACTTTAAGATCAGTAAAACAATCAGGAAACATGCACTGCTTTGCTTGCTGGGTCATTTCAACTTTGCAATTCGCATTATCCCCCAAGGGAGGACGTTTATATCTCAACTACTTGCGCTTGCATCGACAGCAAAAAACTTGGACTCTTACATGAATGTTTCGTCAGAAGCTAGGAAAGACATTAAAATGTTGTCTCCATATCTAAAATCCACAGCTCTTCTTGAAATATACCCAATAGTTGATGCTGCCCAGCTATGGGGTCATCTCTGGTATAAGAAATCATTATTATTCTACTGCGATAACATAGTGTGGCCGAGCTGTTGCTGCGATGACGTCACGGACCAGGAAGGAACGACACATAAACAATTAATGGGCGGGTGAAGCTGAACGCAACGGTTATTAAATAATAAAATAAACAAAAGATTTAAACAAACAACAAACAAAAAAGCCCAAGGGCCAAACAAATAAACAAATAATTATCATGCTGGTGTAAACCAGCACGCTTAGCAGTTATTTCTAAATTTCGTTTTCTCTCTCCTCGCTCTCTCCGCTCTCACTCCTAACACACTCTCCCCGAGGGTAGAGAGCTGCAGGTTTATATACAATGACCATCTCCCGATTAGCAACAATTAATCAATGAATTAACTCGGGATATGGTCACCATCTGCACGAGTTTAATAAGGATGCATGACTGTCAGCTAGCTAAATAAATCACTAGCTGATCAGTCACACATCCTCACGAGGTTTTTAAACTATAAAAACAATAACAAATACGCGGTGCTTTTATCTGCACCGCAAACAATAATACAAATCATAATAAAACAGTGCACAAATATATATATAGGGGCGGGACACTTCGCCACATATAGCTACAGTGCACATTATAAATAAAGACTGTTCCAGTTCCCCGCTTATCATGCATTTAATCTGGCGGCTAGTATGGATGTCAGTTTCAGCATCTAATCAAAAATATGGGTCGCTGGACCTCATTAGCAGTCGAAGCTTATATTCGTTCTTCATCATCTGAAATATCCTACCCATCAGTCCATTGCTAGTATGTCCAGAGTGGGAATGACCTTTCCGCCAGGGCCACCAAAGATTTCCTCCTAAAAAGAAAAGTTTTTTTTTCTTTCCACTGTGTGGAGGGTCTTCACATAGTCAGTAGGGTACAGCTTACTAACCCCTTTGTTATGTTAAGTGTTTTCTTTCTTTTTCTCCTTTTCTATATGCATTTGTGGTTTCCGTTTTCTTCTCATAGGTGTCTTCAGCGGGGAGCCGGGGGTCCATTCTTTGGCGGGTTAGTGACTACACTTTCTCCAACCCTTTGTAGCTTTGCTTCGTTTACCTCTCAGAGGAGGGTTCCCCGCGAGTCAGAGGGGACCACGGCCAAACACCTCCTTTAGCATGCATGATCCCTTGTCTTCTCTTTCAGGTTCTGATGCCTCTATTTATGTGAGGGCCCCCAAGTGGTGGGACACCTCTCCTGTTTGTTGGGTCTCCTCAGCGACGGAACCCCCTTCTTTATGTTGGGCTTTTGAAGAGGCGGAACACCCTGCTCTATATGTTCTAATAACTACTAATTCCATGTTTTCTTTCTATTTCGCGAGCCTCTTCATATGTCGGGTCACCTTAGAGACGGTGTCCCTCTTCGTATGTCGGGTCACCTCAATGACGGTGGTCCCCCTCCTGTTTGTTGGGTCTCCTGAATGACGGAACCCCCTTTCTATATGTTTTATATGTTACTAACTCCATGTCTTTAAACACTACATCAGGTGGCCTTACTCCACCCTGTGAACTGTAGGTTCACGATATATACAGAGGCAAATATTACTTTACAGTACTGTTATCTGTTGCTCTTTTTGACCAGTACAATAACAATGTTTTTATATTTTCTGCATCAATGGGCAGTGTTTTTTTTTTTTTTTTTAAATGGCATCAATTACAGGGCTTCAAAGCAGCTAAAAGTTAATATTGAACAAATGTGTGATGGAGAATGTGCCAGGAACCTGCGACGTTAGCCTCTTTAATGTCAGTTGTAGAGAGTGGCAGGTGTTTACACAGATAAAAAGGCACCAAGGAAATTGGTTCTCCATCTGCTGGCAAACACTTGATGGGATATTAGAGTTCGTTAAAATCCATTTCTGCCTGGTGGGTTCTATAATCAGCCAGTATTGAACAGAAGGGTATTCTGCAGAAAGCTTTGTTTAAACTAGTGTTTCTTCCAGCTGTTCATGATGGTTACAGTAAGTGATAACTCTGAGGTGATGACTATTAGGTGATTCTGTAAGTGCTGTGGACTTTCCTTTTTGTAAGGTCCTGTGTGTGATGTAGAGTATGTAGTCTGATTCTGTATTGTGTTACTAAAGCTGGATCTTCCTGGGTTGTCAAACCCCAAAAGGTGTTGCCAATCTGAGCCAATACACGAATATAGTACTGTGTTATAGGGGACAAATCATTTTTAAAAACATGTTTAAAAGACGCTTTTGTCAATGCATGTCACTCATAGTGTTTAGCATTTATTTGTGCAGTTGCTTTCTATATATACTATATATACTTATATAGAATATCTTCCCCTTAAAAATAAATCATCTTGGCTGACTCCATTTCTGACTCCATGTTTGTTTAGGGTTTTAAAACATGAAATGCACTTATGGATTTCTTTATTTAAAATTCAACATCAATATGTTGTTTTTAATTTCTTACCCTATTTTATATCTTACAATATGTGTTTTCTATATTTCTCTATTGTTGTTTCTGCTCAGATAGTTATTTGTCATGCACTTAATAACTATTCCTGCAAAGTGTCCTTCGGAAAAAACTCCTTTATGCTGTCCTGTAACGACCACAAACTTTCTACAAGGATGAAATAAATATGATCTTTTTATGCATTTGTGGTGTCTGTGACTGAACGTCATTGTATTAGAAACAGTTTTGAACATACCAACAAAAAACTATTTCGGTCTCACAGAAAATCCCCAGATGCTTGAAGCTACTGTAGAAATTTTAATTTGTTATGTTTAGTGAATAAACATACACCTAATTGTGTCTGCATATCACAACCTGGTTAACTAATAATGCAATAAGGCTGTACTACATTTGTCTGTTCGCTATATTGCAGTTGTTCAACTAATGCTTATTTCTCCCCTTTTTGTTATTTTTTCTTTATTCTTTATAAAATTAGGTCAACTAAAAGGGATTTAACATTAAATTCACTCAGGTGCTAAAACTGCAGTGATGAGTTATACTGTATGTGCAAGGTTCTGGATAGTGTGTGTTTAAGTCTCATGAAATTAGTTGGAGACAAGCTGATGAGAAGCAATGACCCTCTGCAGTACGAATTAAAATGGTGTGCTGCTTTTTAATATGAAAATTTTGAAAAAGCAAGTCAACAAAGTTTTAAAAATATTTACGATATATTCATAAGTGAAATGGAGTTAATACACTGTCGGGCCTCTGTCAGACGATAAACGGGCTGCCTACGGCCCATGGGCCGTGGGTTGCGTGTCCCTGGCCTAAAGGAACAGGAACTTCGCTTAAAAGAACACCTTTTTGGCACTGATAGCGATTAGTTGCTAACCCATTCAAATTTGATACAGTACTGTTTTGTAACCTGATAACTCGTCATCATCAAACTCAAATCCAAATGTTTTATTCAATCTTTTCAAAACTGACTTGTCATTGCGAGAGTAGTCTAAAGCTGCTGCTGCATTTTTACCATGTGTAGGGGTATTTTGTTAATTTAGTTTGTCCGTTAGTTTATTAATGTTTGTCAGTGTGACAGAGATCGAATGATTCTTGGTGTTAGATCTCCCTCCCAACCTGTGAGGGCGCTGTGTAAAGGGAACAGAGTACCCTGGACTAAATGGCATGACAATTTATTCCTTGGTTAGGTGGAAGTCGGCCATCTAGAAAAGGGGCGGAGCTACGGTACCCAAACTCAGTGACCCGGATGGGAAACGGCGTGGTATCTGCGGATTGGAGGAGTGGATGCGTTTGTTAACCTAGGGGTCATGGGGGAGGGTATATAGGGGTCGTAGTGTAAGCAATCTGTTCCTTTGTAAATGGTTAGATAAGACCTAAAAGGAGACCCCTGTGTTTTGCTGAAACCGTGAGTGTTTCTGTGTTTGTGTTTCGTAACTGTTTGTCTGTTCTATAGACTACTCATAACACGGTCCGGAGCTGTAGCGCAAGCCAGCACCAACCCCGACATCACTTTCACCTCTTCATTCACTGAGGACTGTCTTGCACCACTAGCACTAATTCACTGTCACTAGAAACTGTGTTTGTGTTCTGTGTTTAGTGTGGGTGTGTTAAAAAGACTGGACTTTTGGTTACGGGTCAAACCCGGGGATTACAAATACCGAGTGATACACGCCGCTGTATCACTCCATCATTATTATTTACAAGTGTTCGCCATAAGGACATTGTTAAATATCAATAAACACCCTTGCACCTGGAACCTGGAGTCTGTCAGTTTGTATCTGCACTGCATTACTCTCACCTGTGTTCACTTACCACTCTGTCACAGTCATTTAGTTTATTATTATAGTTTATTAACATACGCTTGCCTATGGCTTTCCTCTTACTCATTTTGTTCATTTCATATGCTGATGCATGTGCATCATGGAATAAGTAATAAATACATTTGTATTTATTAATTCATATCGTGATTGGACTTGGCATATTGTGTCTGGTGGTCAACTCTGCCTTAGAGAACACTTCGGCTAAGAGAACACTTTGCTTGCTTCCCGAGGGGTGTTCTCTTAGCCAGAGACTGCTGTAATTATCTTCAACTGGAAAACAACGTATATACAAATCAATTGGCTTCCAAATATGAAAGAAGAATTGGAACTCCAGTAGCAGATTGAGTTGTTATATACAATTTTGTCTCTAAGTTCTGAAAATCGAGATTTTGGTTTGCTCCTCAGTTACTAATGCATGTTAAAGAGTAAACAGCTTCAAATGTCATTTTAAACTCTGCCCACTAGCAGCGTAAAGGAATATCCCCTAGAAAGTGTCCTGAGGGCATCAGATAATTCTAGGGCATTTGCCATTTACTCCCACCTTTCACTTCCAGAGCTCGGCAACTCTACAAAATCAAGCCACCCTGTCCCTAACCCAACCCCAACCCTAACCTTAAGCAACCCCGGCCCTAAAACCTCACCTCAAACCCAATACCTAACCCTAAACCTAACCGTTAAGAATCATCTGATGCCCTCAGGACGCTTTCTAGTGGATATTCCTGTGTGCTGCTTGCCCAATAACTGTAGAGAATAGGTGGGGCTGGAGTTGAAAGGTCACATTGTCACATGATTTGAATGGAATGAGGAAGGCTGCTCAGTTCCAGAACTTAGGATCTCTATTTAAAGCTTGAAGGAAGTTCAAAGCCAGGTAAGGGCAGATTTAGAGAATATTTAGTTGGTTATAACTAGAAGTTCTGATTTTCGGTTTTAACCAATAAAAACGATACCCCCCCCCCCCCCATACAAAAACAATTAAATCGATGTATAGCTAATAATCACCGTAAAACACCATAAAAAAACATTACAAATATTTACTCAATTCATGTTGACTTCACCCCTTTGCCATTAAAAAACAAGCCTAATACACTAATACAGTGTAGATGGGCTACAGTATGTCCCTCCCTCCGGACTTGTATCTATCATTGATATGTTCTGAATACTTTAAAACCACCCAACTACTAAGTGGCAGCAATTTCTATTGGAGACTCCGCTTGTGAGATTTAAAACAAGATTACAATTAGGAATGGAGGCTTGTTCACGGGATTTATAGTACAGTTAAGATACAGAGGATTTAAAACAGAATTGCAAATTGTGGCAACATGTTAAAAAAAGGGGAAGAATGTGCCCGTGACCATAAGGATTTCATTGTGGAAGACAGCAAAGGAAAGAAGGTACTGTCGAGTTACTATGCATATTTTGACAGAAGAAAAGTAACTGAAAACAATAATTTCATACAGTATATAAAAAGCGAAAAGCCACAAAAAAAAAACAATTTAGATAGAACTCGAAAATAGCTGAAAATAAGCACCAAAAAATGAAATTAATAAAAACCGAAAAACAGAAGGCCTAGTTATAACTCAATATTGCAGCAAAAGAACCCAGTTCCTTTAAGAACACCATGAAATAAAAATCAATTTGAAGTTACACTTTAAGGATGATGTAGAACCTTATAGCAGGAACAGAAAGGAAGCAACTCCAGTATGTATGTATTTTTCCATGGAAGCCATGATCCACACCAATATATTAATATCTTAAGTTAGCCAATCATTAACAATCTACTGTTTGACATCTGACAGCTGACGTGTTAATGCGGTGGAGACATTGAAAAGTAATATAATCCAACAAGAGAGCAATTAAGGATTTAATTTATACCTAATAGTCTGCATTACCTCTATTTAAACAACTCATATTTTATCCATGCAATTATCTATGTTCTTACTGACCCTGACTCATAGGTGAATTGGGGCAGCACTTAAGAATTTTACTTTGTATTATACACATTACTAGAGAGGAAATGACTCACAAATTCCTTTGGTAAGGAGCACTGTGATTTACTGCTTCAGTGACACTTGTACAATAGGCCTATTGAATGTTCTTAGTCACGGCTGAATTACTGTAGCTAAGAATGATTACTATTTGGCCATGATAATTACTTTATATCCTTCCTGCTGCATGTTTAGCTCAGACTTGTTCATTGGTATTGCTGTGGCAGTGAGACCAGTTGCACTCTAAACTGTAACTGTTTATTTTAAATACCCCAGTCAATGCACAGCCAAAAACATCCATGTTCTTGGTTTTCAACGTTCTGTTTCTTAAAGCAGATATCACTAGTCTTGCGTGTCTCTCTGGACAGTTAACTATTAAAAATACTAAGAAATAAAACCAAAAAGACTATAATGTAATATTTAATATTACAGCATCTTGCCTTCCTTGACTCTATCATGTATTATAGGGATATATTTTCACAATAGAACCCTACTGTACACAGCCAGGAATGGCCAATGGGAGAGTCAGCATTGAACATTTTCTGTCCCAAATAGCATCATGAGAAAAAACAATAATGGGGCCTGTTTACAATGAGATAGTGTGCTGCATTTTGTAGACATCGTTCTTATTCTTAAAATAAATTATACAAAATTAAAAAATGTACCTTGCTGACTTGCTGTTGTTTAATTTTCTCTGTTTTCCACCTGCTCTGGCAAACATATCCAAAAAGTACCTTTGGTTCATCATGATATAAATAATATTCTATTATAGAATAAATAAATGGAATGGAATCTTGTGATGTCGATATAATTGCTTGACATTGATGAACTATCAATCATAAATGAATGTTCACAGACGCCTTGAGACTCTGAGCGCGAACAATTACATCACATAGCAACCATCGTCGACTTCCGTGATCCGGGTTAGATTCGAAAAAAATGATGCTTGACAAATGTATTTTATTTGTTTGTGAAGAAAACCTAGATTCCTGGATTATCTTATATGTGATTATATTATGTCCTTCAGTGTCTGGGGGGGGTAAAAGTGGAAGACATAATGGAGCATATAGGCCTATGAAAATTCTGGTTGGGGCAACTTTCAACAGTTTTCACTGCATTTCGGGGGTAGCTCAGGCAAGTCTAGTTTCGTCCAAAGCTTCAGAATCGATGCTGGACGAATCTGGTTGGCCCATGCCATTAATTTGGGCGAGTCTAGTTTCGTCCAAAGCTTCAACATTGATGCTGGGCCAATCTAATTTTGCCTATGACAGTTATTTGGGTGACTCTAGTTTTGCATTTCTACACTCTCCCCTGGCAGCTTCCAAGTGCATGTCGGGGTACCTGCCTCGCCTCCACTTCTGGCAACAATGTAGCCACAGTGTGCTGGGTTTCCAGCGGCAACGCTGAAAAGGCAGGACACCAGGGCTGGTTTTAATAGTGGTTAAAACCACACTTTTTATTAGCTCTCTCTCACAAAAAGGTAAAATCAAAAAGTCTCACTCTTCCACATGCACAGTGCGCAGGCAAACTCGCCACACACACACACAGAGAGAGAGAGAGAGAGAGAGAGAGAGAGAGAGAGAGAGAGAGAGAGAGAGAGAGAGAGAGATCACAAAGTCAGGTAAAACAATTGCTCACCGGCTGGCTGCATTCCAGACAATATTTGTTTTATTTGCCATGTTTGTTCTATCTGAAACAAAAACACATGGAAATGTTAATAAATGCCAAGTTATTGTGTTATCAAAAACACAAGCCAAGTTTCAACAAACATTTGGGGCAACCTTGCACATTACAAAGCAAATAGGCACAACTGTCAAACTGATGGCTAACTTGGTTTTTAACGTGTTTTTCAGGCACAATAAAAGCAGATCGAACTTGCATCAAAAACACAAGCCAAGTTAGTAGAAACAATGAGGGCAACTGTAGCAGGGGGAGACCTGTGCTGACGCTTCTGGTGTATTCAAAGTGCTGCAGGAAGAGGGCAGCAGCCGTTCAATATCCGCCGGTTGGTCACGGCAATGACACGGAGAGGTGGGAGAGAGGGTGTGTGGGCTTTCCTTCTCTCTGAGTGGCTGAGAGGCGGGTCTTGGGGGGATTGCTGGCCCTATAAAATAAAATTCTGCTGTTCCCTCAGCTCTGCCCTTTTAAGAGACGTGCAGACGCTCTCGTCCGGAACTGTGACACGGCCGGGAAGGAAAATCCCAAAAGAAAATGAAAAGAACACAACGAAAGAGAATAGGGGTAGCGGTGAAAACCATGGGCAGACCACATAAGTATTTTTAGCAGGCTGAGGGAGCGACAAGAGTAAGACGGAGACCCAGACCGTGCGTGTAGCGACAGTCGGGGTGAAGCTGCCGAGTGCAGCACCTTTTATTTGTAGTTTTGATTACTGTGTTTTATTTTCCTTTTTTCTTTCGCCTTTTGCTTATTCTTTTGTTGAGCACCTGTGAGTGCGCCTGCACCTTTAATCTGTATCGCCTCTGGTATTGCTGTGGTTCTGTCTACCATCGTTGGTAGGCAGACCACGGTCAACAGCGCCCTCTGCGTGCTGAAAAGGGGAATACCCAACTTTAATAAAACTGAGCACCTGTGTGGTGTTTCAAGTTCACCTTTGTCTCCCCTCTGTCAGTGAATTACCCACCACCCTTCCACAGCAACATTGACCCCCACCACTTTTACAGTTGTGCCTATTTTGCTTGATGCTGGCCAAGTTTGCCCCAATTGTATCTTCTAACTTAGCTTATGTTTTTGATACAAGTTAGAAGAAACAATTGAGCAACCTTGACCCCCACCGCTTTTACAGTTGTGCCTATTTTCTTGGTGCTGTCCAAAGTTGCCCCAATTCTTTCTTCTAACTTAGCTTGTGTTTTTTTTATACAAGTTAGAAGAAACAATTAAGGCAACCTTAGCCCCCATCGGTTTTACAGTTGTGCCTATTTACTTTGTGCTGGGCAAGGTTGCCCCAAAGGTTTTTTTCTTTCAGATATCACTTGTATGTGTGGTGGTGGGGGGTGGGTGGGTGGGTGTGTGTGTGTGGGGGGTAATGGCAAAAGCATTTGAGTTCAAAGTTATATTATTAGACTATTTTCATAGCATTCAAAGTTTCAAGATGTGATTTACCTATGCAAATGGGTAGTAAAAAAGCATTGAAATGTACAAGTTTTTATTGATAGTTACTGATTTTTACTTTGGTAGAAAAGTATAAAAGCATAGTGTGAAAGTGTGGTTTGCAGTGCTCAAGTGTACAGGTGACGCAGGGGCTCCAGCAATGACAGACACAAAGTTACGATTCAAACAGCACTTTAATAATGCTCTTTTTTGAGTTTGAGACCGTTAAATAATAAAGCTGGCTCTACCCAACAATGGGTATTGCCAGCATATAACAAAAGGGGTTGCAATCCTGAAATAATAAGACAATGACAAACACGCAACACAGACACATAAACACACCTCCAGACTGTGTGTGCTCTTTGTGCAGGTGTGGTGCTCTCAGCAGTGGTGGTGTGTACTTTCAGGTCCGGGCTTAGTGCTGGCTTCATGCTGCAGCTCCCGGCTTCATATTAGCCATCTGGCAAAGAGAAATACAGACCATTTATCAATGGAAAACACTCCATTCACATTTCCAGTCCTTGTTTCCTCCCTGTAACAGGGGAGATCTGGACTGACTATCTGGCACATGCGTGGTACTGCAGGTAGAGGGCAGCAGTCTCGTAGGATCTGCCTGTCAGTCATGGTGATGACACGGAAAGGTGGGGAAGAGGGTGTGTGGGCTTTCCCTCTCTCTGAGTGGCTGAGAGGCGGGCCTTGGGAGATTGCTCGGCCCATAAGAACTGCGCTTGGTTGTGCATTCTGGTGGCCGTGTTTGGGAATGCACAGTGACACTGACAGAAGACGTCAGTTTAAAAACAAGGACCAGGCAAGCCTGGCTGAGGAAAACAGCCTGCCTTAAAATAATTTAAAGAAAAATAGAAGAAATAATTACGTACCCGAGGGGACGTTTCTAGCTGTTTTTAGACCCCGTCCTGACCGGCTTAGCGGCAGTGGGGGCACTGCGTAAGCAGCACTTTTGTTTGTAGTTTTATTACTGTGTTTTATTTTTCCTTTTTCTTTTGCCTTTTGTTTTCATTATTATTTTCAAGCACTTGTATGTGCACTGGACTGTGTACCTGTATTGGTAACCCTGTGGTCCTGTTTACTGTTGCCAGTATTCAGGCTACGGACAACAGCACCCTGTGCGGATGAAAATAAATCAGTGTGCCTGAGCGGCGTTACAAATAAAGTTCTGTCTCCTTTGTGTCAGTGAATTGCCCACCACCCTTCCACACTCCCATTAACCACAACAAAAGGAGCTGACTACGGCGTCACGCCCCCCCTAAAGTACCCTAAGCCCCCTTCCGATAGCTAGTTCAATCACGTCTCCTCCAATTCATGACTGAAACTCCGCTCACTGTACTAGGGTGAGGACTCCTGGTACAGTGACACCGCCCCCTTCCTGAATGGCCGGCTTCCGACTGCCCCTGGAAAGAACTGCACAACCATTTAGTACCACCATTCAGGAACACTCGGCTGAATCTACCTTACCCATTACACCCCCCCTCCTGGGAAAAGTAATCCGCATTTTGGTGATCTTTCCCTGCATGGTGAGTCAAGAAATACATGAAGGGTTGCAGTGCCAGATACCACCGAGTTATCCGGGCATTGCTATCCTTCATCGTGCTTAACCATCGGAGTGGGGCGTGGTCAGTGACGAGATTGAATGTATGACCCAAGAGGTAGTAGCATTAGGTCTGAGTGGCCCATTTAATGGCCAGACATTCCTTTTCTATGACGGAGTAGTTGCTTCCGAGGGAGCATTTTCTTGCTTATATACAGGATAGGGTGTTCTACTCCGTCGACCTGCTGGGACAAGACCGCCCCCAGACCAACATCCGAAGCGTCGGTGTGAAGGAGGAATTCCTTATCAAAATCTGGTGTGATTAGGGCGGGGGCTTGGCAGAGTCTTTGCTTAATGGTATCAAACACCCCCTGACATTCCCCTGTCCATTTAATTAAATTTTGTGCACTTTTTAGTGAGGTTCACTAGAGGGTTGACCACTCTGGCATGCTTGGGGATGAATCATCAGGAATAACCGACCAACCCCAAGAGAGACCTCACCTGGGACTTAGTTTTTGGGATTGCCGTTTCACCTGCCCATGTCCCATAATAAATCCTAAATATTGGGTTTCTTCTTCGGTAAGTGCACATTTACCCAAGTTGGCTGTCAGCTGGGCTACCTCAGAGCCGGCTGTGACCCTAGTCAAATGCTCTCGCCAGGTGGAGCTGTAGATAAACACATCATCAATATATTCTGCTGCATATTCATGATGTAATTATTATTATTTGTTTATTTAGCAGACGCCTTTATCTAAGGCGACTTACAGAGACCAGGGTGTGTGAACTATGCATCAGTTGCAGAGTCACTTACAATTACGTCTCACCCGAAAGACGGAGCACAAGGAGGTTGCAAGTGACTTGCTCAGAGTCACACAATGAGTCAGTGGCTGAGGTGGGATTTGAACCGGGGACCTCCTGGTTACAAGCCTGTTTCTTTAACCACTGGGCCACACAGCCTCCTATGATGTGGGGGTAAAACCTAGTCCATTAGGCTCTGAAAGACAGCGGGCACACCATGTAGCCCAAATGGCATGGTTGTGAAATGAAACAGACCATCAGGGGGTAGAAAATGCAGTTTTCTCACATAATCTGCGGGTTAATGGGATCTGCCAGTATACCTTCTTCAGGTCCAAAGTTGAGATGAATCTCGTCGTTCCCAGTCTGTCGAGAAGCTCGTCGATCCGAGGCATGGGATATGCATCAAACTTGGCAATAGTGTTTACCTTGCGGAAATCAACGCAGAAACGGTTGGTGCTGTCCTTTTTGGCGACTATCACAATCGGACTGCACCACTCACTCCTGGAAGGCTCAATCACCCCAAGTTCGAGCATCGCCTGTACCTCTTTGTGAATGCCACCTCATCCTCTTTCCGGGATCCGGTAAGGTCTCTCTCAAACCGTGACACCTGGTGGAGAGATAATGTCATATTCAACAAGATTAGTTCTGAAAAAACATCCTTGAACTCCTCAATTAACTTACGCAGATCTCTCTGCTGATCGAAATGTGTTTTGTGCTAGAAGTCTCTAAATCATCCTTTACCTCGCCTGGGGCTATACGTAAGGCGTTACTTGCCTGCCTCGGCTTTAATAAATTGATATGGTAAATGTCACGTTCATTGCAGCGATCGGGCTGCCGAATTTCATAATTCACTTTCCCTATAGCCCGAATCACCTCATATGGCCCCTGCCATTTAGCATATAGCTTAGATTCCAATGTGGGAAGAAGCAGCATTACCTTGTCTCCTGGCCGAAAGGTCCGAATCCGTGCATTTTTGTTGTAATGCTGCTGTTGCCGGCGCTGAGACGATTTTAGATTGTCCAGGGCCAAACAACCAAATCCAGGCGATCACGGAGTAGGAGCACATGCTGCACTACATTTTTGGATGAGTCTTTATGCTCTTCCCACCCCCCTCTCAACAGATCGAGGATGCCGCGAGGTTGTTGGCCATACAAGAGCTCAAAGGGGGAGAACCCTGTCGAACTCTGCAGCACCTCTCTCACTGCAAAAAGGAGGTAGGGAAGGAGCGCTGTACTTTGCAGTTAAAAAAAAAGCAGTACACCTTTTCTTCTTGCCTGACACTCCGCAGCTCCTTGAGTCTGTGCTCCACTCTGGTATATGCTATGCACTTCCCCGTTGTGTGACTGCACGCGGTCCAGAACCAGGTTATCGCTGCGCTGCACCCTGCCCTGGTGCAGCACTGTGTGTTTCCCTGTACTGCTCTCCTGTTTGCTTACCGCAGCCACTCGAGCCTGTGTATCCACCCTGGTGTATGCAATGCGCTACCCCGGGTTGTGTTGACTACACGTGGTTAAAGCAGGGCCTCAGAGCCTCGGTGCCTTGGTGCTTCGGTGCCCTCGGTGCTTCAGTGCCCCAGCATGTCAATAACACCTGCACTCGCTGCCCCGATTCTTTGGTGCACCAGTACTGTATTCTACCTCACTCAGTGTCCTTGGTGCTTCTGCCTGGAGCCTGAGAGCTTCAATACACAGGTCTACACCCTCCGGTGTTTAAACAACGCCCTTGGGGCCATAGAGACATCAAGCATGGCTAAATTCCATGCTTGCATGTCCTGCACAGCGTCTCCTGTTAGCACGGCTGAGCTGTGTGCGGCGTTGGGAGTCCCTCCCTCCCCCCTCCTCAATCTGTCCCTGAGCCCTTAACTGTGTATTCCCTGTGCTCAGGCTACCTCCCCTGACCATACCTTTGCTACACCGCTCTTACCAAGAATGCAAGGCGTCTCGGCAGGTAGCCTCAATGCTCCCCTCCTGTACTCTAGTACTGGAGATAACAAGACGCTGGCATCTGCCTGTGACAGAGAGAGAATGAACCTTGGTTAAAAATCTCCCTCCCGACCTGTGAGGGCACAGTGGAAAAGGAACAGTGTGCCCCGGACTGGATGGTCTGACAATTCCATCAAGGGAAAGGTGGAAATCGGCCATCTGGAAAGGGGGTGGAGCAAGTCACCAAGTCATCGTCCCAGACAGGAAGCGATGTGGCAAGCGCGAATTGGAGAGAAAGCTATTGGACTCGCTAACCAAGGAGGCATGGCTGACGGTACATAAGGGGACGTGGCCGAGCGAACTGCTCCTTTGTTATGGTTACAGACGAACCATTAAAGGACAGTGTTACCAAAAATAGTGTTTGTTTGTTTTGTCATGTCTAATTGTACTCGTTTGTTATTATTACATGGCTAACACGTACCAAGAGCTGTCGCTAAAGGCCAGCACCGACCTGGACAACACTACACTACTGTTCACAAATAAATTGTATTTCACCGCTTGCACGTTAGCACTCACTCTGGACTTGTGATCATGTCTGTGATCTGTGTGTGTTTATACTGTGTTTATTATTTCGGGACTGAACCCCCTGGGTTATACTGAGCAATACACATCATTGTGTATTGCCAATCATTATTATTTACAGTTGTCAAGTGACTTTGGATTATAAATAAACCACCATTGCACCTGGAACATTGTTGTTTGTCTTTCCTTGAGCACTGCAAACCACTCTGCCACACCGCCGTACTCACATGTTGACTCGGATGGTTCCGATCCCCACTGCCCCACATGATGACCTAAGGCACCACATTCAGGCTTCCATGGCAGCTAACAGCCGGGCCTACCCGCAACGATGGGAGGGAGCCGGACCTGGGATTCCAACACAGCAGCGATCTCAGCGGCAGTTCTAATGCCGCCCCAGGCAGCCCCCACAACGGGCTCCGTCTCAGCCTGCCAGGCAATTGGTTTACAACAGTGAATTTGAAGGACGCGTATTTTCACGTTCCTATCCATCCAGCGGACAGGAAAAATCTCTGATTCGCCTTTCAGGGGAGCGTATTCGAGTTTTCCATGCTGTCATTTCTCCTTAGCCTCTCCTTAACCCCCCGCACCTTTTCAAAGTGCGTGGGTGCAATCCTAGCTCCCTTGTGGCTGCAAGGGATCAGGGTGCTGAACCACCTGGATGACTGGTTGATCTGTTCCCAGTCACAGGAAGGAGCAATGGCCCACATGGATTCCCTCACCATGCGAGCCTACCTGTCGGACGACAGAGTAGCGGCTATTCAAAACTGTCTGGCCCTGTTTCAACAGGGGTCCACAGTACAACTGGTGTTGTGTCAAAAACTATTGGGTCTGATGGCCGCAGCTTCATCAGCCATCCAACTGGGGTTACTGCTCATGCGCCCCATCCAAGGGTGGCTCAGTGCCTTTCGGCTACACCCCAAGCGCAGCAGACACCGTCAGAAGAGACAAACCTCCCACCTGTGCGAAGGTGTAGTTCTGGGAGTGATACACAGCCGTCAAGTGGTGACGACAGATGCATCCAACCTGGGTTTGGGTGCGGTCCAGGTGTCAGAGGGTCCTGGACAGGCCGCTGGACATCCCTGCACATAAATACTCTGGAGCTCCGAGCAATGCACCTTGCTCTCCAGCATTTCCTTCCTGTGCTCCAGAACAGATATGTCCTCATTCACACCGACAACATGTCAGTAGTGGCATACATGAACCACCAAGATGGGCTTCAGTCCCCAGGGTTACCCCACATAGCCTTTCAGCTGCCGATCTGGGCATAGAAGCATTTACTATTCCTCCGGGCTGTTCACCTCCTGGGTGGTGGACTTCCTCTCGAGGGAGGGTCCTCAACCGTCAGAATGGCGACTCCACCCTCAGGTGGTGCAGCGCATTTGGGACCATCAAGAGAGAGACGACTCATTGCCCCCTGTGGTTCTCCCTCCACCAATCGCGGAGGTCCACTAGGGCGCTGGACGCCCCAGCCAATGAGCAACAAAAGCGTTTTGTATACCTTCCGCCGACACACCGCTGCTCCATGCCTTCCTCGAGAAGGTCAAGAGAGACAAATCTTCGAATTGAAAGGGAACTTACCGTAACCCTGGTTCCCTGAAAGGGAAGACTACCACTAAACCCTGCGAGGTCGCATCACTCGCATTCGCGGGTTCGATGCAAAAGAGGAAGTGAGTTCCGTGGAGTGACTACTTATTCCCTCGGCAGGCGGGACCAAGGTCGTCACTCCACGGAGGGGCCTATTGGCAGCTCTGACATAAAATGCTCAACGAATACCTACCTGTGGCAGGCATATCCCAAAGGGTGCAGGATACAGCAGGCAGTGGCAATTTGGGGAATGCTGCACTTTAGTCCATTTCATCAGTATCCACCAACTCCCTTTCAAGTGCCCACTACCCGTATTTGCCCAAGTGTTGTGTTGAATGCTTCCTCAGCAGCTGTCAGCCGTCCGGACGTGTAGGGTTTCTAAGCTAGGGTAGTACACGCAGCATCACCTGATCCCCTATATGCTGTATTGCCTGAATGAAAGGGAAAAACATATATAATGTCTCCACCGGTTTTCAACCATGGTGATCTGCAATACCTGTTGGTCAGTTTAATTTTATACCTCTGAGTTCATTTTTTTAGTTTAATTAATTCAACTAATTAATTAATGATTAATTAGTTGAAACAGTATTCACTACTAATGACATGACGCCCTACTAATGACATTTGAAAAACAATTTGGGCAAGAGCAGTAAAACACATTATAAACCCTTTGCAGTCCATTTATTCAGCGCGTCTCAGGTGCGTCAGGTCCAATTTATTTTCACACGTGCAGTTTATTTTAGACGCACTGTTTAAAAGTATTTTTATTCACAGTAAAACAGGTTTAAAAGGCACTGCGTATCTACAAGACAGTGCATCTCCAGTCCTGCCCCACCCCTTGTTCGCTGTATTTTTCACATACCTCTTCATAGTCGTGTATACCGATAAATCATCTCCTGATCACTTGTTTTATCACCAAACTCCTTAATAATGCGATGCGATCCAAGTCATTATTTTATTACTATAACATCTCAAAAAGCTCTGCAAATGTCTGTGATATTCTTTGAGCACTGGATGCAGAAGCAGCTATCTTGTTTGTTTATGTCCATGTTATCTCTGTGGTGCCAGGGCTATGTGTATTGCTCAGATCCGCCCCTTTGTTTTTTTTTCGCTCGGGCTCCTATTGGTCTCACCCGGCCATTGAATGGTTTTCTCGGCTTTTTCCGGAGAAAAAACAACTAGAGACCTGTGTTTTACATCTTTTTGTTGATGTCAGACAGGGTCCGACATTGGACCGGAAAGGGAAAATTGTAATGTCCGACCTGGTCCGACATAGGACCGCAAAGGGTTAACCAACCAGGAACGAGGTAATTTGCTTTATTACAGCAGCTTACACTCGTGTACCAGTTCTCTGCGCATGGAAACCACATTTTCACACAATTTCACTAGTAATCTTCAGAAACAGCATGAGTACTTTACGCATAGCTAATTTACATATCAACCCCCACCTTTCCCATTCATTTGCATGACGTTGGGTGAAAAGCCTGGTTTACTCGAGCAAAATAAACTGAGTGAATGGAAACCCCAAAAAGCATTTTACACAAGATCTTTTTCTCAAGCAAATGTCTCGAGCTAAAAAAAACACGCATGGAAACGCCACCAATGATAGCCCCTGTGACAGCCACTTAATAGCATTATAACTGCAGTAAAAAAAACAAATACATAAGAAGTGTCCACAGATCCACAAAGGAGGACAATTGCAAAAGCCATTCAAAAAGCGGCTATGGCGGTGCTAGTGTTAAAATCATATATCTAGTAGACCATGACATGTCATACTAAGCACAACCGGTTTTAGCCCTTACCTGAAGCAGTAGCAGACAGCTCCAAACAGCAAGAAAGCTCTGGACTCTCAGAGGCCTGCAATCCACCCCTTGAAGCAGCAGCAGACAGAATCAGCATGTAAGACTGATTTACTGATAACATATAGAATATATTAATATATTTGATCTATCTTATCTATCTTACCAGGAATGGAAGGTGAAATGCGAGCTATGGCCTGAAATGTATATTGTAGTAAATACTTATTGCTTTGTGCACAAGTTTGTTTGTGAAATGCATTACATATCAGACTTTGACAGAAACGATTGCTTCTCTTGGAAGACAACTTCATACACTAAGAAGCATTTATTCAAATGAGCAGTTCACTGTTCAGCAGTTTTAGTCAATGCAATAATACATGGTTGATCCTGGACTCAGAAGGAGAGTCTTCTAGTGATGCCGGGTTACGTTTTATTAATCCTTCTCAAAATCATGGTGTGAAAACTTGTGAGCCAGAGGAGCAGTTTAGTCCTACTCACACAGGTGATAAAGAAGGGCTTGAAAATGGTCTAACAGAAGAAAATTGGGCGACCAAGAGAAAAACGGGTAATACATTCTTCAACTGTACCTGAGTTGTACCTCACCTTGTGTAAATCCAGATGCATGCCAAATTAAAAGAAAAGAAAAGGTCATAGACTGGAACACAGGGGGAAAATAACAAATTGCATGTTCACGATGAAATAACAAATTGCATGTTCACGATGAAATAACAAATTGCAAATTGCACACATCATTTTGATTAGGATAGCGAAGTGAAGGCTTGTTTAAACTATTTTACGTTGTGTAAAATTGAAAATCAGTGGTGAAAAATGTCACAGAAGCGAAAGGTGGGGGCAGAACACAGAAGATTCTAAAATCATCAGCCACATGATTATTTTTTCACTGAATCATTTTGACGACAAGGCAATATGTCTGATTTGCAGAGCGGTTGCAGTTATGAAAGATTATACCATACAACGTCACTTTGATACACTGCACAAAGCAACATATTTTGAGTGTACTGGAAATTAAAGAAGCTATGGAGTCTCAATAAAAGGAAAGGACTTTTTTTAACTTCAAGAAGCCATGGAAAGTGCAGAATTACCTTGGAAGAAACTAACTGGTGGGATTACAACAGAGGATGCACCATATGTGACAGCAAAAGAGTGGATTGGCTAGCAGAGTACTGGAAAAGAAGAAAGAAAGAAATGCAGAAGTACCCATTTTTTAACACTAGATTCTGCATCAACAGGCATTATGTGGAAAAGTTGCAGAATTAGAACACGTAATGAGCATTGTTATCAAGTGTGCGACAAAAGAAGTGTCCCGACAGAAGTCATAAAAAGGTATGTTTCAAAGTGGTACTGTTTACTATTTTACATTTTCACAGCTTGTCAGTATCTTTTTTTTCAGTGCTGTTAAAAACATTATATTTTGGAAAAGTTAAATATTGAGACTTAGCATTATATATATATATATATATATATATATATATATATATATATATATATATATATATTTTTTTACTGTTTGAGATTTCCATTGAAAGTAAAACACTCTTCTATTGCCTCCATTATATTACATTTGTGAGTGTTCTAGGAAAGCTGCTTCTAGTTAATGTGTTTTTTGTAAAGTATTATATTTGAGTATATTGGCCTACATACAATTTATATAGACATTTTCACGTGCATTACGATGTGTGTGTGTGTGTGTGTGTGTGTGTGTGTGTGTGTGTATATATATATATATTGTTTTTACGGTGCAGCCCACCAAGTGAACAGTCTTAACTTAAATGGTCCTTGCTGCCAGATTTTTCCGTTCATACACATTTTCATAATGTAGTAATTCAGCAAGATGTATTTATTTTGCATTAGTGAATCAGTGAATCAAATGAACAAATCTGCGCAATTGATTCACTAAACTGAATGAATCCAATGAATCAAGTCAGAAAAAGAATTGAACTGCACATCACTAGCTTTCAGGCAAGAAAAATAGCGCACCTATCAGTATTTAAAGCCTGGTTTCGATACGCACTAATAAATGATCACTTTAATCCACGCACTAAAATGAACGTCCTTTAGTAAATACCATGTGAATACAGCTCATCTCATTATTCTGAGTTGGATGCTTATTTTTTTATTTTTATTTATTTTTATTTTTTATAAATGTAGTCGTTGCCAATTATTTTTTATTATTTTCTCCCAATTTGGAATGGTCAATTATTTTATTATGCTCAGCTCACCGCTACCACCCCTGCACTGACTCAGGAGGGCGAAGACGAACACACGCTGTCCTCCGAAGCGTGTGCCGTCAGCCGACCGCTTTTTTTCACACTGCGGACACCATGCAGCCACCCAAGAGCTACAGCGTCAGAGGACAACGCAGCTCTCGGGCAGCTTACAGGCAAGCCCGCGGTCGCCCGCCAGACTACAGGGTCGCTGGTGCGCGGTGAGCCGAGGACACCCTGGCCATGACCCCACCCTCCCTCCCGGGCGGCGCTCGGCCAATTGAGCGCCGCCCCTGAAGCTCCGCCCTCGGTCGGCAAAGAATAGCCTGGACTCGAACTTGCGACGTCCAGACTATAGGGGCATCCTGCACTCCACATGGAGCGCCTTTGCTGGATGCGCCACTCGGGAGCCCCCTGGATACTTATTTAAATATATTATCATGCATTACCATGCAAATCACATATTCATTCTGATTACCATAGTGTTCACCATAGTATGCCCACTATTTTGAGCAATAATGAATAAAATTGCAATAGTAAATACGGAAATTATTAATGTGCACAGTAATTGCAATTATCGTGGCACCATAAAGTTTAGTGCCCTTTCGTGATAGTGGATTAGAAAAACTCGTGTTGTGTAATTTATAACACTTCGTGGTCAAGTGTGTACTTGTTGGGATGTTTAGAAGCATTTCAAGACAAACTTTCCCTGGCAAAAAATGTAATGATTTTTTTTCTACGATTTTAGTGTTGCTAGCCCAGTTTGCTATTAACTTTTTTTTTTAGATTTAAATGCTATATTAATATATATATATATATATATATATATATATATATATATATATATATATTTATTTATATATATATATATATTATTTACTATTTGAATAGAAGTCATATTAGTTATTTGTTGGACATGCACAATCCATCAATTTGTGAAACTATTAAAACATGATGATTGACAAATATGTTTATAATGTTAGCACCTTTCCTACCGGAGTTGTAGATGTTGGCGCTGTTACTGTGAGAAGACCTTTTCATCAGGAGAGGGTATTCAGTGATCGTCAAGACCCACTGAATCATCCCGTTTTTAACCTGTATGAGCAATATCGGTTTTCAAGAAGTGGTATATTATATCTGGCGGGTCTTTTATGACCCTCTCTTGAATTCTCAACCCAACGTAGCAGAGCCTTTACATGTATGTAGGTGCTCTGCATCAGCTTAAGATTTCTGGCTTGTGGTAGATTTTTGTACACTGTCGGCGATGCTGAGGGACTCACTGAGGCAACGGTATGCAGAGCAATACGAAAAATCTACATCGCATTAAAGAGGTTGCTGATGGTCTTTGTGTCATTGGTTGCTGCCGGTCTGCCGGTCTTTGTGTCATTTCCCGAACAGACGTCCCGGCAAGTGGCCGCATTGCTCCCTCGCTGCGCCTTTGCCTGGGGCAGGTCGAGTCACTGGCAAGCTCCTCAGACGCGGACTGTCACTAGAACAGTTCCAGTCCCCATGGCTCCGCTGGGTGCCCTAAGGCATCGCCTACAGGGCACATCAGCAGCAAGCAACCGGGTCCAACCGGCAGGCAGAGGGAACGCAGAACGTGGCCAGTCCAAACACGCCAGCGCCCTAAACAGCCACCCCAAACTGCCCTGCCTCAGCCTCGGCAGCCTGAGCAGGGCCCCTGAAGGCTGCCGGCCTCAGACCCACTTTTCGGCACAACAGCTGCAGTACTGGCGGGCTTGCATCTCAGACTCCTGGGTGCTCGCCACCATGCAAAATGGTTATGCGCTTCAGTTCTGCTTGGGACCTCCTCCCTTTTGAGGCATCACAAATACTTTTGTGACAGACCCTCTCAGGCCTCGGTACTTCAGAAGGAAGTGGCCGCATTGCTGTGCTTGAGTTATTCGTCTCGTAAACCCCCACCTCCCACGGAGAGGGGTACTTACTCGAGGTATTTTCTGGTACCCAAAAGGATGGCTTTTTGTCCCATCTTAGACCTGAGGCTCCTCAATGGGTTCTTAAAAGAAAGGAGGTTCCAAATGCTGATGTACCATCACATCCTCCAGTCCGTCCGGCCAGGTGACTGGTTCACCACCGTGGACTTACGGGACGCGTACTTTCACGATCCCATTTGTCCAGAGCACAGAAAGTATCTCTGCTTCTCTTTTCAAGGAAGCATTTACGAGTTTGCTGTGCTGCCAATCGGCCTCTCCCTAGCTCCTCGTACGTTCTCAAAGTGCGTGGACACTATCCTGGCTATCCACATCAGAGTAATAAACTATCTCAACGACTGGTTGATCTGTTCCCAGTCGCGAGAGGGAGCACTGGCCCACACGGCGGTTGTAACAGAGCATCTGGCGAGGCTGGGCCTCACCATTAACGATGCAAAGAGTCGGCTTACACCGTGCAATGGACTACATACTTTGTGGCTCCGCTGGACTCCATTATGCGCGCCGCATACCTGTTGGACGATAGAGTTGCAGCATCCAGGTTGCCTCTCCTGTTTCAACAGGGATCGCAGATCACCCTCCTATTGTGCCAGAAACTATGGGGTCTGGTGGCCGCAGCCAGGCGCCATTCAGCTGGGCCTTCTGCATGCACCTGCTGGCGTGGCTCAATGCATTCCACCTCAACGCCAACGTGACAGACACCGCCGGGCTGACTGTGTCTCACGCAGCGTGGCAGCCCCACGCTGGTGGAGGACTACCCTCACCCGCGCCCAAAGGTGTACGAATGGAAGTAGTGTTGAACCGCCAAGTGGTGACGACAGACACCTCCAACTTCTGTTGGGAAGCGGTCTGGGAAGGCAGAGGAGTACACAGATCCTGGCCGGACCGCTGGACATCCCTGCACATAAATATGCTGGAGTTGCAAGCGGTATCCAGGAACGGTCCGCATCCATCAGATACCCTCAGATAGTTATCGCTCATTTGGGAACCCTTCGGGAAGGCGCAGGTCGGTCTCTTTGCCTCGCCCTAGCGAACGAATGGCCCAAAGCGTTTTTGTACGCTTTCCCGCCTATACCGCTGCTCGGTTCCGACTATGGGTCTGGCCCCTGAAAGAGACCACTGGTTAGCCCTAGGGCTATCAGATGCGGTTGTGGGTACATTGCAGAGTGCTAGGGCAGACTCCACTAGGTCCTTGTATACCTATAAGTGGAGGTATTTCCAGGCTTGGTGTCTGGCTAGAAGCCATGACCCCATATCTTGCTCTATGCCAGTCGTCTTACAGTTTCTGCAAGAACTGCTTGATGCTGGTAGATCACTGTGACAGAAAGACAATGATTCTTGGTTGTAAATCTCCCTCCTGACCTGTGAGAGTGCTAAGCAGCAAGAACAGAGTTCTTTGGATGGACTGGTCTGAAGTCGGAGAAGTCGGCCAGTCTGGATGAAGGCGAGACTCTGTTGCAAGAACACATTGACCCGGAAGGGAAACGATGTGGCAGCCGCAGATTGGAGAGGCGGTTGCACTCGTTTACCAAGGGGTCATGTGTGACAGCATAAAAGGGGACGGAGAATCATAATCTGTTCCTTCGTTTATGGTTATTAATAAGTGACCCGGAAGGACCTGTGTTGGTGAAATAATTGTGAGTGTTTGTTTTGTTCTGTCTATTTGTTTGTTTGTATTCACTAGACAGCTAACATGTTCCGGAGTTATCACCAGAGGCCAGCACAAACCCGGAACAGCACTACACTCGTATCACTATAACTGTATTTGCACCACTAGCACTAATTCACGCACTAATGGACTTGTTTATGTGTTTTGTGTTTTGTGTGGGTGTATAATAAAAACAGGACTATTATTCGCTTGGCAAACTCGGGGATTATAAATTAAGTAGTACACACTGCTGTATTACTTACCTTCATTATTGTTTACTGTTTGTTTCGCCGTCAGGCACTGGACAAAAACAAATAAAACAGACCTTTGCACCTGGATTACAATTGTCTGTCTGTTCTTTAATCACCTGCACACTATGAACCACTTTGCCACAGTCACCTTCCACCTTGAAGGTGTATTAGCGGCTATCTCTGCCTGCCATGCCCCCGTAGATTCAATGTCTCCGGGCGCGCATTTTTTGGCTATCCGTTTTCTTAAAGGCGCTCAGTGATTACACCCTCCTAGGAGGACTGTTCTCCCTGAATGGAGCTTTAATGTTGTACTGGAGGCACTCATGAAGGCCCTGTTTGAGCCCATACACTCCATAGAGCTGAAGCACCTGTCTATGAAGACAGCCCCCTCTTGGCTATCACCTCCGCTAAGCGGGTCAGTGAGCTGCAGGTGCTGTCTGTGCACAGCTCCTGCATGCGTATTTGGGAGGATGGCAGCAGGGTGTCTCTCCGCACCAACCCTGCTTTCCTCCCAGAGGTGATCAGCGCCTTCCACATTAATCAGTCTGTGGAACTGGAGTCCTTCCGTCCACCCCCGTTTGCTTCAGCGGAGGATAAGAGATTGAATTTCCTCTGCCCAGTGCGGGCATTGAGATGCTACGTGCATAGGACAAGAGCTCTGCGTCAATCTGACCAGTTCTTTGTCTGTCACGGGACACGGACCCTAGGACATCCCTTCTCTAAGCAGCGTCTGTCACATTGGATTGTGGATACAGTCTCGACTGCATATAATAGTGCTGGCTTGCCCCCACCTGGTAGGGTAGCCGCACACTCCACTAGAGGGTTGGCTACATCTTGGGTCCTTTTCAGAGGTGCCTCAATGTCTGATATTTGTACTGCAGCTAGCTGGGCTACGCCGCATACCTTCTCCAAGTTCTACCGTCCTAATGTGGTAGACCCTGCCTTGGCTTCTGTAGGCACAAGGGTCCTTGAAGGTGTAAGTTCACACCGCTAACCTCTGGGTTAGACAGTGCTTGTGCGTCTCTCATATGCTGCCGTTTCTTCTCCCTCGCGACGGCTCTGGTATACATTATCCCCATACATAATGTCATTGGTGCTCATCTTCTAATTGAAAGGGAACATTAGGTTACTTACCATAATGCTGGTTCCCTGAAAGAGAAGACAACCACCAACCACGAGGTCGCATCGGTCACCCTTACAGGTTTGATGGAAAAAGAGAAATGGCTTCCTTTGGATGAGAGTTTTATCTCCTCTGTGGGCGGGACCAATTGCGGCATCCCAGGAAGGGGCCTACCGGCAGCTCTGGTATAGAGAGCTCAGCAATACCTACACAATGGGCAGGCATATCCCATACATAATGTCATTTGTGGTCATCTTGTCTTTCAGGGAACCAGGGTTTCGGTAGGTAACCTAACGTTTTTTATATTGGTGACATTTGTTCAGAGAGAATAGCTGGCGATATGCGAGGGTGGCGTTATAACGTGGGACAACTGTATATATATATCTATAACAAAAACAATGTAAAAAACAAGTTAGAAAAACGCAACAGCCGTTTAAAGGGGTGATGAAAGGCCAATCTTGTCAAGCATCAAGCAAATAGGCACAATTGAAAAGGTGCTGGGGCCCAAAATTCACACAATTCTTGCTTCTAACTTGGCGCCTTTTTTTGATCGCTTCGCTCCACTTTATCGCTCCGCTTCAAATGCTCTTTGTATGACTTGAAGTGACTAAGACACACACTCACACACTGAGACACACTCCCACACTGAGACACACACACACACTCACACACTGAGACACACATAAGAACATAAGAACATAAGAAAGTTTACAAATGAGAGGAGGCCATTCAGCCCATCTTGCTCGTTTGGTTGTTAGTAACTTATTGATCCCAGAATCTCATCAAGCAGCTTCTTGAAGGATCCCAGGTGTCAGCTTCAACAACATTACTGGGAGTTGGTTCCAGACCCTCACAATTTTCTGTGTAAAAGTGCCTCCTATTTTCTGTTCTGAATGCCCCTTTATCTAATCTCCATTTGTGACCCCTGGTCCTTGTTTCTTTTTTCAGGTCAAAGAAGTCCGCTGGGTCGACATTGTCTATACCTTTTAGGATTTTGAATGTTTGAATCAGATCGCCGCGTAGTCTTCTTTGTTCAAGACTGAATAGATTCACTTCTTTTAGCCTGTCTGCATACGACATGCCTTTTAAGCCCGGGATAATTCTGGTTGCTCTTCTTTGTACTCTTTCTAGAGCAGCAATATCCTTTTTGTAACACACACACTGAGACACACACACTGAGGCACACACACACACACACTGAGATACACACACACTGAGACACACACTCACACACTGAGACACACACACACACACACTTAGGCACACACACATAAACTGACATACACACACACTGAGACACACACACTGAGACACACACACAGACACACTGAGACATACACACACACACTAACACACACACACACCGAGACACACATACACTGAGAAACACACACACTACAACACACACAGTCTCAGTGTGTGTGAGTGTGTCTCAAAGAGCATTTCAAGTGGTTTGAACTTGCAACATGACGTTCTTGAAGAGCACACGACCTTAGCCTGCTGCACCACTGCGCATTTCAAGTGGAGCAAACGATCAAAAGGCCAAGTTAGAAGCAAGAATTGTGTGAATCTTGGGCCCCAGCACCTTTCCAATTGTGCCTATTTGCTTGATGCTTGACAAGATTGGCTAATTGCTTCTCCTAACTTGACTTTTGTGTTTCATATCACCCTTTAAACGGCTGTTGCGTTTTTCTAACTTGTTTTTTACTTTGACAATGTTTTTGTTATAGATATCACTTTTTTTACTTCATCAAATAATGAATAAAAGCGAGGGAAAGATATTCGAGAATGTGTATGGTAAATAGACAGACAGACATTACAAGAGAGTAATAAGTAGAGTAATATAAGAGAAATGAGAAAAGATTTGAAAGTAAAATAATGGTAGAAGGGACTTTTGGACAGTATTGAAAGTGTAAACATTGTATTCTTATAGTTGCATGACTGGTGAAAACAACATGTCTATTTTGGTAGGTATTGATATATTGATATTTACATAGGTACAAAACTTCAATGTTATAAGTGGTTCAAAAGGTACATATGCATGTCCGTGCTAAGGGTAGCATACGAACTTAAGCTAAGGCATTTGTAAAGTATTAGATCTCTTCATAAAAGGCCATATACATTTCGTTTGCATTTCTTGACCATGGTTTGACTTCAATAAGTGCATCATTTGCATGCACCCATTTTCCAGTAGCACCCACAGCAAAAACAGACACATAGTGTCCTGAAGTAACATCCTGTCCTTGGTGTATGATAATGGAATCTAATTGGTAATTCCTGTTGTCCACAGTAATTGTGCTCTTCTGCACAGCAGTAAACTTAGCATTGTGTCACTTTATAACGGTCCCGTCTGGTTTGGTTTCCCAAAGCATAAGTTGACTGCAATCAGTCTCCCTGCTGATTGAATAAGTTCACGTTCATGATTGGAGGTTTTGCATTGCCTACATTTGCTACCAGGTATCATTGCCCATTTGTCATTTCTATAAATGAGTTCTTCCAAACACATGGAATCTGTACCAGCAGGGTTTGTGAAAGCAGCCAAAATAGTTGGATATTTCAAGTTATTTCTAACATTGCATTAAGTCACTAATTGTTAGTTCAATTGGGGGATCAATTTAATAATTGAGAACTCAGTTGGAACACAAACAGCAGACACAGTGGGCCTGCAGGACCAGGTTTGTGAAAAACTGACATAAATGATGAGATATATGTATATTTTATATATGTGTGCATTGCACAATTATTATTTTTAATTGTTTTTCTTTGTTATGTTTAATAAACATGAAGTTCTCAAAAGTGTCCTTTAGTTTGCATCTTTCAGGTTAATCAACTTTACCAGCAATACTGAAAATTCTCTCTACTTTCTTATGAGCATTATTATTAAAAAGTGTTTAAAATTGAAATATTTTGAAGCTTTCCCATGATTTGAAATTCAAATGCAAATTCTTATATTTCAGAATATACAAATACCAAGTCAAATGCAGATTGCATTTAAATTATTATTATTTATTTTTTAGCAGACACCCTTATCCAGGGCAACTTACAATTGTCACAATTATATCACATTATGTTTACATATAATTACCAATTTATCCAGTTGTTTATACTGAATCTAGGTAAAATACCTAGATGCAAACACTGTTGCAGCAGCAAAGGTCATTCAAAATGATCTAGACAGCATTCAGAACTGGGCAGACCCATGGCAAATTACATTTAATAGAGAAAAGTGTAAAGTATTGCATGGAGGCAATAAAAATGTGCATTATAAACATCATATGGGAGATACTGAAATTGAAGAAGGAAACTATGAAAAAGACCTAGGAGTTTATGTTGACTCAGAAATGTCTTCATCTAGACAATGTGGGGAAGCTATAAAAAAAGGCCAAAAAGATGCTCGGATATTGTGAGAAGTGTTGAAGTTAAATCAAGGGAAGTAATGTTAAAACTTTACAATGCATTAGTAAGACCTCACCTAGAATATTGTGTTCAGTTCTGGTCACTTCATTACAAAAGGGATATTGCTGCTCTAGAAAGAGTGCAAAGAAGAGCAACAAGAATTATCCCGGGCTTAAAAGGCATGTCAAATACAGACAGGCTAAAATAATTGAATCTATTCAGTCTTGAACAAAGAAGACTACGCTGCATCTGATTCAAACATTCAAAATCCTAAAAGGTATAGACAATGTTTACCCAGGGACTTTTTTGACCTGAAAAAAGAAACAAGGACCAGGGTCACAAATGGAGATTAGATAAAGGGCATTCAGAACAGAAAATAGGAGGCACTTTTTTACACAGAGAATTGTGAGGGTCTGGAACCAACTCCCCAGTAATGTTGTTGAAGCTGACACCCTGGAATCCTTCAAGAAGCTGCTTGATGAGATTCTGGGATCAATAAGCTACTAACAACCAAACGAGCAAGATGGGCTGAATAGCCTCCTCTCGTTTGCAAACTTTCTTATGTTCTTATGTTCTAACAGCAGCGTCCCTCACCCAGGATTGAACCCACAACCCTCCGGTCAAGAGTCCAGGTATAATGAGGTATAAACACTGCTGTTTAGGAATAGAGCACTTTTCTTTACTATACACATATTCCATTTACATAGAAACGTTTCACACGCCTGTGGTTTTACAGACGAGGCTGAAGTTGTCTTCTTATTCGCCAGCTTCTTATTCGCCAGCTTCTCATTCACTCAGCTTCTTATTCGCTGGCTTTTAGTGCATAAATGTATTTGTCTACTTTGAAGAAGTAGCCTTGAATTTAACTGGTTAAATCACTTTGGGCCACCGATTTCTCTGCCGGTACCTGACAAGGGGCAACCCCTCTGCATGCCCCACTTGTATTTAGCCCGGCCCAACGTGGTTTACTGGGGAAGAACAGCGGGTAAATATGCCACATATGCCAATCGCTCAGCATCTTATTTGCTCTTTATGTATCTACGTTGAATAAGTAGCCTTGCATTTAACAGGTTAAATCACGTTGGGCCTCTGATTTCTCTGCAGATACCTGGCGAGGGTCACCCCCACTGCAAGCTACACCTGTATTTAACCTGGCCCAACGTGGTTTACTGGGCCAGAACAGCGAGTACACTTGCCACATATGCCAATCGCTCAGCTTCTTATTCGCTTTATGTATCTATGTTGAATAGGTAGCCTTGCATTTAACGGGTTAAATCAGGTTGGGCAGCCGATTTCTCTGCAGGTACCTGGCGATGGGCACCCCCTCTGTAAGCTACACCTGTATTTAGGCTGGCCCAATGTGGTTTACTGGGGCAGAACAGAGGGCAAACATGCTGCATATGCCAATTACATTTTCAAACAGGAAATCGAAAATTTCTAGACTCGAGTAGCACCTTCAGGTTTTCAGCGAAAGCTGGTCAGGCTAAATAAACAAATAAAAAATGAACGCATTTCAACAACTGCACAGTGGTGCAGCGGACTAAGGTCATGTGCTCTTCAAGAACGTCATATTGTGAGTTCAAACCACAGTATTTTTTTTTTCCCTGCGATATGCGCTGTTTTAAAACATAAATAATTTGTTTTATATAAATGGTGTGGATATCAAACTGCTTTGCACACCCTGGTATGTTTTGACGATGACCAACATGTGGAATCACATGATTGGTACATGTCCAGTTATTTAGCTTTTCTGTTTGAATAGTCGCTACACACCCTTAAAAAGTAGACGGAAGAAGAAGAAGAAGAAGAAGAAGAAGAAGAAGAAGAAGAAGAAGAAGAAGAAGAAGAAGAAGAAGAAGAATTTTACCTTAGTTTGACGACTTATATCTCATTGTGTATAAGAGGTATGTATGTTTTTTTCACGTTTGAGGTAATAAAGTTTCAGACTTTTGATACAGATGGTAATTCTAAGTGATTTAGTTTTGCAGCTGCAACATGGTAAAAACAGCTAAACTCTTTGAGCTGTATAGAGACTCTCGGTAGTTTCAAACAAGTTTTTCTAACTTGTAATGAGGAACTACTGTTCCTCCTCAATATATATATATATATATATATATATATATATATATATATATATATATATATATATATAATTTTCCTTTGTGGTAAGCACCTCGTTATGTTAAACTATTTGTGCATGGATATCTTCTATTTCTAATATATATATACAGTGGCTCTCAAAAGTAATCACCCCCCTTGGACTTTTTCACATTGTATTGTGTTACAACATGGAATCAAAATGGATTTAATTAGGAGTTTTTGCCACTGATCAACACAAAAAAGTCCATAATGTCAAAGTGAAAAATAAAATCTACAAATTGTTTAAATTAATTACAAATACAAAACAGAAAATAATTGATTGCATAAGTATTCACCCCCTTGAGTCAATATTTGGTAGAGGCACCTTTGGCAGCAATTACAGCCATGAGTCTATTTGGAGAAGTCTCTACCAGCTTTGCACATCTGGACACTGCAATTTTTGCCCATTCAGCCCCCTTGGAAAAGTCCAAGGGGGGTGAATACTTTTGAGAGCCACTGTATATATATATATACAGGCAGTCCTCACACTTACGACACAATTGGTTCCTCAAAGTTGAAGCGTGGAAACACATTTTCCCATAGGAACAATGTTATAAATTGGGGTTACGTTCCTGACTCATTGGCCAGATAATATATTTTTACAAAAATGACCCTTTATATTGTACTCATGCAAATATTTATTTAACTCTTTACGCTCAGCCCGTTGATTTGATGGTGGTTACACGCATATTACACGCACGTTTAAAAATACAGACTCGGGGCTTTCCAGTGATATATTCAGTGCGTGTATGCGGTACTCCTAGCCAGAACTACGATCGCCTGAAGTTAAGCCTTTCATCATGTGAGAGAGTCGCTGACAGTCACGCATTCTCGCGAGGTGTTCTTAAAACAAAACAAATAGCGGATGGCATTTAAACAAAAAGGGCTTTTGTGCCATCATATATTAAATACATAAATAATAATAATAATAATAACAATAATAGCAGCAATTAATCAATGAATTAACTCAGGAGATGGTCACCGTCTGCACGAGTTTAATATGGATGCGTGACTGTCAGCTAGCTAAATAAATCACTAGCTGATCAGTCACGCATCCTCACGAGGTTTTTAAACTATAAAAACAATAACAAATATGCGGCGCTTTTATCTGCGCCGCAAACAATAATACAAATCATAAAAACACAGTGCACATATAAATATAGGGGCGGGACACTCCGCCACAGTATTCCGCTGACCACAGGGCTGGGTTTGCTGTAGAAAAGGGAGCGTGTTGCTCTACTCATGGTTGGTTCTTGAAACAAAGGCGGAGACGGAGAGCTGGGGAGGGATGACAGTGCTATGAGTTAACCAGTGCTATTATTCAGATTAAAACGGATATTTATAGGAAGAGAGTCAAATACAGCCAAAAATGCCTGGTCCTGGAGAAGCATCCCACCGAAGAATGCTCGGTCCTTAAAGTGTCAAACAATCCAACAGTTTCTTTTAAGTAACAGAGCTGTTTT
Organism: Huso huso; assembly: GCA_036884735.1. Classification (NCBI taxonomy): domain Eukaryota; kingdom Metazoa; phylum Chordata; class Actinopteri; order Acipenseriformes; family Acipenseridae; genus Huso; species Huso huso. The sequence continues at coordinate 27,483,816 of CM072669.1, forward strand.
TACCTTTCGGAACCTTATGTCCTGCAATCTACTTACTCTACTTCCTTTTTACCCCAAAACTGCAGTTTTTAAAGGTCACCCAATCAACTGTTCCTAATTACATAATCTAATCCCGTAATTAAGAACCCTGTACCAACATGACGTCAATACAGACCTTCAGCAAGATGAAGTATACATTCCTTATTCCCAGGGTCCAAAAGCCTCCAGATTCTTGTTCGGAATGTACACCATCACACTATCTAGAGCTGAATAAAATAAAATCTAAAATCTGCGGTATAAATATAAAACACAACAGATATTCATTTTTTTTACAAATAATGTCAAAAACAAGTAAATAAGAGGATAAACTGTATAAAGGTACCAAGGAACAGTTACAATTTTACGTTTATTTATAACACGTTAGGAAATTGATTTTAAAGTCTTGGTTCTCACTCAGTGACATGTAACTGTGACAGGGTACATCCCCAGGCGATGGCGAACTGGCATCCTCCTGAGGGACCGCTGCCGCCCTGTCGTGCATCGCCTGGGGATGCCAGTTCGCCATACATCAGGGATGCCAGCCTCGCACCGCTCAGGGATGCCAGCCTCGCATCACCTGGGGCTGCCTGCTGCTCCGCACGCCTGGGCTGCCTGCTGCCCCGCATCACTTGGGCTGCCTGCTGCTCCGCATCACCTGGGGCTGCCTGCTGCTCCGCATCGCCTGGGGCTGCCTGTTGCTCCACACCAGTTACAGGGTACGAGGGAGAAGTGGAGCCCTGCTGCCGCCTCCATGGCCGGGGGCTCACCTCCCGGTTCGCCTCCGAGGGCCCGCTGCTGCTGCCGTCACCTCCCGAGGGTCCGCCTCCTGCTGCCGCCGCCTCCCCGAGGGCCGCTGCTGCCGTCGCCTGGGGTCGCCGCCGCTCTGCTTCTCCCTAGGGTTGCTGCCTGTCCTGCTTCCGCCTGGGCTGCCTGCTGCTCCTGCATCGCTTGGGGCTGCCTGTTGCTCGCACCAGTTACAGGGTACGAGGGAGGCGGAGCTCCCTGCCGCCTCCATGGCCAGGGCTCCCTCCCCAGGTCGCCTCCCGAGGGTCCGCTGCTGCTGCTGCCGCCCCCGAGGGTCCGCCACCGCCGCCGCCCCTGAGGGTCCTGCTGCTGTCGCCTCCAGGGGTCCCCCGCTGCTGCCGTTGCCCCGAGGGTCCGCCGCTGCTGCCGCCTGGGGTCGCCGCTGGCTCTGCTTCTCCTGGGGTTGCTGCCTGTCCTGCTTCGCCTGGGGTCGCCGAGATCCTGCCGCCTGGGGTCGCTTCCAGTCCTGCCATACGGCAGGAAACACTGTGGCTGGAGCCCCATGAAGGGGAGCTGCCGGCCATGAAGAAGGGGGGGGAGGTCAGGAGACACCTCCCCCCGCAGCAATTTCGCTGCCAGAAATTGGGTGGCCGGAGCCCCACGGAGGGGAACTGCTGGCCATGAAGAAGTGGGGGGAGGTCAGGAGACTAGCTCCCCAGCCGCACTTTCGCGGGTAGGAGATAGTGTGGGCTCAAGCCCGAAGAGGGAGCTCTTAGCCACAAAGAAGTGGGGGGGTGGAGGACATTCCACCATGGCCACCCCCAGAAACACTGACCTTGTTTCTCTTCTGGGACTTTGAGACTGAGGGGGAGGTGGCCGTTGGGGCCAAGTGTGCGTTGCACAAGGGGGGGTGGGGGATATGTAGCAGGGCAGTAGAGAGCCCTGCTGTGCAAATGTATTTATTTATTTTTAGAACGGGGGTTCCTCCTCTGCCCCTGTGTTATTTTGTATTTGTTTTGTATTATTATTATTATTATTATTATTACTATTATTATTATTATTATGTATAGATGACGGCATAGCCGATTTGTTTTGTTTAGTAGCGTGGATGGGTAGCCCCATCCACAGCAGTTTAAAAATCTTGTACAGAAGGTGGCCATCTCCCGAATTAATTAAGTGATTAATTTGTTGCTAAATCGGGTGGGTGTGTTAGAGCGGAGAGAGCGAGCGAGGAGTGAAAGAAAACGAAACTAAAAGAAAAAGAAAAGCCAGGATCAGTGAAGGCTACTGCCCAGCCTGACCTGGATCATTTATTATTATTTTGTGTTCGTGATTTTGTTTTGTTTGACTGTTTTATTTTGCTCTGTGAGCACAGTGTTTTTGTTTAAATATTTAATTTATTTTTGCTTAATAAAAACGGTGCCGCCGCGTCTTTTATTTTGAAACTGCAGTACTTGGTGTCAGTATTTTTCCTGTCCCTGCATCTGTCCTGACGTCACCGCCCAGCCATCCTGTCACACAAGATATCACATTATTTTTACATACAATTACATTATTTTTTATACGTTATTTTTACATACAATTACCCATTTATACAGTTGGGTTTTTACTGGAGCAATCTAGGTAAAGTACCTTGCTCAAGAGTACAGCAGCAGTGTCCACCACCTGGGATTGAACCCACGACCCTCTGGTCAAGAGTCCAGAGCCCTAACCACTACTCCACATCTATGGTTAAATGTATGGTTTGGTATTTTAAAAACACTATGTTTTGTTATTGTTATTTTGCAGCATGGATGCGGTTAAATTTCCCATCCAGGCTAAACACGTGTATAATGTGACCGTCTCTAGATGGATTAATTTATTGCTAATCTGAAGACAGTCACATGTATAAAAACCCACAGCTTTGGCTGAACGCGGTTAGTGTGTTCAGAGGCAGAACGAGAGACGTGAGCTAAAGAAACAATTTCTACCTGTGCTAGTTTAACAAGCTACCCTGTCACAACATCACTGGCAAGGCTGCAGTTAAACAGCTATTGTGCACTTAACAAACGAAAACACACTAACAAACAAACAAATAAATAGGCACAAGGGCCAAAATAAAAGATTTAGACAAAACACACGAAGAAAACACAGCACAGCACAGCAGAGCACAGCACACAGGGCCGGCGTTAGGGGGGGGCAAGCAGGGCAATTGCCCGGGGCTCCCGGCCTCGGGGGGGTCCCCAGTGAAGCTGTTGCGTCATTTTTACAGTGCCGGGTATGTAAAATACAATGCGAATATCACAGCCATTTAATCACTATAGTGAAAATAAATCATATTGAAGTCATATAAATAATAATAAAAATGTACAGCTGCTGCAGCAATTAAAATAAAATGCATTCTACGCTGGTGTTTCCTCTTATGTGTTGTAAACTCATCTCTTAACTGAACCGCATCTCAACCACGTTTGCTTGATTTTAGGTCTGCGCTATGAAGCAGCAACGAATTACCAGTGATTGGTTGGTTATGGACTGGAGAGAGAGCCGAGTAAATAGTGATAGTGCGACAGAGGTGCAGGATTTAGTATTTTTGAATTTGTTTTGTTAAAAGTATAGGTAAAATTAAGCAAAACCACAGACGCATTACAATATATTGGACGGAGGTGAGAAAACTAGAAAGCCGGAGATGAAACGTGCTCAAAAAAGACGAGCTTATGAGGAAAAGGCCAAATGCTTGGGAACATATCCTAAATTGACAATATTTTTCACACAACAAGAAGCTCAGGCAGAACGTGTTGGAGAAAGTTCAAAATCTAGTCCTCCGTCAGCTTTGAATTTTGAAGAGGTAGCTGAGACTGGGAAAACTGTTGAGGTTGGATCAGAGGAAATTGAGAAAACACAATGTGAGTCCTTAGAGATCATTCAGGCATTACCTGATGACCCAGCTTTATGGCCAGAAAGAATAAGTGACAACCAAAGATGTGAAATAGTCAAAACAGGTCCCAAACAAATACTGGATATCGAATTTCCCCAAAATAATGATACAGTTCCCTGACGCTTTACAAAAGGAGAGCTATTATATTCATCTTAAAAATGGTGACAAAGTTCTCTGATTATGGCTTGTGTATTCCGAGTCGGCAGATAAAATATTTTGCTTTTGTTGTACTTTTTGTTGTATGGGATAATGCTATTTCGAAGGATGGCTTCAATGCGGGGAAGCACCTTCATTCAAGACTCAAAGAACATGAACACTCAGCTGCACATTTGCGCTGCATGGAGGAGTGGCACAGTCTGAAAACAAGAATTATTGATAATAAAACTGTGGACAGTATCAACATGGAGTTAATCGATATGGAAAGGAATAATTGGAGATTTGTTCTAACGAGAATCGTTAACATAGTTTGTCATTTGGCAGAGCGGAATCTGGCCTTTCATGGAACTACAGAAAAACTGAACGAACACCTGAGGCGAATTGAGAAAAGAGAAATCGCAGATCATTACCTCAGCAAAGATATACAAAACAAATTGATTGCAAGAATGGGAAAGCACATCCTTAATTCCATTGCTGAAAGGGTTCATCATGCGAAATATTTTGGTGTGATAATGGATAGCACACCTGACACTAGCCACACTAAGCAACTGTCAGTTACACTGCACAGTCAACTGTGAGCTATCTGTTGGTGCTTCAGTTACAGAACATTTAACTGGATTTCTTGCTGTTGAGGACACTACTGGTGAGGCACTATGTGATACTTTTTTAGGACACCTCGAAAACCTGGGAATTAATGTTAATGACTGCAGAGGACAGAGCTACGACAATGGACGCAATATGAAAGGCAAAAAGCAGGGTGTACAAAAAAGAGTGCAAGACATTAACAAAAAGGCTCTGTTCATGCCTTGTAGCAGCTACACCCTGAATCTGGTCATATTGGATGCTGCAAAATCATCGATGCTGTCTGTGACATTTTTTGGGGTGTACAGCGTATTTTTGTTATCTTCAGTTCTTCTACTCAACGCTGCTCCATACTTAAACAGCATGTTACCCAGCTTACAGTCAAACCGTTGTCAGACACTCGCTGGGAGTCCTGCATTGACAGCATTAAGGTGCTTCGGTATTATTTACATGAAGTGCATAATGCCCTGGAAGCACTTGTAGATCATGCAGTTCAGAAAAGAGATGGCGTGACAGCCGCTGAGGCACGATAAGTGACGACAAAAAAAAATGTGGAATCGTCACTAGTGACGATCGTTTCTGTTTGTACTATAAAAAAAATCCCTTTTGTTAAAGTCACACACAACGTCTCTTTCTTGAAAAGAAGGGACCGCTAAACCATAGAGTCACTGCTGCTGATCAGATCAGCGCCGGCCTCATCGATTCATTGACTCTGCAACGTTCTCATCCGTGGTAGGCGGCGAAATGCAGTCAGCCAATCAGCGCCTCAGTTTCATATTGCGCAAATATAACCTCGTATCCCTGTTACACCCGACCATTACTTCTGGAAGAATAAGTAATCAGCTTCGACAGTGACTGTTGAAATGTAGGTTATTATAGTTGTGCTTAAAAATACTGTGTGCAGAAGATTTGTGAAACGAAAACCGCATCATTGACTAAAAAAAAAAAAAAAGACTACGGTAACGTTATAAAATATGTGAAATGTGTCTTTTCTATGACCAAAAATGCTAAAATTCAGGGCCAAAATTATTCCATATGTGTTAAGCACCAACTGTCTCTTGACCATTTCGCCAGTAGGCCTATAACGAGCATGGTAAAATTATATACATACAGTGTATGTGGTTTTATACGGCACTGTATATATGCCTACAATACATCTTGCATTGAGAAAACACCACTGGAATCGGAATAAAGGAAGTTATTATGTAATACAGTTCACGTGCAGCATGGTTTTGGTAAGTAGCATTTTCAAAACCATATCATAATGTGCAGTATTAAAATAAGTTAAAAACATAGCAAATCCACAAAACCAACGAAATACATAGTGTATATTTGACATTTTATTTGTAGTGTTCTGTGTAACACGGGCCATCGTTTAACCTGAAGCAGATATACGCGTTTATCATATTATCAACAACACCAACGTGTGTTGTAAAAATAAAGCAACAATTGATTTGAAAACTTTCCAAATATTTACGTGGTGGCTAAGAATAAAAAATGTCAAGATAAAAATGCCATTTTTTATATGGAAATTGTCCAAATAAAAGGTGAAGCTGGAAGAATTTCCCAGTCGGGACAACGGCATTTAAATACTACTACTATTAAACTGTATCTGTTGGTAATGTGGTTTCTTCTAGCAGTTTTCATACTGGGGTACACGTACCCCTGGGGGTACTCGAGAAAAATTCTGAAATGGCAGACAACGCATTTTATTCAGTACCACTTGCCAATCTATTGCAAACTTTTGTCATGTAATCAACGTTTAATCGCTAACACCAGACTGACGAGCTGTGACAGAGCGTTCAGTGCACACACGCTCATTTACATATTAAATATGTACATTTTTAAATAAGCCCTGTTGTTTAAATGTAATATAAACAATTAGGCGGTTACTGCAGTCTGTCTGGGATACAAAAAAAAAAGACATTTTAAAACTAAACGCCTAGTCTTTAACTTATTTTATTTCCTGTGTGCGTTCATGCCTGCAAGTCGATATTTATTTGTTTCAATGACAAACAGAACAACCAGAACAACACGTTGTAGAAAATGAAGACTTGGATTGAACAGCAGAAAAAAGAACAAACAAACAAAGCTCACAAGCATCAGATAACAGAAAAAAAGAAAACAAGCAGCAAAGTTTCAGCCTTATTGCAAAACTCTGTTTCCATGGGTTGTATATAATATTCTAACACTGTTTTTTTTTTTTTTTATTGTAAAAGACATACATGGTATAAGTAATTCATAATGCATTCTGTGTCTGTATGTAGCTTTTCAGGGCAAATAAATCTGGTTCTTGAGTTTTAATGTTCTAAAATTTACAGCTGTAAATTACCAATTTATTTAAAGTGTAGAGCATTATTAAAAATGGTTTAATTAAATAATTGTTTTGGTCAATACAGTGATTTAAGGTATAAAATAAAAACAGGACTCATAACACCCTTGAAAACTTGAGCTGTGCGCCAGTAGTGACTACTGAATATCTGGAGTGACTAATGTTTTTAGAAGGGATTAGTCACTAGTGACTACAAAAATCTAGAACCCAGGGGAAACCCTGGGCATGAAGCCTTGTTCAGGACACTTCATAGTGTGCATTGTTGTATGGCACAATGTTTTGTTTCATATCAATCGTGCAAGCAAACTCTGTAGGGATGGAAGCCCTTAAAAACGAAATTCAGGCAGTGCTAAGATTTCAGAGAACATGGGTTTGCATCAGCTCACGCCTCTGCATGGGAAATCGCAGAACAGATCGGGATTGAACTAACATTTCCTGAACAGAGATCTTATTATTTTTTATTTGAACTGGACTTCTATCTTTAATTACAGGGTACTGCTATGGGTTCCACTATCGATCTTTTTGAAAAGGAACATATATGTACAAATAATCCCTTTATTGCTTATGTATGCCAGTGGTACTGATACATTGATGACATTTTCTTCGTGTGGACTGGTTCCAAAGACAACCTTTATTAATTTGTAGAATGGTTAAATAATCGAATAGCATCTTTAAAATTTACATGTAATACTAATCAATGCTCAATTGACTTCCTGGATGTAACTGTGATAAAGAGTGGAGGATCTTTGAATACCACGATATACAGAAAAGCAACAGATAGAAATACTTTATTACACCCAACTCATTTAAAACGAGCACTTCCATTAAGCCAGATTTATAGAGTACGTAGGATCTGTAATCAAGAAAAAGATTGTGAACAGAAATTATTAGATATGCATAACCAATTTTTCCAACAAGGTTATCCTGATAAATGGCTTAATGATACATTTAAAGATCCTCCAGTTTTTTTCTTTTAAAAGGGATAAAAATATAAAAGACGTTATTGTTATTATTATTATTATTTATTTCTTAGCAGACGCCCTTATCCAGGGCGACTTACAATTGTTACAAGATATCACATTATTTTTACATGCAATTACATCATTTTTTACATTATTTTTTTACAATTACCCATTTATATAGTTGGGTTTTTACTGGAGCAATCTAGGTAAAGTACCTTGCTCAAGGGTACAGCAGCAGTGTCATCTACCTGGGATTGAACCCACGACCCTCCGGTCAAGAGTCCAGAGCCCTAACCACTACTCCACACTGCTGCCCAAAGCAGATCATTTTATTCCTCCTCCCCCCTTCTTTATTCCTCTTCCAGGATGCTATCCCTGTAGGCGAGAAGGGTATACTTGCAAGACGGACGTCACACGTCTCACACTCCAAGCCTGACACCCCATGTCTGGTACCCTTATAACTCCGCCTCTAACTCCACCTATACAGTGACACAAAAAGAAAGGTGTCACATTTGAGAAGGAGAAACACATGCACGGTTATATATATATATATATATATATATATATATATATATATATATATATATATATATATATATATGTGTGTAACTTTAACTTATATCTATATACATTAGAAACATTTGTTAGTGTCCGCTGAAATTACTTAAATCACATATTTTTTTTTAATGTGATTTATTTTCAATACTTATAAAAGTATAATTAATGTTTATTAAATAACAATGACATTGCTACAGGGTGTAAACACTGGTTACTTACGACTACAGCTAGTTATTATTATTATTATTATTATTATTATTATTTATTTATTTATTTATTAGCAGACGCCCTTATCCAGGGCGACTTACAGTTGTAAACAAAAATACATTTCAAGAATCGCAGTACAAGTATTAATACAATTAAGAGCAAGATAAAATACAATGACTTTGGTTCTAGCAAGTACAAGTATATGACAAAATACGATTCAATAACAGAGCAGTTAGTTACATCAGGATATAATTAAATACAAAATACTACAGATTAAATGACACTTGACAGATTACAGTACTCTAAAGTACAGGATTAAATGCAGTAATTAAAAGCAGTTATAACAAAGATCTCTGTTACATAACTGTAAAAATGCCAATTAGGCCTACACACTTTTTCAACTATCTTTGTTTGCTAACTTCTATCTTTGTAATCCTAACTATCGCCATAGACTTAGGTACATTGGGCAATCAAAAATGCTAATTTACCGAAAACAATGGAAAAATGTATATATTGTTTTCCACTTAAAAGTAACAAAGATTCAGGTTAGGATGCGGTACATCCGAAGTTAGGTTACACCAGGCTTGTGTCCTCAGAAAACAAAACTTAAAACTTACATTTTGTATTGTAATGTAATATATATGTAAAACACCCTAACAATGCATCAATTACAGAAACATTGGTCTCTCTGCTCAAAGCATTTTACACAAATTTGCTATTCTTGACACTTTTTCTAAAAGGAATAAAATGTAAGAAGGCGCAGCACACATGCTTAATATGTATAGATGTTGTGTATGAGGAAATCGTACTTCATAACTTGCATTTTATGTCAACATTTACAGCGCTAAAAAAAAAAATAATGCTAATACAAAATTTGCAAAAAATGCTTTGAGTATAGAGGCCATTGTCACTAGTTCTTCAATATACCTCACTGTACCAATATACATCAGTGTTTTCTAAATTTCACATTAGTTACAGATCATCCAATCTCAATGTAGATACACTGATGTATATTAATTGTAGGTTATTAATCATGTTGTAATTTGCTCTTTGTATTTCAGTTACATATACCAGCAGTGAAAGGAGGAGTGTTGCCTGAGATGAAACGGTGTACCCAATGCTTTGTACCACTGTGCCAGCCAAGCAAATATAAACCCAATAAACGCCAGCATTTAAAAAAAGCACTTGAATGTCCATCTAAAGGGTGCAGTGTGATGGTTTGTTATTTAATGGTTTTTACATGTAACATTGTTGAAGGTTGTTTAATTTATTTAGTAAACGATATGCATTTCAAGTAAAATATTGTGCATAAAGTCATTAATACTTATTGTTTACATATGTTTATTAAATGTTTATAGAGAATGCTCAGGAATACTCACTTGCAAATACAGTAGGCTCCATAATTATTCATACCCTTTATTCAGTGTAAATGAAATGGGGGAATTAAATTAAAACTTGACCCACCAGCTAATCGCAAAGTCAGAATTTAATGGTGGTTGTTTTTATTTGTAGAAGAAAGTGCCCACTTATGATAAATCAAACTGCTATTAAGTACATATTTCTAATTTGGTTTTAGTGGATGGGTCTAAATGTTGATTTAATCCCCCCAAAGTTGGTTTTAGCAATAACAACAAAAAGCAAGTGTACTGTGACAGGAATGACAGATGTTGAGACTCAGAGACAGTTTAGAAGTTCAAAAATAAAGTTTTTAATACGTAAAAATACAAAATAAACCGGCATGAGGGCCAAACAAAAAGGTTTCAAAAACACAAACAATCAACACAAAAACAAAACTTACAAAAATACGGCTTCCAGGCTGGGCATTGCCTTCACTGGTTTGCAAAAACAAACAGAAAAACAGCACACACAAAAACACTCTTTCTTTCTTTCTTTCTTTCTTCCTCTCCTTCTAAAACTCTCTCCAAATGGGAGGCTGAGGCCTCCTTTTATGCCAGGTGGCTGGATGATAATTGAATAATTAATTAACTGATTGCTCCCACCTGACACAATCAACCTGGGCAGGGAGGAAAATTTAACTCCTTCCCTGCCAGTATTTCTAAGGGCAGAGCCCTGCTCTGCCACACACCTCCCTCCCCTTTGAATCCAAGCTCTCCCCCCAAGAGTCCCCTTATGTACCTTGGGTGGGCTATTTCAGCGGGCGGTGGTGGGCGGGGTTGCTGCCGGATCCCCCAAGCTTCCTTCAATAGCGGGGGCCCAGGACCTTCAAAGCCCATGAACGCTGGTAGGGAACCTGGACCCTCCAGCAGGAGCAGCGATGGTGGCACCTCTAGTGGTGGAGACGGGAACGCGCCCATCTCCTCTGGTGGCGGAGGCGGAACGGGCGTCCCGTCTCCCTCTGGTGGCGGAGGCGGAACGGCGGCCTGTCTCCCTCTGGTGGCGGAGGCGGAACGGCGGCCCGTCTCCCTCTGGTGGCGGAGGCGGAACGGGCGGCGTCTCCCCTCCGCTGGCGGAGGCGGAACGGCGGCCCGTCTCCCTCTGCTGGCGGAGGCGGGAACGGCGGCCCGTCTCCCTCTGCTGGCGGAGGCGGGAACGGCGGCTCCTCACGAACAGCAAGCGGACCCTCTGGAACAATAGGTGGAGACGGTGGACCCTCAGGAACAGCAGACAGACCCACTGGAACAGCAGGCGGGGACGGCGGCCACTCCGGCAACGGCAGTTCCAGCTCCTCGGGTGGCAACGGTTCCAGACACTCTGGCATTGGCGGTGGTGGCTGTGGCCATTCTAGCGGCCTCTGAAGTCGGGCTGGCACCTCCTGCCGTCGCAGTCGGGTGCGCCTCCCCTGAGCTCCTCGCAGCAGCATGTGCAAGGGCTGCTGAAGGGCTTCCCTCTCTCCCTTCTGACTCTCGGGTCCGTGGCTCCTCCCCTTCTGGCTCTCGGGTCCGTGGCTCCACCCCCTCTGGCTCTCGGGACGGCAGCTCCACCCCCTCTGGCTCTCGGGACGGCAGCTCCACCCCTCTGGCTCTCGGGTCGGCAGCTCCACCCCCTCTGGCTCTCGGGACGGCAGCTCTATCCCCTCTGACTCGGGACGACAGCAGCAGGGGAACCAGCAGGCATGCTCCCTCTGCTGGTGACGGTGATGGAGGCAAAACCAGCAGGAACTCTCCCTCTGCTGGTGGACACCTGGACTGTGAAACGCTCGGCCTCCCCTCTTGGGCTCTGGACGCACCAACTCCCCCCTCTTGGGCTCTGGACATTTGGGCTCCTCCCACTCAGGCGCAGGACGTTCGGGCTCCTCCCACTCAGGCGCAGGACGTTCGGGCTCCTCCCACTCAGGCGCAGGACGTTCGGGCTCCTCCCACTCAGGCGCAGGACGTTCGGGCTCCTCCCACTCCAGGTCTGTGTCCTGTAACACCTCCGGGCAGTGGTGCTCCTCATGCCCGTACTGCATGCAATGGGTGCACCACTCCTCTTCCTCCCATGTCTTCCTTCCTCTCTGCCTCCTTCTGCTCCCCTCTGTTTGGGTGGGGCAGATGGCCACTGTGTGCCCATATGCCCCACAGCCAGTGCACAACTCTGCCGCGAGACTTTTTAAAAACAACTCCCCGTCGTCATCTGCCTCCTCCTGGGCCAGGGCGTAGGGGCATCCTGCCCAGTTGTGGCCGTAGACCTCACAGCGCCCACACCAGTCCGCTGGTGGCACTTCTGGGCAGGATCTCCATCGGTGGTCCTCCTTCCCACACCAGGAGAACCAGGGGAAAAGGCTGGCTGGGTCCTCCAGCTGGGGTGGCAGCAGCTTTGATGCTGCTGTCGCTGCTGCCGCTGCCTCATGCGTTCTGCCCATTTTTTTTTTTTTTTTTTTTTTTTAAAAACCTCACAAAACTCAAAAAACAAAACAAACAAAAAAAAATACTGCCCTGAGCCTCCAGGTGGCGTTATCCCGTTTCTGACACCAAATGTGACAGGAATGACAGAGGTTGAGACTCAGAGACAGTTTAGAAGTTCAAAAATAAAGTTTTTAATACGTAAAAATACAAAATAAACTGACACAAGGGCCAAACAAAAAGGTTTCAAAAACACAAACAATCAACACAAAAACAAAACTTACAAAAATACGGCTTCCAGGCTGGGCATTGCCTTCACTGGTTTGCAAAAACAAACAGAAAAACAGCACACACAAAAACACTCTCTCTCTTTCTTTCTTTCTTTCTTTCTTTCTTTCTTTCTTTCTTTCTTTCTTTCTTTTCTTTCTTTCTAGAACTCTCTCTAAATGGGAGGCTGAGGCCTCCTTTTATGCCAGGTGGCTGGATGATAATTGAATAATTAATTAACTGATTGCTCCCACCTGACACAATCAACCTGGGCAGGGAGGAGAATTTAACTCCTTCCCTGCCAGTATTTCTAAGGGCAGAGCCACATGTACATTCATTATTTCTTGGTATATAGTAAAAACATATCTGTCAAAAGTAACTGCAATTTAATTTTTAATATCCAAACTGCATTATATTTGTAATAAAGTTCTTTGGTTTGCAGTTTTGATCTCTTTGTTTGTTTTCATAGTACTTTTGATAGGAAAGCAGGACTTCAATCAAAACAGTTAAATAAGTCCTTTGAAATAATAAAAAAAAAACCTTCAGACAACTGTGAATGAATGACTGTGTTAACATCTACTTTTTCAGGGGTGCAGAACTCTGGGGCAAGAAGGTTTTCATTTTTTGATCCTCCTGAGGCCTTCATTACCTGATTTGAATTAATTTGCTTAATTGGACAAGTTTACCCTTTTAAGAACATAAGAACATAAGAAAGTTTACAAACGAGAGGAGGCCATTCAGCCCATCTTGCTCGTTTGGTTGTTAGTAGCTTATTGATCCCAGAATCTCATCAAGCAGCTTCTTGAAGGATCCCAGGGTGTCAGCTTCAACAACATTACTGGGGAGTTGGTTCCAGACCCTCACAATTCTCTGTGTAAAAAAGTGCCTCCTATTTTCTGTTCTGAATGCCCCTTTATCTAATCTCCATTTATGACCCCTGGTCCTTTTTTTTTTTTTTTCAAGTCAAAGAAGTCCCCTGGTTGACATTGTCTATACCTTTTAGGATTTTGAACGTTTGAATCAGATCGCACGTAGTCTTCTTTGTTCAAGACTGAATAGATTCAATTCTTTTAGCCTGTCTGCATACGACATGCCTTTTAAACCTGGGATAATTCTGGTTGCTCTTCTTTGCACTCTTTCTAGAGCAGCAATATCCTTTTTGTAACGAGGTGACCAGAACTGAACACAATATTCTAGGTGAGGTCTTACTAATGCATTGTAGAGTTTTTCCCTTGATTTAAATTCAACACTTCTCACAATATATCCGAGCATTGTGTTAGCCTTTTTTATAGCTTCCCCACATTGTCTAGATGAAGACATTTCTGAGTCAACATAAACTCCTAGGTCTTTTTCATAGTTCCCTTCTTCAATTTCACTATCTCCCATATGATATTTATAATACATTTTTATTGCCCACATGCAATACTTTACACTTTTCTCTATTAAATTTCATTTGCCATGTGTCTGCCCAATTCTGAATGCTGTCTAGATCATTTTGAATGACCTTTGCTGCTTCAACAGTGTTTGCCACTCCTCCTATTTTGTGTCGCCTGCAAATTTAACGAGTTTGCTTACTATACCAGAATCTAAATCATTAATGTAGATTAGGAATAGCAGAGGACCTAATACTGATCCCTGTGGTACACCACTGGTTACCTCACCCATTTTGAGGTTTCTCTTCTAATCAGTACTTTCTGTTTTCTACCTGTTAACCACTCCCCTAATCCATGTGCATGCATTTCCTTGAATCCCTACTGTGTTCAGTTTGAGAATTAATCTTTTATGCGGGACTTTGTCAAAAGCTTTCTGGAAATCTAAATAGACCATGTCGTATGCTTTGCAGTTATCCATTTTCAATGTTGCATCCTCAAAAAAAGTCAAGTAGGTTAGTTAGACATGATCTCTTTTCCTAAAACCATGCTGGCTGTCTCCCAGGATATTGTTACCATATAGGTAATTTTCCATTTTGGATCTTATTATAGTTTCCATAAGTTTACATATAATAGAAGTCAGGCTTACTGGTCTGTAGTTACCTGGTTCGGTTTTTGTCTCCTTTTGTGGATCGGTATTACGTTTGCTATTTTCCAGTCTGTCGGTACAACCCCTGTGTCAAGAGACTGTTGCATGATCTTGGTTAGCGGTTTGGTTAGCGGTTTGTAAATAACTTCTTTCATTTCTTTTTATTTGCTCTTGAGCAGTTGGAGATTTACAGACAGCTACAAAAACCTGATGGACTGACTGCGATTCTAGAAGAGCAGAATTGTGCACCACTAAATGTATATATTATACTTGATGTGGGATTTTGACAATTTATGTGTGGGAAAATTAAATATGTTCAGTCCAAATGTTTATTAATCGGAGAACATGTGGATGTCAATAAATGCATTATTACAAATATTAACCATCCATCCATCATCAATAACCACTTCATCCAATACAGGGTCACGGTGAGCTGGAGCTTAACCCGGCAGACACGCTGCAAGGCAGGACTACACCCAGGATGGGACACCAGTCCATCACTGGCCAACTCTCAAACTCACACAAGCATGCACACAGAGGGCGATTTAGAGTGACCAATCAACCTGACCAGTATGTTTTTGGATGAGGGGAGGAAACCGGTGTGACATGAACACGGGGAGAACATGCAAACTCCCCTGAAAGGGGAATCAAACCTGGGACCCTGGAGCTGTGAGGCAGCAGCGCTAACCACCACACCACCATGCCACAAACTATAACCTAATATACATGATAAATCATAAGAGCAAAGATTGTAATCAAGTTCTTCATTAAAATCTCCAGTGGTTACAGAACTCCTTGTTATTATTATTATTATTATTATTATTATTATTATTATTATTATTATTATTATTATTTATTTATTTATTTATTTATTTCTTAGCAGATACCCTTATCCAGGGTGACTTACAATTGTTACAAGATATCACATTATTTTTTACATACAATTACCCATTTATACAATTGGGTTTTTACTGGAGCAATCTAGGTAAAGTACCTTGCTCAAGGGTACAGCAGCAGTGTCCCCCACCTGGGATTGAACTCACAACCCTCCGGTCAGGAGTCCAGAGCCCTAACCACTACACTACACTGCTACCCTATGTGTATGTTGTGTATGTAATCAAAAAATCTTCCAATTTTAATAGGAACAGATAAAATCCACTCCCTTTCTACTAATTCATTTCTATACCAACAAACATCACAGATGTGTTCAATGATTATAATCTTTAATACGAGGCTGTAGTTGGATTTCTATTTGCATCACAGCTTGTTATTTTGGGTTTGGGGTTAAGGTTAGGGTTGGTTTGTCTTCAATTCCACTTTTAGCCACCAACTGTACCTGTACCTAAAAAAAAAATAATGTAATTGTATGTAAAAATAATGTGATATCTTGTAACAATTGTAAGTCGCTCTGGATAAGGGCGTCTGCTAAGAAATAAATAATAATAATAATAATAATAATATAGGCAACCACTTTCACTTCAATACAACTGCACCTTGCTAAAAGAGACCCATTTAATCATCACCTCTATGTGACTACATGATAAATTGTTGTATTTTGTGTGTGTGTTTCACATATGGACTTAAATTGCTATAGATAATTTTTTAGCTGATGATTTTATTCAAAGTGACTTGCATGTGTGCCCATTTACAGAGCTGGGTATTTTACTGGAGCAATCTGTGAAGTACCTGCTTGCTCAAGGGTACAGCAGCAGTGCCCCACCTGGGTTTGAACCCTCAACCCTCCGGTAATCCACATGCTGGTATATCTATGTGAACATGTCCAGGGGTGAATATACCCTATATACTCTATATTCTATACTCTAATTCACTTGTGCATGCTGCAAATTAACAGTTATATATATATATATATATATATATATATATATATATATATATATATATATAATAAAAAACTGATTGCACAATGGTTTATGCAGGCTTGTATTTTTATTTAACATCTACATTGAAATTCTAATTTCACTTTGTATTTCATTTAGGATATGTAGATACATGGCACAGGGATATTTAGCTATGACATACAAACTCCATTGGCATATGTGCCACACAAATCCATGTTGGGCCAGGTTGCATGCACCTGTAGAAGGGATGATCCTTGTGGGATACTCACAGACAAAAAGCAGGTCAACATGATATGACCAAAGGGACTTAAACAAAGGGATAATCATTCAACTTTGATAAATCAATTGGCATATGAGCTTAAAGGACAGAACAAAAACTGGGATGCAAATAATATGAGTGACTACCTAAAGCTTCCTATATTTTATTGCGTATACTTAGGCTAACCTATACAGACATGTAAGCATGTCAATTTTACATTGTAAATAAGATAAGAATGACACATATAATTCTTACTTTAATATGATTAAGTAAATGTAGATTGTGTGAAGCTGTACCCCTATAAAAATGTACCACGGTTCTAGCTATACTACTATTATTATGGTTGTACTGCATTATTGTAACACAGGGAATTGTACATTGATGGTGTAGGATACACATATTTTACAATACAATTGTACTTTCACAGATACCATCGTACCTTGTTCCAAAATCCAGTGGTACATTTTTATAGGAGTAGTATAAAGCTATACTAGATATCATCATGTTAATTTTTAACCAATGAGAATGCAGCATTTGGTTTTGACAGGTCACCTTAGCCAATCAGAATCGACGGGAAGTCCCGCCTCCCTGTTCCGGCCATATGTTTGTAGTCTATAAACAATTCCAGAAGTCCCACCCTCCCTTCCTGTGACGTTTTGTAGTTTTAATGCAAATATGGAAAATCCCCCATCCTGTCACGTGTATGTAGTTTTTAATGCATTTTTGGAAACCATGTTCCATGATTGTAGTTTATCACATTAAAATGGGGAATTAAACAAGAGTGAAATGGCTAAACAGGGGTATACAGTTTGTTATATTCTTTATTTCAGAAAAATAAGTGGGTTGGTGAAAATGGGGGAAAAAAATAATAATAAAATAATTTTTAGAAAAATAAGTTTTTAAAACAGGGGTATACAGTTTTCTTTATTTCAGAAAAATAAATAGAACGGTAAAACGGGTAAAACAAAATAAAAATGAGTTTGAAAACAGGGTTGTACAGTTGCTTTATTTCAGAAAAATAAAATGAGCTGTAAAATGGGTGCAGACAAAAAGGTTTAAAGTGGTGAAAAAATAAACGAGCTTGAAATTGGGAAATTAGTAAAAAGGGAAAACTAAAAATGTATTGTAGCGTTCTGTGCTATGGGGATGAGACAGACTCGGGGGAGACCAGATGAGGTTCCACCTACTTTTATTTTTTTAATTTCTTTAATAACACAACGAAACCCTGTTTGGGCCGGGGTTCACGCCAAAATAACAAATAGCTGTCTCTCTTTTTTTTACACTGCAGACTCACTCGGGGTTCACACACTGCTTCACCCCGACAAGCACTCTCTCAGCCGGTACTCTGTCTCTCAGTGTCGCTCTCCAGTAAGACATTCACACGCGTTCTCCCCGCGGCTCTCCCCCCCTCCTACCTATAGCCTCCCCGGAACCGCCCACTGCACACACACACACACACGCATCACGCAGACACACACCAACGGCGGTGCCCACCCTCTCAATACATGGAACCTTAAACAGGACGTAACAAACAAGACAAACACAATGTCCAGGATGCTGCCATCGCCAGGGTCGTTTCATAGCCTCCCCTTAGTCCCTCGTCCCGAGGGAAGAACAAAGTCTCGGAAACGACCGGGAGGCGATGCTGTCTTTGTGGGCGGGGAGCCCTGTGGAGGAGGGGCTCCTGTCAGCCACAGGGGACAGGGAAACTGAACCGTCGGGGAGGAACCCCCTCAGCCCTGGGGGGGGGAGGACTGTTAGGGCGGAGTGGATCAGGAGGGGCAGGAGAGGACTGTCAGGAGCTGCTGGGTCGGATGGTGCTGGGTGTTGTCCCAGGTAGGGGGGCCAGCCGATCCCGTGCAGCACTACCTGCCCTCCTGTGAGGTAGCTGCACCCGGTAGGCCACGTCCCCAATCCTCTCCAGGACATGGCAAGGACCAAGCCAGTGGCTGTCCAATTTGGGGCAAAGGCCCAGCTGTCTCTTGGGGCTGAAGACCCACACGAGCTCCCCCCCGGTGAAGTGGCGCCCCATTACTCGGAGGTCATAGTTCCACTTTTGCCCGTGCCCAGCAGCCTGCAACTGGTCCCTGGCGAAGCTGTGGGCTGATTCCAGTCGGTCCTGTAGTCTCCTGGCATACTCAGGGCCCGGGGTACACTGGGGGCATCTGGGGACGACCAAAAGCTAGCTCGCAGGAGGCGCAGCTCACGCCCAGCATGAGCAGGGCAGGGGTGCAGGCGGTGGAATCCTGGACAGCAGAGCGGCAGGCCAACAGCACGACAGGCAAGTGGGTGTCCCAGTCCCGCTGGTGAGCGGCGGTGGTGACAGCCAGCTGCACGGCCAGCGTGCGGTTGAACCTCTCCACCAGTCCGTCGCTCTGAGGGTGCAGAGGGGTGGTCCAAGTCTTCTTGATGCCCAGGCGCCGCACATCCCGGCAAAGACCCGACTCAAAGTTGCGCCCTTGGTCGAATGCAACTCTTGAGGGACCCCGAACCGGCTGAAGAACCCCTCCAGCAGTGCTTCAGCGACCGCCTCTGCCTCCTGGTCTGGCAAAGCGTGCGCCTCTGGCCACTTAGTGAAGTAATCGAGGGCCACCAGAACGAACCGTTCCCCCTCTCGGAGCGTGGAAAGGGGCCTGGCACGCCCACGGCAACCCTCTCCATAGGCCCCCGACCTGGTACTGCTGGAGCGGGCGCAACTGGCCCTGGGGTCCTTTCCGGCACCCAGTAGAACGACTGGTGGAGCCGCCTCAGGGTCTTCGTCACTCCAAAATGACCAGTGCCTGGGGTCCCATGATGGGCCTCTAGCACCTCCTGGCGCGCCCCCGGGACAACCACCTGCCACCTCACCTCCCCCCTGGTGGGCACCTTCCACTGCCGCTGAAGGACTCTGTCATGCAAGGCCAACCCGGGCCCACTGAGCCCACAGCCCCCAGTGGCGGTGGAAAAAGGGGCCACCTCCTCCCAGGGAGGCCGCTGCTCCTCTAGCCATTGTAGTATGGGGGGCGGAGGTCCGGTCTCGGTCCTGATGGGCTCTCCAATCCACCCTCTCAGCCCGAAACTGCCACCCGGCATTGCTCTTCCCCGGCGGGACAGCTCTGCTTCCCTCTCCTCCTTTCTGCTGCAATGGGCGCATCCCTCCCGGGCACAGGGATGACGGGACAGCAGCGTCCGCGTGGCGTGCTTCTCACCAGCCCGTGTTGGATCCGGTACTGAAACGCCTGGAGCTGCTCGATCCAACGGGCGACCTGTCCCTCCGGCTCCCGGAACGTCAGGAGCCACTGCAGGGCAGCGTGGTCCGTGCGAATGGTGAAGGGGAGCCCGCAGAGATAGTGGCGGAAGTGGCAGACCCCTCCACCACCGCAGCAGCTCCCGCCGGGTGACGCAATACCGGCGCCCGCCTTGCTGAGCGACCGGCTAAAATACACCACCACATGCTCCCCTTCTGGACCCGGCTGGGATAAGACAGCCCCGATCCCCTCGTTGCTCGCATCCGTGTCCAGCAGGAAGGGAGAACGGACATCCGGGGAGCCAGCACCGGGGACTGGCACAGCGCATGTTGCAGGGAAGCGAACGCCTCCTGGCACGCCGGGGTCCACTCAAAGGGCTCGTCTTTCCTCAGGAGGCGGTGCAGGGGGGCAGCGATGGTGGCAAAGCCCTGCACAAACCTGCGGTAGTAGGACGCAAGCTTCTAACCTGCCGGGGGTTGACGGGAATAGGCCAGTCCCTCACTGCGGTGACCTTGTCCACCTCTGTCTGGATCCCCTCTGCTCCCACTCGGTGCCCGAGGAATGAGACCTCCTGGCGCATCAGCTGGCACTTTTCAGAGTGCAGTTTTAGCCCCGCTTTCCTCACTCGCCGGAGCACCTCACGCAGGGAGGCCAGGGCGTCCTGGAAGGTCCCTCCGTGGACCAGCAGGTCGTCCAGGTAGACCAGGCACTCCGAGGGGGGTACTCCGGCCAGCACCTTTTCCATGAGCCGCTCGAATGTTGCGGGGGCGTTGCAAAGTCCGAACGGCATCACAGTAAACTGCCACAGACCCCGTCCAGTGGAGAAGGCAGTCTTCGGCCGTGCAGAGGGATCCAGTGCAACCTGCCAGCAGCCGCCATGGAGGTCCAGCGAAGAGAACCACCTAGAGCCGCCACCAAGTCCAGGGACTCATCGATGCGGGGAAGGGGGTAGGAGTCCTTCTCCGTCACATCGCTCACTCGCCGTGTCGGCGAGAAGCACCACTTGCCGCCCTTCTTCCGCACCATGACTACCGGCGAGGTCCAGGGGCTGTCGGACGGCTCAATGATCCCCACCGCCTTCATCTCCTCCAGCACCTGCTCTGTGGCTTCCTGGAGGGCGAGTGGTTGGCGGCGAGGGCGATGCTTAATGGGGTGGGCGGCTCTCGCCTCGATCTGGTGCTGCACCAGGTGTGTCCCCCCGCCATCCGGGCGGTAGGCGAAACTGTGGCGATACTACACACCAGTTCCCACAGCTGGCGACGCTCTTCTGTGCAAAGCCCTTCGCAGCTCCTGAGCCAAACTGCGTGCACTGCGCTGAGAGCTGGGTCTTCAGTGAGACTGGTGGCGGAGGGGAGATTGCTGGGGACGCTGAATTACCCCTGATAGTAGGGGCGTGGCATGGCGGTATCCTCCCGCAGCCCTTGGGTAGCGGTTGGCGGCGCCCGGGCAGGGTGGCGGGGCTGCCTGGGGAGAGCTGCATTCCCCTGGGCCACGCTAGAACTGCAGGAGGGCGGCTGTACACGCTGGCGCATTATGCGGCCTGAGGGTGGGCGTGTTGGCTGGCGGCGCCAGGCCTAAGAGTGGCCGTGTTGGCTGGCGGCGTTGCGGCCTGAGGGTGGCCATGTTGGCTGGCGCTGGCACCTGAAGGCGGCTGTGCAAGCAGTAGCTCCTTCCGGAGTGGGGGGCCGTCGAGACGCCTGTATTGTCCCTGATGAGACTGGCGCATGATGGAGCCGGGGTGTGCTGAGGTCTCCGTCTCCACGGCAGCGGTCCGTTGTGTCCTCGGCAGATCCCAAACTGTCGTGCAAAGGGGTCCCGACCCCACCCAGCGGTCCAAGGGGTGAGGCTAAAAAAGCTAAAGCCGGGCCCCTGTATGTGCAGTGTCCCGTCCGGAGGTTTAGCTGTCCGCCTGTGTAGCGCAGGAAGTCCAGGCCCAGTATGCAGGGGTCCTGTACAGCTGCTACCCAGACAGGGTGGTGTACTGTCCGTCCAGCCACTTCAATAGCAAGGTTGCCCTTTCCTTGCATGGGGGCTAGCTCTCCAGTCACAGTGCGCAACTGCACGGTGGTGGCTCCAGCCGGACCCCTGCAGGGGAGCACATCGGGCGGATGAGAGTCACCGTGGAGCCAGTGTCCACGAGCAGTGCACGGACCCCCTCAATGCGGACGGGGACATGGCAGAAGTCCCGGCAGTGGTCCTTCCTACCACTATAGCTGGCTGGCACTGTCTGTGGTCGGCTGTTTCCGGGGGGTGACGCCCTGCTCTGTCGGCTACACGGGTTAGTACTGGTGGCGGCCGCTGCAGCTGGGTGGTCCGCGATTAAGGGGACTGACTGGGGCACGCACCGTCGTCCCGTCTATCTGCGCCCCCTTGGCGTTTCCTGCGGTTGCTGTGTCAGGCGTGGTGGTGCAGCAGCTGCTGCTGGGCAGTGGTGCCGTGGGTGGCCAGGCTGTCCACAGCCCCAGCACAGCTGTGGGGGGTCTCAGGAGTCGAGCTGGCTGGGTGATCGCCGCCCTGATGAGGGTGGTAAGCTTCAGGGGCCAGGTGGGGTCAATGGTGCGGTGGGGCCTCCTCTTCTTCTGCTTGGGCCATGCGAGCTCTAGGGTGGTGTGTGGTCAGGCCGCCTCTTCTGCTGACCACTCGCCCCAGGGGCATGGTCCCGCTCCCCTCCTCGAGCACCGCCTCGACTGCTCGGGCGTGAGCCACGGCGAGCTCTAGGGGAGGTTAGGGGCAGCAAACCGGACCTGCTGACGTGAGCTGTCGGGGTCAGTCCGCGCACAAAGGCCTCGACAGCCAGGTCCTCCTGGGTGGCTGGCGGAACATTGGGTACCCCCTCCGGGCCAGGTACCGACATCAGCAGCCAGTACGCCCAGTTTCTCTCCGGGAGCTCTAGTGCGGTTGGCCAGCTGCAGGCGCAACCCGACTGTGGGCTCCACTCTCCCAAAACGGCGTTCGAGAGCCGCGGTTAGCACCTGCAGACAATACCTGTCTGGGCCCAAGTCCAGCAGAACCTGCAGCGCTTCTCCCTCAATGCAGCCGCCAACTGTCCTGCTTTCTCCGCGGCCCCAGTCATTAGTGAGCGCTGCCATCCTGAATTTGACGTGGTACGCCTCACGGCGATCTACCGTTATAGCGCCTGCTTTCACTGCCTGCGGCTCGCCCCAACAACATGTTCCCCCACACCGCATATTCTCTCTCCCGTGATCGCACGGGGCCCATGTCGGGCTTAACGTCACGCTCTCTTGTCAGACACACGCCAGTTCAGCAACCAATGTCCCATAGCTACTACAGCCATTTAGATCGATGGTGGTTAAACAATGTAAAGCCTCTTCTTCTAAACAAGCAATTAAATTACTGGCTTTCTCTCTGTCTGTCCAGTTGTTTACCATTGCCATCATTTCAAACTGCTTTACAAAGTCTCGCTAATCGGCCTTACCGTTGTACTGCAGACGGCTGTAATAAACCCCTTGTTGACATTCTGCTGCAGGGCGGGCGTGTCCGATGGTGACGCTGCCTCCTCCTTGACGCCAAGCACTTGCGCCCTCCTATCTCTGTGGCCGATGACGCCCTTGCGGGCGGCGAAGAATCTCCTTCTCCCTCGATGACGATGGCGCGGTGCCCCTCAGCCTGCGGAGCAGTCTGTCTGTCTCCCAGCTCCGCCATCTTGATCCCTCTTTCCTCTTTTAAGCCCAGGGTCCTTGCTCCTCCCTCGCATGTTCTCTCCTCCCATGCAGCGCCCATTCTCGGTAGCTCCTGACCCTCAGCTCAGCGACCAGCTGCTCCAGTCTGGCTCGCAGCTCGTCTCCTCTCATCTCTCTCGTCCGCCATCTTCTCCCTCTTGCTTCTGTTTCACCCCTCGTGGCAGGCGCTGTACAAATCCCACTCCTGAAACACCAATGTAGCGTTCTGTGCTATGGGGATGAGACAGACTCGGGGAGACCAGATGAGGTTCCATCTACTTTTATTTTTTAATTTCTTTAATAACACAACGAAACCCTGTTTGGGCCGGGTTCACGCCAAAATAACAAATAGCTGTCTCTCTCTTTTTTTTTACACCGCAGACTCACTGGGGTTCACACACTGCTTCACCGACAAGCACTCTCTCAGCCGGTACTCTGTCTCTCGCAGTCGCTCCAGTAAGACATTCACACGCTGCTCTCCCGCCAAGGCCCCCCTCCTACTTATAGCCTCCGGACACACACCAACGGCGTGCCCCGTACCCTCACAATACATGGAACCTTAAACAGGACGTAACAAACAAGACAAACACAATGTCCAGGATGCTGCCATCGCCAGGGTCGTTACAGTATAAAGAGTTGAAAAAATAAAACCATCGGTAATATGGTAAAAACAGGGTTACAAGACTTGTGTACTTAAAAGTGGAGAAATGCTACATGGTACAGAGAACAGCGACGGGTGTTTGTTGAAAAAAGACTAAAAACATGCTAAACAGTTTAAAACACATACATAAATAAATTAATAAAACAAAATAAAATGGGAGAACCTGTATACACGGCTAAGCTAGCATTTTTAAAAATCCTTTACTACCTTATTTATTTTTCACTGCTTTTGCGGGTCTGTGATTGATTCATCTTTAAATGAAGCACGTGAAACGAAACACAGGACTCTCCTGAAATGCGCTACAAAGTGCCTTGAGTTTAAAACATTTAAAAAACCAATACAAAAGAATACAAACATTGACTATCCGTTGTTGTTGCGGCGATGTTAGACTTGTTACAATATATTTGGTTAAAGAAAAAACATTTTTAAATAAAATGCTACAAACCTTAAACGCGGCTGTGCTTGACGGTGTCTGGTGCAAAGAGAACAATGTATGAAAAAATGCCCCAACCTGGAACTAAGAGGCGTCGCTCAAAGATAAGAAACTAGGTGTGCCAGCACCGGCTAGTAAGAGCAAAGGTGTTCCTCTCCTAAGGAGGGTCGCTGGTCGCCCAGTATAGGAGATAGCGGTCCAGAACCAACGGGGTAGGGGTGGGGGCCCCTTGAAAATGTTTACCAAGCTGGCCAATTAGCAATAACTGCATGGGGGCAATGGGCCTCTGTTTTGGGTTATAAATATGCGCAAATTCTTAATGAAAAGTCTTGCACAAGAACGAACTACTCTTTTGTGCTGTTATTCTGTAAGTGCTGTTGGTTCTATATTTTCTCTTAAATAATGGCTCTTCAAATGCAAAACGCTAAAGAAAACACTGATGTCCTTCCTGGCCGTGATCGAAGAGGACACCTTGTATCAGACACCCGTGAAGACTGAACTGGCGACTGATGACGACCAGGCGGATGTTGAGGTAAATATTTAACTTGTACATAGCCTTTAAACTATTTTAGAATCTTAAAATGTAAAGTGCATTTAATATTTTGTTGTTTGTATTGTTAGTGGGAACGCAGGGGACCCCTTGAACAGAAGGTGGTTGCTGCTGACTCAGAGGAGGTGATGAGTAACACCTCGGGAATCGAAATGCTTGATTCGACATCCGACGAAGAGGGATCAGTGGTAAATATAAAATTATTACAACTTAAAATGGAGGGTTGATTTTGCCTAAATATTTTAGTTATAGAGTGTTTTCTTTTTCTTATCAGAATAAAAATGAGAATGACGCTGGAGTAACTGAAACAGCAGGCTGCACAACTCCTTCTAAAATGAACCTGTCGTATTTTTGTGCGTGTCTTGCTGGTAGCAATGAGAACGATATGCCGAGTAGTTTTAAAAATGACTATGCTCGTGTACAATACATAATGACCAACACTGTAAATGCTGTTATAGGCTCTGTGTTATTAAAATGTGTCAAGGGCACTCTGGTCGACGACTGTTATGCTTGTGAAATTGATGAACCGGGGCAAAAGCACCACACGTGTCTAAGCTTTGAAAATGATCAAGGGGATGTGTGTTCAACTGTGTCTATTATCTGTAACAAAATAAGCATCACACATCTGATGTCAACAATACTCTGCATAGCAAAAATAAGCGTGGTATATATATGTTACAGCCAAAACAGAAAAGGAAATTGTTAGATGTTTAAAAGCTATTAGGGCAGATCACCAGCCATTGGTGACTATTAAAACCTTCTGAAAATGCAGACAGTGAAATATTGGAAATGGCTAATCGTGTTGTTAAAAAGAAACATTACAAGATGTTTTACAAACGCAGATGCAGATATTAGAAAATGATGTATAAATGCTTGTGTGTGTGTGTGTATGCGTGTGTGTGTGTGTGTGTGTCCTGTTGTAACCTGTTACATTTTGCCCTATATTTACAGGATCAAGACAGGAGCCCTTTTCCTGAGAGAGTAAGTGTACATACATTTCGTGAATCTGTCCTGGAAGCTGTAATTACAAATCTAACGTGTAGTAAAATGGGTCGAAAAATGATCACATTGGAACCGGCGGCTGCCAAACTTTTGGCCGATGTTGAAGCATTCATGCAAAATGTACCAGAACTGATGCTGGATTTATATTTTTCAGAAGGGTCGATGAGAATGGCGGGTGGTTTTTTCATGAGGGTTCAGAGAATTTTGCGCCGATCATTTGGAAATGCAGTCCCAATTGTTACAGCAGGCACATTTTACTGCATGTTAGAAAGAATAGCTATGATCTGTGCTAAAGGTTACAAGGATGGGGAGAGACAGGCGGTGATGAATGCTTTGGAAGATAGTGCCTCATTTCTTTGTAAAGTGGCTATTACTAATCAAGTTTAAAATGTCTTCAACATTATTGTTTAAAATAAAATAAAACCATTGACAAAGAACAAATGTTATTGTATGTTTGTGTACAAAAATAAAAATGTTTTACAGTTTTTCTCAATTGCTTAAACACATTTCCTGAAATGCTATTCACATTTTCAAAACAGTTAACACAAACCCCACAACAGTATTGCATTTTGCAAAACGACACATATCAACTGCAAAATGCACTAAGACTATCAAAATATAGTACACATGTTTCAAAATCAAATAAGTACATCAAACAGTACAACGTCATAAAATGAAAAACTCACCTTATCAGTATTTAAACAAAGGCTACAAAAAATACTAAGTATAAGCTTCAATATGACATGAAATCCTAAATACAAGCTCCCTCATGCTGTAGTCAACTTGAAACTTTGTTACTGTAAATACTGTAAGCATGTTACCACACACACAATGTTATATCAACAAAAAAGTTTTATTTTGGAACCAGGCTCCATATATTTTACACCCAGAAATTTCAATTTACATATTGTGCAGTATGTAAATCAAAAAAAAAAAACAATATTGCATTCTGTAAATTCTGTTCAAATCCAATAAGGCGAAAAAGTATACTGAAGAATAGAAAAACAAAAGAACAATAGAGATTTCTATTTGAATTCAAATGGGACTTCAGGGACCAGCCATTCTCTCCTCTCTGTTTGGCCACAAGTTTTCATCGACATCGCATCTAATGTCCTCCCTTGCAGTGCAGCGAGGATAAAATCGTCTGGCATGACACATCCATTCCCTGCAATCTTCTGCTGTCATGGCTTCACAGCCTGCGTTCATTGCATCCAGCAGTGACATTTGGTCGCGAGGATGGTTATCATACACCTTCCATCTCCATGCTGAGAAGAACTCCTCAATAGGGTTCAGGAAGGGGGAGTAGGATGGGAGGAATTCCATCATCATGCGATGGTGTGCTGCAAACCACTGCCTCACCAGAGCAGAGTGGTGGAAACTGACATTGTCCCACACCACCACATAGGTTGGCAAGTCAGCCCTCACTTGCTCCCTCTCCTCAACAAGTATAAGGCTGTTATAGAGAGCATCCAAAAATGCCAAAAGGCGAACAGTGTTGTATGGTCCAAGGGTGGGGATCCCCTTTCTCCAGCTCTCCCACCTCGCATACGGACCGCTCATCCTCTTGCACCTCCAGGTTGTGGCTCCTGTCTAATTTGCTGATCCATTTTTTATTATCAACTCCCTGGTAGCCTCATCTATAAGTGTTTTTCAGCAGTGATAATTGATTGAACAATTTAGAAATTAGGATTTCTACCAATGAGAGAAAGATAAACAGATTTGGGAGTGGTTGCTTTCAACTGTGAACAAATTAATTAGTTTTGTTTAACGAGATATACTTGATAGACTTTGTGTCAAGTGCTGAGATTTGTATTTAGAGTTTTGCAAAAATGTGCCTGACATTTGAATTATGTGTCAAAGCAATCATAAATGATATAGCGTTTTGCAAAATATGTTACTGTTGTGGGGTTTGTGTTAACTGTTTTGAAAATGTGAATAGTGTTTCAGGAAATGTGTTTAAGCAATTGAGAAAAACTGTAATCATTTACATTGCCTGCTTATTTGTCTGTGCATAAGGGGTCTTAAATAAACCCTCCTTTATATATATATATACAGCTCTGGAAAAAATTAAGAGACCACTGCAAAATTATCAGTTTCTCTGGTTTTACTATTTATAGGTATGTGTTTGGGTAAAATGAACATTTTTGTTTTATTCTCTAAACTACTGACAACATTTCTCCCAAATTCCAAATAAAAAATATTGTCATTTAAGCATTTATTTGCAGAAAATGACAACTGGTCAAAATAACAAAAAAAGATGCAGTGTTGTCAGACCTTGAATAATGCAAAAGAAAATAAGTTCATATTCATTTTAAACAACACAATACTAATGTTTTAACTTAGGAAGAGTTCAGAAATCAATATTTGGTGGAATAACCCTGATTTTCAAGCACAGCTTTTCATCGTCTTGGCATGCTCTCCACCAGTCTTTCACATTGATGTTGGGTGACTTTATGCCACTCCTGGCGCAAAAATTCAAAACAGCTTCGGCTTTGTTTGATGGCTTGTGACCATCCATCTTCCTCTTGATCACATTCCAGAGGTTTTCAATGGGGTTCAGGTCTGGATTGGGCTGGTCATGACAGGGTCTTGATCTGGTGGTCCTCCATCCACACCTTGATTGACCTGGCTGTGTGGCATGGAGCATTGTCCTGCTGGAAAACCAATCCTCAGGTTGGGGAACATTGTCAGAGCAGAAGGAAGCAAGTTTTCTTCCAGGACAACCTTGTACTTGGCTTGATTCATGCCAAAGCTGCCCGATTCCAGCCTTGCTGAAGCACCCCAGATCATCACCGATCCTCCACCACATTTCACAGTGGGTGCGAGACACTGTGGCTTGTAGGCCTCCAGGTCTCCGTCTAACCATTAGACGACCAGGTGTTGGGCAAAGCTGAAAACTGGACTCATCTGGGGGTGCTTCAGCAAGGCTGGAATCGGGCAGATTTGTCTTTGTGAAGGACACATGAATCAAGCCAAGTACAAGGTTGTCCTGAAGAAAACTTGCTTCCTTTCTGCTCTGACAATGTTCCCAACTCTGAGGATTGGTTTTGCCAGCAGGTCAATGCTCCATGCCACACAGCCAGGTCAATCAAGGTGTGGATGGAGGACCACCAGATCAAGACCATGTCATGGCCAGCCCAATCCAGACCTGAACCCCATTGGAAAACCTCTGGAATGTGATCAAGAGGAAGATGGATGGTCACAAGCCATCAAACAAAGCCGAGCTGCTTGATTTTTGCACCAGGAGTGGCATAAAGTCACCCAACATCAATGTGAAAGACTGGTGGAGAGCATGCCAAGACACATGAAAGCTGTGCTTGAAAATCAGGGTTATTCCACCAAATATTGATTTCTGAACTCTTCCTGTTAAAACATTAGTATTGTGTTGTTTAAAATGAATATGAACTTATTTTCTTTGCATTATTCGAGGTCTGACAACACTGCATCTTTTTGTTATTTTGACCAGTTGTCATTTTCTGCAAATAAATGCTCTAAATGACAATATTTTTATTTGGAATTTGGGAGAAATGTTGTCAGTAGTTTAGAGAATAAAACAAAATGTTCATTTTACCCAAACACATACCTATAAATAGTAAAACCAGAGAAACTGATAATTTTGCAGTGGTCTCTTAATTTTTCCAGAGCTGTATATATATATATATATATATATTGAAGACAGCAGGGAGGGGTTAAAGCCTCCTCGAAGAAAAAACATGTGTTCTGAAAGGCACATTTGTTTAGTTTAATTGTATTTGTTATTGTTTAATTGTTTTATTGTTATTCAATTATTCCTGCACCTGAGATCATTATTAAATTAGAACCAGGTGCAGGGTATAAAAGAGGAGCAGTCAGATTGCTCAGGGCTGCTGAGGAGAAGGAGGCAGGAGAGGCGCTCTGCTTCCTAGCAGTCGTGAGGAAGACATAAAAAGTGTAAGTTGGAAGAAAAGTGTGTTTTTGTGTTTGGCAGGTAAACGGCTTAGCCGTCCTGTGGGTTAGTTAGGTTCCCGCTGTGTTTAGCTAGTGCTCATTTAGAGCTAGGTGTTTATTTTGTTTTGTGAATTAAATATAGCACAACCGCACTTGAAAAACCAAAGTTCCTGTGTCTGGGTCAATTTTTAAAGGGACAACGAACCCGAGTGGCAGCGGTTCATTCACAATATTTATATATATATATATAATTACCGCTCCAACCCTCAACAAGCATCCATATCTTATATCTTTACACAAAGAGGTATGTTACGGCCCGATTAAGAGTGTTCCATATATGAATGTGTTAAAAGTGTTTAGAGAAAACTATGCATGAGAAAATATTAAAGAAAATATATTATACGCCTAAGAAACCGGAGGTTTCGGAGGTGTTAATAGTCTGTTAGAAAGTGTACAGAATAGCGGAATATCTGTGTCTAGGAAGCGAGTGTCAAAGTGGCTTTTGGAACAAGACGCATACACTGTACATAAGCTAGCCAGGGTGCATTTTGAGAGGAACCGAATGGTTGTGTCAACCATCGATTGGCAATGGCAAGCCGATTTAGTAGATATGGGGCAATATTCAAACTTTAACGATGGTTTCACGTACATTTTAACGTGTATAGATGTGTTGTCTAAGTATGCATGGGCCGTCCCTTTGAAGAGCAAAAAGACAAACGAAGTTGCACTGGCCTTCCAAAACATATTTAGTCAGGGTCGTGTGCCTAAAAAACTGCAAACAGATCAGGGTACTGAATTTCTGAACAGAACTTTGCAAGCTGTTTTAAAACAAAAGCAAATTGTACACTTTGTGACAAGCAGCGATGTGAAAGCTAGCGTTGTTGAAAGATTTAACAGAACTATAAAATCAAAAAT
This sequence comes from Huso huso, assembly GCA_036884735.1. Lineage (NCBI taxonomy): Eukaryota > Metazoa > Chordata > Actinopteri > Acipenseriformes > Acipenseridae > Huso > Huso huso. Next base: position 27,514,870 of record CM072669.1, read on the forward strand.
GTGGCGCTACTTTACAGCAAGAAACACGTTCAGGTATATAGATGTTCTGTCAGACTTTATACACAGCTATAACCACAGCTACCACCGAATTATTAAGTCGAGGCCTTCTGATGTTAACAGTTTAAACTCTTTAAAGATTTGGAAAATTGTCTATGGGGATTTGTTTAAAAGAAAATCGGCAGACTTTGCATTTAAAAGGGGATCGTGGCGAAAGTGTCTAAATTAAAGGGAACATTTGAAAAAGGATACGAACAGACTTTTACAGATGAAATTTTCATAATCAAAGAATGTGTGAAGGGGTTTAAACAAACCTATAAATTGAAAGATTCTGCCGGAGATGATATTAAAGGCTTGTTTTATGTCGAAGAATTACAGAAGGTGAAGAAAGCGGCAGGTGGAACTTATCGCATACAAAACATATTGGCTACCAGGGGGAGAGGCGCTAACAGACAAATACTAGTTAAGTGGGTCGGCTGGGGTGCTATTTTTAATAGCTGGGTCAAGGCTTCGGACGTGAAAGACATTGCTCAAAGTTTTTGAAAAATACTTAAAATGGATTACAATGGTTTTTAGGTGACGCTGACAAGCAACGCTTCTTCAGAGTTATTTCCAGGCAACACAAGATCCTGTTTTACAAATCATTCAGTGAAACCTATACAGCTGACCAGGAAATGGGAAGTGGCATTGGTAGAGATACACTACCCTCATATGTTCAATACAATCAACAAAGATTTGACTTTTGATCTGTTTTCAGAAACTACAAGAGCCGTTAGGACACATGCCATACAGAGAGGATATTATAAAACTATAAAGGACGTGTTAGATGAAATGAATGGATCTATCCTGTTAAGTCCAGGGTCCCCCAAGGTAATGTTTAAATACAACCCCATCAGCAGAAGTGTGAGACTCGACAGCGATGGGACTATATTGTTTTTTACAAGGGGTGAACTAGCAAATGTGTTGGGATTTGAAGCAGATATCGGTAGCAAAAAGTCAACCCATCCTGCTGATATTCTGGTTTTAATACCATGTATGTATATACCAATGTTATTGAGCATCAGTTAGTTGCGGACGCATACGCCCCTCTGTTACGATGTGTTAATTTAAAAGGAGATGATGGCAAATTTATCACATCATTGTTTGACAAACCTCATTACGTCCCAGTGAGTGCGCATCATTTTGGAACTGTATCAGTTGAAATAAAGTCAGACCAGAACAAGCACGTGTCATTTGCATTTGGGAAAGTTATTGTCAAGTTGCATTTTCGTCCGGTGAAAGCTACAAACTTTTAAAACGATGGTTGTAATTAAAACTTACGGAGACCCCGCTTTGTACAAAAATTATTACAAGAGCCAAGCAGGAAATGGTTTACCGGGGTTTCAGGGACTGCCTGTCATGTACGGGGCAGGTATTGGAGGTTTGTTTAGGGCACTGTTTAGGAAGGCTGTGCCTTTTCTGAAGAGTGCAAAGAAGAGCAACCAGAATTATCCCGGGTTTAAAAGGCATGTCGTATGCAGACAGGCTAAAAGAATTGAATCTATTTAGTCTTGAACAAATAAGACTACGCGGCGATCTGATTCAAACATTCAAAATCCTAAAAGGTATAGACAATGTCAACCCAGGGGACTTTTGACCTGAAACAAGAAACAAGGACCAGGGGTCACAAATGAAGATTAGATAAAGGGGCATTCAGAACAGAAAATAGGAGGCACTTTTTTACACAGAGAATTGTGAGGGTCTGGAACCAACTCCTCTGTAATGTTGTTGAAGCTGACACCCTGGGATTCTTCAAGAAGCTGCTTGATGAGATTCTGGGATCAATAAGCTACTAACAACCAAACGAGCAAGATGGGCTGAATGGCCTCCTCTCGTTTGTAAACTTTCTTATGTTCTTATGTTCTTATGAAGCGAGGGTTTGAAATTGTAAAGCTGCATATGAAATCAGCTGCTAGGAACATCGCCAAAGATGTGATGGGTCAGGTTACCAGCTCTGTAGTGAATAGGGCTATACCCAAACAAGAAGGTTCGGGGCTAATGTTTATCAGAAGGGGAATCAGGAGAAAGAGAAAGACGTCACAGCCGCTGCTTGTAAAAGACGGTCGACTAAAGGCAGAAACACTCATAAAAGCAAAAGAGGGTCTAAGAAGCGACCACGTATAGACAGAGCAGGGGGGTGATATTTTTTAACAATGGCATTTGTTCACGGATGTTCAGATGAATGTGCAAAATCAGAACTGGATATCTTTCAGATGGCCCCTACTCAAAATAGCATCGAAAAAAGTATTTACGTTGAAGTTCCACCACTTACAGCTCTTTCAGAAAATGCCCCTTTGGAATTTTACATAGCCGGGAACGGTGAAGATTATTTACATTTAAAAAACATGCTGCTGTACCTGAACTGTAAAATAGTTAAAGACGACGGGTCAGACATTGCTGCGGATGAACGCGTGAGCCTTGTAAATTACCCCATAGCCTCTGTTTTTAGTCAAGTTGATATCACGGTGGGGGACCGTCTTGTCAGTCAATTAAATAACAGCTATCCCTACAGGGCTTTTTATAGAAGCTGTTCTTAATTACAGCGAAGATACTCTGAAAACACAATTTTCTACAGGTCTGTTTTACAAAGATACCCCAGGACATCACGAAATAACCACGGTGACCGGAGCCAACAAAGGTTTTAAAAAGGGCCAGTACACAGCTTCAAGCAAAAAATTAGAGCCATTGGGACAACTGCACGCTGATTTGTTTTTCAAGACAAACTAATGCTGAATGGTGTCGATATTAAAAATTAAACTCACTCGTAATAGAGATTCATTTTGCTTAATGAGCAACGCAAACACTTTTAAAGCTGGTTATTCTCAATGCATCGTTGTGTTAAAAGAGTTAGAGTGACCCCCGGTGTCCGACTCGGCCATGCGGAGGCTCTAATGACAGCTAATGCCAAATATCCTATTGATCGGGTTCAAATGAAAGTATTTAGTATAGCTGCAGGCAGTCGTGTATGTAATCAGGAAAACCTGTTTTTGGGACAATTACCAGAAGTCGTGGTAGTGGGCTTTGTTGACAAAGCATTCAGTGGGAGTTACACGCACAACCCCTTCAATTTTAAACATTACAACATAATTCTTTTTGCTCTGTATGTTGACGGTGAGCAGCAACCAACTAAGCCTCTACAGCCTGATTTTCAAAATGGAAACTGCGTGCGTGAATACTTTCAACTTGTGGAAACAGCCGACAAGCGACTGAAAGACAAACCGCTGCTGGTGGATCGTGAAGAATTTGCAAAGGGGTATACATTATTTGTATTCAACCTAAGTCCCGACCAAGAATGCACGGGTCACTATTCCCTTATTAAAACAGGAAACCTCCGAGCCGAGATACGTTTTGAGGCACCATTACCCAACACCGTGAACATGATTATATATGCTATTTTTGATAATGTGTTGGAAATCAATATGAGACGCCAAGTCCTGTATGACTTTAGTTGAATCTTTTTAAAACAAGAAAAAAGAAAACACGATTCGACCAACATGGACACGACACAGCTGGATAATATCTTAGCAGCAGCAGCACCAACCAGAGAGAGATTTTTAGGCGTATTTCCCTGCAACATGTTACCCAAAGATAAACAGACACAAAGACCTTTGTGTATAGTGGTTAATACACACCCCCATAACTTACCTGGAGAGCACTGCCTAGCTATTTACTTAACAGACGACAGAAGTGCAGAATTTTTTAATTCCTATGGTTTTTCACCAGACAGTTTTTTCTTCCCCAAATCTATTATGACATTTTTAAACACCAATGCAAAATGTATAGTCTATAACAGTGTTTAATTGCAAGATGTGTTCTCTGTTACATGCGGCCACCACTGTGTTTTTTATTTGCTGCAGAGATGTAAAGGAATGCCTTTTAAACATATTTTGGAACTTTATTCTGGAGATGTTACGTTAAATGAATGAATGGTTAAGCAATTTGTGCAAAACATGTCTAGACAGAGACACACGCCTCAAAGCTTATTTAACCCTAGTGAATACGGACATGCTCAGGCGTGTATTGGTTTTTGTGAATTTAAAGTGTGTCATGAATGTTAACCTTTATTTAAAATGTTAATAAAAAAAACTTACTTATTATATAGTGTTTACGGATGTTTATTAGTGCTATGAACACCTGTATGGATAAATATTATTAATGTACATGAGGTTAAAAAAAACACTACAAAAAAGCTATAATTCGAAATAGTTTTTATTACAATTTCAACATAAACAACCTAAATGCGCGGCATGCATATATAATATGTAACACTTTGTTACATTCACAACAAACTCATATTGCATTTACACATAAGAAACAGAAAATAGAAAAAAAAAAAAAAAAAAACATGCACATCCTTAAACAGATAGCCATTCAGGCCTTTTAAACAATTTACGTTTAAAAGTTTCAACCCTATCGAGTTTATCATATACCATTGACATAGCGCCCAACTCGGAATTTTTTAATCCTGTCTGTTTTGACGGCTTTCTTGTAATAGGTGATCTTACAGAGACTAACCCACTCGTGCCAGGGTTGGTTTTAAGTTTTTCCAAAAGTTCTCTATTTGTAGCATTGCCAAGAACTGAGCTGGGTGCAATAATTTCAGCCATGGCTGCCATAAAGTCATCGTAGCCTTTTGGTTTACTGCTCTCGTGAACACTGCGTGTTTGTATTAGGGACCTAACTAAATCAATCATGTGTGATCCGGTAATAGGCATGCCGTTGTACACAAATTCACCTTTATCATTCCAGGAGGCTGTAGAGCGGCTGTGAACCATTCTTTTCAATAATATTTCAACATTCTTTCTGTAACGAGGCGATACACTACCTACAATGTCTAAATAAACAGCGTCTGAGGCCTCTGCGTTATCAGCAGGCACGCTGGCAATCTGGTTAGTTTCAGCGGCTGTGCCCTGCTCGGGCATGTGCAGTGTCAAAGATCCCTTCTCAGATTCCCCCTGTCGTACAAAAGTTAAGTAACGTCGCAGTATCTGTTCATAACGTATAGCCTTTTCATATTCGCTATGATGTTTATTTTGTAGAATGTCTCTCATTTCCTCGTCCAGTTTGTGCGTTGCCGATTTACGAACGTCTGATTTGTCATTAGAACTCCCTCTAAGCATGTCTATTTGCTTTTGAGGAACAAGATACATTTTCTCACTGTGCTCCAACATTTTAACCTTTTGAAAATAGACTACTAAGCAGCGGTACAGCCACCCTCAACAGGGAACCGATGAAACCTCCGGACTGTTTAATCAAAAGTCTTTTTCTTTTGGCTGACACCGTCTTGTTACTCGGCGCCTTTATAATCTTTCTTTTTTTCTTAAAACTTCCAAATTGTCTAACCTTTGAGCGTGTTTAGACAAATTTCAGTTATAGTTTCTATTAGGTCGTTAGAAGCTGTGCACAGAATGGCTTTCCTCTGCTGCGGTTTTGAGCTTATCAGTAGTTTTAACAGGGTTAAATTCCGGCGAACACATGAAGACATGGTTACTGTCAGATCTGTCAGAGGGGAGGCATGCCTTGATTTAGTCTTTTCAAATAATGAAGACAGAATAACTAAAACAGAGGTCAGAGAGCCATTGGCAAACTCAGACCACAACATGGTCTCATTTGAAATATTTTTTAAAACCCCAAAAGTAATGACTAAAGCTAAGGTTTACAATTTTAGAAAAGCAAACTATGAAGGTATGAAACGGAGACTAACAGAAGTAGATTGGAGTAAAATAGAAAAACATCCACAGAAAAAGGGTGGCTGTCTTTTTTTAAAAATGTAGTACTAGAGGCACAAAACAATTACATCCCAAAAGTAGACAAATCTAAATCTAAAACAAAATGGCCAAAAATGGTTTAATAGATCAATTAAAAAAAAATATTCAGCGAAAAAAGGCACTTTACAGAGCGTTTAAAAGGGACCAAAACAAAGCACACAGAAAGAGTACTTGGAACTGCAAACACAAGTCAAAAAAAGGAAGTTAGAAAGGCCAAGAGAGAGATAGAAATCAATATTGCTAAGGGGATAAAACCAATTCCAAAATGTTTTTCCAATATTATAACAGCAAGAGAACATTCAAAGAGGAGGTTAAATGTCTAAGAGACACAAATGGCAAAATCATAGATGAAGAAAAAAAAATAAAAATATATTAAATGATTACTTTTCACAGATTTTTACAAAGGAGGACACAGACAACATGCCCCACATGTCGACCTGTTCCTATCCAGTTTTAAATAACTTTAGCATAACAGAGGCAGAAGTGTTAAAGGGACTAGGAGCTCTTAAAATAAACAAATCCCTGGGCCAGATGAGATCCTCCCAATAGTACTCAAAGAAATGAAAGAAGTTATTTACAAGCCGCTAACCAAGATCATGCAACAGTCTCTTGACACAGGGGTTGTACCGACAGACTGGAAAATAGCAAACGTAATACCGATCCACAAAAAGGGAGACAAAACTGAACCAGGTAACTACAGACCAATAAGCCTGACTTCTATTATATGTAAACTTATGGAAACTATAATAAGATCCAAAATGGAAAATTACCTATATGGTAACAATATCCTGGGTGACAGCCAGCATGGTTTTAGGAAAGGGAGATCATGTCTAACTAACCTACTTGACTTTTTTTTTGAGGATGCAACATTGAAAATGGACAACTGCAAAGCATACGACATGGTCTATTTAGATTTCCAGAAAGCTTTTGACAAAGTCCCGCATAAAAGATTAATTCTCAAACTGAACGCAGTAGGGATTCAAGGAAATGCATGCACATGGATTAGGGAGTGGTTAACATGTAGAAAACAGAAAGTACTGATTAGAGGAGAAACCTCGAAATGGAGTGAGGTAACCAGTGGTGTACCACAGGGATCAGTATTAGGTCCTCTGCTATTCCTAATCTACATTAATGATTTAGACTCTGATATAGTAAGCAAACTCGTTAAATTTGCAGAGGCGACACAAAAAAAGGAGGAGTGGCAGACACTGTTGAAGCAGCAAAGGTCATTCAAAATGATCTAGACCGCATTCAAAATTGGGGCAGACACATGGCAAATGAAATTTAATAGAAAAGTGTAAAGTATTGCATGCGGGCAATAAAATGTTCATTATAAATATCATATGGGAGATAGTGAAATTGAAGAAGGGAACTATGAAAAGACCTAGGAGTTTATGTTGACTCAGAAATGTCTTCATCTAGACAATGTGGGGAAGCTATAAAAAGGCTAACAAGATGCTTGGATATATTGAGAAGTGTTGAATTTAAATCAAGGGAAGTAATGTTAAAACTCTACAATGCATTAGTAAGACCTCACCTAGAATATTGTGTTCAGTTCTGGTCACCTCGTTACAAAAAAGGATATTGCTGCTCTAGAAAGAGTGCAAAGAAGAGCAACCAGAATTATCCCAGGTTTAAAAGGCATGTCGTATGCAGACAGGCTAAAAGAATTGAATCTATTCAGTCTTGAACAAAGAAGACTACGTGGCGATCTGATTCAAACATTCAAAATCCTAAAAGGTATAGACAATGTCAACCCGGGGACTTCTTTGACTTGAAAAAAGAAAAAAAAAGGACCAGGGTCATAAATGGAGATTAGATAAAGGGGCATTCAGAACAGAAAATAGGAGGCACTTTTTTACACAGAGAATTGTGAGGGTCTGGAACCAACTCCCCAGTAATGTTGTTGAAGCTGACACCCTGGGATCCTTCAAGAAGCTGCTTGATGAGATTCTGGGATCAATAAGCTACTAACAACCAAACGAGCAAGATGGGCTGAATGGCCTCCTCTCGTTTGTAAACTTTCTTATGTTCTTATGTTCTTATGTTCTTATCACCGGCTTTCAAATGAATCAAGCCCGTTTAGAATGTTGTTTTTTAAAGACGTAAGCTACAGGCGAGTCAGGGGGGAAAAGACTGCTCCTTAACCGATAGTCATCGGGAGTATTAGCATTTAAATCAACAAATAAATAGCCATAAGGCTTCTTACAGGCGTCTTCATAGGCTTCTATGAAAAAGTGTGCATTTCTAGGGTACATTTGACGAGCCAATAATGCAACTTGTAATTTATCTCGAGGACTTTTGAACAGAACCATGTATTTTGTGTTTAAAGTTATCGTTCTGCTTTTTTTTCCCCCCTGACAAAAAACATTTTGTACAATGTACATAATACTGAGGTTTCGGTGATGAACGTACTTTGTGAAAGCCTTTTCAATTTCGTTGTTGTCACATGCTGCTTCCATCAAATCATCCACAACAATCAGGTTCACTTTATGGGGAGGTAGTAAATCGTCATCGTTAAATGTTTCTGGCAAACCCTCTATAAACTTAATAAAAGGGAATTTTAACAATAAATCTTTGTAGAGAGGTTGCCAGCAACTATAACACCACACACTATTATCAGGCTTGCAAGATAACATATATTCACCTCTTTCTAACAGCTGTTTTATAAAATAGCTTTTTCCACAATTAGACGACCCTGCCAATATGCACGAAAAAGGATGTTTCAGTCTAATATCCATAGGGTAAAGATGTAAAGTTTTTTTTATCATACACAACCTTGAATGTTTTTTTTTTAAAGACCTGGTTTCCAGACTCCACTTCTTTTTAACTCGAACAATCCCTTGTTGTTGCAGGTTAATTTCTTTTAAATTCCTCTCTGTTTCATCTGCGTTTTTAGCAGTCAAAAACCAAATCTTTCAAACATTCAAAATTAATTTCCTTGCAGTTTTCAGCATTCAAAGTGATGCCTTTCACTTTTAAACATACAGTTTATAACCGTATGATTTTGGACCTGTCGCTGCAAACTCTGTAATAGACTGCTCTGCTGGCAGTTCGCTGCTCAGTTCGCCTAGGTGATCGCCCAGCGGCGGTTTCCATTGCCCCTCCCTGGTCACAAAAATTACAGAATCTGTGTCGTGATACAAGCAGTGCTCTTGTAAGCTGTTCAAAAGACCGTACAATTCTAGTCTTGCATAGGCAGTAGTAAAACTGGCAATGAAGATGTTGATGTTAGAATGTCTTGTATAATGGTCTGCAGTGTATTTCCACGTTACGCATGTTGATTCGTTATCTATAAAATCGCATGTTGAAATTTCATAGTATGGCGCAAAAACATATTGAAACAATTGGTCTGGGTTTCTCACTATGGATGTGTTCGACAAATTGGATCTCTGGGCAAATTTCCCCCACAATGCGTTGAGAAATAATTTTGAAATGTGTCTTTTGGCCTGATTCTTGTTAATTTTACCAGCACGCAAATGAACCCCCTCTTTTTCATAGTAATCGGCGATATACTGCTCTCGTTTTGCATTGTCCGTACACCATTCAGGGTAACTCGATGCTTCTTGCATGCCTCTGAGATGTAATTTGATATACTCTGAAAACAGAATGCACGAGGATTTCTCAAAATGCCAAACCTCAAAGATTTTTGCAACCCTGTAACCCTGCTCTAAAGCGACCATCAGCTCGGGAGTACACCAAACGCCCGTCAGCGCTCTCTCGTCGTTACTGTGTGCGCAAGGGAGTGTTTGTCTCTCTAGTGCGTATGGGTGACACAGGGTGAAGAACAACTTCTTATCTATCCTTACAAGCAGAATTGGAAAGAAAAGACCCTGTGGTGGATACACTTTAACCTTAGCTAAACCAAAGTAATGACTCAGATCTTCAGAACCGTCATCAATTATTTTAGGATGTCCCACTGGGTATCGCTTGGTTTTGTTAACAAAAGGATACAAGCTCGTAAAATCGTAGTAGTGAATTGTTTCACCAGGCTGTTTGTAATACATAGAGATAGCATTTGTTCTACCGCCAAACAGCGAATCTCTAGGGGACATGGGCTCGGGCAAACTACGGTCTCTGAGAAAAGCATGAAGCTCCCGATCGGCAGCTAACATCGCTTTCCATTTGTGCTCACACAAAACTCGCACGTCAAACCCTTGGAACTTTAGAACATTTGCTTTTATCATAGTCTTTTTGTAAAGCCAACCAAACGTTGTACTTGTCACAGAATTTAAATCATTTTCGCAATAACAGTTTCCACATACATGGTAAAAACAACCATTGTATTCAAAAGCCGTCTTTACACCGTTTATTACTGCATAGCCGTCTAGAAAATATGGACCGACCCTGAACTCACCACCGGGTTTCAACGAGTGCTGTATATTGATATGCTCTGTGTGTTCCACATACATTAACCATTGAATACCATTGTAGAAAACCTCTTTTGCTGTCTCTGGTAATTATCATGGGGGAGCACAGAAATTGTTTCTTTCTCCAGAAACATAAAACCGTACATTTCCATGCAGACCGATGCGATTGTGACATGCTGGTACGGATCTAAAGCCACTGTGTACACTTTCTCGTTTATCTGCCCGGGATTGCTCACTCGTTGCTGCGCTGTCATTTTCAACACTTCGTTCCTAAATCTTACGCAGCCCTTTCTCAAAATTTTAACATTCTGTTTGCAATAGCTTTTCAACTCTTCCTGGAAATTGAACTTGTTACTTTTGTTTGCGTTGTACCATTCCAAAAACTCGTTTTTTTTTGTTAGGCATCATGTAATTTACGCCGTAAAAATCAACAGACGGTATACTGCCTAAACAATTTTGTTTTTCCACCTTGTTGAAATAATGTGGAAAGCAGCCTTTTGACCCCTTGAACCCCATTGCTTAAGGCATATTAGCGAGTTTCATAGGGAGAAAATTCAGAGAGTCTATGAAGCGAATGTTTAAACCTGTAACCGTCATGCACATTATTTTACCACCCTGCGTCAATAAATTCACGTCCATTTTTTCTTTTATCAACTGCCGGATAACTAAATAATTGTCATAAGCCTTTCCATTGTGTGAAATAAATGTGTAATCTCTAAAGGAAACATCAGTGAATGTTCTCACAAAATCAGCTAAACAGCTTTCACCAAAAAAATCCTATTGCTGTTTGTTATTTATATGTAAAGCATACACAATTAGGAACGTGAGTACCGGTTTCGTGCATGCATTCAAAATCGAAAAAAATATCGTGCAATATTTTGGGGCTGTCTATTGAGTCAATGTAACACAAGTGTTCCTCGGGCGTTTCAATTTCAACACTGCAACGTTTGCACTCTCGTTCCATGCATTTGTGGTCTACAGGCATAAACATCGCGCATTTTTCACAAAACATTTTTTTCACACATGAAATATCTCCAGCGGAGGCTTTCAGCTTGTGTCTTTCTAGACAAGCAACCGATCTACAAAACATCTTGCAGACAGAACAACTATTTCAGCCTTAACTACACACTCTGAGTCCAAACACGTTTTACACAGCTCTACACAACAATGATCAGTTTTGTGACTATACACCGCGTGACAATATTCACAAAAATAGCTGGCCCCCACAAACGCTTTAATGTTTAAAACGCCACTGAATACATTGGGTTGTTTAATGAACCAGGACTCAATCTTAGCTGCACAAAGTCATTAGGTCCTATAAGAGGGGCTATTTCATCCAAAATACTTTGTATCGCAAAATGCACGACTTCTATAGTCTGCGCATATGACTCTATTCTGTCCAAATTTACAAAACGAAATTCCTCAGGGGCCTGTGGCAATGTGCCCCTGTGTGCATTTGTGTGTTATATGTTGTATGTTACGTGTGCTGTATTAATGTTGGTGAATAGGCATTGGTGCACGGGATATAAACGGGTCTGTGTTTCACGTGTGTTTAAAAATGTATAATTGTATTTAAGCACGAGGATTGCACATCACTTCACGTGCATTTTAAAGTAATTAATATGCGAGCACGAGGTTGCACATAATTAATTCACGTGCTGGGATTCAAGTGAATAATTAATTAGTAATTGAATCCCGGCACAACAGTATATATAGATTCACGTTTTACTCACTCGGGGTTGTGTGTTCGGTGAGTGGAGAACGGGTGTGGAGAGGAGAAAGGAAAGTAAAATAACGTAAATAATAATAAGTGTTTAAACTCACCGTGTGTGTTTGTCTGTTCGTGCACTGTTCGTCTATTTATTTTGGCCTCAAGTGCCGCGTCCTGTGTTTTGTTTTGTTCAAACCTTTTATTTTACAGTAAAACGGCGCAAGCAAGCTCATTTACCATTTCATCCACCGTCTGTCTGTGTACTCCTTTCTGGTCTGACGTAACCACTACAGCCTGCTTGCCACACGTGGTGTCAGAGCCGGGACAACAGCGCCTCCAAGACTCAGGCCAGAAGGAGTACTGTTTGTTTTAAAAAAAAAAATAAATAAAAAAAAAAAAAAAAAAAAAAAAAAATGGGAAAACACGCAGAAGACAGCAACAGCAGGTGTGGAGAGAGATCCCGAGCATCCACAGCCCAGGAGGGAGGAGACAGAGCCTTTCCCATCCTCTGAGGAGATGCTGGACTGGGTGTCGGACCCAGAGTGGAACTGGGAGGACCTCCCAAAGGTTGTTGACCTGCTGTGGGCCAGAGATGGGGAACATTGGGAACACTGGGAACAACACTATCACCCAGTGCCCTTTGTGAACCCGGCAGCCGTGGTAATCAACTACTTAGCTGCCGATATGGGACTTCCCCAGCAGGTTGACTTCCAAGTAGGAGGAGCCACATCTACCTGCACCCTCACTGGACTAGAGGGAAAATGCCTGCTGTCCCCATCTCCACCAGCAGAGGGAAAATACCTGCTGTCCCCATCACAACCAGCTGTTTACTGTTTTATCGTTTTGTTCGTCTATTTATTTTGGCCTCAAGTGCCGCGTCCTGTGTTTTGTTTTGTTCAAACCTTTTATTTTACAATAAAACGGCGCAAGCAAGCGCATTTACCATTTCATCCACCGTCTGTCTGTGTACTCCTTTCTGGTCTGACGTAGCCACAGGGCCTCATTCACAACACCGTGAGCATCAGGTTGCTCCACATCGACTGCTTCCTCAATATTCATTTCATGTTCAACATTTTTTTTTTCCTTTTTGGTTCAACAATATTCATTTGAGGATCGGCATTTCTAACCTCCTCGACTGGTTCAGCTCTATGTTTCGCAAAATGGGATCTTGCAGGGGCTCATTTATTTTTTCTCAGTGTTAGTTTAGAGGCATTCATTTTCTTTTTTAAACGTGATCTTAACAAACAGGCAGTTTTCCAATTGTTGTGTCTTTGGGGGCTCATCCTTATGGATCACACGCACTTTTTGGCAGACAAAACAAACTTTTCCAGATATTTCATGCTTTCCACCCACTTGCTAAGCACATTCAAATAAAACAGGTTTGACCGACTGCAAAATTTTGAAAGGATATAACAGATCAGTTTTGAGTTTTTCATCAAAATCGCTAAGTTGCAGAAGAAGGGTCGCAAACTGAGCTGCTTGATCTACACTACCAAAGCTTTTCAGGGCAACACCTGTCGCCAGCCACCACTTACTCATAATTTGACACACGCTGCTAATTATGTCCGGCTGCGAGACTACCGCAGCTGCATCTTTAGCAAGTTTAAGATCTTTTCGAACCTTTCCCTGTGCACGTTTGGTTTCTTGCAAGCCTGGCAATACATTAGTGGGATTAAGCGTTGACGTACCTTTTCCCTTTTTTGGACTGATCGCCCGTCTGTATCTTTGAGCCGGTCCTTTTCTTATTTGTCTCGAATATCTTGTCGTCTTCTTCTTCTTCTTCAGAACTGCCGCCAATTCTGAAAGTCTTGTGCCATTTCTTGGCAAGGGGGGATATGTTGTCTTCTTCAGAATCACTTCCCAAAGCCGCGCTCCGTTTCTTAGAAACCACTGATCCTTTTTGCGCCGTTTCCCTGACCATGGTGCTGTTAGATGTCGCTGTTAAACAAACACAACTTATAGATTGTCTTTTCTCTTTTAATGACCATTGCACATTGCTTTACAAAGTCTTGCATAATAGAAATACTTACAAACACTTCCTTTTTTCACAATACACACTGTTTTCACAGGCCCCTGGATCTCTGGCTCCTTAGATGTAGCTATTAAACACACAATTCAAACAATCAGTACAATGTCTTTTACAGGGACATAACATCGCAAATCGCTTTACGCAACCTTACAAATTAGATGTACTCACAGGTATCTTCACTGTTCTTCAATCGTTATGATGTCCAGATCGGGTCTCTGATCCCTGCATACATTGGCTGCTATATAAATATACAAATGGTATTGCTGTGAAAAAAAAACATAAACTTCTTAGTCTTTACATTAAAAGGGGGTTTAAACTCTGTCATACCTTTATGTTTTGGCCGATTCTGTTTTACAGTTTCACCCGAAACGTCTGGCTGTATTGTTGCGCCGCCTCGTTTACCATGCAATATCTCTCCTTCTTTAGAGTCGCACCGTTTCTTAAGCAGCTTTTTCCCAGTTCTGTGGATCACTGGCTCCTTGGTTGTATCTGCTAAACATACAATTCAAACAATCAACACAATGTCTTTTACAGATACATAACGGTACAACGGTGTGACCAAGTGTTGTTGAGTGGCGTGTGAGTGGTGACGTCACGGACCAGAAACAGGAACCAAAACAAGTAATGGTGGTGGGTGAAACTGAACGCTACGGCGTTCAGTGCTTTTATTAAATAATAAATAAGCAAAAGGTTTAAACAAAACACTACAACAAAAGGGCATGTTGGCCAAACAAATAAACAATAACGAAAACAAGTATACTTTCTATATAGCAATTGTTTCTTTCTTCTTCGCTATCCCCGTCCTCCTCTGTACACTCCCCTGAGGGTAGAGGGCTGCTATATTTATATACAGTGACCATCTCCCGATTAAAAAATTAATCAATGAATTAACTCGGGAGATGGTCACCGTCTGCACGGGGTTTAAGGATGCGTGACTGTCAGCCAGCTAAATAAATCACTAGCTGATCAGTCACGCATCCTCACCAGATTTTAAAATATAAAAACAATAACAAATACGCAGCGCTTTTATCCGCGCCGCAAACAATAATACAAATAATAATAAACAGTGCACATATAAATATAGGGGCGGGACACTCCGCCACAAACGGCTTACAAAATAAATGCATCAACACAATGTCTTTTACAGATACATAACGGTACAACGGCTTACAAAATAAATGCACTTACACGAAGCTGCTTGTTCTTCGGGTGCTATGTTGATGAAATCTGAAAGCAAACCAGGGTCGCCATCGAACGCCGCTGTTAAAAAAAAAAAAAATGTGTTAATATTTAGACTGGCTCCCAAACCTATCTAAAACATTGCAAACTTATTTTGAAACTTTGCTGTTTTACAAAAAAAAAAAAAAACCATACCTTGTTCAGAGGTCTCCACCAAAGCATACAAAAGCTTGTGGTCTTCTAAATGATCCATGAGAACAGAGGCTGTGAATCCATGACACAGTCATTGAAACCCCCTAATTTAAAATTTATTTCCACGCTTTTTATGCAGAAATAAGAAACTCATGTGTAAACGTATTTTTCTTATCTGTTTAGTCCAAAACACACAGTTATTGCTAATTGGCCAGCTTGGTAAACATTTTCAAGGGGCCCCCACCCCTACCCCATTGGTTGTGGACCGCTATCTCCTATACTGGGCGGTCAGCGACCCTCCTTAGCAGAGGAACACCTTTGCTCTTAGCCGGTGCTGGCACACCTAGTTTCTTATCTTTGAGCAACGCCTCTTAGTTCCAGGTTGGGGCATTTTTTCATACATTGTTCTCTTTGCACCAGACACCGTCAAGCACAGCCATGTTTAAGGTTTGTACCGTCTTATTTAAAAAATGTTTTTTTCTTTAACCATATACATTGTAACAAGTCTAACATCGCCGCAACAACAACGCATAGTCAATGTTTGTATTATTTTGTATTGTTTTTTTAAATGTTTTAAACTCAAGGCACTTTGTAGCGCATTTCAGGAGAGTCCTGTGTTTCGTTACATGTGCTTCATTTAAAGATGAATCAATCACAGACCCGCAAAAGCTGTGTAAAATAAATAAGGCAGTAAAGGATTTTTAAAAATGCTAGCTTAGCCGTGTATACAGGTTCTCCCATTTTATTTTGTTTTATTAATTTATTTATGTATGTGTTTTGAACTGTTTAGCATGTTTTTAGTCTTTTTTCAACAAACACTCGTCGCTGTTCTCTGTACCATGTAGCATTTCTCCGCTTTTAAGTACACGTCTTGCAACCCTGTTTTTACCATATTACCGATGGTTTTATTTTTTCAACTCTTTATACATTTTTAGTTTTCCCTTTTTACTAATAGGATGGGGATGGGGATGGGGATGGGGGATTCCATATTTGCATTAAAACTACAAAATGTCACAGGAAGGGAGGGTGGGACTTCCGGAATTGCTTATAGACTACAAACACATGGCTGGAACAGGGAGGCGGGACTTCCGGTCGATTCTGATTGGCTAAGGGGACCTGTCAAAACCACATGCTGCATTCTCAATGGTTAAAAATTAACATGGTGATATCTAGTATAGCTTTATACTACTTATAGGGTTCCGTTCTAACAGTATTGTTGCAATAAAAACAAACGGATAATTGAAGTTTCCAAAGAAGCGGAGGGCAGTATATTAATCAGAGAGTATCAAGCAATATTTTTAAAATACGCTGACATCAAGACCATTCCCAACAATGCTTACAGATTGTCTTTTTTTTTTACATACATTACATACCGCAAATAGTTAACGATTACTGCTTTTGTATATATTATATGGAAACGTAAGCGCATTAATTAATACTGCCTTTATAAATGTAATGATGATTAAATGGTTTATTTAGAATGCAATGCCGATGTATTCATTATTTGAAAAACATGTTACGACATTGACAATACAGAGAAAAGTAGATTCCGTAAACAAAAAAAACCGACTTCACATGGGTGGGATCAGTGTGAGGACTTGGAAATTGAGTCACTGTAGAGGTGGAGTTAGAGGCAGAGTTAGAAGGGTGCCAGGCTTGGGGTGTGAGGCATGTGACTTCCGTCTTGCAGGTATACACTGTTCCTTTAGGCTGCGCTCAGTGTAACACACTGTGTAAAACAGATAGCTTTATACATCCTTTAACAGGTAAACGTTTTTCGATCAAACAAAGGATTACTTGTATTACATCTAATGTAGTCTATCTATTAATTTGTCCATGTGGCCGTGGATATGTTGGTAAAACCCTTAGACCTCTCAAAACCAGATTACACGAACACAAAAGTGCAGTAAGACGCAATGACCCTACATCCCCGATAGCCAGGCATTTCAGTGAGTTTGCGCATAATGTAAATTCATTGAAATGCATAGGAACAGAAACCGTTTCTGTAAGTAGATGAGGAGGTGATGTTGCAGTTATATTATTGCAAAGAGAAACGTTTTGGATTTTTAAACGCATTAATGCCCAAGGGACTCAATGAAGACTTTGAATTATCTCCATATCTTTAGTTTGTTTAATTTGACTTACTCTTTTGTTTTGGTATGAATGAGTGTCTTTATTGTTTAATATTCAATAATGACTGTTATTAATTGTTTAATTGTATGCATTCAGCTCCAATCTATATTCTCTGGGTTATTAGTATAACTCTTTTAACCTTTGTTAGCCTAAGTATGATATTGATATATTGTTTGATAAATAGACATTGTATCATATGCCATTCATTTTTTTGTTCATGTAACGAATGACAAGGATTATTTAATTGTAAAACATGTCGTGTTATACTGAATATAATATGTTATTGATTGTAAAATGATTAACATTTCTACTAATTGATTAATTATACACACTTAAAAGGTCCCAGTATCATAGGCACCTGTGAACGCTGATGAAGTCTATGGGCGAAACATGTTCGTGACTGAGAACTGCACATTTAAAAAGAAAAAACTTTTTAATTTAAATAAAGGAAATAATTTCTAATTTTTGAGTGCGGATCCTTTTTTGGTTTTCTTTATAGTTTATGTTTTGGTCTACGCACCATAACAAACAATTTTGTTTACAAAGTGCAGAGTTATTTTTATTTTTTATTTTTTCCTGAACAGAGAAGACGTAAGAAGAAATCAATGTTCGATTATGAATGTCCAGACGAGGTTGCCACACTCCAGAGCAGAGCTTACAGCGAGATTTCTTTCTTCCTCTAATTGATGCCGCCGTAACGAGCCTGAACGAGAGGTTTTCTTTTTAGCACCAGGGAGATGGGGAAGGCTATAGAGTCAAACACCTTAATTAAAAGTTGCCAACATTTGTGACACTAAATGGGTGACATCGATGCTGATGACTTGAATCTTGAGATCTGCTCCGCTGTAAAGGGCTTGCCAACTGGTGTGTCTAATTCACCCCTGGAGATGTTAAACTACATTTACGCTGAAAAGCTGTTGGATCTGTACCCAAACCTAAGCATCGCATTGCATCTACTTTAGAGTGAACCTCTAACTGTGGCATCAGGAGAGAGACGCTTCTCGCGTTTGAAGTTATTGAAGACTTACTTACGGAATACAATGTCACAGGACCGCCTGAATGGTCTGGCTGAGATTTCCATCGAACACGACATTTGTCGGAAGTTGGACTTCTCCAAAATAATTGAAGACTTTGCCTCCGGTAAAGCAAGGAAGGTCCGCTTCTAGTAGGTGATTGGGGTAAGTTTGTCATGTTTAATATTCTTAAGAAATGTATGTTTGTGTTGTGCTGTATATTATTAGTAGTTGTTGATAACGATGACGTTTTTATTTGTAGTTTATTGGTAGTAATAGCAGTAGTAATATTACCCCGTACGTTTCCTTTTGTGTTGTTGGGGGGGGGGGCATTCTTTAGCTTTTGCCCTGGGCCCCCATTAGTCTGACACCGGCCCTGACAGCACAGCACAGCACATATCTCCAACTTTCACCAACTCATTTTCCCTTTGTATACACCTGTGGCTGGAGCCTGATCAATTATTCCATTCTGGACCCAGCCACATTCTCACATGTGTTCTGGCAGGGAGGAATTGAACCCCATCCCTGCCAACTCAATATTCCCTACACAAACCTACACATTACACCAGCAGGGCTTCCACCTTGCCACAAGTTGTTGCAGTCTTCAGGTTTACCAGAACTTTTAGGATGGAAAACTATGGACTGCTAGTATATGTTGTGGTGTAGATCTGTAGGAACAATTCAATAATTTTATGTTTATCAAGGTTGGTTAGTTCTCTTATTAATAATATTTAATTGACGTGTTACAAAGATCGAGGATTTACTATGAACACACATACACGCACAGACACAAGGAATGTTAATCAATAGTAGTATTTTATTAAGTACACAAATAAT
The DNA here is from genome assembly GCA_036884735.1 of Huso huso. Classification (NCBI taxonomy): domain Eukaryota; kingdom Metazoa; phylum Chordata; class Actinopteri; order Acipenseriformes; family Acipenseridae; genus Huso; species Huso huso. Next base: position 27,534,138 of record CM072669.1, read on the forward strand.
AAACAGAAATCAGAAAAATCAGAAAGTAAATCTCTTAGTCTCTAAGCACAAAACACAATTCAAAACTCTCACTGCACTCATGCTGGCTAGCAGGCAATTTAAATATGACACCGCTTGTCTCCACACACACAAGCAGCAGCTCGAGCAGGCTGTGACGTAGATAGTAGCTTGCTCACACACACACACACGCCCACATACAAGCACAGTCTCAGACTGAAACCATGCAGACAATCTTAGAATATATCACATTAAGCTTATCAGTGGTATATAGATTAGGTATTTGGCAAGTTTACTTTTAAAGAAATTCCCCATACAACAATATGAGTTAGATTACTTATAGATACTTCATCAAGTTTCACAAAGTTATTTCACATGCAAAGTATGCAAACTAAATATTTAACCCTTTGTGGTCCTATGTCGGACCAGGTCCGACATTACAATTTTCCCTTTCCAGTCCGATGCCGACATCATCAAAAAGACGTCAAGCACAGGTCTCTAGTTATTTTTTCTCCAGAAATAGCCAAGAAAACCATTCAATGGCTGAGTGAGACCAATAGGAGCCGACAAAAGCCGAAAAAAAAAACAAAAGGGGGCGATCTGAGCAATACACATAACCCCAGCACCACAGAGATAACATGGACATAAACAAACAAGATAGCTGCTTCTGCATCCAGCGCTCAAAGAATATCACAGACATTTGCAGAGCTTTTTGAGATGTTATAGTAATAAAATAATGACTTGGATTGCATTATTGAGGAGTTTGGTGATAAGGAGTAATCAGGAGATGATTTATCGGTATACACGACTATGAAGAGGTATGTGAAAAATACAGCGAACAAGGGGTGGGGCGGGGCTGGAGATGCAGTACTGAGTGTCCTGTTGATATGCAGTGCCTTTTAAACCTGTTTTACGGTGAAAAAAATACTTTTAAACATTGCGTCTAAAATAAACTGTGCGTGTGAAAATAAATTGGACCTGACGTGCCTGAGATGCGCTGAAAAAATGGACCGTAAAGGGTTAACAGTTCAATTCTCTGTGAATGTGTTACAATTAATTCATTTAGTTCCATGAAAGGAAAATGCAACTGGAATTATACTCAACGGTTCCTTGAAGCTTAGACCTTTGGTCCGCTGGTTTAGAAACTCAATCTGTTGAAGTGTCCAGTACAAAAACTCTCCTCTCAACAACAAATTCTTCAATCCTACATTGGCTCAAACTCAACAACAAAGCTTTCAATTCTTGATAGAATCAACAAATAGCTGCAACAAAGTCTTCAGTCCTCAGTATAGGATCCACAACAGCGCCCGTCCGCTCTGTCCTCTTCGCAGAATCTTTAACTAAGCAGGTAGCAGGGCACAATTTCTTTTGTATACTGTGGTTTTAGGTGTATAACAGACCCAGATTGGTTTGTCTGATAACAGTCGCTGTAAGTTTTACGGCCGTCCTTCAGCCGGGCCTCAGTCTCGTTGCTTGTGGTATTGACTCAGTTGCAGCTTTGCTTAGCAGAGTGACAGCACCTTGTTTAGCATTCGATGTGGAGTGCAAAATGTTTAGTTTTGCTTGGATATTTATAGTCTTTTCACTCTGCTGAGTAGCCACTTTCATGAGATCATCTGTGTATCTTGCCTTTTTAACTCACGAATCTTTGAGATTTGTCTTTTGTCTGCTTCCTTTCATCCAGCAGCTTGTTGTTGCAGTTGGGACTTGTTGACATCTATATTCCATGCACCAAATCACTTGTGTTTGCATTTTTGCGGTCTCTTCACTGTCTTTTCAGCCTCACCCAGTCCAGATGCCCCCCTGGCCCTGGTCATCTTCAGTATTCCTGCCAGAAACCAAGGGGCCCTTTTTCTTAAGACACAGCAGTTTGCTTTATTCCTAAGACACAGCAGTTTCATTAATTAATCCAGTTATATCATTAATACATTAGTTCAGGTATTAATCATATTCAGAGAATATGTCCCATAGATCTGTCTTGATGAGTCATACTAAAAGAAAACCTGTTTTGTGAGTGTTTCTCACAATTTGAAAAGTTTAACACACACAGAACTCTATATAACACATCTGATAGCTAAGGAATCGTACTATTCAATATAATAGGTAATTACTGGGCTAGTATCATGGTGCTCAAAGCGAGTAGACAGAGTAGACACAACTATTCAAGGCAAGAAGAGCACTAAAGGGACAGGAGCGAGTGAGCGCAAACGAGACAGTGAGTCCTCTCAGGTTTTGTGGGAATAGAATGTAATTTATCTAAATTAACGCATCACTGGCAAGGCTTGTTTCCGTCAGGGAGAAAGACTCAGACACAAGAAGCTGCAGTTTAAGAGCTATTGTACACTTTTATTACCAAAATAACAAACAAATAAACAGGCACAAGGGCCAAAATACAAGGTTTAGACAAAACACACGAACAGAACAAAACACAAAACAGCACAGCACACATATCCAACACACCAACCTTCACGAACAGATTTTTCCATTTTTATACTGTGGCAGTGTGGCAGGGTGAAAGCCCTGCCAGTGCACGGGTTTGTGTGGAATATTGGGTGGCAGGGAGGAGGTTAAATTTCTCCTTGTAAAAGCATGTGGGAATGTGGCTGGAGCTGGAAATTGAATAAATTATTAAATGATTCATTATGCTCCAGCCACAGGTGTATAAAATGGTGATCACGGTTGTTAGCTTAGAATTGTGATGGTGAAGGTACAGTGCGGTGCTGGTTGGTTGTTTTGTTATTTTTGTGTTTTGTGACTTGTAAATAAATGTGCCTGAACTGCAGCATTCTGGTCTCTGAGTCTCCTTGCCAACGCTACCCGTTCACAATCCTTGCCACTGCCAGCGCCGCTGCTACTGCCAGAGTGCCCTGCGCTGCTGCCAGCGCTGCCACTGCTGGAATGCCCCACACTGCTGTCAGTGTGGCCATGGCTGGAGTGCCCCATACCGCTGTTAGCATTGTGGCTGCCAGCGTTGCCACGGCCAGCTGCACATCCGGAGCAGCCAGCATTTCCGCTGCCGGTATTGCCGCTGCTGGAGTGCCCCGCACCGCTGTCAGCATTGTCGCTGCCCGCGGTGCCCTTCTCAGCATTGCCGCTGTCAAAATGCCTTGCACCGTTGTCAACGTTGGGGACATCCTGGCAGAAGGAGGAGGTGATGAGACCACCTCCACCACAGCCCCGATCACCAACCCCACCCCACAAGAATCCACGTGGGGAAAGATGGACATGAGGGGAGGGGGTTGGTGTTCTGGGGGGGAGGTGGCCGATGGAAGCCATATGTGCTGCACACATGAGGGGCAGAATGTGGCATTGTGGTAGGGTGAAAGCCCTGCTGCTACACGGGTGTGTGTGGAATATTGGGTGGCAGGTAGGGGGTTAAATTTCTCCCTGTAAAAACCATAGATGTATAAAAAGGGTGACCACAGGTGTTTAGAATAGTCATGGTGAAGGTACTGTGCGGTGCTGGTTGTTTGTTTTGTGTTTTGTAATTGTATTGAACTGCAGCATTCTGGTCTTTGAGTATTCAGCATACTGCTTACAGTATTTTTTAAATATTCCTGTGATGACATTATGGAGATTATTATTATTTATTTTCTTAGCAGTTGCCCTTATCCAGGGCGACTTACAATTGTTACAAGATATCACATTATTTTTACATACAATTACATTGTTTTTTTACCCATTTATACAGTTGGGTTTTTACTGGAGCAATCTAGGTAAAGTACCTTGCTCAAGGGATAGCAGCAGTGTCCCCCACCTGGGATTGAACCCACGACCCTCCGGTCAAGAGTCCAGAGCCCTAACCACTACTCCACACTGCTGCCCACTTCTCCAAGTGCTATCAGTATGTACTTTTGGGTGCTACTGCTAAGATTTAACAGTATAACCCTGGTGAGCTGTACCCTTGCTCTACTTTGCCTATGTTTAGTGTGATGCACATACATTGGCATAACTGACCAGTACTACACTATTTAGATATTCCTGTTATACTTATGGTTTATACAACGCTGAATTAAAAGGAATTAAATTAATCCAACACACTCCCCTCACTCAGCCAGAAGAATTACAGTAGCATTTACACAAAAGGTAGATGCCTATTCCAAACCTTTTCCTGACATTGCACACTTAATATTCTTTTGTCTCACAAGACAGCTGGAGTGTTTTTTTCATTTTCTCTGAGAAAGAATGTGGGTTTCAACTACTCTGTATAAAGAATAGATAATTGAACTGTAATTTTTGTAGGAAACGTCAACTAAGTTAAATTGCTTTGCACAGAAATGTGAGAATATGTTTTTCCTATCTGCATCCCATAGAGTTCAGCTTAGTTATGTCTTTTTTAATTAAGACTGTGGAACAGAAGGCATTGGGCAACTAATTAAAACACTACCACAGCAGTAACTAAACATGTAGGTGATGGTGTGTGTGAGGGGAGTTTGGGTTACTATCCGATTCCACCAGGTTTGTTTCTATTGGTAGAATAATCTGAAAATAAAGAACAAAGAGAATAATAATACTACAGCCCATCAATGCTCATCCAGTTCCTAATAGCTGCTGATTGATTTCAAAACAAGTTATCAAGTTGGGTCTTAAAATATCCCAATGATTCAGCATCAACAAAAAAAAAAAAATACAATAAATTAATAAACCATGGTCTACAAGCCAGTAATCTGTGACAACTGCATGATGTGGGAAATCCGAGAAAACCCAACAGAGCTCAACCAAGTTTGTGTAAAGTGCCGCACGATCCAGCACTTGCTTCAACGAGTAAGTCTGTTAGAAATGGAGGTGGAAGAAATGAGACAGCAACAGGAGCTTGAGGAGCTGACACACCCACAAATCATGGAAGTCTGCACCCCTAGCAGACTGAAAGCCACCAGGGAGATGGAAGAGAGTCGAAACAGCTTGGTTCAGATAGGCAGAAGCAGGGAAAAAAAGAAACTTTGTGAAACACAACCACCAGAAATCCAAACATCCAACAAATTTGAGCCACTTCAACATTTAGATGACCAAAACCAACATCAAGAGAATGAAAGGAACAACATCCATCACTGAGAACGTGGACAGGCTCCTAGAACGAACAGGAGACGACCCGGTAGTAGTCGTCCACATTGGTACAAACAACATTGGAAGAGACAGGCCAAGATCCCTGCAAAACAAATTCAGAGAGCTAGGAAGGAAATTAAAAGACAAGACCAAAACTGTGGTATTTTCTGGGATACTGCCGGCCTTGCAAAGCACCACATGGACAGCTGGAAATACAAAATCAAAATGCATGGCTGAAATCGTGGTGCACACAGGAAGGCTTCACCTTTCTTGAACATTGGAGCACATTCTACAACAAGGACTATCTATATAGGTGGGACGGACTGCACTTAAACAGAAAGGGAACCAATCTACTCGGAGAAAGGATCCTTGAGGAGGTCCAGAAGCATTTAAACTAGAAAGGAAAGGGGGGAGAAAACAAAAAAAACAGAAGGGAGACCACATCAAAACAAAGGCGACAACTCAGGTAAGACAACTATTAAATGTATTTATCTTAATGCTAGAAGTCTCAGAAACAAAATGTTAGAACTTGAAGATACTGCACTAACAAGTAACTAAGATGTGATAGGTGTTACAGAAACTTGGTTGTCTGAGAGTGATGGAAACGAATATAATATTAGTGGGTACACACTGTATAGGAAAGACAGGCAGGACAAAAGAGGCGGAGGGGTAGCGCTATACATAAGAAATGGTCTTGAAGCCCAGGTGTTAAATCTGGACAAAGAAAACAACGCCAAATCAATATGGGTCAGAATAATGGACAAAAATTCATAGGGCATAATAATAGAAGCATGCTATACAATGCCAAATTCACTGAGCAAAATAATCTGTTATACAATGACATTAGAAATGCGTGTAGAAAAGGAGAAGCCATACTAATGGGGGATTTCAACTTCCCCCGTATAAAATGGGAGAACCCGGTGGGGAGCACGACGGACGAAATTGAAATGGTGGAAATGACAAATGACTGCTTCCTAACGCAATTTGTCAATGCACCGACTAGAGGGGAGGCATGCCTTGATTTAGTCTTTTCAAATAACGAAGACAGAATAACTAAAACAGAGGTCAGAGAGCCATTGGCAAACTCAGACCACAACATGGTCTCATTCAAAGTGAATTTTAAAACCCCAAAAGTAATGACTAAAGCTAAGGTTTACAATTTTAGAAAAGCAAACTATGAAGGTATGAAACAGAGACTAACAGAAGTAGATTGGAGTAAAATAGAGAAAACATCCACAGAAAAAGGATGGCTGTTTTTTAAAAATGTAGTACTAGAGGCGCAAAACAATTACATCCCAAAAGTAGACAAATCTAAATCTAAAACAAAATGGCCAAAATGGTTTAATAGATCAATTAAAAAAAATATTCAGCGAAAAAAGGCACTATTCAGAGCGTTTAAAAGGGACCAAACAAAGTACACAGAAAGAGTACTTGGAACTGCAAACACAAGTCAAAAAGGAAGTTAGAAAGGCCAAGAGAGAGATAGAAATCAATATTGCTAAGGGGGCTAAAACCAATTCCAAAATGTTTTTCCAATATTATAACAGCAAAAGAACATTCAAAGAGGTTAAATGTCTAAGAGACACAAATGGCAAAATCATAGATGAAGAAAAAAATAGCAAATATATTAAATGATTACTTTTCACAGGTTTTTACAAAGGAGGACACGGACAACATGCCCGACATGTCGACCTGTTCCTATCCAATTTTAAATAACTTTAGCATAACAGAGGCAGAAGTGTTAAAGGGACTAGGAGCTCTTAAAATAAACAAATCCCCTGGGCCGAATGAGATCCTCCCAATAGTACTCAAAGAAATGAAAAGTTATTTACAAACCGCTAACCAAGATCATGCAACAGTCTCTTGACACAGGGGTTGTACCGACAGACTGGAAAATTGCAAACATAATACCGATCCACAAAAAGGGAGACAAAACCGAACCAGGTAACTACAGACCGATAAGCCTGAATTCTATTATATGTAAACTTATGGAAACTATAATAAGATCTAAAATGGAAAATTACCTGTATGGTAACAATATCCTGGGAGACAGTCAGCATGGTTTTAGGAAAGGGAGATCGTGTCTAACTAACCTGCTTGACTTTTTTGAGGATGCAACATTGAAAATGGATAATTGCAAAGCATACGACATGGTTTATTTAGATTTCCAGAAAGCTTTTGACAAAGTCCCGCATAAAAGATTAATTCTCAAACTGAACGCAGTAGGGATTCAAGGAAATGCATGCACATGGATTAGGGAGTGGTTAACATGTAGAAAACAGAAAGTACTGATTAGAGGAGAAACCTCAAAATGGAACAAGGTAACCAGTTGTGTACCACAGGGATCAGTATTAGGTCCTCTGCTATTCCTAATCTACATTAATGATTTAGATTCTGGTATAGTAAGCAAACTTGTTAAATTTGCAGACGACACAGAAATAGGAGGAGTGGCAAACACTGTTGCAGCAGCATAGGTCATTCAAAATGGTCCAGACAGCATTCAGAACTGGGCAGACCCATGGCAAATGACATTTAATAGAGAAAAGTGTAAAGTATTGCATGTAGGCAATAGAAATGTGCATTATAAATATCATATGGGAGATACTGAAATTGAAGAAGGGAACTATGAAAAAGACCTAGGAGTTTATGTTGACTCAGAAATGTCTTCATCTAGACAATGTGGGGAAGCTATAAAAAAGGCCAACAAGATGCTTGGATATATTGTGAGAAGTGTTGAATTTAAATCAAGGGAAGTAATGTTAAAACTTTACAATGCATTAGTAAGACCTCACCTAGAATATTGTGTTCATTTCTGGTCACCTTGTTACAAAAGGATATTGCTGCTCTAGAAAGAGTGCAAAGAAGAGCAACCAGAATTATCCCGGGTTTAAAAGGCATGTCATATGCAGACAGGCTAAAAAGAATTGAATCTATTCAGTCTTGAACAAAGAAGACTACGCCACGATCTGATTCAAACATTCAAAATCCTAAAAGGTATAGACAATGTCGACCCAGGGGACTTTTTTGACCTGAAAAAAAGAAACAAGGACCAGGGGGTCAAATGGAGATTAGATAAAGGGGCATTCAGAACAGAAAATAGGAGGCACTTTTTTACACAGAGAATTGTGAGGGTCTGGAACCAACTCCCCAGTAATGTTGTTGAAGCTGACACCCTGGGATCCTTCAAGAAGCTGCTTGATGAGATTCTGGGATCAATAAGCTACTAACAACCAAACGAGCAAGATGGGCTGAATGGCCTCCTCTCGTTTGTATACTTTCTTATGTTCTACACTACACCAGTAGTGTTACAATTAATGAAACCATGAATGTTTTTTTTGCCTGATCTCGGATGAGAAAATAATTTTGTATTAATGGTATTTGAGCAATGAGTGACCACATTTATAATTGCCATTCGGGGAATTATTAGATAACAATGTCAGGTCTATTTTAGGACTGAATGATTATACTAATATATCCTTTATGTTCCTTGCATGTTTAAATGCAATCCATGGGTGTTTGTCATGTATTATTTCCTTCAGGGAATAGTCACTTCTCAAAATCAAAATTCATGGTTTCATTAATTGTAACACCACTGGTGTAGTGTACATGTTGACATGCCCCTGTGGGCTTGGGTACATTACACAAACTAAAAGAGCACAGAAAATATAGATTTCAGAGCATAAAGCAGCCATTAGGACTCGTAATCAGGATTATTCCATAGCTAAGCACTATATTAAAGCTGGACAAAAACATGGCCCTCATTCCCTGGAGGCTGGATTGCCGCTGACCAAGGCAATGGCCGTTTAGGCATGAAGGCAGAGGGTGCTAAGAATCACTGGGTTATGATTTCAGGTTGCCACAGAACACTGACCCTGGCCACGTACAACTGCAGATCTCTTTCAGGTGAAGAGTTGGAAGAAGAACTGGAAGAATCACGTGAGACATCGTAGGACTAAGAGAAGTACGGCGAAAAGACAAAGGACTACTAGAACTCAAGAGTGGACATCTTCTCTTCACCAAGGCAATACAGATGGATGAACAGGAGGCGTTGGATTAATTGTTCACAAGAGAATCAAGAATAACACAGTGCATCAGAGAGGTCAGCAAGACTGATAGTGAAAGTTTCAAGGAAGTATGAACTAAAGGTCCTCCAAGTATATGCACCAACAACAAGCTATTCAGATGAAAAAGTCAAAGATTTTTATGAAAAATGTACACAAACTACACGAAAATGGGAAGAGCCACTATAAGTTCATCATCTGTGGCTTCAACGCCAAAATAAGAGCCCAGCTTTGAGGATGAGAATTCGGTCAGCAAATCTGGACATAGCAATAGGAACAGTGACAAGACTAGTCGAATTTGCAGAGAACAAGAACTTATTCATCATGAACACCTTCCTGAAGAAACCCATCAGGAAATGGACATGGAGAGGACACAAAAGGAGTGAAGAATGAAATTGATTACATACTTACCAACAAGAAGCACATCGTACAAAATGTCTCAGTACTAAACAATTTTAACACAGGAAGTGACCACAAACTTGTATGATGCAAAATACACCTAAACACAGCACGGGAGAGAGCGAAACTTGTGATGACGAAATCCAACACAATCAGCATAGAAATGCTCCAGAAGCAAAGCCTGGTGTTTCAACTGGAATTGAAGAATAGATTCAGCGCTCTTCAAGATCTGTAAAAAACAATCGAGGTAAACATCATCTATGAGGAAGTGACACAAGTAATTGCAGAAACAGCAAAAAACATCGCTGGAACACACAGTACAAAATGCGACCAGAAGATCATGCATGAGACAAAAGACCTCATGAAGAAAAGAAGGGAAATGAAACAAACAACAGCTCTGAATTGAAAGATTGAATATATTGACCTCTGCAAGATAGTAAGAAAGCACATTACTGAGGATATATGGTCGTTCAGCTGTAGGTTGGTAGGTTGGTAGAGAAAACTATTGAACGCAGTAGGGATTCAAGGAATTGTATGCACATGGATTAGGGAGTGGTTAACAGGTAGAAAACAGAAAGTACTGATTAGAGGAGAAACCTCGAAATGGAGTGAGGTAACCAGTGGTGTACCACAGGGATCAGTATTAGGTCCTCTGCTATTCCTAATCTACATTAATGATTTAGACTCTGATATAGTAAGCAAACTCGTTAAATTTGCAGACTAATACAAAAAATAGGAGGAGGCAGACACTGTTGAAGCAAAAGGTCATTCAAAATGATCTAATCCGCATTCAAAATTGGGCAGACACATGGCAAATGAAATTTAATAGAGAAAAAAGTGTAAAGTATTGCAAATAAAATGTTCATTATAAATATCATATGGGAGATAGTGAAATTGAAGAAGGAAAACAAAAAAGACCTAGGAGTTTATGGATTCATCTAGACAATGAACTATAAAAAAAAGGCTAACAAGATGCTTGGATATATTGTGAGAAGTGTTGAATTTAAATCAAAAGTAATGTTAAAACTCTACAATGCATTAGTAAGAATATTGTGTTCAGTTCTGGTCACCTCGTTATGGATATTGCTGCTCTAGAAAGAGTGCAAAGAAGAGCAACCAGAATTATCCCGGGTTTAAAAGGCATGAATTGGCTAAATTGAATATATTCAGTCTTGAACAAAGAAGACTCTGATTCAAACATTCAAAATCCTAAAAAGGTATAGACAATGTCAACCCTGGGACTTCTTTGACTTGAAAAAAAAAAAGGACCAGGGGTCATAAATGGAGATTAGATAAAGGGGCATTCAGAACAGAAAATTTTTTTACAGAGAATTGTGAGGGTCTGTGGGTTGGCTGACACCCTGGGATCCTTCAAGAAAAGATTCTGGGATCAATAAGCTACTAACAACCAAACGAGAAATGGGCTGAATGGCCTCCTCTCGCTTGTAAACTTTCTTATGTTCTTATGTTCTTAAAAAGCAACAAAAAAACAAAGACTAATCGTCAGGAAAGAAACAGATTTTAGCAATCAAACAAGAGGATGGGACTGTCATTAAGAACCACAAATTGATTTTGAAGACAGTCAAAGACTTTTACAGAAAATGATATCAAGATGAAAAGAGCAACATAGCAAATGATGAAGACGAAATAGAAAAAAAAACGCAACCCGAGGAAGAAGTTCCAGACATTCTACCGGAAGAAGTGAAACATGAAGACAGGAAAGGAACCCGGAGAAGACGGCATAACGATTGACATCGTGAAAGAAGGAGGTGAAGAACTGACAAAAATACTGTTGCACATTTTTACAGATTGTATTAAGCAAAAGAAAGTGCCAAACGACTGGAACGCATCAATGATACTTTTACATAAGAAAGGAGATAAAGAAGACCTCAAGAACTACAGACCTATTAGCTTACTTCCTATAATCTACAAATTTTTTACGAAGATACTCACCAACATACTTTAAGATAAATTTGACTTGGCACAATCAAATGAGCAAGCAGGATTCAATAGTGGATTTAGCACAATGGATCATCTTCAAGTTGTACAGCAAGTGATTCAAACCAGCAACAAGTATGAACTACCACTTTGCTTGGGATTCATTGACTATGAAAAAGCCTTTGACTGTTTACAAAAGATCTGTATTAAGCTCTCTGAAAAAAACAAGGAATTTGAGAAAATGTACAGAGACTTGATCAGCACCATATAAAAGAATGCAACATCCACAACATACAGATCTTGTGTAAACAGTGAAAAAATCAAGATTAAAAAAGGAGTTTGTCAAGGAGATACAATTTCCCCAAAGCTCTTCCCGGCCACCCTAGAAGACACTGGATTGGGAAAATAAGGGGCTGAAGATCAATGGAGCCTACATGAATCACCCTACAATTTGCGGACGACATCCTCATATTTACGACATGCCCAGAAGAATTACAAACAAGAATACTAGAACTACATGAGGATAGCATCAAAGCAGGTTTGAAAATGAACCTGAAGAAGACCCAAGTCATGCTCAATAAATATATCACTCCACAGGCAATGGGATCAAGCTTGAAGAAGTCAATAACTATGTATACTTAGGACAGTTAGTTTTGGCAATGGAGAACCAAATGTACGAAAATGGTCTGGAGTGCCTTTGGAAGATTAAGCATGGTTCTACCTTATGCCTCAAGAAGAAAGTCTTCAACCAATGCGTACGGATGCGAAATCTGGACCCTCAATGCAAAAATGACTCAAATTACAAACGACTCAACAGAATACGGAAAGATGCATGCTGGGAACAACAAGAAGAGACAGGAAAAGGAAGGAATAGGTACGAGCGCAAACAAAAGTATGCAATGTTATTATAAGAGCAAAAAAATTGAAATGGCAGTGGGCCAGATATGTAGCAAGAAGAACAGACCATCGCTGGACCAAGGAGATACTAGACTGGATCCCAAGAGATATAAAGCGACCAAGAAGATGGCAAGATGAAATTAAGAAATACACCGCGGAGCAAAATGGATGAGGGATGCAGCAGACAGGCTTTTGTGGAAGAATCTTGGTGAGGCTTTCATCCAGCTGTGGATTGAAAAAGGCTGAGGATGATTATATATATATATATATATATATATATATATATATATATATATATATATATATATATATATATATATATATATATATTGTAACAAAAGCACGGGCAAGGTAATGGATGGGATATACATTCGGCCCCGATTTGTACAATTTAACCCTGGATTCTAAGAGAAATGTAGTTCAGTGTCCGTGGCCTACTGAACTACACTTCCCAGGCTGAAAGACAGGTTCTAATTGAACAAGTGCCAGATTTGATTAGGCACCTGTTGGCAATTAGCACAGGTATTTAAACTGGGCTGTAGCAACAAGGCGGGGCTTTTTGACAAGGCTCAGTCCTGCACACAGACCTGGCGTGTTGCTGAGGAAAGTATTGTTTTCGATTGTGATTCTCTTGTAGAAACAATTACATTAGGTTTATGACTCGGTAAACGGCTTAGCCGTCCGAGAACTCAGTTTAGTCTCTAACAAGTTTAGGTAGACCTCCATGAAGGAGGTAGGCGTTTGTTTTGTTTGAATTTATTTTGTTTGGAAAAGTCATATGTATGTCAGTGTTTGAACAACCTGCCGAAACAAAGACTGATAATATACATATACGAGCACCGTCTCGTTCAACCAAACTTGCGTTCTAAAAGGAATCAATTATTTACACTAGAAGACCGTGGTTCGACAGGAAGTCTGACAAAACTTCCCCCCCACTTTGTCACATATGGTGGAGAATGCGGGTAACCACACTTTAAAAGGTCTGGGTGTAAGCAATAAAAGACAACCAAAATATGGAAGCACTGATTAACGCGCTAGTACAGGCTACTACTGTCCAGCAAAAAGCCACCGCGGTGCAACAGCAGGCGGTCACCGCGCAGCAGGAGACTAATCAACTGTTGATAACCCAACTCAAACAAAGTAAAACAGAAGTTCATTTTGACCTGGAACCAGCTCAGGCTGAGGATTACAGCAAACTTAAAGCCGAGATATTAGCTCGGTTAGGTGTGACCACTGCCGTCAGAGCACAGAGGTTCACCAACTGGAACTACCAACCAGATAAAGCACCGCGGTCCCAGATGTATGACCTAATCCATTTGGCGAGGAAATGGCTACAGCCGGAGACCAAGACACCGGCCCAAATTGTAGAGAGGATCGTCCTTGATCGCTTCATAAGGGGATTACCACCAGGCCTTCGAAAGTGGACTAGTCAAGGAGACCCCTCTACTGCTGACCAACTAGTGGAACTAGTGGAACGGTACCGCCACCGGAGAGCTTCTACGACCTGGTGGACCAGAACGGCCCCAGCACCCGAAGGCGTCTGACTGTTCAGCGGAAACGGTAAGACTGTTCCGGGGGTCGGGGTGCAGAAGAGCAGCCGGGGGGCTGTGAAGGGACTTGTAGATACTTGAGTGCCAAAAATATACTGGGCCAATTAAGGCTGATCGAGGAGACAAAAGCCTGAGAAATGGCAAGAGAGTAATGTGCGATGCATTTACTGCAATGAAATCGGGCATATAGCAACCAATTGCCCAGATAAAGAAGAGCCCATGCAGTGTAATGTGGGCGAACGTAATGAGATATTATATTGTAATGTGGTTTCTGTGCTCACGGTTATGCAAACTCCTAAGAATCATGTGTGTACAGTAAAAATAGGGGGGAATAAGGTAGAAGCGCTGCTCGATTCGGGAAGCATGATTACGTTGGTATCTACGCATTTAGTGGAACCTAATACTCTGAACCAATCCCAGGAGCTCAGCATTACTTGCATACATGGAGATACACATCAGTATGCAACTGCCAATGTGAACATAGAGACCAGTGTTGGCTCTGTGACACATAAAGTAGGCTTGGTCTCCAAACTACCTTATCAAGTAATCCTTGGTCGGGATTTCCCTAGTTTTTTTGAACTACTAGGAACAAAAGGCAGTTTAGATATGCCCCCTAAATCTACTGTAGCCGACAATCGGCTAGAGAGCGAAGCGCAACAAGCCTTATTCCCTATTGACACAGAGTTAATGAATGCCCCAATCAATAACGGCGGTGAAGCCACAGTAGTGGAACCTTATGACCCGATAGCCGTGTATGTAGGGGAGGAACAGAACCCAGAGAATAATGAAGAATTAGAGTTAAGTGATTTGAATATAGGTCCTGGGAATTTTGGAGCTGCACAATTACGTGATCCTGCATTTAGCACGGCTAGAAAAAATGTGAAAGTGATAAATAGTGTACCGGTGAATCCCAACGAACCTTTAGTCTTTCCCTATTTTGAATTAAATAATGAGTTATTATATCGGGTGACTCACACGGGGCTAGAGGAAGAAAGACAGCTGTTGGTTCCGCAACAGTATAAACGCATGGTTTTGGATCTGGCACATGGACATGTGCTGGGAGGGCACTTAGGTGTTGAGAAAACTAAAGACAGGATAACCAGACGGTTCTTTTGGCCAGGGATACATGCCGAGGTAAATAAACATTGTGCATCATGCCCAGAGTGTCAACGTACTGCACCCTTCAAGTCTTTTCGTAGTCCACTAATACCATTACCTATAATTGAAACACCGTTCGAACGCATAGCCATGGACTTTATAGGTCCATTAGGGAAATCCGCTAGGGGACACCAACACATTTTAGTAATATTAGATTATGCCACTCGTTACCCGGAAGCCATACCTATACGTAACACTTCAGCCAAGACTCTAGCCAAAGAGTTAATGCTATTGTTTAGTCGGGTCGGCATACCAAAAGAGATTTTGACAGACCAAGGGACTCCTTTTTATGTCCAAGATTACCAAAGAGCTCTGCAAAATGTTAAAATTAAACACCTCAAGACTTCAGTTTACCATCCACAGACGGACGGTCTGGTGGAAATTTTTAATAAAACCCTTAAAGCCATGCTACGGAAAGTAGTAGATAGAGATGGTAAAATTGGGATTATTTACTGCCCTATTTAATGTTTGCAATTCGGGAGGTACCTCAAGCATCCACGGGGTTTACACCTTTTGAACTTCTGTATGGCAGACATCCTCGGGGGCTCTTAGATATAGCGAAAGAAACCTGGGAACAGGAGGTGACACCCCACAGAAGCATAATTGAACATATCACTCAGATGCAGGACCATATTGCAGCGGTTATGCCGATTGTAAGGGAACACATGAGACAGGCTCAGGATGAACAAAAACACACATATAATCGCGCCGCGGTTATTAGGGTATTTCAGCCAGGGGATAGAGTGTTGGTATTGGTCCCAACTGTAGAGAGTAAATTCTTAGCTACGTGGCAAGGGCCTTATGAGATTATTGAACGGGTAGGCCAAGTAAATTACAAAGTACACCAACCGGGACGAAGAAAACCGGAACAAATTTATCACGTAAAACTTGTTAAAAGCGTGGAAAGACCGAGAAGTACTAATAGCCACTGAAGTAAAAACCGGGCCAATTGATACTCAACCAGAACCAAAAGTACAAATAGCGGAAGGTCTTACACTACCTCAAAAACTGGAGGTACTGGTGGAACAATAGGGATGTATTCTCCCCTGTTCCAGGAAAAACTAACATTATTGAGCATGAGATTTTAACCACCCCAGGAAAAAGGGTCAATTTAAAACCCTACCGAATCCCGAAGCTAAATGTAAAACAGCATTTTCAACTCCGGATGGGCTATTTCACTATACAGTACTGCCATTTGGGCTACATGGGGCTCCTGCCACCTTCCAACGAATGATGGACCGTATACTGAGACCCCACAGAGAGTATGCAGCTGCATATTTAGATGATGTCGTTATACATAGCTCAGACTGGGACTCACACTTAAAGAAAGTGCAATCGGTGATTGACGCTATCAGAGCCGCAGGGTTAACGGCTAATCCAAGTAAGTGTGCTATAGGCTTAGAGGAAGCCAAATATCTGGGCTACACAATTGGGCGGGGACTGGTAAAACCCCAAAATAGCAAACTCGATGCTATTAAAAATTGGCCACAGCCGATTAATAAGAAACAAGTAAGGGCTTTCTTGGGCCTCACCGGTTACTACCGGAGGTTCATTGCAGATTTTCCGTCGATAGCAGCTCCCCTAACCGACTCAACCAGAGCTAGAGCACCCCTAATCGTGAAATGGACGGAGGAAGCTGAAAAAGCTTTCCAGTTATTGAAAAGTGCCTTATGTGCCCAACCCGTATTAATAACTCCCGATTTTAATAAGGAGTTCTTGGTGCAAACTGATGCATCTCAGGTTGGCCTGGGAGCAGTGCTTTCTCAGGTTGTTAATGGAGAAGAGCACCCTATTATTTTTCTCAGCAGAAAGTTGAGTCCACCAGAGAAAAATTATGCAATTGTAGAAAAGGAATGTTTAGCAATCAAGTGGGCCTTGGAATCACTTAGATACTATTTATTAGGAAGACACTTTTAAATTGATTACAGATCATGCCCCGCTAACATGGATGCATCAGAACAAAGAGAAAAATGCACGAGTCACCAGATGGTTTTTAAGCACAACCATTTAACTTCTCTTTGGAACACAGAGCAGGAAAGAAGCAGGAAATGCAGATGGGTTATCACGAGTTCACTCCTTCTTCTCACAGGTCGCTCGCCCCATTGGGTCTGAGCTGGGGGGGGGGAGGATGTGTAACAGCACGGGCAAGGTAATGGATGGGATATACATTCGGCCCCGATTTGTACAATTTAACCCTGGATTCTAAGAGAAATGTAGTTCAGTGTCCGTGGCCTACTGAACTACACTTCCCAGGTTGAAAGACAGGTTCTAATTGAACAAGTGCCAGATTTGATTAGGCACCTGTTGGCAATTAGCACAGGTATTTAAACTGGGCTGAAGCAACAAGGCGGGGCTTTTTGACAAGGCTCAGTCCTGCACACAGACCTGGCGTGTTGCTGAGGAAAGTATTGTTTTCGATTGTGATTCTCTTGTAGAAACAATTACATTAGGTTTATGACTCGGTAAACGGCTTAGCCGTCCGAGAACTCAGTTTAGTCTCTAACAAGTTTAGGTAGACCTCCATGAAGGAGGTAGGCGTTTGTTTTGTTTGAATTTATTTTGTTTGGAAAAGTCATATGTATGTCAGTGTTTGAACAACCTGCCGAAACAAAGACTGATAATATACATATACGAGCGCCGTCTCGTTCAACCAAACTTGCGTTGTCAAAGGAATCAATTATTTACACTAGAAGACCGTGGTTCGACAGGAAGTCTGACAAAACCTCCCCCCCACTTTGTCACATATATATATATATATTACACACACACACACACACACACACACACACAGAGAGAGAATACATGCAGGTCTGTCTCGTCATATGACCGAACATGGTGAACTCATTGGTTGCTGACTTTGAGACTTGCGAGTGAGTAGAACACACTAGCCGATTCAAGGGAATCGCATTGCAAAATATTAAATATGTTTAAACTTTGTGAACCAACTGAAATCGATTGGCCTGTCCTGTAAAATTGCATCATAAAGCATAACACACTGCCCAATACGATAGAAAAACCACATCACTATTGATCGTATAAGGCAGTGTGTCCAGGGCTTAACAACTACCAGTATACCTACTCACCAGAACACCACCAGTGAAACATCCAGCAATGTATAAATTAACACATAACTGATTGTAAATAAAAAGCAAAGCTCCTCTGATTTGGGTCAGACTGTGTCCTGGTCCACTTGCAAACCTGCAGCAGTGCCCCAAGTGCATATGGAAAAACAAAATTAAAATACTAGAGATGGCTCTCTACTTCACTATTTTAGTGTCTATGCATACAAAAGTTGATCTCACCAAGTAAATCTCTTTATCCCTATGATCTTTCTCTAACTTCCCCTGCCCAACCTGTGTATATATTCTCCTCTCCTCTCTGCCCTCCATTTCCTTCTTCTATTGGCAGTCAATCCAAATGAGTTTTAATCCTTTTTGATGGCCCTTCTGAACCTGCTCCAATTAGCTCCAGATGTGCCAGTCTGGAGAGCCTTTTCATTTAACTCCGCTACCAAAGGCCTTTTGTGATTCATAGATTCAAAATAGATGTCGAAATGTATGCAAATAATTATACAGGAACACGTCTCCACATAAATTAATTAAACCTCGCTCCCCAGGTAGCCACTCTTTCTGTTGCACTAGTATCCATATCTGCACTTGGAAAAACAATATACATTTTGTGTATAATATTGTTTCACATCCTGGTGACTTTAAAACTCAGTAATTTAAAGTACCCCTGTAGCCTCAACAGAGCTCTAAAATGTGTCTATTCACAGCACAGCTGATACACCAGGGTGTAACAATGAATATGGGCAGCAGTGTGGAGTAGTGGTTAGGGCTCTGGACTCTTGACCGGAGGGTCGTGGGTTCAATCCCAGGTGGGGGACACTGCTGCTGTACCCTTGAGCAAGGTACTTTACTTAGATTGCTCCAGTGAAAACCCAACTGTATAATTGGGTAATTGTATGTAAAAAATAATGTGATATCTGTATAATGTGAAATAATGTATAATGTGATATCTTGTAACAATTGTATGTCGCCCTGGATAAGGGCATCTGCTGAGAAATAAATAATAATAAAATGTCCCTTCTGCACCTGGCAGATATATAAAATATATCAGTAAGAACATATTGTATTCACTGGAGAACAGGTTAATGGTTACACTCTGGTATACGAAGTGTATTAAGAGATTAGACATATTTCTAGAGTTATATTGCCACTGGGGTGTTTTAAACATCTGAGTCACCAGGATGTGAAAATTAAAACAGAACATTATATACAAAGTAAATCTAGACTGTAATATATTAATAACTATGACATTTCATACTTGCTCTAAGGGGAGTAGAAAAACAGCAGATATTTTTTTTTATTTTCTAATCAATCTTCTTGCAGTATATCGTGGTAAAGCACAGTAAAATATTGTATATAATATAAAAGCAGACTTGGACACACTTGTGAATTCCTCCCTTATTAGTCTTATGCATGCCTATGCTCTTACACCCTTTAACTTCCATTCTCTCATACCTATGTGAGGTGTTCAAACGCACTGGGAGATGGGAGGTTTGCAGATAATCTGTTAAATATCTCCATCTGCGCCCTGGCAGGATCCCTCTAATTTAATTTAGGCTAGGGTCCAGTATCGCTTCAAATTCCATTCTTGGATCTCATTCCGGAGCCATCTGTGGGTAAATTTAGATATTTCAATATCCTTATTTGAATCTGAAATGGTTGCACAGGAGTTTAGATATACACATTTTCCACTTGACAGTTTGAGAATAATAGAACTCGTCTAGTTCAGGGGTGCCCCCCTGCTGAACTGCAGGTGAAATTAAGTTAAAGAATGCTATCATACTTGTAATGTCTCTCCATCTAAAGTGGTGCTACCGATGAGCCAGGCTGCCTTTTCTAGTATACAAATATAATTCAGTAGTTTGGGACAAACACCAATCACAAAATGTTTTAGTACAAATATTTATTGTGGAGAATGCGGAGTACGCGATTTTACAGAGTATGTTGTATATACACATTAATTTGGCATCAAACCTAACTTGGTTTGAGGGCTCGCTGCCTGGCCGACTGGATGAGGCTGAGACCCCCAAAAAGAACAAGCCTGTCTCAATGCCACGATTAGTATTGAATATAGCCCACTTGAAGGTTTAGCCAACCTTTAACAAATGATCATCAGCACGCAGGAGAGGAAAACAAAACCCATTTTTGGGAAATAAACCTCCATGGAATCCATGGCTGATTCGATTGCCCTTCCTCCAGGCAGGCTACTAACGCTTAAGAGCACATTTTTGTAAAAGCATTTTTAGGATCCGTAATATTTGTTCTAATCTAAACTTGGTAAGCACTGGAGGACCAACAACCTAACCATTTGATAAGGGAGTCTGGAACTCCGTGGCGAGAAGCTGCTACAATTCTGAAGGAATGACCAGAGAACTGCTCAGCTGCGAATCCTGACCTGGAAAGAATCTGGTGAAGGTGAAAGAAGAACCAATGTCGGGTGCCGATTGTTCAGTTTTCGTTAATAAACAGCGGATCTGAGGGTGATGCGCCCTGAGAAAGACGGAGATGGATAAGAGAGAAAGGGGTCATATGGGCTAACATGGGAGTTTAATTTATAAACAAAATTGGAAAGGGTTCCCTAATCTTCCTGGTCAGTTTTACTTCTTTTGAGCCGGAAGGAAAAGGTATCAGATGAGGTGATTGCTAGGTCGGAGATGAAGGGGTGAATCTTGGGGTTGAATTTGAGAGCAATGTAGACTCTGAGCACCTAAGGAACCCAAGAAGGCTAAGAGAAAAGGGCTTTAAGGTTTTATCTAAAACAGGAAGGAGTAGCCGGAGTGGATGAAAGGCACAAAGAGAGTACGTTGATGGTGATAGGTAGGCAAGCAGGGGGAGAAAGAGATTCTGATCGCTGAAGCCCTTTCAGGATTAGTGAAATTTGTGAGTTGCTGAATGTAGAGCTGGGACGCCGAAAATTAGTTTGTAGAAAAACTGGATGACGGAAATTGAAATTTTGATGGAGGAAACTCTTATAGCTCTATATTTAAGGGACATAATATAGGATGACACTACGGGCATTGAAAATGAAGGGAAGGGAATGTTGAATGCAAAGTGAATTTTTAAATCAATTCCGGGATGACCAGTACATTTGCAGTGAGCGGGGAGTGATGCTGAGAAGAGTTGTTTCTTGAGCCTGCAGAATCAGGGAATGCAGCGGGTGGCTCACATGAATGTCAGATCTGAAAAGGGAGGAATCTGAGTTGGCAGGAGGTCGTCTTCGGGAGCTAATGATCTGAATCTCTGTGTTTGGAAACGAGAAAGAGAATCAGTGATTATATTCAGGTAGCCGAGAATGTGTTGAGCTCTGAGAATGAACTGATGAGTAACAGATAAACAAGTAATCCTTTTGAATATTCTCATTATATGGTGGGAGGATGAACAACCTTGTTAATGATTTGGACTGTAGCTGAATTATCTGAGCGGAGAAGAATAGATTTTTGAGCCCAGGAAGACCCCCAAAAGGAATGCGGCTACAGCAACTGGATACATTTTGTACAATGACGAGGAGTGATCGGGTATAGGAATGGTGCTGAATTCTTCAGGCCATGGAGGAGAAAACCATTTTCCCTTGTAGTATCCTCCAAAGCCAAGAGAGGGAGCTGCATCTGTGAACAGTTGAATGTCTTCGTGCAGCAGGAGACAGTCGTCGTAAAAGAAAGTAATGCCGTTCCATTCTTTTAGTAGGAGCACCCACAGGCGGTGTTCCTTGCGGCAAAAAGGATCCATGAGTATGACATCATTGAGGGAATCAACAGGAGGGATCAAATCAAGAGAAGGTAGGAGATGAAAGCTCTGCCTTGAGGAATTATCCTCATTACGTAGTTTAAATGGCCTAGGAGGGACAGAAGATTGCGTTTTGTAGGAGGGGGACCGGACAGAAAAGTGGAAATAGAAACAATACGATCCCACCCCCCCAGGCTGAAAAAGATTGGGAATCCAGGGTGAAGCCTAGAAACTCGATGGAAGTGAGAGGACCCAAGGTCTTTTCTGATGCTAAGGGGATGCTGAGATTTGAAAATAATGATTTGAGGATCATTATGTTCTGGGCAGGGGAAGCGTGGTGAAAATCAAATCTGAAGAAAATCATCCAGGAGATGCAGCAGTTATTAAGGAGGATCCAGCACAGCGCTTCTGACAGGTTATTGAATATCTATGGGCTGCTTCTGCAGCCGAACGTCAGGCGAACAGAAAAGTAAAGTTTGGAACGCCACTGTACTTCGAAGAGGTGCCTGAGGGCAGGTTCAATGGGCATGACTTCAAATGTGTTTGATATATCGGCTTTAGCCAGCCATGCATTTTTCCCAGCAATTATGATTAAGAATATGGCGTGGTCGATTTTTGCATATTGCAGGGAGAAATCTTCGTGAGGGATTAAGCTATTGATGCTGGGTGTGGTGGAGTTATGGTGAGCGGAAATGAAGGAAGTTACAGGCGGAATAGCACAGGTTCCTTCATTTAAGTTATTACAAATCTGGCGGCCTCCAGAGTATGCAGTATTGTGGTCCTGACTGTCTTTTGATCTGGAGGTGATGAAAAGATGAGGAGGATTGTGAGGGAGGGACATGAGGGGACGGGGTGGAGGATCAGTGGGGTGAGTGGTGGAACCGCATACCGAGCATACTAGAAGCCGAAGACCTGAGAAAAAACAGGAGAATATGTATTGGTCCAGTGCACCCCAGTAGATCCTCTGGTTCCATTGTTGGAGATGGGCAGCGGCTTTGGCAGAGGCGGCTTTGTGGTATTCAAAGAAATGGGAACTCTTTTTAAAGTGTTTGAATAAACTGCCGATGAGCTGAAAGAAGAAAAGCATCTCACAGAGAAGGGGCCACTATGGGGGCCTGCTGGACGCTCATAGTGGCCAGGGAGGTCACTGCTGGATGCCTGCAGTGAGGGGAGGGTAACCTAAAAGGTTACGTTTGGAGGACCGCTGGGAAGGGCGGAAGAGTGAATGGAAAAACGGGGCCCTGCTGGGCAACCGTTTGAGGTAAGGAATAGAAGGGGGCTGCGGGGCCCTGTTGAAGCCCGCAGCTGGAAGAAAACCGTTTAACAGAGAAGGGACCACTATGGGGGTCGCTGGACACTCAGTGGCCAGAGAGGTCACTGCAGGGGCCTGCTGGATGCCTGCAGTGACGAGGGGGTGTAACCAGAAAGGTTACAGTTGCATGTTAGACAACAGTGGCGGGTGTCAAAACCCTGGGATGGATCGTGGGAGCAGCTGCTCCTAACTGTAAAAACAGTCTCTGGATACAAATGCTCAAAACTGCTCATGGCAGACAGGAGAAGCAGACATCTGGGCAGAGAAGTTTGGAGTGGTAAATACCGCCGACCGAAGTTCTGGGAAGGCTGGGAAGGGCTGGTTGAACTGGTTGAGTGGATCTCGGCTCCGGGGAAACTGCGAACAGATCATTATCAGACGAAACTGACTAATCCTGAATACTGACCATGATGCATGCATTTACGATGAAATCGAAACGCAACTGAGAGGTAAGTGAAGAGGGTATTTATAGTGCTAACAATCTTAATTAGCTAATGTGTAAATTGAAGGATTCAATTTGGTGACACAGAGATTGGTGTTTGACCCTTCTCCCGAACTTTTATTTTATATTTCATTATGACAACTTCTATTCATTCTAACTTTTTCATTCTGCATTCTTAAATTCCGCTCTGGATATCAACCAATCAACAAAATAGTCCAAAACTCAACAATGGAATCCAAACGGTTCCTTCACTGCTGCTGGAACAAAGGGATGGCCCAACAATTCAGTGGTCTGGAAAGCTGTTGGATGTCAGCAGTGATGATATAGCAGTGACTACTTATAGCTCGATGTATAACGTCCCAGTTTTTCAGCCTGCAACTTCCATTTTCTTTACATTAGTTGTTTTAAACATGACTTAATCATGACTCATCAAGTCTGCAGCACACCAAACAATTGCACCTGCATATCAGTACCATCTACTTGTTAGACTCCTCTTCCAGTCTCTTCTTCAGGGGTATGTGGACGTTAAAGTAACAGGTGTTATTGTTTACATTTACACATCAGTCTGACAGCCCTTTTAATATGTAAATGTAAACAATAATTCCTGTTTATTTTCTTACCCATGAAAAAGACTTCAACAAAAGCAAACTGCATTAGTTTATAGCAAAAAACAAAAATCAGCGACTTTCAATTGTGTATGTTCTTCCCCTACAGCTCAAGTTTATTCACAGTATACCAACAAAGCATCACAGTACCATCGATGATACCATAATAGTAATAATAATAATAATAAAACTTAACTGATGTACCACAGGGTACAAATCCTGTTCAGAATTTTTTCTGAACCCAGTCTCGTCATAATATATTTCCAAGCCCTACTGGTAAGTCATACCATATTATTTCAGAAAGGGACTTAAGGGAGTCCAGTTCGATCCCAAGAAATTTGAGCCAAGTCGTGTTTTCACTGTAGATACAGCGCGATGAGACGAGATATGAATGTCCTGTCTTGAGAAATAATGCAAATGACGAAACTGAAATGCCCTTGGAGCGAAGAAGTTACCATTTGAATTGTTCATAGACCTGGAAGAATTGAGTGTGTGAATGAGTAGATACTTGCAATAAGAACGGCCGGCTGACATTTAGAGAAGCAGGCGTCTGGTATGAGAATGAGCATCACTGCACTAGCTGCATGTATGATGAAAATGGCACTGTTTGTTTGCTGTATGCTACTGTTTGACATTAACTTCGCTGTTTTTAATAATATTAGGTCTGATTTGAGAAGGAGATTTTCAGTGACAAGGCACAGCACATCACAGCAAAGCAGCACAGGCACGTGTTTCCGTTTATCAAGATTTCTTCAAAATAAGGATGCAGCTGCCACTTAGACTATCTGCAGATTCTATTTGCAGAATTCAATTTTTTTCATGAACAGCAACTTCGACTGATGAAAACAACGGCTTCAGTACCAAAGACAAACGTGTGTGTTTTCTCATTTACTTTCATCTCAGCATAATTATTTGTGCAGTTTAATATGTATACAACATCAAAACATTAACCTCAAGATAAAACTATAATAGCTAACAATGATAAACTTTTTTTGCACTTCCTGTAGATGTGTTCCTTCATTTTCTTTTGCAAGTAAAAAAATATATTTTTACTCTAGAAACTATACACGGGATAATCTGGTGTACTCTTATCAAAACACTGAAACAAATTCAACCTACCACTGCTGCTGTTACTAAAATACAGTCTCACCTAATAAATAAAACCAAAGCGTAAAGTATGACTCTGCCACGGAAAGAATAGTGCGCTGGCATTGCCAATGCACAGTCCCAAAATCAATACAAAATCATCCCAGCATCAATCATCGCAAAACGTACACTCTGGACTCTTGACCGGAGGGTCGTGGGTTCAATCCCAGGTGGGGACACTGCTGCTGTACCCTTGAGCAAGGTACTTTACCAAGATTGCTCCAGTAAAAACCCAACTTTATAAATGGGTAATTGTATGTAAAAATAATGTATAAAAAATAATGTAATTGTATGTAAGAAATAAATAATAATAATAATAATAATAATAATAATAATAATAACAACATACCTCAAAATAACTTTGTATGCTACACGTTGCCCCAAAACATTTAAGCATGCTTGTATGGTTCCACGTCCGACTGCTCCAAAGTCGCCACAATCACAAAATAACCAACAGTCTGACCACCCTATTATCAGCAGCGTAGATGAAGTAAAGCTGAAACAATTCCGGAAAAGTAACTTTTTTGCACAAGCAAGGTGTCGTAGTCCAGAACTCAACGTCATACATTTCAAAGAATAAGTAACAATATGACTAAATTTACATTCCTACCTTCCTGAATTTGAGCATTGAGTTTACTGGAACAAAGAACGTTTGACAACAGAATGAGTGGACTGATAATCGCTGAACAGCTGATTCAAATTCACCGCTGTTCTGAGACACGGGGAAGGGGCGGAGCCAGCAGCAAACGGCAAACAAACAAAAGCCAGCCAGTGTTCACAGCGACAACGTGTGGAAGCGACAGCGTGGGAGAAGTACGAGTGGACAAGTACATCACAGTTAAAAGCAGTTTGAAAGCAGGTTGACAGCTGCAGAAGCTAAACTTCAAAAAAAAAAAAAAAAAATGGTCTTCAAGCCAGTAATCTGTGACAACTGCATGATGTGGGAAATCCGAGAAAACCCAACAGAGCTCAATCAAGTTTGTGTAAAGTGCGGCACGATCCAGGACTTGCTTCAGCGATTAAGCCTGCTAGAAAAGGAGCTGGAGGAAATGAGACAGCAACAGGAGCATGAGGAGCTGACACACCCACAATTCATGGAAGTCTGCACCCCTAGCAGACTGAAAGCCACCAGGGAGATGGAAGAGAGTCAAAACAGCTGGGTTCAGATAGGCATAAGCAGGGAAAAAAAGAAACTTCGTCAAACACAATCTCATCAAGCAGCTTCTTGAAGGATCCCAGGGTGTCAGCTTCAACAACGTTACTGGGGAGTTGGTTCCAGACCCTCACAATTCTCTGTGTAAAAAAGTGCCTCCTATTTTCTGCTCTGAATGCCCCTTTATCTAATCTCCATTTGTGACCACTGGTCCTTGTTTCTTTTTTGAGGTCGAAAAAGTCCCCTGGGTCGACATTGTCAATACCTTTTAGAATTTTGAATGCTTGAATCGGATCACCACGTAGTCTTTGTTCAAGACTGAATAGATTCAATTCTTTTAGCCTGTCTGCATACGACATGCCTTTTAAACCCGAGATAATTCTGGTTGGTCTTCTTTGCACTCTTTCTAGAGCAGCAATATCCTTTTTGTAACGAGGTGACCAGAACTGAACACAATATTCTAGGTGAGGTCTTACTAATGCATTGTAAAGTTTTAACATTACTTCCCTTGATTTAAATTCAACACTTCTCACAATATATCTGAGCATCTTGTTGGCCTTTTTTATAGCTTCCCCACATTGTCTAGATGAAGACATTTCTGAGTCAACATAAACTCCTAGGTCTTTTTCATAGATTCCTTCTTCAATTTCAGTATCTCCCTGTCACACGGCTGGCTGAGTGGTGATGTCAGAACCAGAAGATAAATAACACAGACAGGAGAGATGAGATGAAATGATGAAAGCGCTTGCTTGCGCCGGTTTATTATAAATAAAAAGGTTTTAACAAAACACAGGACACGGCACTTGCGGCCAAAATAAACAGACAAACAAAACGAACAGACACTAACAAACAGGGACGAACACTAAACAAACACGTACCGTGCTGGTCCTCCAGCACGACGTAGCAATTGATTATTTTTATTCTTTACCTCCTCTCTCTCTCCCGTTCCTTCGCCCTGAACACACCACCCGAGTGAGTAAAACGTGCATCTATATATACTGTTGTGCCGGGATTCAATTATTAATTAATTATTCACTTGAATCCCAGCACGTGAATTAATTATGTGCAACTTCGTGCTCACATATTAAATACTTTAAATGCACGTGAAGTGAAGTGCAATCCCCGTGTCTAAATACAATTAACATTGTAAATACTCATGCTCATTACCCACA
The DNA here is from genome assembly GCA_036884735.1 of Huso huso. NCBI lineage: Eukaryota > Metazoa > Chordata > Actinopteri > Acipenseriformes > Acipenseridae > Huso > Huso huso. Next base: position 27,561,802 of record CM072669.1, read on the forward strand.
TTATATCCTGTGTACCAACTACAATACACCAACATTAACACACGCAACATACAACACAGAAATGCACACAGGGGCAGGGCACATTGCCACACTCCCATATGATATTTATAATGCACATTTTTATTGCCTGTGTGCAGTACCTTACATGTCATTTGTCATGTGTCTGCTGTCTAGATCATTTTGAATGACCTTTCTGCTGCAGCAGTGTTTGCCACTCCTCCTATTTTTGTGTCATCTGCAAATTTAATAAGTTTGCTTACTATACCAGAATCTAAATCATTAATGTAGATTAGGAATAGCAGAGGACCTAATACTAATCCCTGTGGTACACCACTGGTTACCTCACTCCATTTTGAGGTTTCTCCTCTAATCAGTACTTTCTGTTTTCTACATGTTAACCACTCCCTAATCCATGTGCATGCATTTCCTTGAATCCCTACTGCGTTCAGTTTGAGAATTAATCTTTTATGCGGGACTTTGTCAAAAGCTTCCTGGAAATCTAAATAAACCATGTCGTATGCTTTGCAATTATCCATTGTCGATGTTTCATCCTCAAAAAAATCAAGCAGGTTAGTTACACGATCTCCCTTTCCTAAAACCATGCTGACTGTCTCCCAGGATACTGTTACCATATAGATAATTTTCCATTTTGGATCTTATTATAGTTTCCATAAGTTTACATATAATAGAAGTCAGGCTTATTGGGCTGTAGTTACCTGGTTCGATTTTATCTCCCTTTTTGTGGATCGGTATTACGTTTGCAATTTTCCAGACTGTCGGTACAACCCCTGTGTCAAGAGACTGTTGCATGATCTTGGGTGTGTGTGTATATATTATATCATTATATATGTATGTATGTATGTGTAATATATATATATATATATATATATATATATATATATAATCATATATATATAAAATGATATAATGTATATACATGGATGAAGGCTATATTTGCATCCTGAGCCATTCAAAAAAATAGGCATAACACCACCGTAGAGAGATTATACTTGACATTTGACCCATATTTGACTCCTGTGCACCCGAGACCACTTTCAAACACAAAATGTCTCGTTTTCAATCACTCGACAACACCCACAATTCGTGGTTTTTAGGCACTTTTAACAAATCTGTCTCTGAATATTTACAATCATCATCCAGCAACGGGAGCACCAAACAAGCGAGCAAGACAAATAATCTTCAACTCTGACAGAGACTAAGACAAAAAAAAAAACATACCCCCTTGAAACACCTTTTCTTTAAAAATGTGTTATTTTTTGCAGTTCATTATCTACCCAGTTTAATTCACCGTTCCTGAATTATCAAAAAGAAAATTATATTTAAGATTCTTTAATATTGACTTAATTTACTTTGTTATTATTCATTAAATTCACTTGCAATTTAAACTTTAACACATGTTTATGTTGAGGTCTTGCCATGGCCAGCTTTTTCTCCTGACCTCAGTCCAATGGAAAATCTGTGGGACCAAATCACCAATGCCATCCACAGGAGACAACCGTGACCAGCCAACCTTCACCAGCTGGCTGCAGCTGCACAGGAAGAGTGGCGGAACATCCCACAGCAGTCTATGCAGAGGATGATAAAGTCTCTGGATCGACACTGCCAGGATTTTGTTTATGCTCAGGGAGGTCATACCCGATACTAACTTTTTAATGTTTTCATTTTGACAGTGCGTCACGTTTCATACTGAAAACTTATCATGATTCTTTGATCTGTATTTTTGTTCACATTTTCTGTGATTTTGTTTGATATCTATGTTTAAAAGATTTGATTAAATCCATTAGACCTGAGTTTTTTTTTTTTGCATCAGATTTTTTAAAAATGTTCACAAAGGTTTAAAAAATCTTTTATTTTCAGGACGTTTCTGGCAAAAGCACCTCTCAGCTGTTTAAAAAGAAAAGTAAAACACAGTCCAGTAAACTTGTTGTTATTCAAAAACTGTAACCATACAAAAATTCTGTGGATGGTGTCATGATTATTAGAATAGAATGTTCATTCCCAGAGGTTCCAAAGTTCCCAGTTGAAGATAAACTCTCGTTCCTTTTGTTTCCGTGCAACATTTGTTCCATAGCGCTGAGAGATTCTATCATCTGTGTGTTGTATATTGTTATTATATAAAGCATTTTTTCTATTTATATTTGAAATGAGTGATTTAGCTTTAGTGATGATCTTGTCCGGAAAGCCACAATTTCCAAAAAACACACACTTTTGGCAAATAAATCTTGATCGTTGCTGCAAATACGTCTTTAACAGTTGTGAATAGGGAATCGAGTCACGGCAAGCCTTAGGGTGTGAGGAGTCATACTGCAGATATGAATGAGAATCAGTTGGTTTGTAGTACACAGTGGTGTTAATGGTGGAATTCAAAACAGTGATGGAAATGTCTAAGAAAGATATACTATTGCCTGTTTCGGATATGTTCCATGTGAAATCCAGGGGTGGGTGGAAATGTATTACTGACTGAATGAACTGTTTCAAATCCTCACTGGAGTTGGTGGAAATTCCAAAGATGTTGTCAATCAGGGTTGCCAACTGGCTCCAGAATTTACAGACACTTTAAGCCAGGTCAGGTTTTTTACCTCGCCACTAAACCACAAATGAACTGATGTTAAATCAACAGGTAAAGTGGGTGTGAATTGCGTGAGCAGCTTCAATAAATGTGTTCAGTTGTTTAATTGCGGTGGCAATTCTATCTGGAGAGACTCATAACATGTATTAAAATCATATTGCTTGAAATGTTATATGGTAAACAATATGTATCAAAATAGTGCAATTCCATCGTTATAGAGAATTATGCACTGACCAGCACTCTTTCTCGTTTAACCTTGGGGTTAAGTTTCTATTAATGTAATACTTATTTCTGCTTCGCACAGTCCCACCCCAATCAGACAAATACAGCAAATCAGCAAGCTGTATAGGTCTGATTGATCGAAACGATCCTCACAGGAAGTATTTCTCGACCCCAGAAAGGTGTGTGCTTTTAATAATAGTTAGCAAAACAATTACATTCCTTTAACGACAACTCACGCAATTTACACTCACGTTACATGTTCAAAAAATCAATTTGCGGTTAGAGAGGCGAGTTAAAAGACCTGACCTGGATTAAAGTGTCCGTAAATTCTGGAGCCAGTTGGCAACCCTATCGTCAGTGTACCTAAGATATAGTTTAGGTGTGTTACCATTGTATTGCTGTACCAATGTGTTTTCAACTGATCCCACAAAAAGGCAAGCATATGATGGTCCCATTTTAGTTCCTATGCTAACACCTCTTACTTGAGTGTAAAAATTACCATCAAAGGAAAAACAATTCAATGTGAGCACAAGTTCAGCCAGTCTCAAAAGGATATCTGTTGGAGGTTCTTTCACTATCCGTATATAATAGTGGCGCTATATATGAGCTTCCCATGTTAAACCCGTTTTTTGGACAGCTCAAAAGAGGGTTGACATTAATCAATCTCAAATTGAATTTCAGATTTCAGGTCAGATTGACAGGTGCAATTTTTTCCTCAAATTGACATAGGATTTTCCCATAGAGTAACAAAAAAAATTCACCCTTGTGGTTCTCTAAAACTACCACCAGGTTAATTAAAATGAAAATGACCAGACATCCTATTTGTGTGATGTGCCTTTTGCTATTTTCATTTTAAGATTTTAACCTGTTTTCTTTGAAAACTTGGCCAGTCTTTAGGGAGCATTTGTCATGTGATTAGTTATGTCATCAGTGATGTCATTGCCAATGTCATATGTGATATCATACATACGCATAATGGTGCACAATTTCCTCACTTTTGAGGGTTTTGCTTGAGTAACTTTAACGTTACTTTAATGCAGTTTTTGTAATATACACTATAGATAGAGAGATAGATAGAGATAGATATCAAGTATCTTTAGCATGATTTAACCACATTAAGTATTATATAGGATTGTGACAGAAATACAATGATTCTTGGTTGTAAATCTCCCACCCGACCTGTGAGGGCGCTAAGCAGCGAGAAGAGAGTTCTTTGGACAGGCTGGTTTGACAGTTATTTCCCAGGGTCGGGAAGTTGGCCAGTCTGGATGAAGGCGAGACTCTGTTGCAAGAATGCATTGACCCGGAAAGGAAACGATGTGGCAGCCACAGATTGGAGAGGTGGTTGCACTCATCTACCAAGGGATCATGTGTGACAGCATAAAGGGGACGGAGAATCGCAATCTGTTGCTTCGCTTTGGTTTGTATTTTAAACCTGAAAGGACCCAAGAAGAGAGCAATGATTATATGTATCATGAGTGTGTTTGTTATTATTAGACGAAAAACACGTTCTGGAGCTGTCACCAAGGGCCTGCACCAAAACCCGGAACAGCACTGCACTACTGTCACTGATAAACCTGTATCACCCACTACGAGCACTACTGCACGCACTCAGGACTGGTGACCATGTTAGTATATTGTGGGACGGATATTTGTGTTTATTATTTGGGACTGCAACCCTGTTGTTATATACTCTGTGCACTACACTTATTAAAAGTGTATACTGCACTATAAAGGGTTTATATAAAACCCATAAGAGTGTAGGGCTTTTGTATCAATTTCTGTCTTTTCTTATTCTTGTGTGTCAGGAGTGAGTGCAGTTTTGACAGTTCTGGGTTTACTGTCAAGAGCATGAGATAAGCAGACAGAATTTCACAAAATCTGACATAACATCAGCGAAAACTTAACATGCAAGTACGAAAACAACTGAAGCCATTCGGTCCTGTCTTCCATTCTCACTGTATATTATCGGCTTTTATCTGCATATTATCTGTTGAATAATAACATCTTTCTGAGAGCCATGTATGTAGAGATTAAACTACTTACTAATAACCATATATGGACATTGTTTGTATTTCAAATGCTGCGCATGTCTTGTACTTGAGCGGATGAAACACTCTTATGTATAAATGATGACGCAACCCAGCGTCTGGGGCTCAGGTACATCCTACTGAGATCAGAGTTAGCTGCTCTGTTTGTATTCTATTACTACAATAAACTTTTACTACCTTTACATGTCCTTTTAGAGAAATGAGGCTGTGTGGTCCAGTGGTTAAAGAAAAGGACTTGTAGCCAGGAGGTCCTCGGTTCAAATCCCAGCTGAGCCACTGACTCATTGTGTGACACTAAGCAAGTCACTTAACCTCCTTGTGCTCTGTCTTTCAGGTGAGACGTTGTTGTAAGTGACTCTGCAGCTGATGCATAGTTTACACACCCTAGTCTCTGTAAGTCGCCTTGGATAAAGGTGTCTGCTAAATAAACAAATAATAATGAGCACAACAGCAGCTGTCTTTAATTGCTCCCACTGCATGCTCCTTTCCCAGACAATGGATGCACCTGTTGTGCTTATCTTCTGCCGGAATGTTCCTCTTTCAAGCAGCACAAGGGTGAAACCCAGACATTGTGCAAGGCTGAAATAAACAGTTCAGCCGTGCAATATATGCACACAAAAAACAGACAGTAACGCTGACTGGAATGCCGAGAACTGTTGTGCACACAGAGTGCACAAGAATGGAGCACTGGTAACGGTCTTGGTATCAACCATATGATTGGTACCGACCTCGGTACTGAACAAGATAAGTGGTACCTACTCTGGTACTGATCAGGTCACTGGTACTGGCTCTGGTACCGACTTGTACCATCTTTGGTACCGAGTGGAGTCACTGGTAACAACTCTGGTACTGCAGGAGTGCCCTGGTACTGACCCCCGTACCGAACCAGTGTCGCTGGTACCGGCCCCGTACCAAATAGGGTCACTGGTACCAACTATGGTACTGAACCAGGTCACTGGTACCGGCTCTGTACCATAAAAAGTGGTGTGCAGGTAAAGACCTGAAAGAGCCCTGGCAACTGCAAGCAAGCACTGTTAAAACCCTTTGCGGTCCATTGTCGGACCTGGTCCGACATTGCAATTATTCCTATCAGGTCCATTGTCGGACCCTGTCCGACATCATTATAGAAACTTAAAAAACGGGTTTTAGTCGTTTTTCTCCGGAAAAAAAGTCGAGAAAACCATTCAATGGCCGAGTGGGAACGACAGGGCCGAGACAAGTCAAAAAAAAAAAAAAAGGCGTATCTCATGAATAGTCATACATGGCCCTGGTATCAGATAACGGGGCGGTCGTAAGTAAACAGGCTGGCTGCCTGTGAATCAGCGCACAGAGAACACGGACATTTGCAGAGCTTTTTTTTGAGATGTTATAGTAATAAAATAATGACTTAGATCGCATTATTGAGGAGTTTGGTGATAAAACGAGTGATCAGGAGATGATTGATCGGTATGTACGACTATTATTACGCATGAATCAAGCCAAGTACAAGGTTGTCCTGGAAGAAAACTTGCTTCCTTCTGCTCTGACAATATTCCCCAACTCTGAGGATTGGTTTTCCAGGGACAATGCTCCATGCCACACAGCCAGGTCAATCAAGGTGTGGATGGAGGACCACCAGATCAAGACCCTGTCATGGCCAGCCCAATCTCCAGACCTGAACCCCATTGAAAACCTCTGGAATGTGATCAAGAGGAAGATGGATGGTCACAAGCCATCAAACAAAGCCGAGCTGCTTGAATTTTTTACGCCAGGAGTGGCATAAAGTCACCCAACATCAATGTGAAAGACTGGTGGAGAGCATGCCAAGGCATGAAAGCTGTGCTTGAAAATCAGGGTTATTCCACCAAATATTGATTTCTGAACTCTTCCTAAGTTAAAACACTAGTATTGTATTGTTTAAAAATTAATATGAACTTATTTTCTTTGCATTATTCGAGGTCTGACAACACTGCATCTTTTTTTTGTTATTTTGACCAGTTGTCATTTTCTGCAAATCTCTAAATGACAATATTTTTATTTGGAATTTGGAAGAAATGTTGTCAGTAGTTTATAGAATAAAACAAAAAATGTTCCCCAAACACATACCTATAAATAGTAAAACCAGAGAAACTGATAATTTTGCAGTGGTCTCTTAATTTTTTCCTGTATGTATATATTATTATTAAACAAACACAACAATAAAACAGGTTAACAAAAAGGTTCACAGCTACTTTAGAAAAAAAAATAAAGTTTAAAATAAAAGTTTTTTTGGTTTTTAGTTTGTGAGTGACAAGCACCACAAAAGTCTGACCTCTCAGCATCACGATGTCAGTCGTTGTGCAAGGCCAAATTGGGATGGGTCTGTGACAATTCCTCAATTTCCTTATTCCTTAATTCCTCCCCATGACAATTCATCCTCTTTACTAGGTGGACTTAATAGAAGAATAATTTGTGTACGCTTTAACTTAATACGCTTTTTGTGTTCGGTTTGAATTAAAAACAAGGAGAGGGGTTAAACGTTAGTTCTGTCCAGATTGGGGGGGGGGGTTAAATGGGGAGTGAATGCTGAATGGATGGGTGTGGACAAAGAACAAAAGTTTACAAAGGAAAAAGCCATTCAGCCCATCTTGCTTGTTTGGTTGTTATTCAAGCAGCTTCTTGAAGGATCCCAGGGTGTCAGCTTCAACAACATTACTGGGGAGTTGGTTCAGACCCTCACAATTCTCTGTGTAAAAAACTTGCCTCTTATTTTCTGTTCTGAATGCCCCTTTATCTAATCTCCATTTATGACCCCTGGTCCTTGTTTTTTTTCAGGTCGAAGAAGTCCCTGGGTCGACATTGTCTATACCTTTTAGGATTTTGAATGTTTGAATCAGATCGCTGCATAGTCGTCTTTGTTCAAGACTGAATAGATTCAGTTCTTTTGGCCTGTCTGCATACGACATGCCTGTTAAACCCGGGATAATTCTGGTTGCTCTTCTTTGCACTCTTTCTAGGCAGCAATATCCTTTTGAAATAACGAGGTGACCAGAACTGAAGACAATATTCTAGGTGGGGTCTTACTAATGCATTGTAGAGTTTTAACATTACTTCCCTTGATTTAAATTCAACACTTCTCACAATATATCCGAGCATCTTGTTAGCCTTTTTTATAGCTTCCCCACATTGTCTAGATGAAGACATTTCTGAGTCAACATAAACTCCTAGGTCTTTTTCATAGTTCCCTTCTTCAATTTCAGTATCTCCCATATGATATTTATAATGCACATTTTTATTGCCCGATGCAATACTTTACACTTTTCTCTATTAAAGTCATTTGCCATGTGTCTGTCCAGTTCTGAATGCTGTCTAGATCATTTTGAATGACCTTTGCTGCTGCAACAGTGTTTACCACTCCTCCTATTTTTGTGTCGTCTGCAAATTTAATGAGTTTGCTTACTATACCAGAACCTAAATCATTAATGTAGATTAGGAATAGCAGAGGACCTAATACTGATCCTGTGGTACACCACTGGTTACCTTCAATCCATTTGAGATTTCTCCTCTAATCAGTACTTTCTATTTTCTACATGTTAACCACTCCCTAATCCATGTGCATGCATTTCCTTGAATCCCTACTGCATTCAGTTTTTATGCGGGACTTTGTCAAAAGCTTTCTGTTAATCTAAATAAACCATGTCGTATGCTTTGCAATTATCCATTTTCAATGTTGCATCCTCAAAAAAGTCAAGTAGGTTGGTTAGACACGATCTCCCTTTCCTAAAACCATGCTGACTGTCTCCCAGGATATTGTTACCATATAGGTAATTTTCCATTTTGGATCTTATTATAGTTTCCATAAGTTTACATATAATAGAAGTCAGGCTTATTGGTTGTGGCGGATATTTATAACTTAATATTGATTACACTATGTAACACAATTTTTGTTTCTGGGTAGTAAGTGTTATTTCCTAATTGCTTATGCCTCAAAAGTATAGAAAATGGCTATTATTCCCCACAAACTTTGCTTTTGTGACCAGGACAGTGATATTTTGAAATTTACCTATTTCCAATGAGAAAACGGGCAAATTTGTGTCTTTTCATTCACATAAAGTCAGAAAAAACAACATATGAATCCAAATTAACATGTATTTGTACTAAAGTAATACAAAAATGACTACAAAGATTTAGAAAATGAGTAGTTTTTTTCGAGATTTACGATTATACTGTAAATCACTTTCACGAATCAACCCCAAATGTAGTCTCCCATCATGTTCTCGTTATACTGTCCTTGGTAGCGGCGTTCAAAGTCCAGTATATCCTGGTGGAAGCGCTCGCCTTGCTCCTCCGAGTGCGCTCCCATGTTCTCCTTGAATTTATCAAGATGAGCATCAAGGATATGGACTTTGAGGGACATCCTACAGCCCATTGTGCCGTAGTTCTTCACCAGAGTCTCAACCAGCTCCACATAGTTTTCGGCCTTGTGATTGCCCAGGAAGCCCCGAACCACTGCGACAAAGCTGTTCCAAGCCGCTTTCTCCTTACTAGTGAGCTTCTTGGGGAATTCATTGCACTCAGGATCTTCTTTATCTGTGGTCCGACAAAGACACCGGCTTTGACCTTTGCCTCAGACAGCTTAGGGAAGAAGTCTTGAAGGTACTTGAAGGCTGCCGACTCCTTATCTAGAGCTCTGACAAATTGTTACATAAGGCCCAATTTGATGTGCAGTGGTGGCATCAGCACCTTCCGGGGTCCCAGCCGTACTCATCATACTTCAAGGCGTCCAGCAAGGTCTTGATGCTGTTGTAATCCTCTTTGAGGTGCACCGAGTAAGCCAGGGGAAGAGACGGGTACTTGTTACCATTATGGAGCAGCACGGCTTTGAGGCTCCTGGATGAGCTGTCAGTGAAGGACAGTATAACGAGAACATGATGGGAGACTACATTTGGGGGCTGATTCGTGAAAGTGATTTACAGTATAATCGTAAATCTCGAAAAACTACTCACTTCTAAATCTTTTGTAGTCATTTTTGTATTACTTTAGTATAAATACATGTTAATTTGGATTCATATGTTGTTTTTTTCTGACTTTATGTGAACGAAAAGACACAAATTCGAGCGTTTTCTCATTGGAAATAGGTACATTTCAAAATATCACTGTCCTCGTCACAAAAGCAAAGTTTGTCGGGAATAATAGCCATTTTCTATACTTTTGAGGCATAAGCAATTAGGAAATAACACTTACTACCCAGGAACAAAAAAAAAAAAAAAAAAATTGTTACATGGTGTTATCTAGGGTGAATTAAGTTAAACTTATGTTGGTATCTAAATTAATTATAGTATATTAAATGAAAATATTATCTAACATTTACCATTTAACGTCAATAAATTCAAGTAAAATACCAAGATTAACTTCATAATTAAATATATCCTTTTTATGTTCTTGTATAGAGCTAATTTGATATTTTTAACAATATTCCCCAGCGCCTTAATAGATGTTATCATGACAGCGATTAATTCGCATTCAAATATAAAACTCAGTTTAAAAGTAAAATTATTTAAACGTTACAAAATTAGGTAGGTTAAAAAGTATTAGCAAAGGAATTCTAAATAACGATTTTTCTAATTAGTTAAGTGTGTTCAGAAAATGATTAACCATATATTATCAGAATCCTAAATATATTCAAAACATTCAGAAATGCATGAATATATTCTATCGAATTAAGAATTCAGGATATGTTCAAGCAATGCATTCATTTCACATTTAAATCATACACAATTTAAACAAATGAATCCTATAATGTCTATGCACCAGGAAATTCAATAAACTTGCAGTTACCATACATGCTTTTAATAGAGAATTGTAACAGTCTTGAAACAAACCTTCGGAAACAAAGTTGTCGACTCCTCCAAAGACGGAGGCTTGCTTTGCCTTTATTTTCTCAAAGAAAAATCCTGGCTCTGGTTTTAGATGCTCGTAGGGTTGTGCAGAAGGATAAAGTCAGCTGTTTCTGTGACTTTTTATGGAGACAGGTTAATAGTGTAACAGCAGCATATTAGCTCATTCCATTTTACATGCATCAGGGTTTTCAATTCGTTTTAAAGTATGTGGCACTTACAAGGTAGTAGGGAGCACCCATCTCATCGGTATTAAAATGGTGCATTTGTGCATGGTTTCATTTTGGATGGTTTAAGCATGTGCTAGACTAGTAGTGGTCTGCTTGTAGTGTCTGACAAAGTACTCCATTAGTGAAATAAAGGAGTTTTAACATCCATATATAACCAATAATAGTTTAAATATTGTATTTCAGAGATTATCCTTTGTAATTAATTTATTATCTTTTGGTACTAACTTATTTATGAATAGCTTCAGTGTTCCTCAATTTAGTTGCACATTACTCTTGTTGCATACTATATTGGGTAACTTGATAACATATTATTATTATTATTATTATTATTAATAATGAATTTATGTATGTATGTATTTATTTATTTATTTAGCTGCTGCCTTTACCAAGGTGACGTTTAAATAGTAACGATTGTATCTCCCAGCTCAGAGACGTGCTCCTCTTTTGTGTCTTGGTTATCCCCACAGCCCGTCTATTTATTAATTATTGTTCATTTATTTATTTTGCTTCAGTTTCAAATAACTCTTAAAATATTTAAATACACAGACTGTAATATTTGTAATGATGTATTAATACAACACACAGGGAATTAAGGTTTAGGTTATGACGTAAAGAAACCATACAAAACGAGATTTATACTGCATACAAATACAGAAATTAGCTGAAAGTGCTTCTGAATAAAATAAATCTATACTTTACTGTTACAGTAAAAAAAATGAGAATAGGAAAAGAAAAAAACACTGTAGTTTAATAATGTAAATGTTTGATAGGCAAGAAATAAAAATTGAGAACATTGTCCCGATTGGTGTCAAAGGTATCTTTTCTTTCATAATAATATATCAAAAGCAACATTTCTAACAATTTGTGAATTATAGACTTCAAAAATACTTTACATTTAACCCTTTGCGGTCTTATGTTGGACCTGGTCCGACATTGCAATTATTCCTATCCGGTCCATTGTCGGACCCTGTCCGACATCGTCAAAAAAACGCAAAAAACGGGTTTCTAGTCGTTTTTTCTCAGGAAAAAGCCGAGAAAACCATTCAATGGCCGAGTGGGAGCGACAGGAGCCGAGACAAGCCGATAAAAAAAGGCGTATCTCATGAATAGACATACTTGCCCCTGGCATCACATAGGGGCGGTCATAAGGAAACAAGCTGGCTGATACTGCATCACCGCACAGAGACTATCACTGACATTTGCAGAGCTTTTTTGAGATGTTATAGTAATAAAATAATGACTTGGATCGCATTATTGAGGAGTTTGGTGATAAAACGAGTGATCAGGAGATGATTGATCGGTATATACGACTATTATTTATTTCTTAGCATATGTGAAAGCGATAGCAAACGAAAGGGTGGGGCGGGGCTGGAGATGCCTAGTGAGTGCTTTGTTGATTTGCAGGGCCTTTTAAACCCGTTTGACTGTGGAAAAAAATACTTTTAAACAGCGCGTCTAAAATTAACTGCGCGTGTGAAAATAAATTGGACCTGACGCACACTTAATAAATGGACTGCAAAGGGTTAAAACATCTGTTTTCCTTTTTTCTCCATCTTTATTTTTGTCGACATTACAATGTTGGACACTAATGGAATATGCCGAGTTAAACAGAGTCACTCATCAAGCCAATATTACAAAGAATTAAGAAGCGAATACAGCGGGTTGCTGTCCCAAACCACAATCCTCCGTGCACGAAAATCTGCTCTTTTAGATCCCGGGGAAAGTGGTTCTTGTGTTCGTGCTGTGCAGTGAAGATAGTGCTCAGGGGTTAGTGCTGGCTCTGTGGCGGCAGCTCCTGGCTTCCTCACTCCGACTGACGTAGCTGCTTCCCCTTTGTACCACAAAACTCCTCCCCGCAATCAACCCAGCACCATGGTTTCTCCAATCGCTGTCTGCAATGGAGTCCGCCCATGTACATACAGCTACGCACTCCCCCTAATACGGTCACCTTCTGGCTTCCACCTCCTGTCGAGGCTGCCCATCTAGGAGGAATCATACCAACAACCTTACACAGCGCCCTTTCTGGTCAGGAGGAAGATGTACAGCTCAAATTCCTTTGCTCTCTGTCACATATGGATATTTAACACACTGCAGTGTGGACGTATCATATTCTGACATTCATGCGAACCGGGAGCAGTTCATTAAAATTAAATTATTTAATAAAATAAATTATTTAATAAAATGTTGAGTGCTTAAACACACATTTTATTAAATAATTTAAAGATGCACTGTATTCTGAGTGTTGATATTTACATTTAGCAAGTAAATCAGGATTTGTTTTTCATAATGTGGATAACACAGGCATACGTGCTAAGCGCGCCAAGCGTTTTTCATATATTTTATATTATTATTATTATTTCTTAGCAGACGCCCTTATCCAGGGCGACTTACAATTGTTACAAGATATCACATTATTTTTTACATACAATTACCCATTTATACAGTTGGGTTTTTAATGGAGCAATCTAGGTAAAGTACCATGCTCAAGGGTACAGCAGCAGTGTCCGCCACCTGGGTTTGAACCCACGACCCTCCGGCTAGGAGTCCAGAGCCCTAACCACTACTCCACAATATGAATGTGTAATATGGTAAATTCGTACCTGTTCAGTTCTGTTGGGATTTAGCCCAGTGAGTCGTCGGAGGCCATAACGGAGGTCATGGATTGGATCGATGAGGCACAGGAGACGGAGCAGTCCAGGTTGGCCGGGCCGGTGCACCATGGTGCTCCTCTTGCCTGCGCTGTGGGCATGAGGCCAACTGCACGGAGCTGGACTGGGACACAGACCTAGAATGGGAGGAGCCCGAGGTCCAGAGCGAGGCAGAAGAGCTGCTGTCCCAGGAGGAAGAGCCACTGCCGTGTCCAGAGCGGCCACCACTACCAATATTTTTTGGGGGGGACAAGGGCAAGCCACATTTAACCCTCAGCAGCCACCAGAGGCACTGCTGAGGGAAAGAGAAGGAGGGGCTGCCTACCCAAGGACCACAGGAGGATCTGCCTACCCGAGGAGCCCAAGGAGTAGCTGCCTGTCCAAGGGCCAAAGAAGGAGGAGCTGCCTGCCCGAGAGCCAGAGAGGGAGGAGTTGCCGTCCTGCGTGCCCAATGGGGAAAAGCCACCACCCTGATGGCCAAAGGGCAGGAGCCGTCATCTGTAGAGACAAAGGAGCTACCGTGCCACTCTCAGCAGCCCCTGCACATGATGCTGAGGGGAGCGCAGCGGAAGCCAGACATGTTACAGCCAGCATCCCTACCATCTATGCATCCAGAGGGGCCAGCACCACTGCCGGAGTGCCCCACACTGTTGTGGCCAGCGTCACTGCCGGAGTGGCCAGTGGGGTTCCATTCTAAATGGCAGGGTATATAGCAGAGCTGAAGCCTGCCCGGTAAATAATATATTTGTGTTGGGTTTATAAATAAAATATAGTTTGGTTTGGTTTGTAAATAAAATGTGTTAAATTTTGTAAAAACAAAGTGTGTGCTGGATGGCAGGGCTGGGGGGTTAGACCTCCCTGCCTGCCTAATTGAAATATCATGTGCAGCAGGTGGCCTGGTGTCAATTGAACAATTGTCAACCAATTAACCCTGGTCACCTGCCTGTCTGTAAATAAAAAGGGTCTGGAAAGCCAGTCCTTTGTTCTTGGTTCTCCATTTTGTTGTTATTTGTCAGCAAGCTGGAAGTGAATGGGTTGGGAATCCTCATGACTGCGCGTACAAACCAGGGTGAGCAAACAAAGCAAACACTTGTGATCACTGTGTGTGTTAACCGGGATCCGAGTACTCAGGATAGGGATTAGTTTAGGGGATTCTAATCCCACCTCAGTTTATTTAGAGTGTGTTAGGGAAAAGATTCCTGAAGCGGGACCTCTCTTAGTGGAAGCAGCGCTGAACCACTCAATGGCAAAAGTTTGTTTTTAACTGTTTTACCCACTGTGTTTTGTTTTGTGTTGTGTTTTTGTATTATGTACACCTGTGTGTATGTCCTTCTGCACTAGGGATACCATTGCTGGTACCCTAGTGGTGGCCACCAATCCCTGTAACTGCCTGTCTGTAAATAAAACTTGCCTGCCTGAGTGGTATTTTCAACTTAAAACCCTCTTTGGCTCTCTCGTCTCTCAGCGGATACCCACACAGTAACAGTACACCCGTTACACCCAGACACTAGACAGAGCAGAGAGGTTGCAAGCATCCGAATCCACCAGGTTAAACCACATCAACAGTAAAGAAAGAAATGCCAAAACGTAAATGTATTTTATGACGATCTACAGAATAATTATTTTGTTTACTGTTTGTTGTGCCGTCAGGCACTGGACATACAAATCATTAAACAACTTTGTACCTGGATTATAATTGTCTGTCTGTTCATTGATCACATGCACCTGCACACTGTTAACCACTTTGCCACAGTGTCATATAGTCCAGAGTAGTGTTTACAGAGACTGTCTGAACAGGTGTGTCTTAAGGACGCGCCAGAAGGTGGTCAGGGACTGAGCAGTCCTGATATCCATGGGTAGGTCATTCCACTACTGATGGGCAAGGGTGGAGAAGAAGCAGGCTCTGTATCTGTATTTAGTTCACAAAACTCTGGCTCATATACATGGACATGATAACGATCCTGAAGCGGTACATTCATGTTGAATTAGCTAGCCTTTGGGAGGAAGACCTAGCTGAAGTTGAGAAAATTCTTCCATACCTGGTCGCGGCTAGGCATTACAAGTATCCTGTATTTCCCATTAATCTAGCTGCCATGAGGTAACTATCTTCAGTGGCTACCGTTGTTGCCTTTGCCTTCAGAGACAAACACCTGGAAAATTCAATGGTGTGTGGTCCGATATGACACTTGAGAAGACATACAACCGCGATGCCAAGACCAAACTCTTCCATGGTGTAAGCCTGCAGCCTGCTGCTGTGGCGAAGTACTGGCGAGCCTTACCAGTACTGACAGCAGTCTCTGAGCAGAAGTTGGTACCACTTATGATGCTTAAGGACTCAAAGCCAAAGGAAGGATATGGACACAGAATGGTGCAGTGACTGTGCTGTTGCGCCGGTTTATTGAAAACAAAAGGTTTAAACAGAAAACAAAACACTGAACAAACAAAACGGCACAATGGCCAAACAAATAGACAAACAAAACCCAGTGAACTAACCCACAACAAGTATCGTGCTGGTTTCCAGCATGAGTAGCAATTGTTATTTTTTCCTTAGTTCTCTCTCAACTCTCTCCTGTTCTTTCTCCCTGAACACCAACCCCATGTGCGTGAAACACTGACTCTTATGCAGCTGTACAGAGACTCGATTGCTAATCAATCATTCAACTGAATCTCAGCACAATCTGCACGTGAACTACTTTGTGCACTCTCCGTGCCCAAATACTAATACACATTTTATCTGCAAGTGAACCGATTGTGCAATCCCCGTGCCTAAATACAAATATACATTTTAAAGCACTCGTGCTACATAGCCCACATTATACCCCATGCACAAATACATACACCCCAACAATAACACCCCACATAAAACACAAAAATACACACAGGGGCCAGGCACTTAGATAAGTCATCAATAGCAGTCTGGCTTCCACTATCATATTTATATGACATTTATTTATTTATTTTCTTAATGACGAGGAATCAAAGTGGATCCTGTGTTACAACAAAGTTAATTGAAAATAAATGACTACATGAAATGCATGTTGATTTTTAGCTTGATGATGTCATCAAAATGCTGCCCTTTCACACTTTTGGAAGCTTTTCTACAAGATGATTTCATTGTCTTATTTCTGAATGCATACTACTAAAATCGTGTCATTTTAGTGCTTTAAAAAGGTAATTTAGTAAACATTAAGCACTCAAATTAGAAATTTCAGAAGAAAAAACATTTAAAACATGGGAATGTCAAAAAAACATTTAATTTACTACAGCAGTGTATGTAATTTTATGTTTTTACTGACAAATATCTTCAAAGCCAAGTGTACCTGTTATGTAAAATGAAGCAGAAACAAAAGAAAAGCTAATTAGCTACATGTAACAGGGGTATTTTATTACATGTGTTAAGAGATTAGAGACACAGTTTGACACTGAAACACGGCTCAGGCGTCCAGGTTTTATTAAACACTAGAACCACCACGGTTATACTCGTACCTAAAACCGCCGCCGGCAGTCATTATGATGGTTACATTTTAAAAAACATCAATATTAAAATGAAAGACAAACTATCGGACACAACTCAAGTTTTATTCAAGCACATCATATGAAACATCTGCACAGCCAAAACACAATTTTTAAATAAACAATTAAACATAAAAGGGTTTATTATCTTACCACATATATAGCACTACTTCAAAACATGAATAACTAAGAAAATAAACATTTCAAAAGAAACTAGTGTGAACAGGTATATGTACATACAAAACTGTAAAAACGAAAGTAGTTTTTAATTTAAATCGAAAGTATCATATGTTTTCTCTTGCGTGTGTCACTCAGTGCAGCACAGAATCCAGGTTGAGCTGCAGCAGCCTACTGCTTTGCAGTTTTCTGATCAAAATGCTTCTGCCGAAGCTCTGTGGCTAGCTTCAAGATGAAATCTCTCCCACTGATGTTTTCCCCAGTGGCTGCCAGGTCCAGTAAATAACAACAGGCTTGTATATATAAAAACAAACAGAATATTGCAGGTTATTCAAAATAAAAACATATTGTCTGGAGGTTCTAGGTAGAGGGGATTATAATTTTTTTTATTATTTTTGTGATCCTGCCTTTCAAACGCTATCAGGGTATTTAATACATATATTTAGGAAAAGTCAAGAACAGACAACCGCGTATCTTTCACACGCAGAGTAAATTTAAATTTGAAAAGTGAAAACCCTCAAAAATGATTTGAACCGGGGACCTCCTGGTTACAAGCCTTTATCTTTAACCACTGGACCACACAGCCTCCTATTAAGCTCAATTATGCGGGGGGGTCTAATCTCCAAACTATGCCATATCTAGCACACACTTTGACAAATTTTTATTAAAACATTTTTTTTAACAAAAACGCATTATAAACACAACCAAATGTACATGATTTGCAGGGCAGGCCTTGGGGAATTTTCAAATAACTATGTAACTTGGACTGATAAAAAGTTGATATAAAATCGTTGCTGTTATGTGTTTTTTTAAACCTATACTCAAATCAGCAATCTTCAAAGTTTTGTTTCCTACTATTGGCACAGTTAATATTTTTCATTTTTTTGTTTCTTAATTTTCTGTCATGAACCCCTCAAAATCTCATAACCGACACCCAATAGAAAACTTGTTAAAACTGAACACTGTTGTTAGATAGATTTATAAAAGTGGAATTTCTAGAATTGTAATCTGTTATGTATATTTCACCCAATAATTAACTTATTGTTTTTAATTTAAATTATTTAAATTTCTACCTCATAACCGACACTCTATTAAACAACATTTTCATAAGTTTTTTCCTGAAAAAAAAATAAATCTTAAGCAAACAGTACTTGACAGATGTGGAGTGTTTTGCAAATAGAAAACAACTATAGCATTTGTTTTTTAAACTTATATTTCATATTTCTTTAAATTCTAATTAATTACAATGTTGGTTATGAGTGTGGGGTGTCGGTTATGAAAGCTCTGTGTTGGTTATGAGTTTCTTTCTCAGCACTTCATCTTATAGCTAAATCCTTGGGTGCAATTCATTAAAACATCAGAAGAAAGGGTTACAGACTGTAGGCTGTCCTTCTATATCATATTCAATGGCACCCTTTGAGCCCTTTATTTAAATACATTTAAAAACTATATACAATGCTGTGAAAAAGTATTTGCCCCCTGTCTGATTTTCTGCATTTTTGCACATTTTTCACATTGTATTTGGTCAGATTTTTTTGTGGGTTGTAGTATATAGAGGGAGTCTGAGAGAAAAAATGACCCCAAAGTTTGGTGCTTCTTTCACTTGTTTTGTGTGCAAGGTAATCAAACATGTAATCTTCAGGTGTGAAAAAGTTATTGCCCCCCCTAATTAACTCAACCCAATTAAAGGGATAATTAGGGTCAGCTGTTTGAGTACTTTGGTTAACAACCAGGCCTGATTTGGGCCAGCCCTGCCCAATATAAATCTGACTAACTTTGGCCCTTACCATCAGAGTGAACTTGTCAGCACACAGTTTCTAGAGGCACATCATGCCACGAACAAAAGAAATTCCTGAAGACCTCCGGAAAAAAGTTGTTGATGCCTATCAGTCTGGAAAGGGTTACAAAGCCATTGCTAAGGCTCTGGGGCTCCACCGAACCACACTCAGAGCCATATTGTCCAAATGGAGAAAGTTTGGGACAGTAGTGAATCTTCCCAGGAGTGGCCGTCCTGCCAAAATCTCTCCAAGAGCAAGGCATAAAATCGTCCAGGAAGTCACATAGAACCCTAGAACAACATCTAGGGATCTGCAGGCCTCTCTCGCCTCAGCTAAGGTCAGTGTTCATGACTCCACCATCAGAAAGACACTGGGCAAAAATGGGATTCATGGCAGAGTAGCACGGTGGAAACCATTGCTCACTAAGAATAACATGAATGCTCATCTCAAGTTTGCCAAAAAGCACCTGGATGATCCTCAAGAGTTCTGGAACAATGTTCTATGGACAGATGAGTCAAAAGTGGAACTTTTTGGCCGACATGAGCCCTGTTATGTCTGGCGAAAACCAAACACTGCATTCCACAGTAAGAACCTCATACCAACGGTCAAGCATGGTGGTGGTAGTGTCATGGTTTGGGGATGCTTTGCTGCATCAGGACCTGGACGCCTTGCCATCATTGAAGGAACCATGAATTCTGCTCTGTATCAGAGAATTCTACAGGAGAAAGTCAGGCCATCCGTCCATGAGCTGGAGCTGAAGCTGAAGCTGAAGCGCAGCTGGGTCATGCAGCAAGACAATGATCCGAAACACACAAGCAAGTCTACATCAGAATTTGTATTTTTCAGTTTGTCTTTCCAGCTTTCTTATCTTTTCCTCAAGGAACTTTGCTTTTACTGTGGCCTTTATGGTTTTTCTTCTTTCGAAGTATTCTCTATCTGTCTTCCCTTCCCAAGACTTTTTCTAGAGGTGCACGGTGATTCATATGTTTGGACCTGGCCTGCTCCAGATACAGAGGGCCTTTCTGCACACTTATTTCCCTGATTTACAGGATGTGGTGGTGTTGATTGTGGAGTGACAGTGGTCAGTTCTTTTAGTTGTCGGTCTGTCTTCTGTTTTTTATTAAAAGCCTTTTTCCAATTCTTTCTTCTACCTCTCTGTACCGTATCTGACACTTCACTTATTGGTATGTATTTCTTTTTACTTCTTTCCCTTCCCTAGGTACTTATTTTGTCTCTCAATATAATTTTTTCTTCTTTCCCTGTATCTTCTAAACTTCTCACAAATACACAGCTCAGCCTTGCTATATACAAAGACATCTTAATATCTTAACTATCAGCTCTGAAAGAAAATCTGGATCCGGAAGAGAATATAAAACTGATTGTAACCCTAACTATATCTACAGTGCCTTGCGAAAGTATTCGGCCCCCTTGAACTTTGCGACCTTTTGCCACATTTCAGGCTTCAAACATAAAGATATGAAACTGTAATTTTTTGTGAAGAATCAACAACAAGTGGGACACAATCATGAAGTGGAACGAAATTTATTGGATATTTCAAACTTTAACAAATAAAAAACTGAAAAATTGGGCGTGCAAAATTATTCAGCCCCCTTAAGTTAATACTTTGTAGCGCCACCTTTTGCTGCGATTACAGCTGTAAGTCGCTTGGGGTATGTCTCTATCAGTTTTGCACATCGAGAGACTGAAATTTTGCCCATTCCTCCTTGCAAAACAGCTCGAGCTCAGTGAGGTTGGATGGAGAGCATTTGTGAACAGCAGTTTTCAGTTCTTTCCACAGATTCTCGATTGGATTCAGGTCTGGACTTTGACTTGGCCATTCTAACACCTGGATATGTTTATTTGTGAACCATTCCATTGTAGATTTTGCTTTATGTTTTGGATCATTGTCTTGTTGGAAGACAAATCTCCGTCCCAGTCTCAGGTCTTTTGCAGACTCCATCAGGTTTTCTTCCAGAATGGTCCTGTATTTGGCTCCATCCATCTTCCCATCAATTTTAACCATCTTCCCTGTCCCTGCTGAAGAAAAGCAGGCCCAAACCATGATGCTGCCACCACCATGTTTGACAGTGGGGATGGTGTGTTCAGGGTGATGAGCTGTGTTGCTTTTACGCCCAAACATAACGTTTTGCATTGTTGCCAAAAGTTCGATTTTGGTTTCATCTGACCAGAGCACCTTCTTCCACATGTTTGGTGTGTCTCCCAGGTGGCTTGTGGCAAACTGTAAACGACACTTTTATGGATATCTTTAAGAAATGGCTTTCTTCTTGCCACTCTTCCATAAAGGCCAGATTTGTGCAGTATCGACTGATTGTTGTCCTATGGACAGAGTCTCCCACCTCAGCTGTAGATCTCTGCAGTTCATCCAGAGTGATCATGGGCCTCTTGGCTGCATCTCTGATCAGTCTTCTCCTTGATGAGCTGAAAGTTTAGAGGGACCTTCTTGGTAGATTTCAATGGTCTGATTCCTTCCATTTCAATATTATCGCTTGCACAGTGCTCCTTGGGATGTTTAAAGCTTGGGAAATCTTTTTGTATCCAAATCCGGCTTTAAACTTCTCCACAACAGTATCTCGGACCTGCCTGGTGTGTTCCTTGTTCTTCATGATGCTCTCTGCGCTTTAAACGGACCTCTGAGACTATCACAGTGCAGGTGCATTTATACGGAGACTTGATTACACACAGGTGGATTCTATTTATCATCATTAGTCATTTAGGTCAACATTGGATCATTCAGAGATCCTCACTGAACTTCTGGAGAGAGTTTGCTGCACTGAAAGTAAAGGGGCTGAATAATTTTGCACGCCCAATTTTTCAGTTTTTTATTTGTTAAAAAAGTTTGAAATATCCAATAAATTTCGTTCCACTTCATGATTGTGTCCCATTTGTTGTTGATTCTTCACAAAAAATTACAGTTTCATATCTTTATGTTTGAAGCCTGAAATGTGGCAAAAGGTCGCAAAGTTCAAGGGGGCCGAATACTTTCGCAAGGCACTGTATATAATGGGATTTTAGTGTTATTAATGTGCGACACCCCAAAAAATGATTTGAAGTATACAAATAAATAATATAAAAATCATAACCGACACTAACTTCTCATAACCAACATTTTTCTTGTTTTTGAAAAGTGTCGGTTATGAGAAAAATTGTAAGGTGTCGGTTGTGAGAAATTTCACCACTTTGTCCATTTACAACAAACAGGGCAGCCATTGTTTTCCGATTTCAATGCAATAACAATGAGTATAAAGTAAATTTATATTAAATACATGTACATTTCATAAATATTTTTATTTCCGTGTTTTGCTAGTGGTGTTGGTTATGAGCTACACAACTGTGCCAGGCTGCACTAGTGAGTTAAACGGTAATATTTTAAAAATAATGAAGAGCATATTTACCTCTGTCTCCAGTCCTTCCCTACAGAAACCCTTGACCTTTCACCTTGTTTGAAAGACTTTATTGATATGTTATCATTTCTACACAAAAAGTCAGTGGGTGTCAGTTATGAGATTTTGTGTGCAAAACTCTGGGACATGCATAGAATGGTGTATAAATAGAAAATGACATAGCTTTTCTCATATTTAACATGTTTTTGAAACAACTTAAATACTTTCAGATTTTTGTATAAAAACATAACATTATAATAATTAAATGTATAACATTTCACTCAAACTTAAAAATCAAACTCTGGGACAGGGGTCGGTTATGAGATTCAAAATATGAAAGTACAAAAAAAGGCAAAAACATTTTTTAAATGTATTAATAAGTTAATGTGCAGCGTAGATTAAAATGTTACTTTTCTAAAAATATATAATTTTCAATAGGAAATTAATTTGTTTTGAGAAATGTGTCAGCCGGACACCAAGTTACAAAGTTATTTGAAAATTCCCTAACGTAACAGCAATAAAGTATCAAAGTAAATATATAAATCAAACCAACTGAATGATATAGGACACAAAACGGAAGTATTGCCCAACGCGACTGAGCAGCGTGTGAGAATAGCTATTGCACTAGTATTAGTCGGCCCGATATAGAAAACTGGTTAAAAACCAAAACAATGTTGTTTGACTAAACAGACTAACTCATTTTTTTTCTCTGCCGTTTGAACAGGTTGCCTATAAATTTCCTCTGTCTCTCTCCCTCTTTTCTTCTCTCCTCTACAGACTTTCAAACTTTTTTTATACTATATTGGTCTCGAGCTCTCAAACAAAGGAAGCTCCGCCCACAATTATGGAAAACAGTCACGGCCAAAATACCTAAAAAGAATTAGCTATGACAATAGCGTTTTATCCCAAATATAAACAATGTACTCAGCACACGAACTAAAACAATAATTGCCCCAATAGTTTATTTTTAAACCAGGCAAGGATATAGATTATGTATGTATGTATATATATATATATATATATATATATATATATATATATATATATATATAGCAAAATATTAAGGAGCTAATTAAAAAACGCTGTCATGAAATAACTAGATTGCCTGGCCAAGCTTACTGGCATTCACTTAAGAATGCGCAGGTGCTACGCTTCTTGCAGCACATTGTGTGGCGGTTGCCACAAGCTGTTGGAATGCCTCTAATGCTTACATTCATACTTGACGAGTTGTACTGAAAAGGATCTGGTCGAAAGAAAATCTCCAGCTTCTGCTTTTAAAATAAGCAGTTATCCGGTTACAGTGAGAAAAACGGCCCGACTCAGTTTCACATGTTGGTCTACATCGAAATAAACCAGGGAACGCAAGCACTTTGATATCCATACCAGTTACACTAAGCTATTTATTTATGTTTTGAAACAGCACATATTATGCACGATATTCCCTGCCAAAATTAGAAATAAATAAATAAATGAATGAATAAATAAATGAATTAATAAATAAATATCGAAATAAATAAATGTCTGTATTTATTTATTTATTTCGATATTTATTTATTTATTCGTTCATTTATCTATTAATTCTTTTATTTATTTATTTATTTATTTATTTCTAATTTTGGCAGGGAATATCCTCCATAACATATCGCACAAAAGAAATAATAATAATAATCCTAAGGTTCAAACTAGCAACATGAGTGTTAGGCTGTGATACAGACACGGTTTAACCCGCTGCGCCACTGGGTAACGGTGCAAATATGTTTAATTTTTAAACTTACATAAATTAATAAACGGCAAGCCAGGAAAATACATGTCATTAATTGATTTGGCTGATGCTTTTATCTAGAGCGACTGATATTTGTATAGGCCTACCCATATAAAAGTAAAAAAAAAAAAAAAAAAAAAAACTTGTTAAAAAAAAATAATGCACAAAATAATAGGCTACCGGTATAGGCTACTATATATATATATATATATATATATATATATATATATATATATATATATATATATATATATATATATATATTAGCTCAAAGAGCCAGCTGCCCAACGTTTCGATATGTTGTACATATCTTTCTCAAGGGAGCCTGTGTTTGAATCCAAACATTGGAGGTATTTATAGGTTTTTGACGGCATGACAACTACTTGTTATTGTTTACATTCAAATTCATGATTTATTCTTACATGATGTAATGGTGTTCTATATATTGTGACATCATTTTTACTTCTATCTTTGAATCTGTATTAATTCTAATTAACACTACTTTATATAAACTTATATTTTTATATATATAGTAGCCTATACCGGTAGCCTATTAGTCATGCAATATGACACTAGGGAGCCATCACGTAGTGCCTGCATTTGGCAATATATGTCAGTGGCGTAATGGTTAGGGCACTTCACTACGTACTGGCGAGTCATAGGTTCAATACCAGGTGGGGGACACACTGCTCTTTTACCTATTGCTCCAGAAAAAATACATTGGTAATTGTATGTGAAAAAAAAAAAATGACACAATTGCCCTGGATATTGTCTGCTAAGAAATATAATAATAATCTTCAGGGCTGGTTAGTGCTTGGTTTTAAATACCAGCCCTGTTATCAACGCGTATGAACATTTTAAAAGTGTTACAACTCAAACAGGTCTAAGAGTATAAAAAATAAAAGCCACAAGATGTTTAATTCCTAAACACATTTAGAATCATAAATTAAGTAATGTGTTTGAAAAGTGTGACAAATAGCCTACGTGTTTTAAAGTTAAACACCCGGTTTATAGGCTATATCTTAGTGATAATATATATTTTAATTCATCATATAGCCCCAAAGGAATCAGCATAGCATTTGGCTCCGAGAAACATATTCTTGAAAACGCCTATCCTGCCTGCTGCCATGTTTTGTTGGATTTGTTATGAAAACAACATTGTTTCTCACACCACGTTGTGGGAAAGTTTGCAAGAAAGTGGATGCTTCTATGACTTCTTCACTGCAAGCTGGATATTACACATTTCTTCATTGGATTGATGAAGTAAATGTATGAATTGTATTGGCACTGGAGATTCGGTGAAAAACTTCAGGGATGTTCTGCATTCTACCAATTGCATATCGACCAGCAACATACCGTTTCATTTTATTGTGCTATTGCTAGGTTATGTTGCTATAAAACAAGAACATTTTACCAGCTAGGCATTTTGCTCATTTTGCGTTACTTACAAATCTGCATTATTAATACGCCATTAACTATGGATTGTAAATGCATTACGCTGCTTGTGTAATTAGAAGACCCCAGACAGCTTTTCTTTCAGTTTACCGAGTGTAAAACTCTACAAACTGAGACGTGCGACTTTAGGCATTAATATACTTACACATATTTTATTTAGTTCCAATACTTTATTAAACCAACATCATGCAAATACTGTTAATATATCAATGCATCTTCCTTAGCGATCTAAACAATTTCAACATGTTTATGCAGGAAAGCATTTTAAAACAAAATAAACAAAGTTTCTCTCAGCCTATTTACAAACATCATACATTATATTCAGACATTTCAATTAAATTATAATTATAATAAGCAGGGATTGACATTAAATTTGACTGTATTATGGATACATCTGTCTTTTCATACATTTAGTCTGTAAAACCAAAGAATATGTGACACGTTTAATATCTAGGTACGTGTATATAGTAAAATAGAAGTGTTCTATTCCTAAACAGCAGTGTTGATACATCATTAGGCAGAACACTGGTGTTTAGGCATTTGGAATTCTACATAATTCTTAAATGTTACGTGTTTAATCTGTGCCATATTTGTTAGTTTATTTGCTATAGTTTATAGTTTAATGTTTTTTTTTCTATCTATTTTCGGTTCTATTATTTCACATACACAACTTTTTACCCAAATGCATGGAGGCCACACACCTGCTTTTACTGATTGCTTGCTTACACTCTTATCTACTGTACTTTCTGTGTTTCAACAATATTTCTGTTTTCTTGGATTCTTTGAAGTCGTTTTTTCTTTATAATGTGCACCATTTGCATTTGACTTGGTATTTGTATATTCTGAAATAGAAGCATTTTCATTTGTACTTGTATATCATGGAAAAGCTTCAAACAATTTCAATTTCAAATGCTTTTAAATACTTTTCTATAATAATTCAGATAAGAAAGTGAGAAAAATAATCCTTTCAGTATTGCTGGTAAAGTTTATCAACCTGAAAGATGCAAACTAAAGGACTCAACTTTACACAACTTCATGTTTATTAAACATTACAATCATTACTGTGTCTGCTGTTATTGTTCAAACTGAGATATCAATAATTACATTCATCCCCCAATTGAACTAACAATTAGTTACTTCATGCAATGTTAGACATAACTTGAAATATCCAACTCTTTTTGCTGGTCCACAGACCCTGATCAGGACTAATCTTGGACTACCTTACCTGAGTTAACATTAGGTATCCAAGATTAGTGCTAATTGGGGCCTGTGCACCTAGCCATTTAAGAGCTAAAAA
This sequence comes from Huso huso, assembly GCA_036884735.1. NCBI lineage: Eukaryota > Metazoa > Chordata > Actinopteri > Acipenseriformes > Acipenseridae > Huso > Huso huso. Next base: position 27,588,781 of record CM072669.1, read on the forward strand.
TCATTCAAAAGCTCTGATTAGACAATTAGTTCAATTGAGGGTTCAATGAAGTAATTCAGAGCTCAGTTGGATCAAAAACAAGCAGACAGTGGGACCCCTGGACCAAGATTGAGAAACACTGTTTTATGTAACATGCTTCTGATATTGGTACATACCTGGAAATTACTATTAACTACGTGACTACTGTGTTTATGTTGCCATTATATAAAACTATACTCCTTCTATGTCACCTTAGTAAAGGCCTGTGCCAAATTCATGACGATAAATTGCTCAATTAACAAATGTTATATGCCAAAGTATTTGAAATGCATTTAGCATTTGTGACATACTTGCATTTGTATTTAGTTTGGTTGTACATACATGGCATTTGCATTGAGCAAATTCAAATTTTCAAATACATGCGGTCATTTACATTTAAATATAAATGCATTTGACCCCATGTCTGTTTGTCTCACATTATGCTAATGTCTACTCATACAATGATATTAAGGATTATAATTTCTTTCCTACAGGAGCTTATAGCCAGCCTGAAATACTAGAACCATCATGTCTTTCACCAGCAAACAACAAAGACAATGACGTGAATACCACTTTAACCACCAAAAGGAAATGGATCCCAACCACAATTTCAACAATCTCCAGACCGATCACAGCATGTTGAGAGTTACTATCGCGCAACTGTCCATGTAGCATCTCCTGGCCAATCACAGCCGTTGAGAGTTACTACCACACAACTGTCAATGTAACATATTCAGAACAGAATCTAAAGTTTAAAACAGAACAGCAAGTAATTTACAAACCACAGCCAGACCAAAAACAACTGCAGGAACACTGCTGAAATAACCCAGAACCAAAACAACGAAAACAATTACATCACAACCATCAGGACCCACATATCCAAACACAAAGGCAACAAGAACAGCTTCTATCAGAGGCAAAGAGACTTCGGGAGCGTGAAAGCTACCAAAAAAACCCAGAGTCAAAGAAACTTCAACAGCGGGAACGTTACAAACAAAACTTAGAGACAAAGCGACTTCAACAGCGGGAACGTTACAAACAAAACTTAGAGACAAAGCGACTTCAACAGCGGGAACGTTACAAACAAAACTTAGAGGCAAAGCAACTTCAACAGCGGGGACGTTACCAACAAAACTTAGAGGCAAAGTGACTTCAACAGCGGGGACGTTACCAACAAAACTTAGAGGCAAAGCAACTTCAACAGCGGGGACGTTACCAACAAAACTTAGAGGCAAAGTGACTTCAACAGCGGGGACGTTACCAACAAAACTTAGAGGCAAAGTGACTTCAACAGCGGGAATGTTACCAACAAAACTTAGAGGCAAAGCAACTTCAAATAGTGGGAACATTACCAACAAAACGCAGCGGCAAAGCGACTTCGGGAGCGTGAAACCTACAAACACCACGCAGAACCAAAAAGAAACAGTGAAAAGACAAAGCATGCTGCAAATCCTGCTTTACAAACTACAACATTTGCTAGAAAGTGAAACAATTAGTAAACACATACAAAAGGAAAAACATTTTAAGACTCCAACACCAAAAACAATACTACATCACACGACTAGTGAAAAACTTAAAAGGCAGGAGTCATACTTCAAAACTCATGACAGCAACATATCTTGTTGACCTTTCCATCAAAGTCTCTTTGAAAATGCAGAACAACCTACGTCTGTTTACTGCACTACAAAGCAGCACATTTGTCTTTCTTAAAAAAAATTCGCACAGGACAATGTCTCCTAACAAGCAGAGATGACATGTGGCCCAAGTCAACACACACCTCACACTGAGGCCTACTTTTGGGAAGCCACATATAATAGCACTGTTGTATCATGCATTCCCATTGATGAAAAAGGCCAATGTCATATAGAAATAACAAATGGGCAACCATTCCTGGTAGCAAATGTAAGCAATGCAACACTTCTCCAAACATGAAACATCAACTTACAATCAGCAGGAACAATGATTGCAGTCCAGCTTATGCTTTGGGAAACCAAACCAGATGGGACTGTTACAAAGCGACACAATGCCAAGTTTAGTGCTGTGCATAAGAGCAAAATTACTGTGGACAACAGGAATGACCAATTATCTTCCATTATCATACACCAGGGACAGGGTGTTGATTCAGGACACTATGTGTCTGTTCTTGCAGTGGGTGCTACTGGAAAATGGGTGCATGTAAATGACACACTCATTGAAGTCAAACCATGGACAAGAAATGCAAAGGATATGTATATGGCCTTTTATGAAGAGATCTAATGCTTTACAGATGACTTCTATTGGGCTAAGTTCATAACTCCAGTATATCAAGGAGAATACTGTTTTGTTTCAAGCATTATAATCTCTTAGTATACTACCCTTTAGCACTGACATTCATATGTACATTTTTAACCATTCATAACATTTTACTTTTGTACCTGCGTGTAACAGGCGAGATCTGGACTGACTATCTGACACATGCGTGGGACTGCAGGTAGAGGGCAGCAGTCTTGTAGGATCCGCCTGTCAGTCATGGCGATGACACGGAGAAGTGGGGAAGAGGGTGTGTGTGCTTTCCCTCTCTCTGAGTGGCTGAGAGGTGGGCCTTGGGAGATTGCTCGGCCCATAAGAACTGCGCTTGGTTGTGCACTCGGATGGCCGTGTTGGGGAATTAACTGTGACACTGACAGAATAGGTCAGTTTTAAAAACAAGGATCAGGCAAGCCTGGTTGGGGCAAAACAGCCGAGGGGACGTTTTCTAGCTATACGGGGAAATGGCCACCCCAGCGTACAGGATAACTGAGCGTAAGTCGGAGGCTCATTCTGACTGGCTTTGCGGCAGTGGGGGCACTGCATAAGAAGCACTTTTGTTTGTAGTTTTATTACTGTGTTTTATTTTCCCTTTTTCTTTCGCCTTCTGTTTTCATTATTATTTTCGAGCACTTGTACGTGCACGGAACGGTACACCTGTATTGGTAACCCCGTGGTCCTGGTTTACTGTTGACAATATTCAGGCCACGGACAACAGCGCCCTCTGTGGGCTAAAATAAAAAAAAAAAAAGAAAAAGAAAATAAATAAAACTGGGCACCTGTGCTGTGTTTGCAAATAAAATTGTCTGTCTCCTGTGTCAGTGAATACCCCCACCCTTCCACACTGTGTAAAAATCAAGTTACCAAAATATACATATTGTTTTTACCTCTGATGGATGTACATTTGCAACCAAAATAATAAAATCTTTACACTTTCAACACAGTCAAAAAGTCCCTTATATACCACTATCTTACTTCCAAATCTTTTCTCATTATTGTTATTTATTTGACTTATTACTCTCTTGGCTTGTCTGTCTGTCTGTCTGTCTGTCTGTCTACCATACACATTCTCTAATCTCTTTCCCTCACATTATTCATTATTTGTTGAAGTAAAAAAAGAAGTGCTATCCCATGACAAAAACATCGTCAATGTAAAAAAAACAATTTAGAAAAACAGAACAGCCGTTAAGTGGTGATATCAAACACAAAAGTCCAAGTTAGGAGAAGCAATTAGGCCATCTTGTCAAGCATCAAGCAAATAGGCACAATTGGAAAGGTGCTGGGGCCCAAGATTCACACAATTCTTGCTTCTAACTTGGTGCCTTTTTTTGATCGCTTCGCTCCACTTCATCGCTCCACTTTATCGCTCCACTTTATCGCTCCACTTGAAATGCTCTTTGTATGACTTGAAGTGACTGAGACACACTCACACACTGAGACACACTCACACACACTGAGACTGTGTGTGTGGTAGTGTGTGTGTTTCTCAGTGTGTGTGTCTCAGTGTGTGTGTGTGTTTCTCAGTGTGTGTGTCTCAGTGTATGTGTGTCTCAGTGTGTGTGTATGTCAGTTTGTGTGTGTGTGCCTCAGTGTGTGTGTGTGTGTGTCTCAGTGTGTGTGTGTCTCAGTGTGTGAGTGTTGTGTCTCAGTATACAGTGCCTATAGAAAGTCTACACCCCCTTTCAAAATGTTCACCTTTTGTTGCCTTATAGCCTGGAATTAAAATGCATTAAAATAGTTTTTTTTTTCATTTATTTACACATCCTACCCCACAACTTCCAAGTGAAAAAAATATTCTCGAAATTTGTAGAAAATTAATTAAAAATAAAAACTGAAATAGCTTGGTTGGATAAGTGTCCACCCCCTTGTAATAGCAATCCTAAATTAGCTCAGGCGTAACAATCGCCTTCAAAATCACACACCAAGTTAAGTGGCCACCACCTGTGTTAAATTGTAGTGATTCACATGATTTCAGGATAAATTCAGCAGTTCCTGTAGGTTCCCACTGCTGGGTAGTGCATTTCAAGGCAAAGACTCAACCATGAGAACCAAGGCGCTTTCAAAAGAACTCCGGGACAGTTGTTGAAAGGCACAGATCAGGGGATGGGTATAAAAAAGTATCAAAGGCCTTGAATCAAGGCACGGTCAAGACGATTATTAAGAAGTGGAAGGTGTATGGCACCACCAAGACCCTGCCTAGATCAGGCCGTCCCTCCAAACTGGATGACCGAGCAAGACGGAGACTGATCAGAGAGGCTACCAAGAGGCCAATGGCAACTTTGCAAGAGCTACAGGCTTTTATGGCCAAGACTGGTCAAAGTGTGCATGTGACAACAATATCCCAAGCACTCCACGATCTGGCCTGTATGGTAGGGTGGCAAGAAGGAAGCCATTCCTCAAGAACGCCCACCTTGAATCCCGTTTGAAGTATGCAAAAAAACTCTCAGGAGATTCTGTAGCCATGTGGCAAAAGGTTTTGTGGTCTGACGAAACTAAAATAGAACTTTTTGGCCTAAATGCAAAGCGTTATGTTTGGTGTAAACCCAACACAGAGCATCACCCAAAGAACACCATCCCTACTGTGAAGCATGGTGGTGGCAGCATCATGTTATGGGGATGTTTCTCATTGGCAGAGACTGGGGCTCTTGTCAGGATAGAAGGGAAAATGAATGGAGCAAAGTACCAAGAAGTCCTTGAGGAAAACCTGCTGGCCTTGTAAATGTCCTTGAGTGGCCCAGTCAGAGCCCCGACCTAAATCCAATCAAAAATTTGAAGATTGCTGTCCATCAATGCTCCCCAGGGAACTTGACAGAGCTTGAACAGTTTTGTAAAGAAGAATGGTCACATATAGCCAAATCTAGGTGTGCAAAGTTGGTAGAGACCTATCCCAACAGACTCACAGCTGTAATTGCTGCCAAAGGTGCTTCCACCAAGTATTAACTCAGGGGGATGGAGACTTATCCAATTATGATCTTTCAGTTTTGTATTTTTAATATAGAATTTTTTTCTCCTTAACAGTGTGGAGTATGGTGTGTAGATAAGTGGAAAAAAATCCTCATTTAAATGCATGAAACTCTGAGGCACTGACACAACAAAATGTGAAAAAGTTCAACGGGGTATAGACTTTCTATAGGCACTGTATGTATGTATGTGTGTGTATATATATATATATATATATATATATATATATATATATATATATATATATATATATAATTTTGAATGTTGCTTGTACGCATGCAGAGATATTGGTTTGCACGTGGAAACAATATGTTTGTGGAAATAATTGCACATAAAAACATGTCAGGCCACGAGGCTTAAAAATATTGTGCATCTATTTTCATTATTGTTCAATTTAAAATAGCACAAACGATAAAAAAATATCACCTTTCTTCATTACCTTTCTTTCATTACATTCTGTTGTTGGTGGTTATTGTGATTCTATTTTTCATAGTTAGGGATTTTCGTTTTCGTTTTTTATTTTTGATGACGCATGTCCCTTTTAAGCTTGTTTTGAGCCGACCTAATTTCTTAAACTCTTGTAGATGTGTTGATTGTAAAACACGATCGGTTTTGTTGGGTTTTTCCCCCATGTAACTAGGGTTGCCACCTTTTCCACAGACTAAACCCGGACATATTTCTCAGTCAGCCTAGTCTATCAAAACTGCAGTATACTGCAGTTTTGATAGACTATAGATCTCGGTACAAAACAATAATCATGCAGTAACACTAGATCTCGGTACAAAACAATAATCATGCAGTATACACAGTATTGTGCTCTTGATATTTCTAGCAATTGAACTTGCAAGCCAGAAAAATAGTAGCTATATCATGCAATTTCTGAAGCGACGATCCTATCTACCTGCTTTTTTAATATTATTTTTTTTACAAATTATTTTTCCGGACAGTCACTGGATTTAAAGACCATTTATGACAGTCAGAATTATTTTACAGCCATTGTGTCATGGCAATTCCCCTACCCCCCAAAAAAAAAAAAAAAAACATTTTAACATGTATTAATAGACGTTAACTACGGCACTATTGATTGTGTGTCGGTAAAAAGAGACAAAATGTGTCAAAATGCACTTAAATTTGGTTCGGTTTTTCAATGTTACTAATGGCAACCACTAAAAATGCAATGCATATTATACATACAGGCACGCATAATTATTTCTGATTTCCATTACACGAGAGTAGATGTTAAAACTTCATGCTGATTTGAACTCGGCTCTCGCCAAGATAAGCACCAACTTGGACGTAGCTTTACAGTAAACTAATGTGATCCATCTGTGTCTCTGTCCATTTCCGTTTCCTTCCATATGATGATGTAGATATCCTTCTGTCTGGTGTTGATGTCTGAAGTGTAATGCTGGTTCCAGGGATCAGCATATTTGCCTCCCTGGCACATCAGCACACACAACGGCTGCGATGCTGGCTCCGGGGATCAACCACAGTGTGGTCTCCCCAGCACATCAGCATGACAACCGTCTGGATTGAGCTAAGTAGGGTACATCTCTGGGGTCTTCAAGTGGGCACCTTCCATCCTCGGTGTTTCGTCGACTAGCCCACGATACCTCAAGAGGGCTCGACGGTGATTCTGGCGTCCCAGCATCACCCCCCTCCGTCCCCCACTCAACTTGGCCCAGCTTACTTACCCGTACATCAGCATTTCTTTCTTTCTATTGTGTTTGAGATCCCCAGCCAGAATCTTTCCGTCTCAATCACAGCCAGTTGCTGCTTTTCTTTGCTGCTTCAGATAAGTTCTTCACTGTGCGACACAACTCTTGGCCACTGAATCCGACGTCTCTAAGAAACCAGGTTGTAGAGTGTGCCACAAATCCTCAACAACCCACCTCCACTGGGTAAACCCGGACTCTCCATCCTCACTGTTCCGCTTCAGCGACTAGTTGAGCATACCGCAGTTTCTTCCTCTCATACGCCTCATCTACAGCATCCTCCCATGGCACTGTTATCTCTACCAGGTGAACAAGGCGTGCGGATCCAGACCACAAGACAATATCTGGTCGAAGGTTAGTGGTGGCAATCTCAGGTGGAAAAATAAGCCGTTGACCAACATCTGCCAGCATTTTCCAGTCTCTAGCAACTTCCAGTTGTCCTGGGCGACGACTGATTTTAACAGCTTTTCTTGGTGGTTGCTCTCCTGGGTGAAGGAATGTTGTCTTTTGTGTGTAATGTTTTGATGGAACTGGTGGCAACTTATTGGTCATGTTACGCTTGTCTTCCAATGCTAAGGCCAAACATCGCAGCACCTGGTCATGGCGCCAAGTAAACCGTCCTTGGCTAAGAGCCACCTTACATCCTGTCAAAATGTGCCCTAATGTTGCAGGTGATCAACACAAAGGACATAAGGAATCCTCTCCTACCCAGAGGTTTAGGTTCTGTGGTGATGGGAGAACATCATATGTTGACCTGATGAGGAAACTGATCCTGCTCTGTTCCATTGACCATAGGTCTTGCCAGCCAATCTTGCGTTGTTCCACACTCTCCCATCTCATCCATTCTCCCTGCTTGGCCTGGGAAACGGCCTTTACGCACCTCATCCTCTCTTCCTGATTTTGCACCTCATTGACTACCAGCTTCCTCCGTTGAGCTGTGGCTGCCTTATGCCATGTTTGAGGAGCTGAACTGAGACCAAGACCCCCTCTTCCATGCTGAACTTGCCCTATGATATCACCAATTCGAAGGGCAGCCTTTGCATCCTCTACAGCTTTCTTTGCCACCCACTTCCAGTTTTCAACACAGGTGCTGCCTCCCTTACGCATTTGTCGCATGACTCTACTAATGTCATTTCCAGTCGGACCTTGGCGCACTTAAACTCCTCGGTTAGAGCGGAGACTGGTAGCTGCAGTATTCCTTTACCATTGTCCCACTCTGCTGAGGCAGCATGGAACTCCCAACCATTTCCTGATGTATGAACTGATTAAGGCTTCCAGCTTCTCTACTGTTGTCAAAGAAACCTCGTACACAGTCAGTGGCCACAGCAACCTCGGCAGTAGACCAAACTGAAAGCACCAGAGTTTTAGTTTGCCTGGTAAAGCGTTGCGGTCTATGCTCTTCAACCCTTCCACTGCTTGTTGTCTAACTTCTCCCACACGAACTGTGTCCTTTAGATCCTTGTCGTACCATCTCCCAAGACTTTTGGCTGGCTTCTCAGACACTGTTGGTATTGCCTCACCATTAATGAAGAACGTTTTATCTACTTCTTTACCTTTAGTTATAGAGATGCTCCTTGATTGTGGGCTTGAATTGCATTTGTGCCCATTCAATGTTATTGGTTAATTTGCCCAATAACCGATTAGTGCAGGCTACTGTTGTAGTCATGGTTGTCATGTCATCCATGTATGCTCAAATTGGTGGTAGTTGCATTCCAGAAGCCAAGCGCTCTCCTCCCACTACCCATTTTGATGCCCTAATGATTACTTCCATTGCCATGGTAAAAGCCTGTGGAGAAATGGAGCATCATGCCATTATTCCAACTTCTAGACATTGCAATGTCATGCTGATGTGCTGGGGAGACCGCACTCTGGTTGATCCCCGGAGCCAGCATCGCAGCCGTTGTGTGTGCTGATGCGCTAGGGAGGCAATAAGCTGATCCCTGGAGCCAGCATTACACTTCAGCCATCAACACCAGACAGAAGGATATCTACATCAACATATGGAAGGAAGCGCAAATGGATAGAGACACATATGGATCACATTAGTTTACTGTGACGCTACGTCTTAGTTGGTGCTTATCTTGGCGAGAGCCAAATTCAAATCAGCATGAAGTTTTAACATCTACTCTCATGTAATGGAAATCATGAAGTTGAAAAACTAAATTGCAAATCTCCAAAGTACGCTTTCACTAAATTTGTTATTGTCATCGGTACACTGAAAAAATCAAATGCTGTCTGTGATAGAGAGAGAAAGGGTCAATGCTGTAAATCTCCCTCCCAATTAGAAAGGGCGCTGTGCAAGGGGGAAGGTAAGCTGCCTCCTAGATCTGCCTCGGTGGTAGGTGGAAACCGGAAGGTAACCATATTAGGAGGGGCGCGTAGCTGCAAGTACTCAGGACGATTCCATTGCAGTCAGCTGCGGGGCAGCCCTCTATTGGAGAAACCAGGCGACGCGTTGATTGCAGGGAGGAGTTTTCTGTGTACAAAGGGGCAGCAGCTACGTCAGTACCTGCCCTTGCGCTGAGACAATAATTGATTGGCTGGAGCTAGTGTATGTTTGTTTGGTTTTTTTTGTTACGTGTTTGTTTTTGTGTTTTCATAGAGGAGCAGGAGGACGGGAGGCTGTCGCTACCAAGCCAGCACTAACCCCAGAGCACGCCCCTCATCGCACAGCACAACACAGCACAGCGCATGCACCACGGTCCCCTTTGAAAAGAGCACAGTTTCGTGCACGGAGGATTGTGGTTAAGGAGTGTCTTTTTGTTTGTTATTTTTGGAACCTGGACCTTGTTTTGTTTTGCCCCGATACCATCGCTGGTATCGGGGTGTATTATTTTCCTGTTTGGATTATTTTTGTGAATATTTCTGTTCTTGGTGGATTATTAAAGTATTTGTTTTTTGGGAGAATACATTTGGACATTTTCAATCTTTTGCACCTCATCATTCATCCTGTCACACTGCCCAAAGAAGTTCATGTGGCACTGAACCATATGCATTAGCCAAATCCAGGTATGTCACATGGAGCTCCTTCCTCTCCTTTTTAGCTGATTGAATTTGTTGCCAGATCACACTGATGTGTTCTAAGCATCCTGGGAAACCTGGAATGCCCGCTTTTTGTACTGAAGTGTCAATGAAGCAGTTCTTTAATAGGTAAGTTGACAATCTCTGAGCAATAATGCTAAAGAAAATCTTGCCTTCTACGTTTAATAGGGAAATAGGGCGAAACTGACTGATGCTTGTAGAATCTTTTTCTTTAGTTATAAAGACTCCACCTGCTCGGCACCATGTCTTGGTACAACCTGTTTTTCCGTTTCATCAATTTCCACAGGATTCGTAGAACTCCTAAAGCACTCTTGTACACTCTGTACGGAACTCCATTAGCCCCTGGAGATGATGAAGCCCTTGCTTTTTTCACAGCTTGCTCTACTTCTTTCCACTTAGGTGCACAGTCCTCCATTTGGTATTCTGGTGGATTGATAGGTGGGATGTCTGAAGGAATTGACATAGGTTCCTACCTTTTTGAATCTGTATGTGTTTCCTCCAAATATCTCTCCAGCTCAAACTTAGATGCTTTTAGTGTGCCATTCTTCTCACTGGTGAAATAACTTCTTTACAAATTTGAATGGGTCTTTATAAAAGTTAGTTCTCGCACGCTCCTTTTTGTAGCATTTCCGTAGGCGCTCAGCTCTGAACAATGTCGCAAGCTTATCCTTTATGACCCTTTGTAAGAGATTGAGTCCCTCCTTCTGACTTCGTTCTGCTCTTCTCCATTGCTTCCTCAGCTGTCTCCTTTCTCTAACTAAGCGTTCAATCTCCTGCTGCCGTCTAGACTTTCCGGGAATAGTTTGTACTTTTTACTTCCTTTTTTCAACTCCAAACCTCTCGCTTCCATATGCGTAGATGATGTCCCCAAATTTACCATTATATGTAAGTTAACCATATTTTACTGTAAAGGTTATGTATTTAGTCACATGCTGATCAATGTAAAGCATTATTCAAATGCTGGGGGCACAGTAGAATGTACAGATCAGTGCTAAACAGTACATTTCTAATAAGATCATGGAAATCCTTCTAACTAATGTACCATATAATGGGAAATTTTGGCTGGTATTAAATTCACGGATTTGCTACCTTGGTAGATTTTGACGTTTTTGAATTGGCATTTATCACTTATCACGTTCACAAAGAAATGCCACAGTTTTGTATTTCTAGCTTTAATTTTAAAAAACATTCAAATACATGTTTACTTAATGAAACGTGTCTGCTAAAACAGTATCTCATTTACAGTAACTAGTTATAGCATCTACAATGTCACTGCAGCGAACTTGGAGAACAACAAAGAAGGTCTTCTAAAAATGAGTTACAATATTTATCATTCTTATATGGCACTTCAATTTGAAGATATCAGTAATTGGAAAGAATTACTAACTGCAGTACACTTAATGATAGGCATTGCTAACTCTCAGTTTTAAAACTTAGCTGTCGTTCATTAACATAACACAGTGTAATGATCACAGTATCATTTAGTATTGCAACGTGTGAAAACTTTAACAATAAAGCCAAAACTAAAACACTTTAAATTTAAAACTGGTTAATAGAATAGCAAGCACTGGCAAAATCAGCTTTTTCTATACGATGCAGAACTAATTTATTTTAACATATTGTTTATGGACTTTGCGAAACCTGCACGGTGGGTGTCTTAATAGTAGTATCTACAATGAATCGACAATAACAATCCAAAGCAAATTTGCACCATTGTTACAGACTTTCTAACAAGTCTGGCATAAACAATTTTGGCTGCTACTTAATTAACCCCTTGTAAAAAACAAACAAAAAAAAACACAAAACTGCTTAACCTAAAAAAAATACTGTCATACAGGTGCCACAGTAGCAGACGCAGTTTACACTGCCTCAGAGTTTCTGAGCACATCATAAATTCCAGATTTCCTAAGCCCATTGATGGAAATGTCCGGTCTACTTTTAATTTTTTTAAGCAAATTGGCTTCATCACTCACTGCCATTCTCATATTCATTTTGACATCTGACACATTCTTTCTCTTGTCCAGCGCTGCTTTAACCTGTGCTGCATATCAGCAGTCTGTCAGAGGGTGGGATCGCACATTGTATGCCACACTCTGATTGGTGGAAGTATTATTGGCGATCCAATCCAAGCCGCCAATAAAGCCAAATTAAATTCCACTACAAAATGTCCAGTTATACGATATGTCAAAGAAAATATGAAAGGAAGGTTGGTGTTTCTTATGCATGCCACTTAAAACCAGGTCATTAGGGCATCCGGGTTTGATAATTCCTGACACCCGGACACAGATGCCAATTCCCGGACTGTCCAGGTTAAACCCGTTCTGGTGGCAACCCTACCTTGACAACTTGACTAAAACTCACATTCTATTTCACTGCCAACAATGCTTTTTTATTTAGTTTTTTAAAGGCAACACTTTTTTTTAAATCAAATTGAAACCAAAAAGCGAGCAAAGTTAAATTGCTTTAATCACCATTTTGAAATCCTACTGACTCACTGCAAAAATTATTTCACCTGTTATGCAAGTTTTCTCTTAATTGTGTTTTGTGAATCTTTGATTATCAGTGAATCAAGAGCGTGTCATTCAAGTTACGGGAAGAAAAAAATACACAACAAAAGCGATCTTGTTTTACAATCAACACTTCTTCTACAAGAGTTTAATTAAGAAATTATGTCGGCTCAAAATGAACTTAAAGGGACATTACAGCGTCAACAATAAAAAACAAAAACAAAGAGCCCTACTTATAGTAAAGCTTTGTTACAAAATACAGCACAGGATAGTATATATTATAAGAACATAAGAACATAAGAAAGTTTACAAACGAGAGGAGGCCATTCAGCCCATCTTGCTCGTTTGGTTGTTAGTAGCTTATTGATCCCAGAATCTCATCAAGCAGCTTCTTGAAGGATCCCAGGCTGTCAGCTTCAACAACATTACTGGGAAGTTGGTTCCAGACCCTCACAAGGCTTTGTGTAAAAAAGTGCCTCCTATTTACTGTTCTGAATGCCCCTTTATCTAATCTCCATTTGTGACCCCTGGTCCTTGTTTCTTTTTTCAGGTCAATCAGTTTTCAGGTCCATCAGTCTCTGAAAGGCAGCGGACGCACCATGTAGCCCAAACGGCATGGTTATAAAGTGGAACAGACCATCAGGAGTCGAAAATGCAGTTTTCTCTCTAGAGCTGCAGGTTAATAGGATCTGCCAGTATCCCTTCGTCAGGTCCAAAGTGGAGATGAACCTAGCCGTTGCCAGTGTCTAGAAGCTCGTCGACCCGATGCATGGGGTAGGCATCGAAGTCGGCAATAGCGTTTACCTTACGGAAATCATAATTTACCTTTCCTGTAGCCCAAATCACCTAACCCGAAAAAGCCTAACCCGTTCTCGGGCCCTACCTAAACAGGTGTTGATACTATCTAAATACGAAGCAGGCTAAACCTGTTCCCTCGTCATCAAAACCAAATCACAATCCAAAGCTGTAATCCAAATACCTGTTTCAGTGTTCGTTTACCAGTAAATCAATAACAAATAATTTCCTCCGTTCACTCTCCCAGTCGCCAACCAAACTCCTCACGTTCTCCCTCAACCAACACTCACAGACACAGAGTTTTTAAATGCTAATCAATTACATCGTTAAAGACAATTGACAAGACATTAAATATAATAATTAATTTGAACTGGAGCCATCCCTGACTCTAGCAGTTTCCCCATGGTCCTAATGCCCCCATGTATTGTCTTTGTACAATAGTGACCATTTATTTTAAACCATACCATATTTACTTTTTAGTTTCCCTTATTTAACAAAGTTATAATTTACAAAGTGCATTCTTTAACCACACTTTAGTTTTGATCCCCAAAACACTTTACCTTATATACTTATTTGTTTACCAACCAGTTTGTTTACATTGTCTTTTCCATCTTTTATGAGTTTTTATTGACCAATCCCTTACACTACCCCTCTTTTTGCATGATCCTGTGGGATCGGGCATACAAAAGAAATTCCTACGGCCAGTATAACAAAGCACACTTTTTTTTTTTAATTTATGTCTCCAACCACAGTCCCAGGTCTTTTAGATGCTGATTAGAGACATACACTCCCTCCCATACCCAATCTCTTTTTTTTAGCATCTCAGGTTGAATAAACAAGTTAATTTGGGACTGAGGGTGTCTCTATAAAAAGTCAGCATTGACGTGCTCCTTGCCCTTCCTATACTGGATAGCAAAGCAATACGGCTGTAAGGACAAAAACCAACGGGGCACCCTTGCATTCCCATCCTTGTTACAATACATCCACTTTAATGGTGCATGGTCTGTAATCAGGGTAAATCTTCTTCCCCACAGGTAATATATAATTAATAGCCATGCATTCTTTTTCTACTGTGGCATATTTAACCTCTCTGGGCAACAACTTCCTGCTTAAGAACAGTACTGGATGTTCCTCTCCATCCCTTTCCTGTGAGAATACTGCTCCCAGACCTACTGCTGAAGCAGCCATCTGCAGAATGAAAGGTTTGTTATAATCAGGGCTAATTAATACTGGTTCTTTACAAATATCTTAAAGGCTTTCTCTGCTTCGGTGTTCCAAATAATCTGGTCGGATTTTTTCCCTTCGTCAATTTGGTAAGGGGAACTGCTCTCGTGGCGAAATCCTTTATGAACCGTCTATAATAACCTATTAACCCCAAGAATGCCCTCAGTTGTTTCCTATTTGCTGGTTGTTTACAGGCTTGTATGGCATGTATCTTCTTTTCCTGGGGTTTTATTTCCCCATTCCCTAGTATAAACCCCAGGTACTTTGTTTTCTGTACTGCAAACCCACATTTCTTTTTATGGGCCGTCAAGTTAGTGACCCGCAATGAATGCAGCACTGCCCTCACCTGGCGTAAATGGGACTCCCAATCTTCACTAAAGATAACCACATCATCCAGGTATGCAGCTGCATACTGCTGGTGGGGTCTAAGAACCTTATTCATGAGGTGCTGAAAAGTAGCTGGTGCCCCATGAAGACCAAATGGGAGAACTGTAAACTGAAAAAGACCTTCAGGAGTAGAAAACGCTGTTTTCTCCTTAGAACTTTCCTCTAAGGGAACTTGCCAATAACCTTTTGTTAGGTCTAGTGTCGTTATAAATTTAGCTCGTCCCAATTTTTCAATCATTTCATCTATCCTTAGCATGGGATAAGCATCAAATTTTGACACTTCGTTTACAGCTCTAAAATCAATACAAAATTGAATGGTGCCATCCGGTTTCAGCACCATCACAACTGGATGACCAATTGCTGTCTGACTCTTCAATTACTTGCATTTTTAACATATTTTGGATCTCTTCTGTCATCCTCTCCCGTTTAGCCTGAGGGATTCTATATGGCGTTTTTTTGACCACTACCCCTGGTGGTGTAACAATTTTTTTGCTCTCCCTGGCAAATCTGAAAACACATCCTGATTTTTGTTGAGTAAATGCAATATTTCAGCCTTTTGAGTCTCTGACAAATACTCACCAATTACGATATTTTCTGAATTCAGTTTTACCGCATGTGAATGTGCTACATCCGCTATTTGACCTTCTTCCCATGGTTTCAACAGATTAATATGAAACAATTGATATGGTTTTCTCTTGTCTGGTCTAAACAGTCGGTAGTTTACGTCAGATACTTTCTCTACTACCTGATATGGCCCCTGCCATTTAGCTAAAAACTTATGTACATGCAAGGGAAGTAAAACCAACACTTTATCCCCTACATTGAACTTTCGCAACCTAGCCCCAGCATTATAGTGTCACTGTTGTTTCTCCTGTACATTCTCCATATTTTGTTTGACAATTTCAGCTACCTTTCCCATTCTTTCTTTTATTTGACAAACATACTCAATTAAATTATCACCTGAACTATGTTTTTCCTCCCACGTTTCTTTTATGACATCTAAAATTCCTCCGGGTTGTCTCCCATGTAGCAATTCAAAGGGTGAAAATCCAGTGGAACTTTGTGGTACTTCTCTAAAAGCAAACTGTAAATAGGGTAGCAACCTGTCCCAATCCTTACCATCGGCCTACATCAATTTTTTAAACATCTGTTTCAACATTTTATTACCATCTGTGGATGGTAAACTGAGGTCACTATTTTCTTAATTTGGCACAACTTGCACAGCTCCTTCAATATAGATGCTACAAAGGGAGTCCTCTGGTCCATGATCACCTCATTCGGAAAACCCACCCTGTTGAAAACCTGTAGGAGAGCTTGTGGTATATTCTTTGTGCTGGGGACTCTCAACGGAATTGCTTCTAGATACCTGGTTGCTTAGTCTACAATAACTAGAATGTATTGATGTTTGTTTTTTCCAGGGGACCAATCAAATCCATCCCAATACAAGTAAACGGGATGTCAATAATGGGTAGTGGTATTAAAGGAGCTGGTGCTGGGTTTTTTTCCGAAACCAGTTGACAATCTCTACATTGATTACAAAGATTAAGAATATCCTGATAAACCCCTGGCCAAAAGAATCTATTCAAAATTCTTTCTCTTGTTTTATGTGCACCCAGATGACCACCCAACACGACTGAGATAAATAAAAAATCAATTCTCTAAACTTATAGGGCACTACTAACTGTTCCAACCAATCCCCTTTTCCAGTTTTTGTCACACAGTATAATAAGTCGTGTCTTATAATAAAATGTGGAACAGGTAAGCTGTCTCTAGTGCTTTCGTAATTGTCATCGACTTCATAGATCTGTTCAAAAGCAGCGTGTAAATTTGGGTCTGCGAGTTTCTCTTTCCTGAAATCCATTTGGGAGACAGGTAATTAATTCCACATTTTTACTGACACTTCTCTTTCTCCGATCACAGCTTCTGCTTTTCTAAGCCTTTCCTGCCTTGTTGTTTCACTTTTCTTAGAGTACTTTCCTGATGGTAACCTTTGTGGTCTAGGCAGTTCGCTGCTTTTCGGTACACTTTCAATAGTACTTTCGGATTCTGTCCCTGAATTAACCAATACATCACATTTTCCTGGTATTCTATCTCTTTTTCCCGTAACTCCATCTTGTTTTTTCTGTTTCCTCGTTTTTCTGGTTTTACCAGGTTCAGCAAACAGTTCCTGTGAAAATGCAAAAAACTGGTCTACCTCACGAACCTCCCATCTGGGTTTCTCATCCTCTGCCTGTAACGAGGATAAACTATTTTTCCCTTTAATATTTTCTCAAAATTGGGCCAGTTCCTACCTACAACTACCAGGTAAGGTAAACGAGGAACTACCCCAAACTTGTATCGTACCAAGTCCCCTCCAATCTCTACCTCCACTAATTTAGCTGGGTAAGTTTTAATATCGCCATGAATACAATTAATCCGCCCTTCATTACAACTAGGCAATTTTAATTTTTCAATTAATGAGGCGGTGATCAAGCTCTGTCCACAGCCTTAATCCAAAAGAGCTAAAGTCTCTTGACCTGTGTGGCAAAGTGGTGAGTGGTTACAGATGTGTGCAGTGCAGAACAGATACAAAACAGACAGACAATGATTTCCAGGTGCAAGGGTGTTTATTGTCCAGAGCCTTAGGGCAAACACCTGTAAATAATAAATGATGGAAGTGATACAATGGCGTGTATCACATCGTTTGTAATCCTCGGGATTACCAATAACAAAGTCCAGGTTATTTTCTCACCCACACGTAACATGTAACACAGAACACAAAACACAGTGTTTATTTAGTGTGTGAAAATAGCGCTTGTGGTGAAAAGTTGTGAAACAGGGAAGTGCTGGTGTCTGGGTTAATTGCTGGCCTGTGGCTGCAGCTCCGGATAGTGTTAGTAGTCTTCAGAAACAAAACAAAACAGTTTTTACTAGACAGAACAAACAAACACAACACTCACGTTTTTCACAGCGGTCTCCTTGAAGGTTGTTTTAACCATTTACAAAAGAACAGATCACTTACACTATGTCCCCTATTTATACCCTCGCTCATGACCCCTAGGTTAACGAGCACATCCGCTCCTCCAATCCTCGGATGCCACACCGTTTACCGTCCGGGTCATTGAGTTTGGGTACCGTAGCTCCGCCCCCTTCCTAAATGACCGACTTCCACCTACCCCAAGGAATAAATTGTCGTGCCATTTAGTTAAGGGTTCCTTTTGCACAGCGCCCTCACAGGTTGGGAGGGAGATCTAACACCAAGAATCATTCTTTCTCTGTCACACCCCCCTATAGGTTTCACCCCAAGGTCCCTTCACAGCTCTTGGCTGCTCTTCGTCACCCCATTTCCCAAACATAGTCTTACCCTGTTCCGTGGGTTCTTGGTTCTTCGGGAATGGGGTGCGCGGTTTGAAGTGCCGTTGTTCCTCAGCTGAAAGATGAGCCAGCCTGTCCGCAGCTGTATGTCTCTCAACCAGGGAGATAAGGTCCTCTGCATTGCTAGGGC
Organism: Huso huso; assembly: GCA_036884735.1. Lineage (NCBI taxonomy): Eukaryota > Metazoa > Chordata > Actinopteri > Acipenseriformes > Acipenseridae > Huso > Huso huso. Next base: position 27,607,200 of record CM072669.1, read on the forward strand.
TGGTTTGTCCAACCATTTTCCTCAAATGGAAAGGTAATGCCCGCAAATATCTGTCCATAACGAGTAGCTCCACAACCTGAGCCGATGAGTTGACCTCAGGCTGTAACCACCTCCGTGCAAGATGGATAAGGTCAAACATCTGTGAACGTGGTACTTTATCCTTCTGGAACAGCAAGTCGTGGAACCACTGAGCTCTTACCGCTGAGGTAACTCCAGCCCGTGCCAAGATCTTTTTTTTCAACTGTACATAGTCAGCCGCTGTATCAGATTCCAAGTCGAAGTAGGCTTTTTGGGAATCGCTGATTAAAAGTGGTGTGAGCACCCCTGCCCATTGCTCTTGTGATGGTGCTCTTGTGACAGTTGTGATGGTGACCAAACATGTGTGAGTACTGTTGTGTAAAAAACGTAGCTTAAAATGAACAGTTGCATTTAAGAAACATAGAAGAAGAACAGCACCAAATACAAATACACTTAAGGTTTGTGTATTGCACACATGCCATTAAAAAAATGCCCTGGAAACTTAAAATAAAGAAAATAATTAATGAAGGGGTGTAATGCAGCAAAAAGTGCAAGAATTAAACAAACAAGGAAGTGAAAAGGTTACCGTACCAAGCTGAAAAAAGTTATCTTTGCGAACTCCAATAAACCAATGTTATCTTTCGCCAGTCAAATTGTAGAGTGTCTAAATAAAGTTTTGAGTCAACACGTCTGTTGCGTCTTGTATCCCAGTGTAGCAGGGCGGTAGAAAGCCCTGCTGTATAAATATAGTGTTTATTTATTTATAGAACGGGGTACCCCTCTGCCCCTGTGCAGTTTATTATTTTTTTGTATTTGTTGTGTTGTATTTATGATTATTGTTGTTGTATTATTATTATTGCTTTTGTTCGTGTTATGATTTTGTAGTTATGACGGCAAAACACCGTTTGTTATTGTTTTGTTTAATAGCATTGATGGGAAGCCCCATCCATAGCAATTAAAAAACCTCATGCAGAAGGTGGCCATCTCCCGAATTAATTAAGTGATTAATTTGTTGCTAAATCGGGAGATGGTCACCTGCATATAAACCTGCAGCGCTCTACCCTCAGGGTGGGTGTACAGAGGAGAGTACGGGAGAGCGAGAGGAGATATTTAAAAGTAATCTAGAAACAGTGAAGGCAAGGTGCCCAGCCTGACCTGGATAATAGTTATTATTTGTGTTCGAGATTTGTTTTGTTTACCTTTTTATTTTGCTCTGTGAGCACTGTTTTTATGTTATTATTTATTTCTTAGCAGCATGTTAAATTATTTATTTTATTTTTGTATTATTTAAATAAATGGCGCACGCCGCGTCTTGTAAATCATAAGAGCTGTCTGTGTTACATGCTGTCAGATCAGGATGTCACTAACACTGAGCATGGCAGCTGCAGCATGCTGTCTCCATATTACTGTACAACTGTACACAATTAAAAGGTGCGGTCACCAATTCCATACACAACACTTGCAAAATATAAAAAAATATAAACATGCGGATTTCATGAATAGATTAACCATTCAGCAAAATGAGGCAACAAACAAGCGAGTACAGACACAAATCTGGTTGTAATGGGATAGGTCTTGGTTTTACAACAGCAATTTAAGATTGCACATAGTTACTGGTACACCTGGTGGTCCCTGCTGGAAACACTGGTACTTGAGATGAAAAGGTTGAAAACCACTGGTCTAGGAGGTCTCGGTCCGGTCCCAGGTAGTGGTGTAACTGGGAGAGGAGGCGGTGCTCGCTGCTCAGTGGTAAGGGAGCGGTGAGTAGGCCAGGCTTGGCGGAGATCAGGGAGTCCTCGAAATCCTCGACCAGTTTCACGGCAGTTTCCAGGGTGTCGGGATTGTGTCACCGTATCCGCATGGCAAAACTGTTCAGTGACAATAGCCTCACCCATCTGTATCCCTGTCTTCCGGACAGGGCTTAGCCAATGCACCATGTGGTTACACAATCGCTGCACGACTACCCTGGGGCATGTCTCCGGCGATCTCTGGTACTCCCTGAATTGTACCCTGTGTGTTTCCCCCATGATATTCTGGCGGTGGAGAGTGGTTTACTTCACCAGGTTGTATTGGGCGGCTTCGGCATCCGTCATGGCCTGGTAGGCTGCCTGGGCCTCCCTGATCAGGCAGGGCCCTAGCTGGCTAGCCCAGAACTCCTTTGGCCATGACGCGGTGGTAGCCAACCGCTCAAACGTGACCAGGTGTGCCTTGGGGTCATCCTCCACCATCATCTTTTGTGCCCGAGCCTTTGGGGCCGTCATCAAGGGTCCTGTTGATGCATTGGGTAGCATCGCAATACTGACCTTCTCGATTAGAGCCTTATACCTCTCCTCTCTCCTTCTCTCCTCGGCCTCACGTCTGCTATCCAGTGCCTCCAACAGCGCCGACAGTGTAGCGTGATCCATCCCGTGTTCTGACACCACATGTGGCAAAGTGGTTTGCAGTGTGCAGGTGTAGAGGTGATGTGATTATGAAACAGAAGACAGACAACAAAGTTCACGATCCAAACAGACGTTTATTTTTGTAATCCCAGTCTGGCGACCGCAAAGAATAATCCCAGGCAATGTGTATTGCACTGTTCCAAACAATGGGTTACAGTCCTGAAGTAATAAACACAGTATAAACACACACAAAGACACACACACGATCACAAGTCCAGAGTAGGTGCTAACGTGCAAGTGGTGAAATACAATTTATTAGTGCACAGTGGTGAAGTATGGTCAGGGTTGATGCTGGCGTTTAGTGACAGCTCCCTGTACGTGTTAGCCGTCTAATAAACAAACAAGTATAATTAGACATGAAAAAATAAACAAACACTAAACACTCACGGTACAATCTTAGTTCTCCTTTAGCAGTTCGCTTGCAACTATAACAAAGGAATAGATCGCCTAGCCACGTTTTGTACCGTCAGTCAAGCCCCCTTGGTTAGCGAGTGCAACCGTTTCTCCTCCAATCCGCGGTTGCCACATCGCTTCCCTTCTGGGGCCATGACTTGGTGTACCGTGGCACCGCCCCCTTTCTAGATGGCCAACTTCCACCTTTCCCTGGAATGAATTGTCAGACCATCCAGTCCAGGGCACTTTGTTCCCTTTACAGAGTGCCCTCACAGGTCGGGAGGGAGATTTATAACCAATATTCATTCTTTCTCTGTCACACAAGCACATCATATCAAACATCTGCACAGCCGAAACACTGTATTTAAATGAACAAATTAAACATAAAAGGGTTTATTTTCTAACTTACCACATATAAAGTACTACTTCAAAAAAACGAGACTATAATAAAATAAACATTTCAAAAGAAACTAGTGTGTAAACAACTACAACATAACAATAAACCATTACTTTTAAATCATAATACGTTTTCACAATATATTTATCAGAATATCAATATATTTACCCACTGATTACACGCAAGGCTCCTCTGCCCTGCCACACCTGCATATCATTCATGTTACTTGCTTTACAATTGTTGTTTTATATCTATTTTTCATTACGTCCTTGAAACTATATATATTTAATTGAGGACAGCATGGCTCTTAGTTATATTTTCCATTTACCATTAACACATGCCTCTAATTAGTTCCTAACAAGAGCTTTTTTCATCATCCACATGAGACTAAAGTTAATAGAGTGAGAATAATTTCAGGGCTTGAATTTCAGTGCGGGATCCCAGGAATCGCGCATTTTCCATATTGCTCCCGCATATCTGCAACTTTCAGTGCGGGAAAAAACCTGGAGAGATATTTTAAGACACCAAGCACTGTATTTTTCACCCAATTTAGAATGCCTGAAACACTACAACAATCTCTAAGGAAGTGGATGTCAGTGACGAAAGCACTATGAGTCGCATTCTGAGTAGTTCTGGTTAAAATAAATAAATAAAAAATAAAAGTAATGCTGGATATTTTAAATGCCGCAAGACTTTATTCTCTTGTACGTGATTCTTGGCCACTATCTTTAAGCATTATAGAAACTCAGTACACTGCAGTAAGTAAACAGTTTTGAAAAAAATATATATACGATATTAAGTCTATCTAGGTGTTTTGCAAGCAGTGACTTTTGCTTTAACTCTTAAAACTCAGCCCCATTCAATTTGGGGCGCCAGCGCACTGAAGGTTACGCACATATTACTCAGGTACCTACCTGGTTCATGGCTTGTTTAAAAGTACAGACTTGGGGCTTTCCAAAGACGTATTCAGTGTGTGTATGCGGTACTCCTAGCCGGAACTACGATCGCCTGAAGTTAAGCCACTCATCATGTGACAGAGTTCACAGTTTAGGTTTTGTTTAGAGTCTATTGCTCCGTCATTGTAGCAGCTAGACTGAAAGGGCCGGTATCGTTGGAAAGCTTAGAAGCTCAGCTTCCCCACCCCCAATGTTCATTTCATATTGAGGTTCCATGGTGCAGTGTTTTTTTTTTTTAAGCCATATGATTACAATATATATAGCAGTGACCAAATATGATTTTTTTGGAAAAGCATTTTTTTTTAAAATCACATATAGTATGCCTGATCCTGTTGCAACTTACATAATATGAAAGGACATTTTGTGGCCTTTCATTTGATATGTTACATGCATGCAGTACAAACTATCCAGTAGTTAAACATACATAAATGAAAACAGTGAAAAACAGGCAGAAATAGGACTGAGTGTAATGAGTTAAAAAAAGAAATGGAGCGCTGGTTAAAAAGAAAAGCACCTATACCTTCTGCTGCAGCAAACACTTCACATCAGGCAATGGCAAAAGCAACGGAGAGTGCTCTGTCTCACAGTGATGAACAGCTGTTAGGTCTCCTGAAATCAGCTTATTTTAAAAGCAACAGTATGAATAGTATGAATAGTACTAGTATGAATGATGATGCAATAAAATATATATAGTTTTTTTATATGCAAGTTTTTTTGCCATTCCCCCCTAGAATTTCGAATCCACCCCATTGGCTGAAGCCCTGAATTTATTTATTAGTTTCGCCTTCAACTCTGCAGGCTTCCCTGCAATTGCTTGTTAATAGCAGCAATTAACTAAACTAACCCATCACAATGCAATTGTCAGCAGGGAAGCTCGCACAGGCGTAGAAGGCGAGACTAATAATCACATTAGTATCAATATCCTACCTAAATACTATTGAATCTGGTAGTCAAATCAGGGAGTAATTAATGCAGTTTTGCTCTGTGTTCTGTTCACACTACAAACTAATCCTAGATTTACACTAAAGCTGGAGTTGGCTCTGCAGTGCAGTTTTTTGATCAGTGCATGTGTAAAGCACATCTTTGTCCACAATCAAAAAAGTTGCATTATTCTTTACTGTGACTTATTTTGTTTGCACACGCTAATGGAGGCTAAAATTACTCTGGTAGCTTTTAAAACTCCAGGAGGTGGATTAGTTAGTCCAGTAGTCAGTTGCACTCAAAGACGAGTTTCGCTTCAGTGCACACTCAACACTGCTCTGAAGTGTCAGTGTGAAAACAGTATTAGGACACAAAAAGCCCTTTTTGAGAACTAACTAGAATCATGCTTGAAAGGTCTTTAGTAGAGAACACATTGCTTTCAAACATCCTGAGCTTACATTTCTTTTTTAAATAAGATCCAAGGATGTAATGAAAAACAAGCAATGTACGAATTGGAAACCAAATAACAGGAGTGTGTGTTGGTAAGAAAAGTATCTTATTTAAAGAGTAAGTAGCGGGGTTCTGAAAAATATAGGGTTATACGTCCCCACATGTTCCTGCAGCTGTTTCAATAATGTACATGTCATTTCTCTCTAAATCACTGCCGGAAGAGCGATTAAAAAAGAAAAACATAGCAAGTGCTGGCGTTTCTGTTCCGGACCACATCATGTATTGTTATTGCTGTACCTGTTTGACAATGTGGACAATAATCCTTACACCATCAGTGCACTAGAGCAGCCATTTTGAAAACAGCTTTGAAACATACTTTAAAGTTATAAATGTAAAAAGTTGTCAGGATGTTAACAATGAAAAGAAAAAATACAGGTATGTTATTGTAAGGTTGTGTGATCGGGCGGCTGGTGTTTGGAACAGAAAGGCGTCAGGTGACAAGGTTAAAGTGCAAACTTGAGAAGTTTGTTAAAGTTCTGAGTGCCACACGAATGTTGCTTTTTGTCCAGAACAGCTTTCAAATAAATAAATAAATAGATACAACAGTGCAGAGGAAAAAATAAAAACATTAAACCAAACAAGCACCAGGTTTAAAATACAAGACCAGGATACTCAACTATCCTATACTTTCATTCCTAAAGCATTTGCAGGAACACTGCTACCTGCTGTTGCCCTCTAGAGATCCCCGAGATCCCCTCTCCCCCCTTACATGAACAACCCTCTCCACACCCTCTCCACTGGTCCATTATAAAATACAAGCAAAACATTCTCATCATGCGCAAATTGCTTTCATAATGCTTAAACTTCCTACAGTTCTCTAGCAGCATTAATATTACAATAGTTAACATTTTTCCCAATTGCATAACCCACTCTACACAATTAGTTATTAGTTTAGAGCTATATTCAGCTCCCCCCATTCGCTAACATTGGGCCCCCTTAATGGCCACTCCTACCATGAACATGCCCATGCGCACCCCTGCTCTGGATTCAAACCGAATGGTAAGTATTTTAAAATTAAATTAATTATGTTAAAACAGCGTTTCAATGCAAGCAGTACTTGGCATTATTTTACATAATGTGTGAACCAATTATGCGAAATGTTACTAATATTGTTTGTATTTCTTTTTACAGGTCGTCAGCATCCCGACTCTCCGGACACCCAGGTAAATAAACAACAGGTATTATTACTCACATTTCTTTTAACATGTATACAGTGTTTTTTTTTACATTGGCAATCAACAGCAAACCTTTTAAAATACAGTCAATGTTATCAATACGCATTTTAAAGGGACAGTATACATATTAAAATGCGTGGCAGGTTTAAAACGGTCAGTGTTCCGTGGTATTATTATTATTTCTTTCTTAGCAGACACCCTTATCCAGGGCGACTTACAATTGTTACAAGATATCACATTATTTTTACATACAATTATATTATTTTTTTTACACATTATTTTTACATACAATTACCCATTTATACAGTTGGGTTTTTACTGGAGCAATCTAGGTAAAGTTCCTTGCTCAAGGGTACAACAGTGTCCCTCACCTGGGATTGAACCCACGACCCTCCGGTCAAGAGTCCAGAGCCCTAACCACTACTCTACACTGGTGCCCTATAACTGTCCAGCAAAGATGAAAAAGGCATCGGAAGAGTTTGATGGACTTGCAGCTGGCCTTAGAAGACAGCAACACCAACAGTAAATCAGAGGTGGATGGAACTGACTTGGCAAATGAGCTACACAAAACTTCCTTACCTCTTACCAAAGCAATGTACAGCTCTAGGAGCACTGGAGTTCATTGCCAGGCATGGATTGTCAGAAGTATTCCCAAATACCTGTATCACATTACGCGTCTTATTGACTCTGCCTGTAAGTGTAGCCACTGCTGAGCGCAGCTTCTCAAAACTAAAAGACCTATCTTCGTTCTACCATGACCCTAGAATGGCTAAATGGTCTGGTTGAAATATCAGTTGGACTACTCAGTGATAATTGATGAATTTGCATCCCGTAAAGCAAGGCCCTGTTTTAAAAAGTGAGTTGCCTAACAATTTATGTATAAAGGGGGCCTCCTTTTTTTCTCGCAGGGGGCCCCAAAATTGCTTGAGCCAGCCCTGCCCTCGGAGAGCTGAGCTTGTGCCTTACTCTTCCCCCTTATGCCACTGGAGGTGTTTTCCTGCTGTGTCTGGGGAGACACGACAGGAGGGTTTCACCTCCAGCAGCGCAGAGCAGAGCCCATATCCTTGAGGGGTGAGATGTTTTGTTTTACGGGTTTTTTATAAAACACAAAAACAGACACCACCTGCACTGTAATGCTCCATTTTTCGGAACCCTGCTACTTACTCTTTAAGGTCCAATGCAATCACGTGTAGAATTGTGTGATGCTAGGGTGACCAACTTTTCAAAATGCAAAAACGGGACACCTGCCATTCCTTATGCTGGGGTATATTTACATATATATATATATTGTAAGATAGCAGGGAGAGGGTCTGATTCCTCCCTGCACAAAACATGTGCGTATGCATTTTGTTTAATTATTTTTGTTAATTGTTTTATTGGTTTGTTCACCGCACCTGCACCGGGCAATTATTGAAAATTAGAGCCTGGCGCAGGATATAAAAGGGAAGCAGTCAGTCTGCTCGAGGCTGCTGTGTGAAGAGCCCGACTGTATGTCGTATACTGTGATAAGGTACGGTGCAAAAGTTAAACCTGTGTTTGGTTTACGTGTGTTTGTTTAAAAAGTGTTGGTATGTTTTGTAGATCAGGTAAACAGCTTAGCTGTCCTGCATGTTAGTCAGGGACCTGCAAAAGTGTATAGTTAGTGCTTATTAGAGCTAGGCTTTTATTTTGTTTTTGTTTTGTTATTAAAAATAGCGCGTCAGCGCTGGAAAAATCAATTTCTGTGTCCTGGGTCTGTTTTTAAAGGGGCAACGAACCGCGAGTGGTGCATGCTCGTTTACAATATATATAGAAATATATATTGTAGAAGGAATGAGGTATACAGAGGGTACAATAAAGTAAATGAAGTAAAAAGAACGGTTGTACCAAAACGAAAAACGCTGTATAAATGGGATGTATTAAGAAGAATGTGTTGTTGGTTGTTTTAAATCCCGCTGAGAAGTAAGGGATAGAGGAACTACAGAACCCATAATCATTAGCGTGACCAGCCAATGCATACTGGGTAATTAGCGCAGGTTTAAATTGACTGGCGGGCTTAATGAGAGGGGGGGCGAGGAACGGTGGAGAGTTCCGTGTTGATTGTAGAGACGGCGAAAATCTACAATATTAAATTTGTTGAAGTAGTTGGAGACGGGCGACGGTGGAAGATTTAAATTGAACAACGAAGCACAGTTCAGTTTATGAAGAAGGAAAGCTGTAAGCCTTCTTTATTAACCTGAAGAGGCACTTCGGATTTATAAAAAAAACAACCAGCAATTGAAACGTCTTTTTAAGTTGGACGAAGTACAGAGGCTTAAAGAAAGGGTATGTAAACCCAGGTTTTGCATTGTTATTCATTCGCTGTTACCAGACAGACAGCCTGTGTTAATGTGTACAGGGAACTGGCGTTCTTTTGTGGACTGACTGATTGTTAAGATTCTTGCGGTGCACTAACAACACCGAGGACGCTGCTGGGAAGTACCACACTGCTTGTGCACACAGAAAGTGCGCGTCTGTTCTTGTGAGACGTGAAGTAACAGCGTGTTTAATTATTTTACTCAACGGAGTGGATTTACAATGCATATAAGTCAGTGACTGTTATACCTCTGAGCTACGGGGAACAAAGGCTGAGAGGAGCAGAGATTGGCGCACACGGTGTACAGTGGAAGAAAAAACACCGTGTGCTTTATTTGAAGTACTGTTTTATTAGTTGTTAGGATTGGTCTCTGGACGGTATACTTTTTAACTTTAAGACCTGCAGCATATAAAGGACTTCCACCAAGTACCAGGAGGGGCAGTCGTGTACACCCTGCAGTACAGGACCTCTGTAACCCAGGAGCAGCAGAGCGAACCAACGTATTGGAGGAGGGGTGGCCTGTCTGTGCACCTCCTCTAGAGGGGACTGGAGGAACTGTATGCAACGCAGGAATAAAGTAACTGTGGTTTATAAGGGTTGGGAGTGCCCACTAGAAAGCTGAACCTACTCACCTTGCAGTTCCACGCCAGGAGGTTTAAGTGGATGGTGAGCGACGGACCTGAGACAATCCTGAACTTTATTACGTGTATGATTTACTCCCTCAAGACTACAGGGACACTCTATGTTGTGTTGTGGATAACGCAGAAAGAGCAGCAGCACAATAAAAGTTACTGTAGTTTTGCATTTCCTGTGTGGCGTCCATCTGTTCACCCTGTTCTACACCTTCTGGCTATCCTACACATTACGTAACTAATACCAACCGGGTTACACTTGGTGGCAGCGGTGGGATTGCCAAAACTGCAGGATTCAACTACAGTACCCACCTGACCGAAGAACACCATTGAACATGGCAAACATGGACGTCTTGCTACAGACCATGATAAACATGGCCAGTGCGCAACAGGAAGCAAACCGGTTGCAGAATGAACAGATACATGAAGCAAGGGTAGAAAGAGTGGCTATTTTTCAACGGTTGGAACAAGTGGCTACAGCCCCTACTTCCTCTACTCCATCTGCAACCAATGCATCAATCAGGTCAACACATGTCCTGAACAAGATGACGAGCGGAGACGACATCGAGGCCTATCTCTTAGCCTTCGAGAGGACTGCAATACGAGAGGGCTGGTCACGTGATAAGTGGGCCGGAATTGTCGCACCTTTTCTGGTTGGAGAGGCCCAAAAAGCTTACTTTGACCTGGCTCAAGAGGAAGCTGACAGTTACGACGTACTCAAAGCTGAGATCTTAGCCCGGGCTGGGATTACTACTGCTTTGAGAGCCCAAAAATATCACGCATGGAGCTTCAAGATGTCACTACCGCCAAGATCGCAAATGTTTGATCTCATCCACTTAGCCAAGCGGTGGCTAAAACCAGATGAGAACAGCAGTCACCAGGTTATTGATCTCCTGGTGATGGATCGATATCTCAGAGCCCTTCCATCGCCTATGAAAAGTGGGTGGGCCAAGGAGATCCAACTACACTGAATGAGTTTATCTCATTGGTGGAACGCCAACTAGCGGTCAAGAGTTGGTGCGCATAACCGCGAACGCCAGTCCTAAAACTTCGACGCCTGACCCGGTGGAAAGGAAGCAGGCCTACTGACGGGTAAGCCCCTACAAGGGTAATGAAGAGCGGCATACAGTCGAAGGGACAAATGCAGGGGGCGGGCGTGGTATAACATGTAAACGAGAGGGAATTGATTACTTTTTTACAAATGTTATAAATGTAATGCAATGGGTCACATTGTTAGGCACTGTCCGCAGACTGAAGAGCCTATGCAGTGCAATATGGGGCATCACTTTTGTGTAGCATTGTAATACCAGGAAGCTGGAAGGTAAAGCTCCCTATGTAGCAGAAGTAGGTATAAGTGGAACCATAGTTAACGCCTCATTGATACTGGTAGCTCATTAACGTTAGTAGCAGCAGATTTAATAGCTACAAACCAATTGACAATAATTTCACCATAGGTATTACATGTATACATGGGGATGTGAAATGTTACCCCACCACCTGGCTACTGTGTTATTTCAAGGGCAAGTGTACACTCTGAGAGTGGGTGTGGTGCGCAGTTTACCCCATCGTGTAATCCTTGGTAGAGATTATCCAGGATTCAAAGACCTGGTAACCATAAAGAGGGAATTGGCATGCCCAAAGCTAAAAGAGATACAGTAGGGAATACTACTGATGAGAGTCTAGCAACATTGTTTCCATTTAGCGATGCATCCTTGTTTGAAGGGCCACGGCCCCATAAAATTTATAAGAGTCGTCGACAAAGACGCTTAGAAAATGGAAAGTGTCACCAGGTAGAAATGTCTTGGTGGGAGAAGTTGGAAAAGGGCGGGAAAGGTGTAAGCACCAGTGCCCCCAGTGACATATTAGAGGAAACTGGTGAAGAGGTTGTGGAGATAAATGACGGTGGGGTAGATAATTGGTATGATACATTTTCCCTTCAACCAGGAATTTTGGGCGGATCAAGCGCAGGATCCCCACGCTAGTAAACATTAGAGAGAAAGTGGTTTCTATTAATGATGTGCCCGTGGAGAATGTAACTGTTAACCCACAAGAGCATTATCTCATTAAAAATGACTTGTTGTATAGGGTTACGGTAATTAATGGTAATCAAGTAGAACAGCTGTTGGTACCAAGGCATATCGTTTACTAGTGTTAAAATTAGCACACAATCATTTGTTTGGTGCCCATTTGGGAAGTGAGAAAAACATTACAACGTATAGTGCAAAGGTTCTATTGGCTAGGGATTAACAAAGAAGTAGAACGGTTTTGTAAATCCTGTCCTGAATGTCAAAGAACTAGCCCCAGACCTAGTTTCAGAGCTCCTCTACAGCCTATGCCTATTATAGAGGTACCCTTCAAAAGGATAGCTATGGATCTGGTAGGTCCGCTGAATAAATCAGCTAGGGACATGAATATGTTCTGGTAATTTTAGATTACGCCACTAGATACCCTGAAGCGATTCCTTTACGGAACATGGCATCAAAACCATTGCCAAAGAGTTAATCCAGGTATTTTCTAGGGTGGAATCCCCAAAGAGATCCTGACGGATCAAGGGACCCTGCCGTCAGTAAACTGATGAAAGATTTGTGTAAATTGCTGCAAATAAAGCCAATTAAAACATCTGTTTACCATCCACAAACGGATGGATTAGTAGAACGTTTTAATAAAACCCTTAAATCAATGTTAAGGAAGGTGATATCCAAGGATGGAAAGACTGGGATTTACTGTTACCCTACTTAATGTTTGCAGTTAGAGAAGTACCCCAATCTTCCACAGGCTTCTCGCCATTTGAATTGTTGTATGGGCCAACCACGGGAATATTAGACGTTACCAGGGAAACGTGGAGGAGCAAAGCAAAGTAGGTAAAAATATAGTGGACCACATTATCCAAATGCAGGACCGATAGATAGGGTCACCCCCATTGTCACTAGTCACCTTAAACAGGCACAGAGGAAACAGGCAGTGCAGTATAACAAGCTGGCTAAAGTTCGTCAGTTTAACCCTGGAGATAGAGTGATGGTGTTAGTCCTTACTCCAGAAAGTAAGCTTTACCCATTGGCAGGACCTTATGAAATTATCGAGGCAGTGGGGCCAGTAAATTATAGGTGCGCCAACATGATAAGCGTGAAGGAACAGCTATATCATGTTAATTTATTAAAGCCATGGGTAGATAGAGAAGCTTTAACAGTTGAAACTGGACAGGCAATTCGCAGTCCGGAGACACCCGTGAGAAAATAATATGGAGAAAGGTGGTAAAGAGGGTCAAATAAACGTAGGACCGGACCTTGCAGAAAAACAGGTACAAGAAGTATGAATGGTTGAAGTGTTCTCCTTAACACCGGCCGAACAAGTGTTATAGAGCATGACATTGTGACAGCCCCGGTGTTAAAGTTAGAGTCAGACCATACCGCATACCGAAGCAAAGAAAGCAGATGTTCTGAAAGAACTAGAGTTAATGAAAACCCTAGACGTAGTCGAAGAGTCGATATAGCCCATGGAGTAGCCCAATTGTCATGGTGGCTAAGCCCAATGGCACTTGGCGCTTTTGTAATGACTTCCCAGTTAAACGCTGTATCAAAGTTTGATGCCTACCCCATGCCAAGGGTAGATGAGCTTATTGAGAGGCTAGGTAAGGCGAGGTATTTAACAACGTTGGACCTTACCAAAGGATATTGGCAAATCCCATTAACACCGGTGCACGGGAGAAAACAGCTTTTTCCACACCGTGGGGATTGTACCAGTATAAGGTAATGCTTCGGTTGCATGGCATCGCCCAACGCCTAATGGATAAAGTTCTAAGACCTCATTTAGAGTATGCCTCTGCGTCTATTGATGACATTGTCGTGTTTACAGAGTTAGATCATTTAAAAAAGGTGGAAGCCGCTTTGGGTAGCTTAAGGGACGAGGTTTAACAGCCAACCCTGAGAAGTGTTATGTAGGCTTGAAAGAAGCAAAGTATTTAGGGTATGTGGTAGGTGGTGGTATTATCAAACCTCAGGTCAGTAAGGTAGAAGCCATAAAGAGCTGGCCAACCCCGCAAACGAAAAAGCAAGTGAGGGCATTTTTAGGTTTGGCAGGGTATTACAGGAGGTTTGTACCTGACTTCTCAACCATTGCAGCACCACTAACTGATTTAACTAAAAAGTCAGCTTTAAATAAGGTTAACTGGACCACGGAGACGGAGGCAGCGCCCGTGAGATCAGTAAAATATTGTGTAGTGAACCAGTATTAACGGTACCTGATTTTGCAAATAAATTTATCTTGCAGACAGATGCGTCTGAAATAGGACTAGGAGCAGTACTGTCGCAGATAAAGAATGGTGTAGAGCACCCAGTCATGTATTTAAGCAGGAAGCTCATGCCTAGAGAGACTCGTTATGCAGTAGTGGAAAAGGAGTGCTTGGCTGTGAAGTGGGCAATTGAGTCCTTAAAGTACTATTTGTTAGGACGAGAATTCATCTTAGTCACTGATCACTCGCCGCTGAAATGGATGAAGGAAAATAAAGAACGGAACGCGAGAGTGACTAGATGGTTTCTAGCTTTACAGCCTTACAAATTCACAATTGAACATCGTAGTGGTAAGCAGAATGCCAATGCTGATGGCCTCTCTAGAATACATTGTTGGGGTAGTAAGGTCGCTCGAACCGGTAGGTTAGAGCTGAGTGGGAGGATATGTAGAAGGAATGAGGTATACAGAGGGTACAATAAAGTAAATGAAGTAAAAAGAACGGTTGTACCAAAACGAAAACGCTGTATAAATGGGATGTATTAAGAAGAATGTGTTGCTGGTTGTTTTAAATCCTGCTGTGAGAAGTAAGGGATAGAGTGAACTACAGAACCCATAATCATTAGCGTGACCAGCCAATGCATACTGGGTAATTAGCGCAGGTTTAAATTGACTGGCAAGCTAATGAGAGGGGGGGGGTCGAGAGAACGGTGGAGAGTTCCGTGTTGATTGTAGAGACGCGAAAATCTACAATATTAAATTTGTTGAAGTAGTTGGAGACGGCGTACGGTGGAAGATTTAAATTGAACAACGGACAGTTCAGTTTATGAAGAAGGAAAGCTGTAAGCCTTCTTTTATTAACCTGAAGAGGCACTTCGATTTATAAAAAACAACCAGCAATTGAAACGTCTTTTTAAGTTGGACGGCACAGAGGCTTAAAGAAAGGGTATGTAAACCCAGGTTTTGCATTGTTATTCATTCGCTGTTACCAGACAGACAGCCTGTGTTAATGTGTACAGGAACTGGCGTTCTTGTGGGACTGACTGATTGTTAAGATTCTTGCGGTGCACTAACAACACCGAGGACGCTGCTGGGAAGTACCACACTGCTTGTGCACACAGAAAGCGCGTCTGTTCTTGTGAGACGGAAGTAACAGCGTGTTTAATTATTTTACTCAACGGAGTGGATTTACAATGCATATAAGTCAGTGACTGTTATACCTCTGAGCTATGGGGAACAAAGGCTGAGAGGAGAGAGATTGGCACACGGTGTACAGTGGAAGAAAAACACCGTGTGCTTTATTTGAAGTACTGTTTTATTAGTTGTTAGGATTGGTCTCTGGACGGTATACTTTTTAACTTTAAGACCTGCAGCATATAAAGGACTTCCCACCAAGTACCAGGAGGGGCAGTCGTACACCCTGCAGTACAGGACCTCTGTAACCCAGGAGCAGCAGAGCGGAACCAACGTACTCGCTGGAGGAGGGGTGGCCTGTCTGTGCACTGCCTCTAGAGGGGACTGGAGGAACTGTATGCAACGCAGGAATAAAGTAACTGTGGTTTATAAGGGTTGGGAGTGCCCACTAGAAAGCTGAACCTACTCACCTTGCAGTTCCACGCCAGGAGGTTTAAGTGGATGGTGAGCGACGGACCTGAGACAATCCTGAACTTTATTACGTGTATGATTTACTCCCTCAAGACTACAGGGACACTCTATGTTGTGTTGTGGATAACGCAGAAAGAGCAGCAGCACAATAAAAGTTACTGTAGTTTTGCATTTCCTGTGTGGCGCCCATCTGTTCACCCTGTTCTACACCTTCTGGCTATCCTACATTACGTAACTAATACCAACCGGGTTACAATATATATTTTTTTATTGTTTCCCCTCAAGAGCGCCCGTGGGGGCTGGGGGGTTGGTTATATTGATAATGAGATTAAAATGATTAGAAATGAAAACCAGCATAAAATATTTCAGAGCTAGTTTTTCCTTTAAGTCTGTATTTCAAATAGGTTTATTTGTAGCTTTTATTGTTGTTGTGGACTACTTGGCTGTCACTGTAGTTGCTGTTCTGTCTCCATGGCAGCATGCTGTGTTTATTCATTTTTAAAAAAGGGAAACTCAGGAAAGAACAGAAATGCAGCACTGTGACTGAAACACTTCACAGCATGTTGATGCAGAGTCGTTATCAGCTTGAGATGAGATGTCGGTGTGTTTCAGTCGTGCGTACCATATGAAAGATTTCTGGGGGCGCGCCTGGATATACAGTACATACATTTTTTTTTTATTGTTTTAACTGGCGAGCGAACGAGTGTAAGGCATTGCAAAACAATACGGTAGGGGCGGTGCTATGATGCGCTATAAACAGATATGTTATGATTTGATTGTGGTGCTAAACTGTAAGATTGCACTGTGTCTACGAATTTGGGACAAATGTCGTCCCGGAGACATTAAGGCCGGGACCGGGACTTGATCTTTACATTTGGGGACTGTCCCGCCCAATTAGGGATGGGTGGTCACCCTATGTGATGCACTGCCATTAGATTCTGTCCCATTTGGTGAGACGAGATAAGGTTAAAAACTCTATAACCATGAATGTAGACGAGCCTGGCTCTTTTGCATAGTGGTTAAGATGCTTGCCTGCTGTGTGCAAGGTTGTTGATTGCACAATGCACAAGGTTCAAGTTACATAATTTTTTATAAGTCAGATATAAATTACGGTATTTATATATACCAAACTGAAATGTAAAGTAAATGTAAATAACACTTCTTGTTACTTCATTATTATAATGTACAAAATCTACATAGTTCTGTATATTCATATTTAATAATTAAATGTCATATTATACTGTACATACAGTATGCCCAACCTTACAGCAATGGCTTGTCCTGTATTTTCATTTTTTTAAATGTCTTTGTAGTCCTTTTCTGGTTTATTATACAATTATAAAGCTTAGCTAAAGTCAATATGAGTTTCACAGTCATATTTCATGAATGTCAGGTGTCTCCTTCAATGAATATCATTGATCACCTTCATTGTTAATACACGTAAAAAAGGGTCAAATTGAAATGATTTAGATTCTGAAATCAATGCATCAATGTTGGTTTCAGTTCAGCTCCTCCTACATGGCACAAGGCAGCCCCAGCTCAAAGGAGGAAGCTGGTAGTCAACGAGGTGCAAAAGCAGGAGGAGAGGATGAGGTGTATAAAGGCCATTTCCCAGGCCAAGCAGGGAGAATGGATGAGATGGGAGAGTGTGGAACAACGCAAGATTGGCTGGCAAGACCTATGGTCAATGGAACAGAGCAGGATCAGTTTCCTCATCAGGTCAACATATGATGTTCTCCCATCACCACAGAACCTAAACCTCTGGGTAGGAGAGGATCCCTCATGTCCTTTGTGTTCATCACCTGCAACATTAAGGCACATTTTGACAGGATGTAAGGTGGCTCTTAGCCAAGGACGGTTTACTTGGTGCCATGACCAGGTGCTGCGATGTTTGGCCTTAGCATTGGAAGACAAGCGTAACATGACCAATAAGTTGCCACCAGTTCCATCAAAACATTACACACAAAAGACAACATTCCTCCACCCAGGAGAGCAACCACCAAGAAAAGGTGTTAAAACCAATCCTCGCCCAGGACAACTGGAAGCTGCTAGAGACTGGAAAATGCTGGCAGATGTTGGTCAACGGCTTATTTTTCCACCTGAGATTGCCACCACTAACCTTCGACCAGATATTGTCTTGTGGTCTGGATCCGCCCGCCTTGTTCACCTGGTAGAGTTAACAGTGCCATGGGAGGATGCTGTAGATGAGGCGTATGAGAGGAAGAGACTGCGGTATGCTCAACTAGCCACTGAAGCGGAACAGCGAGGATGGAGAGTTCGGGTTTACCCAGTGGAAGTGGGTTGTCGAGGATTTGTGGCACACTCTACAACCCGGTTTCTCAGAGACGTCGGATTCAGTGGCCAAGAGTTGCGTCGCACAGTGAAGAACTTATCTGAAGCAGCAGAGAGGAGCAGCAACTGGCTGTGGTTGAGACGGAAAGATTCTGGCTGGGGATCTCAAGCACAATAAAAGAAAGAAACGCTGATGTACAGGTAAGTAAGCTGGGCTGAGTTGAGTGGGGGACGGGGGGTGATGCTGGGACGCCAGAATCACCGTCGAGCCCTCTTGAGGTGTCGTGGGCTAGTCGACGAAACACTGAGGATGGAAGGTGCCCACTTGAAAACCCCAGCGATGTACCCTACTTAGCTCAATCCAGACGGTTGTCATGCTGATGCGCTGGGAGGCCGCACTTTGGTTGATCCCGGGCCAGCATCGCGGCCGTCGTGTGTGCTGATGCGCCAGGGAGGCAAAATAAGCTGATCCCTGGAGCCAGCATTACACTTCAGCCATTAACACCAGACAGAAGGATATCTACATCATCATATGGAAGGAAACGTAAATGGATGGAGACACATATGGATCACATTAGTTTACTGTAAAGCTACGTCTTAGTTGGTGCTTATCTTGGCGAGAGCCGAGTTCAAATCAGCATGAAGTTTTAACATCTACTCTCGTGTAATGGAAATCACAATTACGGACTTGGTGGCAAGGTACAATAGGTAATGTAAATGTTTGTAGAATTCATTTGTGCCGGACATTTGTATGTTAAAATTGGATAAGAAACGGATACAGTGTGTAATGGCCTTTGGGAGTGACTGTAAGTAGTGATATTGAATGCCATACCCATTTTGGAGGGTCGTTCAGTATTGGTAATATTTGGGCTACCACTATTCAGGGATACAAATGTATACAACTGCAACAATGTATTAATGCATCCCAAAACCTGTTGAAGTATACTGTATATGAAATTCATTACATTGTGCTTGTGTAACCCTCCTGTGCCTCAGTCGCATCTCAGCAGAAAAATGGTTTATTGATAGGACAACAAACACTGGGTAATAAATAATGCACATCTTAGATCAGAGCAGGCTTTGGGATAATTTGTAGTGGTGAATATCAGACCGGAATATCAGCAGGTAAATCGATATTTCATTAAACGCTAAAATCAATAACTTTTTTCTCCAGGAAAGAAAGAGATTTTAGGCCATGGTCCAAAGAGAGACTGCTCTTCTCATACTGGTCTGTGGCAGACAAACTCTAATTTGTATCACATGAATATACCGGATTCTGCCGAGTCAGCGCCCCTGTTTGAACGATCGCCCACCCCAACTTTCAGCTGAAAGTCAAATTTTCACCATTCATTTCCGGTTTTTAATAACCATGCGCAAATAATGCCTGAGGGGAAATATCGTGGCTCATGTGAATAGAAAAAACTGCCAAGAAGTAGTTGCTCTGTGCACTAGTGATTCAGGGTTAGGCTTATCTTCTGCTCAGATAATGAAGACATGGAATTTGGCAGTTTCAGATGATACAGACTCCGCAGTCTGATTGATTACGCTTTCCTGTTGTTATGCTACAATCCATATTTTGGATTTTTTTTAGACACTGCAACAGCTTGTAACTCAGGCATTTTTTTGTATTGAACATTTTAATGCTATAGTGCTACTTTGGATGCTATATTAATGTATTATTTTGTGTTGTGTTTTTATTGTGTTTTCATGCTGGACACTCCAATTTCTTACTTACAGAGATTATGTAAAGCCATTTATTTTAGTGGACTGTAAATTTCACGTGTTTATATATTTTTTTAAATGTAGCAACTTTTATTTTTATCGTTTTTCATGATGTGGCTTTGCACTGGACACTGTAGCTTTAAAGTTTAATGTTTGTTTTGTGAAAAGATTTGAAATGACAAAACAGTGGACATACTGCAGCAGCTTTGAATTATATTTCACCAGTTATTAAATATGTTAACTGCACTTCTTGATCCTTTATCGTGACTGTGTGCTGTACTCTAAGTGTTTCATACATTTTACTTGTTATAAAAGAGAAATGTTAGCTTGGGAACCATGAGCATTTTAAAAAAAAAAATCGTAACCATATTTAGCCTTGCCCACTCAGTGAGAATGTCGTGTAGCTTCATTTTCTGTCTATCATGGCTAAGAAATGTGTTTCTGAATTGTACAGTATTGTGACGAGGTAAAGCAATCTTATACTACAATTCGACCTCCCAACCACCAGGGGGCTGTGAGCCAACCTCGAGGCTTTCAACAGAGAGGGCGTGACGCGGAAGTTCCGGCTTTTGGGCGGGAGTGCCAAAAGAGCGGTCGCCACCTTTGTTGGGGGCAGCAATAGGAGAATGTGCTGGAAAACTCCAGAATCAGCAGGCAATTTAAATATCAATCGCTGATTGGTGTTCCGCTGATTTGGGGGGTGTTCCAAGTCACATAAAAGGGCTGTGGTTGCAACACTCGGGGTTGGTCCATGGGAACGCGTAGGTCTCGCACAAAAAGGGAAACAACCACAATACCAGCAGAGGTGGAATCTTTTCTTTACAGAACCGGAAAACCTGGCATGAGGAAAGGATCCGGAAGCCAGACAAGGGCCTAAAGAAGGAGATATTCGGAAGACCTCTGGCTGTTTAATTTAGTTAACATTTCCCTTATATCGCATGTTTATGTAAATCTGAGTTAGTTACCCCGATACCATTGCTGGTAGAGGGGAGTTTTGTTTTGTTATCATTTTTGGTTTAAATAATAAACCTGGAACTATCTCCACGGAGGAGTAAATTGTGACTCTGCTAGTCTTTCTTGACGGCCATCCTGTAACACGTGGTGTCTTCGTGGGATAAGAATCCAAAATGGACCCGAGGACCATCCTACAGCTGTTCAAGGAGCAGACACAGCAGCAGGAGGAGCGGGAAGCCAGACGCTCAGAGCAGTTGGTTAACTTCTTAGAGAGTCTGGTAAAACAGATGATGGCGTCCTCAGCCTCGGTGGAAGAGGCAACCCAACTCAAGATGTCCCAGCCGAAACTACAGAAGATGACACCAGAGGATGACCCAGAGGCATTCCTGGTGACCTTTGAGCGTGTGGCCGAAGCAGCACAATGGCCCACCACCACCTGGGCCACTAAACTGGCCCCCTGTCTCACAGGAGAGGCACAGGCTGCTTATCGGGCCATGTCAAGCCAGGATGCCCTGGATTATTCTAAAATCAAGACAGCCATCCTCCAACGGCTGGGCATCTCGGAGGAGACGTTTCGGCGCCACTTCCGCACCTATCGAAGACCAGAGGGGACGCTGCTGCGGGCAGCCGGATCTTATATATGGGATCAGTGCTCCCGCTGGCTGCGTCCTGAAGAGAGGACTGCCAGGGAGGTGGCAGAACTGGTGGCGGTGGTACAATTCACAGCTATTCTCACATAAGGAAACAATGAATGGGTCCGTCGTCACCACCCCACCACCCTGGACAAGGCCATCTCCCTGGCAGAGGCCTATGAAGATGCTGCCCCAACATCACTGAGACCTCCTGCTGAAAAGCTAACTTTGCAGTCTGGTCCCAGAACAGCCACTTGGACCAACCAATCCAACCAACGAGGTAAGCTAAGAGGGCCCAGCTCGCCTCCCAGACACTGGGGACCGCAGCTGGAGCCCCGGTGGGTAACAGAGAAAAACCCTAACCTGTTAGGTTATGGCCAACGGGACAAAGCTCTAGATACTCCCTCTCATTCACAGCCCTCTGAGCCCCAGTGTTACTGCTGTAATACTCCAGGTCATTTAGTACGTGACTGTACAGTGATGGAGGTGGACAGCGCAGTCAAGACCTGGGCCCCCACAGCAGGTAAGGGAACTGGGGTAGGTTGGGAGGGCCCTTATTGCCTTAATGTACAGGTCGGGAAAAAGAGAACCTACGCTTTAGTGGACTCTGGGTGCGCACAAACGCTTATTCGGCATGAAGTCTTGAAGGGTGTGACCTGGGAGCCAGTGGACAAAGTGGCTATCTCTTGTATTCACGGGGAAACTAGGTTACACCCAACAACTAAAGTTAGGATCACAGCAGGTGGTCACACAGCCCACGTTAAAGTGGCTGTGGCAAAAGCGTTGCCGCATCCTGTGTTGTTGGGGAGAGATTGGCCCTTCTTTAATTCAGTTTTGAGTAAGGAAGTGGCTACAGTATCAACACAATTGCATGGTAAGGAGAGGGAGGAAGTAATTGGTGACATTTTTCCCCTCCAAGCCGACCTGTTTAACACCCAGTTTCACCCTCGAAAAACACGCCGTGAGCGTCGGACGGAATGCTATGAAGGTACATTAACGCAAGTGGGGGGGAGAACTGAGGGGCTGGTAAGCCAATGTGCCAAACGACCGAGTAAAGGGATTGCCATTCAGTGTGACCTGGGGGGTGGAGTTACTAGTCATGGAGGAACGATAGAATCTACTCCTCCTCTCAATGTACCTGAATTGTGGAGTAGAGATATTGATTTGGCCTGGGAACAACAGAATGATCCCTCTTTAAAATATGCCCGAGAACAAGTCAGGTCTATTGAGGGGAAGGATTTAAATGACAATCGAGCTGAGACATTTCCTCACTTTGTGATGGCTGGGCACTTACTCTACCGAGGAGAGGGTATTACCCAGTTAGTGGTTCCTGGACCTTTTCGAGCCGAAGTCATGCGATTAGCGCATGACTTACCTTTTCCGGTCATCTAGAGGTCGAAAAGACTCAGGAGCGCATCTTGGCACGGTTTTATTGGCCAGGGCTCCACACACAGGTAAAGAGATTTGTTTCAGCATGTCCAGATTGTCAATTAGCAGCCCCGAAGCGAGTTCGCCCCTCCCCTTTGGTCCCACTACCAATCATTTCTACGCCGTTTGAGCGCATTGGTGTAGATTTGGTGGGCCCTCTGGAAGTAAGTGACACTGGGTACCGGTACATTTTAGTGGTGGTAGATTACGCTACCAGATACCCAGAGGCTATTCCGTTACGCACTATGCACTCCAGGACTATAGCTGAAGAATTGGCTAAGATTTTCTCGAGGGTAGGAATCCCTAAAGAAATCCTGACTGATCGGGGCACTAGTTTCATGTCAGACTGCATACAGCAGCTCTGTAAATTGCTCAAAATTCACTCTATCAAGACCTCTGTTTATCATCCTCAGACGGATGGGCTGGTGGAGCAGTTTAAATCAGACCCTGAAGCAGATGCTACGCCGGTTTGTAGATCAAGAGAAAAGAAATTGGGCTAAGCTTCTTCCTTACCTTCTTTTTGCGGTTCGAGAGGTTCCCCAGTCCTCAACGGGTTTCTCCCTGTTTGAGATACTGTACGGTCATCAACCAAGGGGGAATCCTTGACCTCATAAGAGAAGGTTGGGAAGATTCATCAAACTCTTCCAAAAATGTAGTCAAGTATGTGTTACAATTATGAGACCGCCTGGGTTTGATCGGTCAATTGGCACAAGAAAATCTCAAAACGGCGCAGCAGAAAGAAGAACAAAATTACAATAAAAATGCTAGAATGCGAACTTTTCGGCCTGGAGACAAGGTGTTATTGTTGCTTCCAACATCGGAATCGAAGCTGTTTGCTAAATGGCAGGGTCCATTTGAGGTAATTCGAGCAATTGGACCAGTTAATTACGAAATACGGCAACCTGGGCGTCGCAAAGAACACCATATTTATCATATTTATCATATGAGGAGGACTTTGGACCCAATGTTGAGCCACTAGAGACCGCCGTCATTCAGATGGGAGAGCAATTAACCCCTAATCAGCAACAAGAATTAAAACTCCTCATTCAACAGTTTGGTGACGTGTTTTCTAAGGTGCCCGGTAGAACACATGTAATAAAACATGCTGTCATTACGCCTCCAGGTTCCAGGGTCAGACTGCGAGCCTTCCGAATCCCAGAGAGCCAGAGGGAGGCCATAAAGGCAGAAGTGGAGAGTATGCTTAAGCTCGGGGTAATTTAACCTTCACGGAGTGAATGGTGCAGCCCAATTGTGCCAGTTAAAAAACCTGATGGCACTCTGAGGTTGTGCGTTGAGTTCCGGAGGGTAAATGCTATTTCGAAGTTTGATGCATAACCCATGCCACGGGTCGATGAACTTCTGCAACGGTTGGGACAGGCTCGCTTTATCTCAACTCTGGACTTAACAAAGGGCTATTGGCAGATTCAGCTGACCGAGGAGTCTAAAGAAAAGACGGCATTCGTTACCCCCCAGGGTCTTTTCCAATTTTGCACTATGCCGTTTGGTCTTCACAACTGCCCCCGCAACCTTTCAGAGATTGATGGACAGGGTGTTGTCCCCACATCGATTGTATGCTGCGGCATATATCGATGATGTAGTGATTTATAGTTCTACCTGGAAAGAACATACTGATAGGTTGAAAGCCATTCTACAATCTCTGAGAGCAACGGGGCTTACTGCAAACATGGCGAAGTGCACCTTTGGAAAAGAAGAGACAAAATATTTAGGATTCATCATGGGCAAAAGTAAAATCAAGCCCGCTTGTGTCTAAAGTCCAGGCTTTATTAGACAGATCGGCTCCTACCACCAAAGCCACTGATGGGTCTGGCTGGATACTACCGCAGATTTATAAAAGATTATTCCACCACAGCCGCACCTCTCACTGACTTACTGAAAAAGAATGCTCCAAACAAAGTCAAATGGAGTGCAGAGTGCCAGAGTGCCTTCCAATCTATTAAAACAAGTCTCACTCAGGCTCCAGCACTTATTACACCGGATTTTAGCAAGGAATTCATCCTTCAAACCGATGCTTCAGAGGTAGGTTTGGGGGCTGTTTTGTCTCAGGAGAAAGAGGGGATAGAACATCCGATTCTGTTCATTAGCCGCAAACTACAGCCTAGGGAGACCAGATACTCTGTAACAGAGAAAGAGTGCTTGGCAATAAAATGGGCATCATTAAGATATTATCTCCTGGGACGTCACTTTACACTCGTCACAGATCACTCCCCGCTAAAGTGGTTGGATACCAGGACAAGAATGCCAGGGTAACGTGGTGGTACCTGGCATTACAGCCTTTCTCCTTTGATCTTAAACACCGACCGGGTAAGTTACACCAAAATGCAGACTATTTTTCCCGGGAGGGTGGTCAATTGGGGCGGTTAGGTGAATCCGAGTGTTCCTTTGGCTTCATTCTAAGGGGGGGAGTATGTGACGAGGTAAAGCGATCTTATGCTAAAATTCGACCTCCCAACAACCAGGGGGCTGTGAGCCAACCTCGAGGCTTTCAACAGAGAGGGCGTGACGCGGAAGTTCCGGCTTTTGGGCGGAAGTCCCAAAAGAGTGGTCACCATATTTGTTGGGGGCAGCAATAAGAGAATGTGCTGGAAAACTCCAGAATCAGCAGGCAATTTAAATATCAATCGCTGATTGGTGTTCCAAGTCACATAAAAGGGCTCTGGTTGCAACACTCGGGGTTGGTCCATGGGAATGCGTAGGTCTCGCACAAAAAGGGAAATAACCACAATACCAGCAGAGGTGGAATCTTTTCTTTACAGAACCGGAAAACCTGGCATGAGGAAAGGATCCGGAAGCCAGACGAGGGCCAAAAGAAGGAGATATTCGGAAGACCTCTGGCTGTTTAATTTAGTTAACATTTCCCTTATATCGCATGTTTATGTAAATTTGAGTTAGTTACCCCGATACCATTGCTGGTAGAGGGGAGTTTTGTTTTATCATTTTTGGTTTAAATAATAAACCTGGAACTATCTCCACGGAGGAGTAAATTGTGACTCTGCTAGTCTTTCTTGACGGCCATCCTGTAACAAGTATATTACAGTATTTGTATCTCATAGGACCTAATACTTATTAAGATAATTTCCTTCAAGATAGTGAAAGAATAAAAATTGGTCTGACAGCTTCACTTATTTATATATATATTGTAGCAGGGTGGTAGGAGAGAGCCCTGCACATATAAAAGGGGGCAGGGCAAAGCCCTGCTTGAATATGTGTTTATTTATCACAGGTGAAATGTATGGGTGGTTTATTATTTAAAAGAGAATGTATTGTTTGTTAAGAACGGGTACATATTTGTATGTAAAAACAAGTGTGTTTTTTTATTGTTGGTATGATTTGAATGTAGTTTGTGTTTATTTAAAAACATGCAGTTTTATTCTTGTTTGGTTTAAATGGGGTCTGGCAGATGCGATGGTAGCAGCTCTTATCTGCCAGACATCTCGTGAGAATGTGGCTGGTACCGTTTATTGAATTATTGTTTGAGTGGTGTAATTATTGTTAAAGTACACTGGTATATAAACCAGAATGTTTTACCCCCAATTTTCTCCCCAATTTGGAATGTCCAATTATTTTTTCTCCTCACCGCAGCACTTCCCCACACAGCTCAGGAGATTCAAATGTTCAGTGGGCCTCCTCCAATCCTACAACCAAGCCAGCTTCTTCTTTTACACCCAGGAACTCGAGAGTCAGTGAGCTACCGGCCTCTAAAGGACTAAGGCCAGCCCTGCAGGTGTCCGCTCTGAGCTCAGCAGGGTTCGCTGTGGTGTGATGAAGAGTTTTGCCTCCCTAACCCACAGAACAGAGCCAATGCAACTCTCCCTTCGGAATCTCCAGTGAAGACCGGCTACTCTGCAGCCAGGATGCGAACCTGTGCTGTATGACTAACCCTGCACACCATGTGGCTGCGCTTTCAACCCGGGATCCCCTTCACTTGTTTTTTAAATGTATTGCTTGCATTATCATTTTTGTTTTATTTTTCATAAGGACTTTTTAAAATGTTAAGTAAATGTACTGGGAACCATAACAAAGTTCCATTCTTACTTCAATAATTTTTCATACATAAATAACATAGATTTCAATCAATATTCCTGTGGCAAAGTGGCTGGTAAGGGGAACAGGTGTAGCGGTGATGCGATGCAGGAGTGACAGGCAGACAACGGTAATTTAGTGAATAAGTGTTTATTGTGCCGTTTCCAGGTCTGGCGACCGTCAAATAATAAATCCCCGGCAGTACACAACAATGTAAAGCGCGGGGAGCGTGAATAATACAACACAGTCCTGAACAGAAAACAAAGGCACGGTCACCAGTCCTGGGTGAATTCAAACGTGCAGGTGCTCTGTGCAGTGGTGCTCTGGATAGTGCTTTCGTGGCGACAGCTCCGGAGGTGTGCTTTAACTGTCTAGTGGTGCGATAAAGACAGACAATTACAGACAGACAGAAATAACACACAACACGTAACACTTATTTCTCTCTTATATTTCTGAGAGCTCCTCTCTCAGTCCTTCTCTCCTAACGTTAACCCAAACGAAGGAAAAGAACAGCGTTACCCTGGCCCCTATATGTAATCCCAAGATGATATCTAGGGTAAACGGTTGCAGCTGCCTTATTACTTGCAGCTGCCCCTCGTTTACCTGTCAAATCAATACGGTCTTACAACAGAGTCTCGCTTCTTTCCAGGCTGGCCCACTTCCCGGTCCCGGAAACGAACTGTCAGGCCAGCCCTTCCAGATACTTCTCCTCCCGTTCTTTAGCGCCCTCACAGGTTGGGAGGAAGATTTATCACCAGAACTCATTGTATTTCTGTCACAATTCCTTACTACATGCATTTCGTCAGATGTATCTAGAGCATAAATTAAACAGAATTTTAAAGTAACATTTAATACATCTTCTACTTGCTATTAGAGACCTGCTGAGGAGCAATCAGGAAATGTTAATTTATTTTTCTATTGCAGTTTGATAAGGAATAATTTGGTTGGTTAAGTTATAGAGATGAGGTGCCTTGGGCCCAGCAAGCCTTAATCTGGCACTGGTATCCTATATCATTTTTTAAAATTAAAATACTTTAAAAAAACTGCACATATGAGATCCATTGAACATTTGTTTTATCCCTCCCTTACCTTTTTACATTTGCCATAATTCTGTTGTTGTTTTGCTTTTTTCGAACTGCCTGTCATCTTGTAGACCTGTGTTGTTTTGTCATGTTATTTTGCTTCCTGGATTTGTGAAATCATGCAAAATTGTAAATCTACCTGCTTTTATGGTATAAGAGCAGGTGAAATTACCAAGTTGAAAGGTTGACATTCTGAATGATTGCGAACTTCATAAAACGGCAAGAATGGGGGAAAATATTTAGGCAGCAAAGCAACATCATTTACAGTATTGTAAATGGAATGCTTGTTCTTACATTTGCAGCATTATCACGGCAGCACTAAAACTCTTTTGGTTCTTTGCTTATTTTAATGATTAACAGTGCAGTAAATAATTAGGTTTGTTCAGCACAACCAAATGGGGGTGCAGTAATAATATTTCCAATGTTTATAAGAGGTAAGTATTTTTTAAGGATTGTTTTTCACTCCTTCATAAGAACATAAGAACATAAAAAAAGTTTACAAACGAGAGGAGGCCATTCAGCCCATCTTGCTCGTTTGGTTGTTAGTAGCGTTCAGTTTGAGAATTAATCTTTTATGCGGGACTTTGTCAAAAGCTTTCTGGAAATCTAAATAACCCATGTTGTATGCTTTGCAATTATCCATTGTCAATGTTGCATCCTCAAAAAAGTCAAGCAGGTTAGTTAGACACGATCTCCCTTTCCTAAAACCATGCTGACTGTCTCCCAGGATATTGTTACCATATAGGTAATTTTCTATTTTGGATCTTATTATAGTTTCCATAAGTTTACATATAATAGAAGTCAGGCTTATTGGTCTGTAGTTACCTGGTTCGGTTTTGTCTCCCTTTTTGTGGATCGATATTACGTTTGCAATTTTCCAGTCTGTCGGAACAACCCCTGTGTGATCTTGGTTAGCGGTTTGTAAATAACTTCTTTCATTTCTTTGAGTACTATTAGGAGGATCTCATCCGGCCCAGAGGATTTGTTTATTTTAAGAGCTCCTAGTCCCTTTAACATTTCTGCCTCTGTTATGCTAAAGTTATTTAAAATTGGATAGGAACAGGTCGACATGTCGGGCATGTTGTCCGTGTCCTCCTTTCTAAAACAGGGGAAAAGTAATCATTTAATATATTTGCTATTTTTTTCTTCATCTATGATTTTGCCATTTGTGTCTCTTAGACATTTAACCTCCTCTTTGAATGTTCTCTTGCTGTTATAATATTGGAAAAATATTTTGGAATTGGTTTTAGCCCCTTAGCAATATTGATTTCTATCTCTCTTGGCCTTTCTAACTTCCTTTTGACTTGTGTTTGCAGTTCCAAGTACTCTTTCTGTGTACTTTGTTTTTGGTCCTTTTAAACGCTTTGTAAAGTGCCTTTTTTCGCTGAATATTTTTTTTAATTGATCTATTAAACCATTTTGGCCATTTTGTTTTAGATTTAGATTTGTCTACTTTTGGGATGTAATTGTTTTGCGCCTCTAGTACTACATTTTTAAAAACAGCCATCCTTTTTTCTGTGGATGTTTTCTCTATTTTACTCCAATCTACTTCTGTTAGTCTCTGTTTCATACCTTCATAGTTTGCTTTTCTAAAATTGTAAACCTTAGCTTTAGTCATTACTTTTGGGGTTTTAAAAAATACTTCAAATGAGACCATGTTGTGGTCTGAGTTTGCCAATGGCTCTCTGACCTCTGTTTTAGTTATTTTGTCTTCGTTGTTTGAAAAGACTAAATAAAGGCATGCCTCCCCTCTAGTCGGTGCCTTGACAAATTGCGTTAGGAAGCAGTCATTTGTCATTTCCACCATTTCAATTTCGTCCGTCGTGCTCCCCACCGGGTTCTCCCATTTTATACGGGGGAAGTTGAAATCCCCCATTAGTATGGCTTCTCCTTTTCTACACGCATTTCGAATGTCATTGTATAACAGATTATTTTGCTCAGCGTCTGAATCTGGCGGTCTATAGCATGCTCCTATTATTATGCCCTTTGAATTTTTGTCCATTATTCTGACCCATATCGATTTGGCGTTGTTTTCTTTGTCCAGATTTAACACCTGGGCTTCAAGACTATTTCTTATGTATAGCGCTACCCCTCTGCCTCTTCTGTCCTGCCAGTCTCTCCTATACAGTGTGTACCCACTAATATTATATTCGTCTCCATCACTCTCAGACAACCAAGTTTCTGTAACACCTATCACATCGTAGTTACTTGTTAGTGCAGTAGCTTCAAGTTCTAACATTTTTTTTCTGAGACTTCTAGCATTAAGATAAATACATTTAATAGTTGTCTTACCTGAGTTGTCGCCCTTGTTTTGATGTGGTCTCCCTTCTGTTTTTTTGTTTTCTCCCCCCTTCCTTTAGTTTAAATACTTCTGGACCTCCTCAAGGATCCTTTCTCCGAGTAGATTGGTTCCCTTTCTGTTTAAGTGCAGTCCGTCCCACCTATATAGATAGTCCTTGTTGTAGAATGTGCTCCAATGTTCAAGAAAGGTGAAGCCTTCCTGTGTGCACCACAATTTCAGCCATGCATTTTGATTTTGTATTTCCAGCTGTCCATATGGTCCTTTGCAAAGTGCCGGCAGTATCCCAGAAAATACCACAGTTTTGGTCTTGTCTTTTAATTTCCTTCCTAGATCTCTGAATTTGTTTTGCAGGGATCTTGGCCTGTCTCTTCCAATGTTGTTTGTACCGATGTGGACGACTACTACCGGGTCGTCTCCTGTTCATTCTAGGAGCCTGTCCACGTTCTCAGTGATGTGTGTGACAGAGGCTCCTGGAAGGCAGCACACTGTTGTAGTAAGGGGGTCCAAACTGCGAACTGAACTTGCTGTGTTTCTCAATATGGAGTCCCCAACAATCATGACCTCCCTTCTTTTTGCTGCCTGGCCAGTACTGTTTATAGGGTCCTGGATGTTGTTCCTTTCATTCTCTTGATGTTGGTTTTGGTCATCTAAATGTTGAAGTGGCTCAAATTTGTTGGATGTCTGGATTTCTGGTGGTTGTGTTTGACGAAGTTTCTTTTTTTCCCTGCTTCTGCCTATCTGAACCCAGCTGTTTTGACTCTCTTCCATCTCCCTGGTGGCTTTCAGTCTGCTAGGGGTGCAGGCTTCCATGAATTGTGGGTGTGTCAGCTCCTCAAGCTCCATTTCTAACAGACTTACTCGTTGAAGCAAGTCCTGGATCGTGCGGCACTTTACACACACTTGGTTGAGCTCTGTTGGGTTTTCTCAGATTTCCCACATCATGCAGTTGTCACAGATTACAGGCTTGAAGACCATGTTTTATTTATTTATTTATTTATTTATTTATTTATGTTTTTTTGGAAGTTCAGTTTAGCTTCTGCAGCTGTCAACCTGCTTTCAAACTGCTTCTAACTGTGATGTACTTGTTCACTCGTACTTCTCCCACGCTGTCGGCTCACTCGCTGTCGCAGTGAACACTATCCTTTCAATATCCTTTCATGGCAGTTCTGTTTGCCAGTCAGTGTGGCAGTGTGAGAATATGGCTCTGCATTCTTGGGCTGGCAGTACATGGAGTGCACTCATCCCAGTGAAGCAGTTCCCTCCTAGATCCCCTTAGCCTGTCAGATCAGATCAGAAGCAGCCACGTGGCAGGGTAGCAGTGCCAGGGGCAGGGGCTTCTTGTTCCTTCGCTGTTGTCTGTCAGGGCCCCAGTGTGACAGTGCCCTTGTTTTGTGTTAATTATGAAATCACAGCAAATCATTTTTTTTATAATTCTGTTTATTCATTCTGAGGTTTTCACAAGCACACAGAATCAAATTCAAAACACTTGCAAATATATGGATCCATGCAGCACAGAAAACACCAAGATATACAAATCATAACTACATTAAAGGGAAAAAGAGAGAAAAGAGAAGAGAGAAAAGAGACTGTAGTAGAGACAGAAAAAGGCATGTCACGTTTTGCACCCAGAAGGCCATGTGGAGAGGTCAGGGAAGAGAGGGAAATCTGAGCTCTTCAAAGTGGGATAGGAAAGGCTGCCGGGCAGAGTAAAATTTGTCACTGGGTCTGCGGATTGTGAATTTAATTTTCTCCAAAGCATCTGCATGGTATCCCTAATCCAGTGGCCATAGAAAGGAGGGATGGTTACATTTTCAAAAAAAGCAGAGTATCATCCTTCAGAGAATCAGAAGTATAAAGATACAAATACAGTGTTTAATATTTGCGTGGTCGACAGCAACTCTGTTCATAATTAATCCGTTGCCGACTGATGTCTGGCAGAGACGAACTGCTAACAATCGCCCCTGCCAGACCACATCCAAACCAAACAATAACAAACCAAAACATCATTCTAAATAAACACAAAACAATCCATTTAAAGCATACTACATTGTGTTTTTAACTAAACACTGAATACCTTTTAAATCATAACACAAAATGAGCACATTAATAAGCAGGGCTTAGCCTTGCCCCCTATTTATGTGCAGGGCTCTGTTCTACCCTGCCACATATACCCCCCCTTGTGCGCAGCACACCTGGCCCCAACAACCACCTCCCCCCTTCATAGTCCTGGCCCAGGTGGGAGGTCCTTTAATGCCAACACTGGCAGTGGCCATGCTGACAGCGAACAGACTGGCTTCTCCAGCCAAGGCAGATCTTGCACTGGTGCGGTGCACTCCAGAAGTGGCGGTGGTGTGGGCAGTGGTAATGTGGGGCACCCTGGCGATAGCAGCGGCGCTGGGTACTCCAGACGTGGCGTTGGCACTGGCAGTGACCATGCTGCTCTCAGCGCGGGACACTCCGGCAGTGGCAGCGGTGCAGTGTACTCCGACAGGCGGTGCAGACTTTGCAGCCCTAGGCAGTACAGGCTTTGCAAACCTAGGCGGTGCAGGCTTTGCAGTCCTAAGCAGAGCAGGACAGGGCAGGAGCAGTCCCCTGGGAGAAGACGGCAGGTGCGAACCCTCGGGAGGCGATGACAGGTGCGGACTCTCGGGAGGCAACGGCAGGTGCGGACCCTCGCTGGGCTCTGGACATGTGGGCTTTCCCTTCTTGAGCTATGGATGCTCAGCCTCCCCCCTCTTGAGCGCTGGAGATGCAGGCTTACCCCTTTTGAGCTGTGGACGCTCTGGCTCCCCCCTGCTGGGAGCTGGATGTTCGGGCTCCCCCCTTCTGGGTGCTGGACACACCAGCTCCCCCTTCTGGGTGCTGGATACTCGGGCTCCCCCCTTCTGGGCGATGGACACTCGGGCTCCCCCCTTCTGGGCTCTGGACGCTCGGGCTCCCCCCTTCTGGGCGCTGGATGCTCGGGCTCCTCCCACTTGGGCGTTGGATGCTTGGCCATTGGGCGTGCGGGATCCTTCCGCCTGGGTGTTGGACGCTCAGGCTCCTCCCACTCCAGGTGCGTGTCTGTGTCCCATTCGGCCTCCAGGCAGCTGTCCTCCTGATGCCCATAGTGCAGGCAGTTTGTGCACCTCTCCTCGTCCTCCCACTCAGGCGCTGCGGATGGCAGTGGTTCCCTCTCTTGCTTTTTGTAGACCCAGTCCACGACATGGGTCATTTTCTCCACTGCTTCCATGAGCCCTGGATACCCTCTACTGATCCCTTTTAGCTGGATTTCAGGGTTCAGGCTGATGAAATCCAGGAGGATATCCAGATGGCTGCCCTTCAGCAGATGTCTCCCCTCTGTTCTCAGCCACAGGGGGGTAACTGGGGTCCCTCAGCCAGCCCTCATACCTCTCCATTCTTCACACAAAAAAACCCCAATCCTTTTCTTCTTCAAAAAAAAATGTGTACCCGCAGTACCTGCTCTGGCCTGGGTCCGTGGAAGCGCTATAATCTCACACTGGAACCACGTGTGACAGGTTGGCCGAGTAGTGACGTTCCCAGACCAGACAGATGACAGAGAGACACACAGGCAGGTACTATGGATGAAAGCACGCTGGTGCTACGTTTTTATTCCAAAAAAAAAAAAAATTTAAACAAAAACACTGCTCACAGAGCGAAATAAAAAGTTTAAACAAAAACAAATTTCAATTGTTATTAATTATTTTACTTTATTTTACTTTATTTTACTCTCCTTCTCTCTCCCGTTCTCTACTCACCGAACACCCAACCCCAAGTGAGTAAAACGTGCATATATATATATGTATATATATACTGTTGTGCCGGGAATCAATTACTAATTAATTATTCACTTGAATCCCAGCACGTGAACTGTGCAACCCCATGCTCACATATTAAATACTTTAAATGCACGTGAAGTGAAGTGCAATCCCGTGCCTAAATACAATTATACATTTTAAACACTCGTGCTCATTACCCACATTATATCCCGTGTACCAACTACAATACACCAACATTAACACACGCAACATACAACATAAAACACACAAATACACACAGGGGTGGGGCACATTGCCACAGTCATATATTGCTGGCATTGGTGGCAACCTGTTGGTCATGCTGCGCTTGTCTTCCAGTGCTAAGGCCAAACATCGCAGCACCTGGTCATGATGCCAAGTAAACCGTCCTTGGCTAAGACCCATCTTACATCCTGTCAAAATGTGTCTTAGTATAGCTGGCGATGAACACAATCTCTTACCCACAGATTAAGGTTCTGTGGTGATGGGATAACATCATATGTTGACCTGATGAGGAAACTGATCCTGTTCTGTTCCATTGTCCATAGATCTCGCCAGCCGATCTTGCATTGTTCCACACTCTCCCATCTCGTCCATTCTCCCTGCTTGGCATGGTAAACTGCTTTTAAGCACCTCATCCTCTCTTCCTGCTTTTGCACCTCATTGACTACCAGCTTCCTCTGTTAAGCTGGGGCTGCTTTGTGCCATGTAGGAGGAGCTGAACTGAGACCAAGGCCTTCTCTTCCATGCTGTACTTGCCCTATGATATCACCGATTTGAAGGGCAGCCTTTGCATCTTCCACAGCTTCCTTTGCCGTCCACTTTCTTCCAGTTTTCAACACAGATGCTGCCTCCCTCACAAATTCGGTGTGTGCCTCTACCAATGTAGTTTCCAATTGAACCTTGGCACACTTAAACTCCTGTTAGAGCTGAGACTGGCAGCTGCAGTATCCCTTTACCATACACTCCCACTCTGCTGAGGCAGCGTGGAACTCCTAACCATTTCCTGCCATATGAACTGATTAACGCTTCCAGCTTCTCTAATGTTGTCAAGGAAACCTAATACACAGTGAGTGGCCACAGAAGTCTTGGCAGTAGACCAAACTGAAAACACCAGAGTTTGCCCGGTAAAGCGCTGCTGTCTATGCTCTTCAACCCTTGCACTGCTTGTTGTCTCACTTCTCCCACACAAACTGTGTCCTTTTGGTCACCATCATACCATCTCCCCAGACTTTTTACAGGCTTCTCAGACACTGCTGGTATTGCCTAACCGTTAATGTAGAACCTCTTATCGACTACTTTACCTTTAATTATAGAGATGCTCCTTGACTTAGTGGGCTTGAATTGCATTCATGCCCATTCAATGTTATTGATTAGTTTGCCCAATAACCAATTAGTGCAGGCTACTGTTGTAGTCATGGTTGTCATGTTATCCATGTATGCTGTAATTGGTGGCAATCACATTCCAGAAGCCAATCGTTCTTCTCCATTACCCATTTTGACGCCCTAATAATTACTTCCATTGCCATGGTAAAAGCCAGTGGAGAAATGGTGCATCCTGCCATTATTCCAATTTCTAGATATTGCCATGTAGTGGTGAATTCTGAAGTTGAAAAACAAAATTGCTAATCTCCAAAGTAGGCTTTCACTAAGTTTGTTATATGTATATATGTATATGTATGTATCTGTGTATGTGTGTATGGATGTGTGTATGGATGTATCTGTATAGGTATGTATGCCAATCTGTGTTCAGAACTATACATGGACCACTTGGCTATACATATGTTAATACAAGCTAGTAATCTACCTCTCTTTAATATCTTGTACACTTTAATTATTACATGTGGACCCTTGTAGTTGTCACAATGTTTTCATCTCCCATCCATTCACGTGCACTTCAGCCCCTCTGTTTGGTAAAGAACGGATAGTGAGACACTCCCTCTGGCATTTCATGGGTTATATTGGTTGTTTTGTGTTCATTCTCTTCTCTTTTCCACACTTGTATATTTGGATCCTCATGTCACTATTTATAGTGTTTGTTTGTTTCTCCCATCATTTCTTCCTTTTCCCTCTTTTTTTGCACAATTTGGATATATATGAGTTTTTGGGTAAAGATAATAACTGTTACCTACGGTATTCCACAAAGAATTACTGATGTCCTAAACTACACTATCATAATATATGTATTATATCTGGATTCCAGCTCTAAGGCAGGCCTATATATTGTAAATAAGGTGCCATGACTCAAACTACAATGCTGATCTCTTGGAATGCACGAGGCATTAACACTCCCAGGTAAGAGAACCAAGAGTATTAATACTCTATGTAAACTCAAGGCAGATATACTACAAGAGACCCATCTGCTCTGGGAGACTGCTAAGGCATTTATTAGAGGAAGGATCATTGCATATGCATCCCACAAAAGAAAAAGGAAGATAAAGAAGATAAAGAACTGGAGAATAAGGTTAAAGATCTCCACCCCAAATATGCCAAATCACAAACAAATGACAATATTAAAAATCTACTGAAGGCAAAAATTTAATTTAACAATAAAATATCTGAAAAAACACAATTTATAAATCACTAGATTAAGACAAACTCAATTTGAAATAGGGGTCAAATCTGGTTGTGTACTTGTGAACCAGTTGAAACACAATTTAAAGAAATGAACCGTACCAAACAAAGATACTAAAGATAACACTGTGTAACAAATTTTTTTTTTTTTTTTTGGTTCCTGGGTAGTAAGTGTTATTTCCTAATTGCTTATGCCTCAAAAGTATAGAAAATGGCTATTATTCCCCAAAAACTTTGCTTTTGTGACCAGGACAGTGATATTTTGAAATTTACCTATTTTCCAGAACATTCCAGATAGATTCAGTGCTGAGTAAACTTGGAGTAACTTCTAGAACTCTCTAGAACTTTCCAGTAATATAAATAGTAGTATAAATACAGGGGCCTTAAGCCCACCAGTTCAGTTTAGTTCCAGCTGCCTAAGTGGATACATATCTGCATTTTTCTGAGATGGCATCAAGAAGCTGCAAGCATCCGGCAGACGATTTTGCTATGTCTGCGGCCAATTTATCAAGACAAGAGCAAAAAAGTACTCCCGTGGAAGCATCTGCTAAGATGTGTGAGGCCTACAAGGCATATTTCGGCATGCCTGTCGGGGATCAAGACAAACCCTGGGCACCTCATTTCACCCATGCGAGCACTGCAAAAAAACTCTGGAAGGTAAGATGGACAATTGTTGCTCGAATTTTATGTTATAAAATTTGTTAAAATTTTAAAATTGTAAAAGTTTTTAATTTTAAAATGTTTTACAATTTTCAATGTTATTGAAAAAATATATCATATATGAAAACGTTATAGAATCTCTTACACATTAGTCATGGGTGAAATAAATGTATTTTTGTAGGATGGTACAGAGGGGAAAAGAGAGCCATGAAGTTCGTTATCCCAAGAATTTGGCGGTAACCCACTGACCACTCAAGCAACTGCTACTTCTGCATGGTGGACCCTTCCAAACGTCGGACTGGCAAGAATGCACCTGCTATCACGTATCCGGACCTTCCTTCATCCATCGCCCCGGTGCCACACTGCCATGAGCTCCCCGTACCCACTCCTCCGGAGAGAGAGCAGCCATCTTTAGAAGAGAGCAGCAAGTCAGAGAGCGAGGAAGACGTTGTAGATCCAGATGACAATTTCAGAGGTGGAGCTGAGGAGAGAAACCCATACTACCCCAACCAAAAAGACTACTCACTTCTAAATCTTTTGTAGTCATTTTTGTATTACTTTAGTATAAATACATGTTAATTTGGATTCATATGTTGTTTTTTTCTGACTTTATGTGAACGAAAAGACACAAATTCGCCCGTTTTCTCATTGGAAATAGGTAAATTTCAAAATATCACTGTCCTGGTCACAAAAGTAAAGTTTGTGGGGAATAATAGCCATTTTCTATACTTTTGAGGCATAAGCAATTAGGAAATAACACTTACTACCCAGGAACAAAAATTGTGTTACATAGTGTAATTTAACTTCTGACCCTAAAGAAATTAACAATACCTTCAGAACATTCTACTCCAATCTTTATAATCCAGAGCACACAAACAACCTAGACGATATTACATTATTTTTAAGTAGATTAAAATTCCCTACATTAACAGAGCAAGAAGCAGGTTTACTTGATGTCCCTTTACCTATTGATGAGCTCCAACAAGCAGCACTCAGTATGCAAAATGGA
Source organism: Huso huso (assembly GCA_036884735.1). Taxonomy (NCBI): domain Eukaryota; kingdom Metazoa; phylum Chordata; class Actinopteri; order Acipenseriformes; family Acipenseridae; genus Huso; species Huso huso. The sequence goes on from CM072669.1 coordinate 27,645,300, forward strand.
TTCTGATGGTTGTCCTGCAGAATTCTATAAGCATTTCTGGTCACTAATCTCGGCTGTTTACATCAACATGATTAATCATTTAATTACAACATCACATATGCCACAATCTTTGAATACTGCCCTTACCTCACTAACATTTAAAAAGGAAAAAGACCCCTCCCTATGCTCTAGTTATCACCCCATATCCTTATTAAATGTGGACCTAAAAATATTTAGCAAATTTCTTGCATCACGATTAGAATCAGTAGTTTTATAGCATTTTATACACCCTGACCATACTGGTTTTATCAAAGGAATACATTCCTTGGGTAATACCAGACGCCTATTTAATAATAAATAATAATAATAATAATAATAAACTTTATTTGTTGAGCGCCTTTCATACCAAGAGGTTCAAGGCGCTTCACACACACTTACAAAAAGCAGTAATTACAAAAAATATTGTAAAAAGAATAATAAAAGACAATGTAATATAAAAAGATATAAAATAATATAAATGTATACACATATGTACATTTATATATATATATATATATATATATATATATATATATATATATATATATACATACATACATACATACATTATATATATATATATAAATTCAGTAGGCTAAATTATAAAGCCTTGATTTAAAAATTGCCACTGTGGGTGAACTTCTAACATGATTAGGCAGAGAATTCCAGTTGCGGAGCCCGAACACAGAAAGCAACCTCTCCTTTCCTTCTGAGCCTAACCCTTGGAACAGAGAGAAGGCCACTATCAGTTGACCTCAGCACATGCTGAGGCTGATAGGGGGACAACAACTCAGACAAGTAATCAGGTGCCAAACCATTCAGTGCTTTAAAGGTGAGCAAAAGGATTTTAAAATCAATTCTATATATTACTGGGAGCCAGTGCAAAGAAGCCAGAACTGGAGTTATATGAGCTCTCTTTTTTGTATTGGTGAGGACCCTTGCAGCTGCATTTTGCACAAGCTGTAGTTGTGATACAGCTTGGCATCTAAGTCCAGCAAACAGAGCATTACAGTAGTCCAGTCTCAAAGAAATAAAGGCACGGACTACTTTCTCTGCATCAGAAATAGACAGAAAAGATCTAATTTTGGCAGTATTTCTGAGACGGTAGAAACAAACTTTTATAATCTTTTTGATGTGTGACTCAAAACTTAGGTAGAGTCAAAAATAACACCCACATTTCTCACTTCAGATTTCAAATTAGGAGTTAAGAACATAAGAAAGTTTACAAACGAGAGGAGGCCATTCAGCCCATCTTGCTCGTTTGGTTGTTAGTAGCTTATTTATCCCAGAATCTCATCAAGCAGCTTCTTGATGGATCCCAGGGTGTCAGCTTCAACAACATTACTGGGGAGTTGGTTCCAGACCCTCGCAATTTTCTGTGTAAAAAAGTGCCTCCTATTTTCTGTTCTGAATGCCCCTTTATCTAATCTCCATTTGTGACCCCTGGTCCTTGTTTCTTTTTTCAGGTCAAAAAAGTCCCCTGGGTCGACATTGTCTATACCTTTTAGGATTTTGAATGTTTGAATCAGATCGCCGCGTAGTCTTCTTTGTTCAAGACTAAATAGATTCAATTCTTTTAGCCTGTCTGCATACAACATGCCTTTTAAACCCGGGATAACTCTGGTTGCTCTTCTTTGCACTCTTTCTAGAGCAGCAATATCCTTTTTGTAACGAGGTGACCAGAACTGAACACAATATTCTAGGTGAGGTTTTACTAATGCATTGTAAAGTTTTAACATTACTTCCCTTGATTTAAATTCAACACTTCTCACAATATATCCGAGCATCTTGTTGGCCTTTTTTATAGCTTCCCCACATTGTCTAGATGAAGACATTTCTGAGTCAACATAAACTCCTAGGTCTTTTTCATATAGTTCCCTTCTTCAATTTCAGTATCTCCCATATGATATTTATAATGCACATTTTTATTGCCTGCATGCAATACTTTACACTTTTCTCTATTAAATGTCATTTGCCATGTGTCTGCCCAGTTCTGAATGCTGTCTAGATCATTTTGAATGACCTTTGCTGCTGCAACAGTGTTTGCCACTCCTCCTATTTTTGTGTCGTCTGCAAATTTAACAAGTTTGCTTACTATACCAGAATCTAAATCATTAATGTAGATTAGGAACAGCAGATGACCTAATACTGATCCCTGTGGTACACCACTGGTTACCTCGCTCCATGTTGAGGTTTCTCCTCTAATCAGTACATTCTGTTTTCTACATGTTAACCACTCCCTAATCCATGTACATGCATTTCCTTGAATCCCTACTGTGTTCAGTTTGAGAACTAATCTTTTATGCGGTAACCCAAGTTTATTTTTGACAGGTCAAGTTGTTGCTGAGCACCCCTATCAAAACTTCTGTCTTATCAGAGTTAAGTTGCAGAACATTTTGGGACATCCAAGTCTTTATGTCAGTAAAACACTCCAGAAGGACTGATGTTGTAGTGATATCTCCTGGTTTCACTGAGATGTATAACTGTGTGTCAGCTGCTTAACAGTGCAAATTTACACCATGCTTACGAATAATCTGGCCTAGAGGTAGCATGTATAAAGAGAATAAAATTGGACCAAGGATAGAACCCTGAGGGACACCACCGTTGATATTTGCTAAAGGAGACACTGACTCCCCCAGTGAAACAAAAAACTATTAGAGAGGTAGGATCTAAACCAGTTTAGTACATTACCCGCCAGACCCACCCATCCCTTTAGACGGTCAATTAAAATGGAATGATCCACTGTATCAAATGGAGCACTAAGGTCCAAAAGAACCAGAATGGAAACAGAATTTGAATCTGCACTCATCAGTAAATAATGTGTTACTCTAACCAGGGCACTCTCTGTACTGTGATTAGAATGAAACCCAGATTGAAACATTTCAAGAATATTGTTTGAACACAAGAAAACATTAAGTTGTTAAGTACTATTTTTTCAAGGACCTTTGCTAAAAACAGGAGGTTTGAAATGGGTCTAAAGTTACTCAGAAGTGAGCTATCTAAGTTTGTTTTTTTAAGAAGGGGTTTAACCAGGGCAATTTTAAAAGAGAACAGAACTATTCCAATTTCAAGTGAACTATTTATAACACCATGTAACATTTTTTTTTTTTTTTTTTCCTGGGTAGTAAGTGTTATTTCCTAATTGCTTATGCCTCAAAAGTATAGAAAATGGCTATTATTCCCCAAAAACTTTGCTTTTGTGACCAGGACAGTGATATTTTGAAATTTACCTATTTTCCAGAACATTCCAGATAGAGTCAGTGCTGAGTAAACTTGGAGTAACTTCTAGAACTCTCTAGAACTTTCCAGTAATATAAATAGTAGTATAAATACAGGGGCCTTAAGCCCACCAGTTCAGTTTAGTTCCAGCTGCCTAAGTGGATACATATCTGCATTTTTCTGAGATGGCATCAAGAGGCTGCAAGCATCCGGCAGACGCATTTTGCTATGTCTGCGGCCAAATTATCAAGACAAGAGCGAAAAAGTACTCCGTGGAAGCATCTGCTAAGATGTGTGAGGCCTACAAGGCATATTTCGCATGCCTGTCGGGGATCAAGACAAACCCTGGGCACCTCATTTCACCTCACGAGCACTGCAGAAAAACTCTGGAAGGTAAGATGGACAATTGTTGCTCGAATTTTATGTTATAAAATTTGTTAAAATTTTAAAATTGTAAAAGTTTTTAATTTTAAAATGTTTTACAATTTTCAATGTTATTGAAAAAATATATCATATATGAAAAATGTTGCGAGAATCTCTTACACATTAGTCATGGGTGAAATAAATGTATTTTTTGTAGGATGGTACAGAGGGAAAAAGAGAGCCATGAAGTTCGCTATCCCAAGAATTTGGCGGAACCCACTGACCGCTCAAGCAACTGCTACTTCTGCATGGTGGACCCTTCCAAACGTCCGGACTGGCAAGAATGCACCTGCTATCACGTATCCGGACCTTCCTTCATCCATCGCCCGGTGCCACACTGCCATGAGCTCCCGCACCCACTCCTCCGGAGAGAGAGCAGCCATCTTTAGAAGAGAGCAGCAAGTCAGAGAGCGAGGAAGACGTTGTAGATCCAGATGACAATTTCAGAGGTGGAGCTGAGGAGAGAAACCCATACTACCCCAACCAAAAAGACCTCAACGACTTGATTAGAGATCTTGGTCTCACCAAGTCCAATGCCGAGCTTTTGACGTCTAGGCTCAAGCAGTGGAACTTGTTGGATGAAAGTGTGCAAGTCGCAGATCAGAGGAAGCGTCACCAACCTTTTTCCAGCTTCTTCACCCGTCAAGATGGGCTCTGCTTCTGCCACAATGTGACCAGTCTGTTCAAGGCAATCGGAATCGCCTGTAACCAGAATGAGTGGCGCCTCTTCATTGACAGCTCATCCAGGAGCCTCAAAGCCGTGCTGCTCCATAATGGTAACAAGTACCGTCTCTTCCCTGGCTCACTCGGTGCACCTCAAAGAGGATTACAACAGCGTCAAGACCTTGCTGGACGCCTTGAATTATGATGAGTACGGCTGGGAGGTCATAGGAGACTTCAAAATGGTGGCATTCCTGATGGGTCTCCAAGGCGGTTTTACCAAGTTTCCCTGCTATCTTTGCCTTTGGGACAGCAGGGACACCAAGGCGCACTACCACAGGCGGGACTGGCCACAGCAGACCGAGTTCTCTGTGGGGAGGAACAACATCAAGTGGGAGCCACTGGTGGACCCCCGGAAGGTGCTGATGCCACCACTGCACATCAAATTGGGCCTTATGAAACAATTTATCAGAGCTCTAGATAAGGAGTCGGCAGCCTTCAAGTACCTTCAAGACTTCTTCCCTAAGCTGTCTGAGGCAAAGGTCAAAGCCGGTGTCTTCGTTGGACCACAGATAAAGAAGATCCTGGAGTGCAATGAATTCCCCAAGAAGCTCACTAGTAAGGAGAAAGCGGCTTGGAACAGCTTTGTCGCAGTGGCTCGGGGCTTCCTGGGCAATCACAAGGCTGAAAACTATGTGGAGCTGGTTGAGACTCTGGTGAAGAACTACGGCACAATGGGCTGTAGGATGTCCCTCAAAGTCCATATCCTTGATGCTCATCTTGATAAATTCAAGGAGAACATGGGAGCGTACTCGGAGGAGCAAGGCGAGCGCTTCCACCAGGATATACTGGACTTTGAACGCCGCTACCATGGACAGTATAACGAGAACATGATGGGAGACTACATTTGGGGGGCTGATTCGTGAAAGTGATTTACAGTATAATCGTAAATCTCGAAAAACTACTCACTTCTAAATCTTTTGTAGTCATTTTTGTATTACTTTAGTATAAATACATGTTAATTTGGATTCATATGTTGTTTTTTTCTGACTTTATGTGAACGAAAAGACACAAATTTGCCCGTTTTCTCATTGGAAATAGGTAAATTTCAAAATATCACTGTCCTGGTCACAAAAGCAAAGTTTGTGGGGAATAATAGCCATTTTCTATACTTTTGAGGCATAAGCAATTAGGAAATAACACTTACTAACCAGGAACAAAAATTGTGTTACATAGTGTAATCATAAGAAGATCATTGCACAGGACACTAAAGATATCCTTCAGAAATCTAGTTGGAATTGGATCTAAAGTACTAGTTGCAGATTTCATCTGCATTACAGTCATGTTTAATTCCTCAGCAGTAATCAAAGCAAAAGATTCCAGCACTGTTTCCTCAAATCTCTCTGGGACACTTAAGTAAGGGCCATAAACTGGAATTTGATCCCTAATGGACTTTATTTAATTTTGAAAGTAATTAAGAAATTCTTCACACTTAGTTGAGACACTTCATTGTTACTAACAGGTGGTAAAGAAGGGTTTACCAGTTTATCTACTGTGGAAAAGAGCACCCTGGAATTATTTTTATTTTCCTCAATAAGATTAGAGAAATAAGCACGTCTTGCTGATCTTATAGCATTATTATACCTCAGTAAATAATCTTTCATAATATCATAATAAATATGTAATTCTGTCATCCTCCATTTACGTTCCATCTTACACTCTCTTTTCATTTGATGGATAGTACTGTTAATCCAAGGAGCTTTACGTTTAGAAGAGACTAATCTAGTCTTGACTGGAGCAACAGTATGAGAAGTAGTTGTGTACAGATAGTTATATCTGTCAACTAACTCATCAGTGGACAGGGACTGCAAAGGAGCTGCTGGCAGTGAAGTTATAATTTCAGATAACCTTTTTGCCGTTGAGGGATTAATTACACGACTTTTAATTAAACGAGCCACACACTTATCAGGTACAGGTACAGAAGATTCAAATGAAATACAAAAGTGATCAGAAGTAGTAAGATCAGTTATGGACGAAATATGAACACCTAAACCCTGAGTAATGACAAGATCTAAAGTGTGCCCACGGTTATGGGCCCTGACACATGCTGAGTGAAACCAAGAGAGTCTAGGATCCTTAGAAAGTCACAAGCCTTTGAATCATCTTCATTATCAATGTGTAAATTAAAATCTCCAAGAATAATAATCCTATCATAATTAGTAGATAATATAGACAAGTATTCCGCAAATTCTGATAGAAAACGCTGACAAGGTTTTGGTGGTCGATAAATGCTTACAATAAGAATTGGTGGGTGGCTAGTTAATATTAAAGTTAGAGATTCAAATGAAGAAAATTTTCATCAGCATTTATTTGTTTGCAGTTATACTCATTAAGAAAAATACTAGCTAGTCCGCCCCGTCTCCCTACCAAATGAGCCTTCTGGACAAAAGTATAATCTGAAGGAGAGGCTTCAATCAAGGTGATATTCTCATCCACACGAAGCCAAGTCTCAGTTAGAAATAAAAATCCAAGTCCATGCTGTGTAATAAAATCATTAATTAAAAAGGTTTTGTTAGCTAAGGAGCGAACATTAAGTAAAGTGATAGTTTACCGTCGCGGCTATCAGAGGTATAGTTGTAATGATAGGGACCTTAATAAGATTATTAACATTAATTATTGGGAGTGAGCTATGTTGCCTATGGCAGAAATGCCTGTGTTGTGGTTTGATAGTCCTAATAGGATTGATGGAAGGCAGCTCAGAAGCTACCGCAAAATAACTATTCTATCCAGATAAATATTTAGACACAGGAAAAAATCCAGGGTTAGAGACATGTAGTCAACAATTAGGACGGAAGTTAGTGAGGAAATGTTCTATGTTCTTCGCAAGTATGTGACAGCCTATCCTGCTAGGATGTAAGCCATCCTTCCTAAAAAACCTTGGTCTCTCCCAAAAGGTGTCCCAATTGTCAATAAAACCAATGCTCTCCACAGTGCACCAAGCATTTAACCAATTATTTAATGAAAACAATCTGCTAAAAGTTTCACATCAACTCCCCAGTAATGTTGTTGAAGCTGACACCCTGGGATCCTTCAAGAAGCTGCTTGATGAGATTCTGGGATCAATAAGCTACTAACAACCAAACGAGCAAGATGGGCTGAATGGCCTCCTCTCGTTTTTGTAAACTTTCTTATGTTCTTATGTTCTTACCCATAACAGGTAAGGGGCCTGAAATGATAGTTCTCTTGTCATGCTCTTTTAACTTTTGAACTAGTATTTTAAAATCTTTCTTGAGGATCTCAGACCTTGTATCATTGGTGCCGCAATGTAAAACCACTGTAGAAGCCTATTTGTGTTGTTCTATCAAATTATGTAATTGAAGGGTAATATCTTTGACTCTGGCCCCTGGGAAACATTTCACATTTAATTTCTTTGTATCAGTGAAGGCTCTATCAACATATTTAACAATAGAGTCCCCTACTAACAGAACTTCTTCCTGTTGCATAAGAGCATCAAATCTGTTCCTAATGTCAAGATTAGGGACAAGAGGAGCAGTCTTTAGCTTAGATCCCCTTCTCACAGTAACCCAGTCTTGATTATCACAGCGTGGAGAAAGAAAAGAAGTCCTTTGCTCCAACATCTCTGCAGGAGTCGAGGGTTAGCCCTGGCATCCAAGATAGAAACAGAGGGGCCAGGAACACCCATCATCTCAGTCTGACTTAAAGAAACACACCCTACCAGTCTATAAGTATTGAAGCTCTGTCCTCTATGAATTTCTCTGACTTTAAAATGTCCCTTAATATAGCTATATGTTCTTCTAAAGCAGCTACTTTAGCTAGAAGTTCCTGGTTGGAATTACATTTTTTATACGTAAAGTCATTCATAAACTCGACATGTCTAATCACAATGAACATTTTACACAAACTGCATTGGATTGCTTTCTTAGCATCATTATCAGAAGACATCTCAAGCAAAAATAAATAAAATAAATAAAACCGTCAAGAATATATAAAAATAACAAACAATTAGAAAGCACAACATAGCAGTTAAAAGTCTAAGGCTTACCTCTCTAAAAATGCCCAGCACCCTCTATTCTTAGATGCAGAGAAGGCCTTCGAAAGAGTGAACTGACCTTTCCTATTTGAAATACTAAATCACTTCGGGTTTGGTAGTAACTTTACTAATTGGATTAAAATCTTATATTCCTCCCAGGTTGCAGCCGTCATCACTAACGGTCTGATATCTAAGCCCTTTACTCTAGTCAGGGGCACAACACAAGGATGCCCATTATCCTTACTACTGTTCTCTCTTTTTACTGAACCTCTAGCAGCAACTGTTCATCAAGATAAGGGTATTCATGGAACTACATATCATAAAATTAGCCTCTATGCTGACAACATCCTACTCTTTCTTCAGCAACCAGAAGTATCTCTACCTACCGTCCTCAAACTTATAAACCACTATGGCCACCTTTCTGGTTATAATATTAACTGGACTAAATCTGAGGTTCTGCCTCTGAACAATTTTAGCTGGGTCTCACTCACTCAAAACCACCCTTTTAGATGGTCCTCAAAATGTTTCAGATATCTTGGAATACAAATCTCACCAAACCTAAAAAGAAATGTTTTACCTTAATCATACACAAGTTCTCAGAACCATTGCTGGCGATCTTGTCTCTAATGGCAGTGGTGAGATTGAATATTCTACTTAGGCTGAACTACTTATTTGCCATGATTCCAGTTTTCCTCAATGCCAGTTGGTTTACTACTCTCGATAGAACAGTTAATAAGTTATATTGGAAAAGTAATAAACCTTGAATTAAGCTAAGCACCCTCAAAAGAGATCGATTGGAAGGGGGCGTATCTGCTCCTGATTTCCAGCAGTATTTTATTGCATTTCAACTTTGATATCTCTAGCAGTGGTCTCACTGCAATACGGACAAAACAATCATGGATCGAGATAGAACAGTCACAATGTACACCAATCCTTGCCCATATAGGACCTATTTTTTTTTTTTTAAAAAAAAGCCCTGTTTTAAGAATTCTTGCATATCAGTTACTTTAGAAGCCTGGTGGAGAGGCCACAAAAATCTTAGACATGAATTATCACCGTCCTTTCTCTCCTCTATTTGGCGCAATCCTGATTTTGTAATAGTAGATAAACCTTTTATTGTCCACTCATGGAGAGAGAGGGGCATTACCCACCTTAAACAACTCTTTGAAAACGGTAACCTTCTTTCATTCAATCAACTGAGAGAAAGGTTTTCTTTTCCAGAGAGTTGCCTTTTCCAATATTTCAAGATAAGACATTTCTTGAGAGCTAAACTCAATACCCAGTCAGCAACCCTGCTGCCCTCCCCCCCAAGTTACTGGAGTCTCGGCCCAGAATAACCGGGTGTAGTAGCCTTTCTGCCACCCTTACTACCAGGTGACGTTTTATCGGACTGTGACAGAAATACAATGAGTTCTGGTGATAAATCTTCCTCCCGACCTGTGAGGGCGCTAAAGAACGGGAGGAGAAGTATCTGGAAGGGCTGGCCTGACAGTTCGCTTCGGGACCGGAAGTGGGTCAGCCTGGAAGGAAGCGAGACTCTGTTGTAAGACCGTATTGATTTGACAGGTAAACGAGGGGCAGCTGCAAGTAAAAAGGCAGCTGCAACCGTTTACCTAGATATCATGCGGGATTACATATAGGGGCCAGGGTAACGCTGTTCTTTTCCTTCGTTTGGGTTAAGCCAAGGACCGAGAAGGACGAGACAGTAAAGTACTGTGTAAAGAGTTGCGTGTGTGTGTTTGTTTTGTTGAAATCACTGTAAAAAAATAACTGTCTGTGTTTTTACAACCACCAGACAGCTAAAGCACATCCGGAGCTGTCGCCTTGGGCCAGCACAAGCCGGATCACCACTTCACGAACTGTCACCGAATAAAAAGTGTATTCACTCACCACCAGCACGACTGCACGCACCGAGACGGGTGAACGTGTTTTTGTTTTCTTTATTTCAGGACTGTAACCTGTCGTTTTCATCCCCCCGCTCTACACATCGTTGTGTATTGCCGGGGTTTATTATTTACGGTCGCTAGACCAGGAAACAAAATAAATAAAAACATTTGTCACTGGATTACCGTTGTCTGCTTGTCACTCCTGCAACGCATCACCGCTACCCCTGTTCCCCTTACTAACCACTTTGCCACACGTGGTGTCAGAGCACGGACTATGGACCGCAACGCACTGGCGGAGCTGCTGCAGGCGCTGGAGAGCAGACGCGGCGCAGAGGAGAGAAGGAGGGAGGCGCCACACGGCGCCATTGAACGGGTAGGGCTGGCCGTCGCTGCAGCGACGACCCCTACCACAACACCGCTGATGTCGCCCCGAAGGCACGGGCAATGAAGATGTCGGGCGGAGGATGACCCGAGGCGTGTTGGTGGCGTTCGAGCGGCTGGCTACCGCGGCGGCTTGGCCGCGGGAGTTCTGGGCCAGCCAGTTGGGACCCTGCCTGATTGGGGAGGCTCAGGCAGCCTACCAAGCCATGAGTGACCATCACGCCACCGATTATGACCTGGTCAAGCAGGCTATCCTCCGCCGTCTGAACATCACCACGGAGACCCACCGGGCGTGGTTTAGGGAGTACCGGAGAGCCCGGAGACACGCCCCAGGGTGGTTGCAGAGCGGTTGTGCGACCACATGGTGCATTGGCTGACCCCCGGGAAGAAGACCGCCCAGCAGATGGGGGAAGCCATTGTGGTAGAGCAGTTCTGCCATGTGGTCGGCGCCGAGACCCAGGCGTGGATACGGCGCCACAACCCCGACACCCTGGAGGAGGCGGTCAAATTGGCGGAAGATTTTGAGGACTCCCTGACTTCTGCCCGGATCGGGATCCTGTCGGCCCCTGCCCTTCGGAGCAGCCGACCTCTCCCTCCCTCTCCTCCAACACCACCACCACCACCCCCCGCGTTCCAGGGACCCAGACCTCCTAGAGCACCGACCCCATTGGGCCCCCTTGCCTCCCCCCCATGGAGACCAAGGTTGGCCCCCAGCTGGGGTAGAGGTGCTGCCCCTGCCCCGTTGCCATACCAGCAGCGGGACAGATTTCTAACCTATGCCCCCTCTGTCCCTCCTATCTGTTTTAGGTGCCACCAGCCGGACATCTGGCCAGGTCATGCCCGCTGCCATGGAGTGTGACGTGGCCGCGTGCAATTGGGCACCTGAAACTGGTAAGCGTGGGGAAAATGGTCGGGAGGGGCCTTGTTTGATTAATGTTGTGTTAGGGAATGTGAAAACCCACGCATTAGTGGACACAGGGTGTGAGCAGACTTTGATTAGGACAGCTCTCCTGGGCGGTGTGTCTTGGCGGCCACGAGGTCAGGTGGCCATCTCCTGTATCCATGGAGACACGGCGGCATACCCCACATTAAAAGTATATTTATCGGTAGGACCGATAAAACGTCACCTTGTAGTCGGGGTGGCGGAAAGGTTGCCACACCCAGTTATTCTGGGCCGAGACTGGCCAAAATTCAAAGAATTGATGCAAATAATGGCAGTCTCAGCCACACACGTAAACGTGGCAGAAAAAAAAAAAAAAACGAATTGGTGATGTGTTTCCTTTTCACACTGAAATGTTTTCCCCTCTTTTCCGTCCTAGAAAAACAAATAAGGAGAGACGGACCGCGAAATGGGAGGGAGCATTTGTGAGACAAGGCTGGGGTCTGGTGGGAGAGTGCTGCAATGGTAACAAACGCCAGTCGAAAGGAGTGGGAACGCAGTGTGACCGAGAGAGCGAGGTTACTGGACCGACTAGAGCAGAGGTTATTCCAGCCCCTCTCAATGTACTGGACCCGTGGTACTCAAGCGCGGACCTAGTGTGGGGCCAACATAATGACCCGTCACTGGTGCACGCTTGGGGGCAGGTCCGGTCCATTGAAGGTAAGGATGTTGATGGCGCTGGGGCGCTAGTATATCCACATTTCAGTATCAAGGGGCAATTACTGTATAGGGTAAACCTAGCCGCGGGCACAGGACAGCCTGTAACACAATTGTTGGTTCCCCCGTCTTGTCGCACCGAGGTCATGAGGCTGGCGCATGATATCCCTTTTGCGGGGCACCTCGGAGCCGAGAAGACGAGGGAACGGATATTGGCTCGATTCTATTGGCTCGGTCTTCATACTGATGTGTCGAGATATGTAGCCACATGCCCAGACTGCCAGCCAGTAGCACCGGGTCGAGTGCGCCCCGCCCCTTTGGTCCCACTGCCGATTATTTCCACTCCTTTCGAGCGCATTGCAATGGACATAGTGGGCCCTTTGCTACCTTCTGACTCCGAACGCGATACCCGGAGGCAGTTCCATTGAGGTCCACTAGTGCCGCTGCAATAGCCACCGAGTTAGCGCAGATTATGGCTAGAGTAGGGATCCCCAAGGAGATTTTGACCGATCACGGGACCAATTTTCTGTCCAATACGTTACAGCAGGTGTACAAAATATTGAAAATACGTCCCATCAGGACGTCCGTTTATCATCCACAATCGGACGGTCTGGTTGAACGTTTTAATCAGACCTTAAAGTCGATGCTGAGGCGATTTGTAACACAAGAGCAGAAACATTGGGCATCGCTTCTTCCCTACCTCCTTTTTGCGGTGAGAGAAGTGCCGCAGAGTTCAACGGGGTTCTCCCCCTTTGAGCTCCTGTACGGCCGGCAGCCTCGCGGCATTCTCGACCTGCTGAGAGAGGGGTGGGAGGAGCACAAAGGCTCGTCTAAAAAATGTAGTGAAGTATGTGCTCCTACTAAGAGATCGCCTGGATTTGGTCGGTCGTTTGGCCCAAGACAACCTCAGATCGGCTCAGCACCGACAGCAGCAGCATTACAACAAAAATGCATGGATTCGAACCTTTCGACCAGGGGACAAGGTAATGCTGCTACTTCCCTCATCAGAATCAAAACTGTGTGCTAAATGGCAGGGGCCGTATGAGGTGATTCGGGCTATAGGGAAAGTAAATTATGAAATTAGACAGCCCGATCGCCGGAATGAACGTGAAATTTACCATGTTAATTTGTTAAAGCCCTGGCAGGCAAGGGAGGTCTTATTTATAGCCCCAGGCAATATGGAGGATGATTTAGGCCCCTGTCCAGAGACCCCGAGCACAAGAGCGATTTCAATGGGGGAACAGTTGGTTCCGGATCAGCAAAGAGAGCTGCGTAAGCTTATTGAGGAGTTCAGTGATGTTTTTTCTGACGTGCCCGGCAGGACAAACTTAGTTGAATATGACATTATCTCTCCACCAGGTGTCACAGTACGAGAGAGACCGTACCGGATCCCGGAAAGTCGACAAAGTGGCGTGCGCAAAGAGGTATGGGATATGCTCGAGCTTGGGGTGATTGAACCTTCCAGGAGCGAGTGGTGCAGCCCCATTGTCATAGTGGCTAAGAAGGACGGCACCAACCGCTTCTGTGGATTTCAGAAAGGTAAACGCTATTGCTAAGTTCGATCGTATCCCATGCCTCGGGTCGACGAGCTTTTAGACAGACTGGGAAAAGCGAGGTTTATTTCCACTGGACCTGACGAAGGGATACTGGCAAATCCCTTTAACCTGCAGCTCCAGAGAGAAAACCGCATTTTCAACACCAGAAGGGCTGTTCCACTTTAAAACCATGCCATTTGGGCTACATGGTGCGCCCTGCCTTTCAGAGACTGATGGACCAGGTTTTACGCCCACATCATGAATATGCAGCAGCGTATATTGATGACGTGGTGATTTACAGCTCCACCTGGCGAGAGCATTTGGCTAGGCTTGCAGCCGTTCTTCAGTCTCTAAGAGCAGCCCGGCTGACAGCTAACTTGAGAAAATGTGCGTTTGCCAAAACAGAGACTCAATATTTGGGATTTTTAATGGGAAATGGAAGGTGAGACCTGTGGTCACCAAAATCCAGGCTTTGGTTGATGCAGCGATCCCCAAAACCAAGACTCAGGTGAGGTCACTACTGGGCTTAGCCGGTTATTACCGCCGCTTCATCCCCGAGTATGCCACAGTGGTTAACCCGTTAGTCGACCTCACCAAAAAGTGCGCCAAATTTAATTAAATGGTCAGCTGAGTGTCAGGGGTGTTTGATACGATTAAGCGTAAACTTTGCCAGGCCCCCACTCTTATTACCCCAGATTTCACCAAGAGATTCATCCTCCACACCGACGCCTCTCGGATGTAGGTTTGGGTGCAGTCTTGTCCCAAAAGTAGCTGGAGTAGAACACCCGATATTGTACCTGAGCAAAAAAAATGTTACCTCGAACGTAACTACTCCGTAGTCGAAAAAAGAGTGTTTGGCCATTAAATGGGCTACTCACTCTTTACGATACTACCTGCTGGGACACTCATTTGATCTTGTCACAGACCACGCCCCACTCAAGTGGTTAAGCACAATGAAGGACAGCAATGCCCGGATAACTCGGTGGTATCTGGCATTGCAGCCCTTCATGTACCATATGGTACACCGTGCGGGGAAAAGACCACCAAAATGCGGATTATTTTTCCCGGGAGGGGGAGCAATGGGAAAGGTAGATTTAGCCGAGTGTTCCTTCGGCTCCACTCTGAGCGGTGGGATATGTGACAGAAATACAATGAGTTCTGGTGATAAATCTTCCTCCCGACCTGTGAGGGCGCTAAAGAACGGGAGGAGAAGTATCTGGAAGGGCTGGCCTGACAGTTCGTTTCCGGGACCGGGAAGTGGGTCAGCCTGGAAGGAAGCGAGACTCTGTTGTAAGACCGTATTGATTTGACAGGTAAACGAGGGGCAGCTGCAAGTAAAAAGGCAGCTGCAACCGTTTACCTAGATATCATGCAGGATTACATATAGGGGCCAGGGTAACGCTGTTCTTTTCCTTCGTTTGGGTTAAGCCAAGGACCGAGAAGGACGAGACAGTAAAGTACTGTGTAAAGAGTTGCGTGTGTGTGTGTTTGTTTTGTTGAAATCACTGTAAAAAAAATAACTGTCTGTGTTTTTACAACCACCAGACAGCTAAAGCACATCCGGAGCTGTCGCCTTGGGCCAGCACAAGCCGGATCACCACTTCACGAACTGTCACCGAATAAAAGTGTATTCACTCACCACCAGCACGACTGCACGCACCGAGGACGGGTGAACGTGTTTTTGTTTTCTTTATTTCAGGACTGTAACCTGTCGTTTTCATCCCCGCGCTCTACACATCGTTGTGTATTGCCGGGGTTTATTATTTACGGTCGCTAGACCAGGAAACAAAATAAATAAAAACATTTGTCACTGGATTACCGTTGTCTGCTTGTCACTCCTGCACCGCATCACCGCTACCCCTGTTCCCCTTACTAACCACTTTGCCACACGGACCTACTGATAAATGTACTTTTAGGGTGGGGTATGTCGGCATGTCTCCATGGATACAGGAGACAGCCACCTGACCTCGTGGCTGCCACGACACACCGCCCAAGAAAGATGTTCGAATTAAGGTCTGCGCACACCCTGTGTCCCTGTGTCCACTTGCATGCCGCCACGTGACACTCCATTGCTGCGGGGCATGACCTGGCCTGGTGTCCCGGTTGGTTGCACCTGAAACAAGTAGGGGGGACATGAATAGGAGGCAAGGGGGCCCATCAGGGTCGGCGGTCTAGGAGGTCTCGATCCCGGTGCTGGTGTGAGTGCTGGTGGTGGTGGGTGGCTCCGGTTGGTTGGAGCCATGAGGATGCCGGTCCGGGCAGGGAGTCTTCGACGTCCTCGGTTAGTGTCACAGCTTTTTCCAGGGTGTCGGGGTTGTGGCGCCGTATCCACGCTTGAGTGTCGGCGCCGACCACATGGCAAAGCTGCTCCACCAGTATCGCCTCCCCCATTTGTAGATTGGTCTTCTTGGTGGGGGTCAGCCAGTGTAGCATGTGATCACACAACCTCTGAGCGACCACCCTGGGGCGTGTATCCGGGGGCCTTTGGTACTCCCTGAACCATACCCGGTGCGTCTCCGATGTGATGTTGAGGCGATAGAGGATTGCCAGTTTCATCAGGTCGTAATCGGCCTGAGTCTCCCTGATCAGGCAGGGTCCCAGCTGGCTCGCACAGAACTCCCGTGGCCATGACGCAGTGGTAGCCAGCCGCTCGAAAGCGACCAGGTATGCTTCTGGGTCATCCTCCGTCGTCATCTTCAACACCCTTACCTTCGGCGTCGTCATTGCAGGTACTGTTGTAGGGTGTGGTGTTATTGCCAGACCTACCCTCTCAATGGGCGCTGTGTACTTCTCCTCTCTCTTCAGCCTCCTGTTTGTGGTCAAGCGCCTCCAGCAGCTCCGCTAATGCTGTGCGATCCATAATCACGTTATCTGACACCATGTGTGGCAAAGTGGTTAACAGTGTGCAGGTGCAGGTGATCAACAAACAGACAGACGATTATAATCCAGGTGCAATGTTGTTTAATGGTTTGTAATCCAATTGCCTGATGGCATAACAGTAAATAATAAACAATGTTAACAGGCAATACAGCGGCGTGTATTGCTCTGTTTAAATCCACGGTTGGTTCCCAAATAATAAACAGTCCCATTCTTATCCAACCACACGTAACAAATGATCTAGCAACAATTTGGCAATGTATTTGATTGGCGCACTGTCAGTACATTTTTACATAATTAATTACAGCACTTTATTTTTGTGTTTATTATTTGAGGAGCTCACAAAATACCTTGATGAGCATTTGTTGTTATATCACTTAAGGCATTTCAGTATTCATATTTTCATAAAATGGCAGAACCAGGCTTTTAAAGGGTTTATAGGCTTAAGTCAGATAAAACATTGCAAGTGTAGCCAGGGAAACGGGGGTAGAATTTTAATGGTTGGACATCCGGTTCCAGCACACGCTTTCTAGTCCAGTAGGAGTAAAACTACAACCTACGGGGGTGCCCGGCTTATTTCCAGGGTGCCCATATAAAACCTGGGTGATCCTTGCATTCACGTCAGTTTGCAGAGGGGCAGAAGCCATACAGGACCTGCTGCTTATGTATTTGAATTTGTATTTCCTTGAACAGGTACTTGCCTCATCTTCCTTCCTTTTCCCCTGTAAAATGTTAGTATAGTTCTGTTTTGTCTTTCAGTTTGCAAAATAGTTAAGAAATGTTGAATTTATTTAAATTGCATTAGTCAGTATAGTTATGGGACCTGCAGCCATCGGGTTAATAGCGGCTGCATTTAAAGTTAGTGTTTTGTGTTTTATGTAGATTATTATTATAATCATTATTATTATTATGCACATTTGGTACAGGATTTGCGTCAGTTTGCAGAGTGACCAAAGCCCTACAGGACCTGTTGCTTATGTATTTGAATTTGTATTTATTTGAACATGGTCCTCATCGGAGCTGCAACAAAGAACTGCAATTTGTTTTTGTTTTAAAGCAACGTCTCTGTGCTTCTTTTGTGCCGATAACATAAATAGCTGGTCTGGGATTCCTATTGCGTGGCACTTACATCCACCTTACCATATACACCACTGCCTCCACGAAAAACACAATGCAAACCATACCAACTATGGACTACTACTGTACAGATTATTATTAAATGTTTAAGGGGGAATCTTACCTTGAGTGTACTGCAATAGTCCCAAAGCCTTTTGCAAAAGTTCATCGTAGCGCTGAAGCCGTGCTGTTAAAAGCTCTGCGACTTCGCCCATCAGTGTTAACTGTCTTCCAACCCCACGCAGCAGTAAGCTTTTTGTGCTGAGTCGGTGGGTTATTTGTTTGTAGTGACCTCCCGCGCTGGTTTTCTTTTAAGGTGCTGATTCGAGAGGTTACACAAGCAATAGATCCCTGATTAGAAGGCATTACCGTCTGTTAATTGATCATGTCAGGAAGGTACAGTACAGGCAATGCAACTACCAAGGTAATGTCTGATAATCACTGTTCTTTTTTGATTAGAAACCATTAAACAGTCTTTATTTAAGCAATAGAACCTGAAGAAGGCTTCACCGTCTAGGAAGGCTCGCTTTGTGCTGTTAAATGTCCCGAGCCGAAGACGACGGTAAAGCCCTCTTATGAGGGTTCTATTGCTATTAGAAAATGGTTACGTTAAAAAAATAACATTTAAAGTATTTCTGTTTGGCTTTTTCATTATTTAACACTAGAATCGCCGCGTTTCTACTCATACCTAAAACCATTGCCGGCAGTCATTATGACGGTTACATTTTAAACAACATCAATATTAAAATGAAAGACAAACTATCAGATACAACTCAAAAGTTTTATTCAAGCACATCATATCAAACATCTGCACAGCCGAAACACTATTTAAATGAACAATTAAACGTTAAACGAAAGGTTTTAAATTAAAATAAACACCAGGTTATTTAATACATGCATTTAGGAAAAGAACGGACAACCGCGTATCTTTCACACACGCAGAGTAATTTAAATTTGAAAAGCGAAAACCGTCAAAATGACTGCCTTAGTGTTAATACAGCACTATTTTTTGTTGCTAATGAATACTATATTCCATATTCCACTTTAATGCAGTTCGCATAAAAGTACCGGTAACTTTTTATTTTTTGATGAAGATTTGAGTTTAAGTTTCAGTATTTAAGTTACCGTTAGGTCCTGTGAGAGGGTGTGGGGAATTCACTGGACACAGGAGTGTGACAGAAATATTAGCATTACAACAAAAATGCACTAATTCGAACCTTTCGACCAGGAGACAAAGTAATGCTGCTACTTCCCTCATCAGAATCCAAGTTATATGCTAAATGACAGGGGCCATATAAAGTGATTCGGGCTTAGGGAAGGCGAATTATGAAATTAGACGTTAGCGATAGCCGTAATGAACGTGAAATTTATCATGTAGAATTATTAAAGCCCTGGCAGGCAAGGAAGGTCTTGTTTATAGCCCCAGGCAACATAGAGGATGATTTAGGCCCCTGTCCAGAGACTCCTAGCACAACAATAAATTCCGATGGGGGAATAATTGGTTCCAGATCAGCAACGGGAGCCGCTTAAGCTTATTGAAGAATTCAGCAATGTTTTTTCTGACTTGCCCGGCAGAACTAATTTAAGAACATAAGAACATAAGAAAGTTTACAAACGAGAGGAGGCCATTCAGCCCATCTTGCTCGTTTTTTAGATGAAGACATTTCTGAGTCAACATAAACTCCTAGGTCTTTTTCATATAGTTCCCTTCTTCAATTTCAGTATCTCCCATATGATATTTATAATGCACATTTTTTTTGCCTGCATGCAATACTTTACACTTTTCTCTATTAAATGTCATTTGCCATGTATCTGCCCAGTTCTGAATGCTGTCTAGATCATTTTGAATGACCTTTGCTGCTGCAATAGTGTTTGCCACTCCTCCTATTTTTGTGTCGTCTGCAAATTTAATGAGTTTGCTTACTATACCAGAATCTAAATCATTAATGTAGATTAGGAATAGCAGAGGACCTAATACTGATCCCTGTGGTACACCACTGGTTACCTCGCTCCATTTTGAGGTTTCTCCTCTAATCAGTACTTTCTGTTTTCTACCTGTTAACCACTCCCTAATCCATGTGCATGCATTTCCTTGAATCCCTACTGCGTTCAGTTTGAGAATTAATCTTTTATGCGGGACTTTGTCAAAAGCTTTCTGGAAATCTAAATAAACCATGTCGTATGCTTTGCAATTATCCATTTTCAATGTTGCATCCTCAAAAAAGTCAAGCAGGTTAGTTAGACACGATCTCCCTTTCCTAAAACCATGCTGACTGTCTCCCAGGATATTGCTTAGTTGAATATGACATTATCTCTCCACCAGGTGTCACCTTACCGGATCCAGAAAGTCGACAAAGTGGCGTTCGCAAAGAGATATGTGACATACTCGAACTTGGGGGGGGGGGATTGAACCTTCCAGGAGCGAGTGGTGCAGTCCTATTGTCATAGTGGCTAAGAAAGACGGCACCAACCGCTTCTGCGTGGATTTCAGGAAGGCAAACGCTATTGCCAAGTTCTATGCATACCTGTGGCGGAGTGTCCCGCCCCTATATATATGTGCACTGTTTTATTATTATTTCTATTATTGTTATTGTTTTGCGTTTTAATTATTAAACTCGTGCAGACTGTGGCCGAGGGGTAATAAGATAATTAACAGCTAGTTAACCCCTCGGCCAGAATATAAAAGCCTGCAGCTGTCCGCGCTGAAGGAGGAGAGTGTCAGAGGCGAGACGGTTTTGCAAAGTAAGAGAGGAAAACAATTGCTATATACAATATACTTGTTAAACATTATCGTTTGTTTGTTTGTTTGGCCCTTGTGCCCTTTTGTTTGGTGTTCTGTTTAAATCTTTTGTTTTGTTCATTTGATAAATAGCTTAGCGCCGTAGCGCAGTTTCACCACCGCCATTACCTGTTTTGGTTTCTGTTTCTGGTCCCTGACGTCACCACCCACACGCCACTCAACAACAGCTTGGTCACAGTACCGTATGCCTCGGGTCGATGAACTTTTAGACAAACTGGGTAAGGCGAGGTTTATCTCCACTTTGGACCTGACGAAGGGATACTGGCAGATCCCCTTAACCCACAGTTCTAGAGAGAAAACCACATTTTCAACACCAGAGAGGCTGTTTCACTTTAAAACCATGCTGTTTGGGCTACATGGTGCGACCGCTGCCTTTCAGAGACTGATGGACCAGGTTTTACGCCCACATCATGAATATGCAGCAGCGTATATTGATGATGTGGTGATTTACAGCTCCACCTGGCGGGAGCATTTGGCTAGGGTCACAGCCGTCTTGCAGTCTCTGAGGGTAGCCCGGCTGACAGCTAACTTGGGTAAATGTGCATTTGCCAAAGAAGAAACACAATATTTGGGATGGACGCGGCAATCCCGAAAACCAAGTCCCAGGTGAGGTCTCTCTTGGGGTTGGCCGGTTATTACCGTCGATTCATCCCCGAGTACGCCACAGTGGTAAACCCTCTAGTGAACCTCACTAAAAAGAGCGCACCAAATTTAATTAAATGGACAGGGGAATGTCAGGGGGCCTTTGATACCATTAAGCAACGACTCTGCCGAGCCCCCGCCCTGATCACACCAGATTTTGATAAGGAATTCCTCCTCCACACCGACGCTTCGGATGTTGGTCTGGGGGCGGTCTTGTCCTAGCAGGTCGACGGAGTAGAACACCCCATCCTCTACATAAGCAAGAAAATGCTCCCTCTGGAGCGCAACTACTCCGTCATAGAAAAGGAATGTCTGGCCATTAAATGGGCCACTCAGACCTTACGCTATTACCTCTTGGGGCATTCATTCAATCTCGTCACTGACCACACCCCACTCAGATGGTTAAGCACGATGAAGGATAGCAACGCCCGGATAACTCGGTGGTATCTGGCGCTGCAACCCTTCATGTATTTCATGACACACCGTGCAGGGAAAGATCATCAAAATGCGGATTACTTTTCCCGGGAGGGGGGTGTAATGGGTAAGGTAGATTCAGCCGAGTGTTCCTTCGGCTCCACTCTGAGCGGTGGGATATGTGACGAGAGCGAATGAATCCGAATCAACAATCTCCTCTCGACCGGTGAGGGCACTGTACAACAGGAACTGCGGGCTTCTTACTGAATGGTTGGGCAGTTCATTCCGGGGACAGTCGGAAGCCGGCCATTCAGGAAGAGGGCGGCGTTACGGTACCTGGAGTCATCGCCCTAGTACGGTGAGCGAAGTTTCAGTCATGAATTGGAGGAGACGTGATTGAACTAGCTATCGGAGGGGCGGGGCTTAGGGTACTTTAGGGGACGGACGCCGTAATCGCTTCCTTTGTTGTGGTTAATGGGAGGAGACAAGGACGGAACCTTGAATGAAGTGTGGTTCCATTGATAAACTGTTGTGTTTGTTTTGCCAGATGGCTGATACGGGTTTTGAGCTGCAGCGAGAAGCCAGCCCGGACCTGAACGCACAAGAGCACCAGCACTCAGAGCACCGCACCTGCACCAGAGCACACAGTCTGGAGACGTGTGGTTGTGACTGTTCTTGTTTTGTGTTAGAATTATTATTTCGGGACTGCAACCCCTTTGTTTTGTCGCTGGCAATACCCATTGCTGGGTAGAGCCAGCTTTATTATTTGAGTCCAGTTTTCGCTGGCAATACCCATTGCTGGGTAGAGGCTTTATTATTGAATCCTCGTCAAGGAAAATTAAAGAAACCTGTAGAGAACTTTATTTTGTCCTTTGTTGGAGCACCTTGAATCACCTGTACACCGGAGCACTACAAACTTTATTATTTGAATTTAAAATTGTCACAACCAAAACCATTTAAAGAAACCTGACCTGTGAACTTTGTGTTTGTCCTTTGTTGGAGCACCTTGAATCACCTGTACACCGGAGCACTACAAAACCACATTGCCACAGGCACTTTAAGCACAGTTTCTGGCTGGCAGCTCATTTAAAAAACATGTCACAGACCACAAACCATTGCTGAGTCTCAAGAAAAGTCCTGTTGACGGTGATCCCACCATCAGGAAGAAGAGGACGTTGGATTTTAGAATTGATGTGGAATGACTGTGTAATTAAACACAGAGAGGGAATCACTTATTCGACAGCTTTTATGCCAATGCTGATGCTTTATCAAGGAGACCAGACAACTCTCAGAGTAGTAAGGCAGTTCTACAGTGTTTACTTGTCACCACTCAGAATTTGAATGTGTCTTCTGCAGTCACACAAAGCAGTTTATCCTCTGAATCACTCAATGGACAGTCTGTTCCTTTAAAAGACAAACATGTTTATTTAAGACTTAGCAATAGACCTAGAGGAACTGAAGCAGAAACAACAAGCAGATGTCATCCTGAGAACTGTAATGAGATGGAAAGAAATCGATAACCAAAGACCTACTGGAAGACAAATCAAACGTGGAGCTCACCATCAGCTTCTGAAGAAGCTCTGGTTTTGTTATGAGTTTCTCAAGCAACTCCTGGCACACCTGCAGCATATGTCAGGACCCTTCAAAGTGGAATCCTCTGCTGAAAAGTTAAAACCTTCCTACAGAAGACCTTTTCCTTGATACCAACTGGTCCTTCCTGAATCACTTATTCAGACAGCTTTTACTTACCTGCATGGAAATGTGTTTAGTGGACATTTAGGACTGAACGAACGTCTGCCCCAAGAGCTAGGAAAATCTGCTTTTGGCCTTATATGTCAGCAAGCTCCAGACATTTATAAGTTTCTTTTGTCCTGTCAATGTTTACCTGTACAGAACCTGCTCCAGAACTTGAGCCACGCCCGGGTGTCGCCTGTCCTTCAAGCCCCAGAGATGCACAAGGCACGGTGCACCAAGAGACTATGTCTGTTCACTTACCTCGACAACCTCAAGCTCCTGAGGCATTCCCTGTTGGACATACTTGTAGTGGTCGTCAAGTTAAGAAACCTGAGAAGTTTCGAGATTTTGTTGTTTCGTAGTATATACCTGTTTTCAGTATAATATGTTACAGTATAGTAACGGGTTCTGATTGATAGTTAAAAAAAAAAAAAAAAAAGTTCCTATTGCACTGCCTTAGTTATATATGTGACATTGGTTATGTTACTTTAGAAATATATATGTACAAAAACTATTATTTTACAAAATTTGAAATGTTGTATGTATATATTTAAGAAACGAGGACGTTTCAAATAAAGCAGGGGAAGACTGACATTGGTAATGTTACTTTAGAAATATATACAGACGTGCTCAAATTTGTTGGTACCCCTCCACAAAAAACGAAGAATGCACAATTTTCTCTGAAATAACTTGAAACTGACAAAAGTAATTGGCATCCACCATTGTTTACTCCATATTTAATAGAAATCAAACTTTGCTTTTGATTTTTTATTCAACATAATATTGTAAATAATAAAACAAATGAAAATGGCATGGACAAAAATGATGGGACCGCTAACCTAATATTTTGTTGCACAACCTTTACAGGCAATCACTGCAATCAAATGTTTTCTGTAGCTCTCAATGAGACTTCTGCACCTGTTAACAGGTAGTTTGGCCCACTCTTCCTGAGCAAAACTGCTCCAGCTGTCTCAGGTTTGATGGGTGCCTTCTCCAGACTGCAAGTTTCAGCTCTTTCCATAGATGTTCGATAGGATTCAGATCAGGACTCATAGAAGGCCACTTCAGAATAGTCCAATGTTTTGTTCTTATCCATTCTTGGGTGCTTTTAGCTGTGTGTTTTGGGTCATTATCCTGTTGGAGGACCCATGACCTGCGACTGAGACAGAGCTTTCTGACACTGGGCAGTACGTTTCGCTCCAGAATGCCTTGATAGTCTTGAGATTTCATTGTGCCCTGCACAGATTCAAGGCACCCTGTGCCAGGCGCAGCAAAGCAGCCCCAAAACATAACCGAGCCTCCTCCATGTTTCACTGTAGGTATGGTGTTCTTTTCTTTAAAAGCTTCATTTTTGCGTCTGTGAACATAGAGCTGATGTGACTTGCCAAAAAGCTCTAGTTTTGACTCATCTGTTCAAAGGACATTCTCCCAGAAGGATTGTGGCTTGTCAATATGCATTTTAGCAAATTCCAGTCTGGCTTTTTTATGTTTTTCTGTCAAAAGTGGAGTCCTCCTGGGTCTTCTTCCATGGAGCCCACTTTCGCTCAAAAAGCAACGGATGGTGCGATCAGAAATTGACGTACCTTCACCTTGGAGTTCAGCTTGTATCTCTTTGGCAGTTATCCTTGGTTCTTTTTCTACCATTCGCACTATCCTTCTGTTCAATCTGGGGTTTTCCTCTTGTGGCCACGCCCAGGGAAGTTGGCTACAGTTCCATGGACCTTAAACTTCTTAATAATATTTGCAACTGTTGTCACAGGAACATCAAGCTGCTTGGAGATGGTCTTGTAGCCTTTACCTTTACCATGCTTGTCTATTATTTTCTTTCTGATCTCCTCAGACAACTCTCTCCTTTGCTTTCTCTGGTCCATGTTCAGTGTGGTGCACAAAATGATACCAAACAGCATAGTGACTACTTTTCTCCATTTAAATAGGCTGAATGACTGATTACAAGATTGGAGACATGTGTGATACTAATTAAAGAAACTAATTAGTTTGAAATATCACTATAATCCAATTATTTATTATCTTTTCTAAGGGGTACCAACAAATGTGTCCAGGCCATTTTAGAATATCTTTGTAGAATAAGCAATAATTCATCTCTTTTCACAGCTTCTTTGCTTTATTCTATGACATACCAAAGGCATGCAAGTATACAAGATAAAATAGCTTTTAATTTCATCACTTTTCAGGAGGAATGAAGCATTATTTCAATGAGCTGTAAGGGTACCAACAAATTTGAGCACGTCTGTATGTACAAAAATTATTATTTTACAAAATGTGAAATACTGTATGTATATATTAGTTTGATTATACTGAGTCGCCACTATTTGTTTTGCTGCTTACCCGGAATGTATTGTTGCAGTTGTGTTGGGGAGTCGGACAGTTTTGGAGGGACACTCTGGAACATTCGAGATTGTTCTTGCTGGGGGTTTTTGAACTGGTCTAGGCGCGGAGCAGCGGTGCCCGATCGCTGTTTTATTATACAAGGTTTCGTATAGTATTTGTTTCTGCAACTCAGCCTTAAATAAACAACAAGTGCACGGAACAATAAACGTGTCCAGCGTCCTGTTTCGCAAGCTGAACCCGAAGAGACTGGTTGAAGGGCTTACACTTATAACTGTTTGATTTGATACCCACTGAATTTAGTAAAGAAACATAGGGCAGCAGTGTGGAGTAGTGGTTAGGGCTCTGGACTCTTGACCGGAGGGTCGTGGGTTCAATCCCAAGTGGGGGACACTGCTGCTGTACCCTTGAGCAAGGTACTTTACCTAGATTGCTCCAGTAAAACCCAACTGTATAAACGGGTAATTGTATGTAAAAAATAATGATAACTTGTAACAATTGTAAGTCGCTCTGGATAAGGGCGTCTGCTAAGAAATAAATAATAATAAACAAAAAACTAACGAATGGCAGGATGAAAATAAAATACGCTTTTTAGAAGAAAAGAACATTTGTCAATAAATATTTTTTTCAGTGCTCTGAGTAGAAAAAAAAAAAAGTATTTTACAAGGTCTTGGGAACATGTCTAAAATGAAAGAATTAAAATTGGAACACCAGAACAAAAGTTACAGCCATTTATAACAAAACTATAGAAAAACGCAATAAATGCAAAATATATAAAAGAAGAAAATGATCAAAAACAAGGGAAACGCAATCTTTTTTTATTTTGTTTGGCAATGTTTTCTTTGCTATGCTGCGCGTCTGCTCCATCCAGTGCTCTCTCACACAGCGTGAGCAGTCAGGTCAGATTCTCACCGACGTAGATGCCCATATTGGGTATAATTAGAAAGCCACAGTCCGCCCCTTTCCAAGAGTGACAGCCATATGCGCCTATGATATACCGCTCTCGGGGACGACCGCAATAAAGCTAGACTAACCTCAGAGAAATCTGTGAAGTGTGTTTGATACATTGACAGATAACTAGAGTTGTTATTTGTAACATTAATGTGAAGGCAGACAAATACTATCTATCACCCCAACATAGAGCACAACACCGTACAAATTAGCGCTAAATTAGCTAGCTTGCTTTCTTAATTTCACATTTCCCCATCGTTTTCTTTGAGGACATGTATTTTTAACTTATATATGTGATGCATTCATTCAATAATCTACACTGTCGCTAACCTGTCTGAATTATTTGAAGAGGTCAGAGTGCCTGTCCGCCAAATGCTTCGCTAAATTTGAGGTGTTGCCTCCTTTTATTGTATCGTCTTAAAGCACCGTTTGCATATGGGCTTGGATGGATCTTTTGCTTTGCCCTGCTCATTCGCTTCATAGACAAAATATTTCCACACAGCACTCCTGCTGTTCTCTTTTTCTAAGAGCGCGGGCCGCTGGGCTTGTGTGCCTTCCATCTCAACCTTTACTCCTGAATCCTGGCTGTCTCGTTGTCATTGTTTCCACCTGGAGTGTATGGTATCCCTGCACGGACAGAAAGGAAGTTTTTTTTTTTTTTTTTTTTTTTTTTTTGACTCCGCCGTTTTTACGAAGGACGCAAACACGCAATTTTCATTATACAAGTACAGAGTCCTCCGATACTTTGTTTTTCGGTATTACCGAATGCATAATTAATGAAGCTCAGAACCGTTTTTGAAATTTGGTATCGCGGTAGTATCAAAGTATCAGTATTTTTGACAACCCTACAAGACAGCGATTTTTAATGGGGAATGGAAGGGTGAGACCTGTGGTCACCAAAATCCAGGCTTTGGTTGATGCAACTGTAACCCCTACTCATTAACGTGACTATATCAGTAAACAGGGTTCACTAAATATGTAAGCCTTACTTGGGGTCGATTATATAGCTGGCTGAGTTATGTATATATTAACCTACTGGCTAAACAAAGGTATAGCAAACTGGGGCTATTCTACTTTAAAATTCCCCTTTAAATATAAACTACTGTCAAGTCAGGGTGGTGGCTACTTTACTCTATCATGCAGTACTCCTGGGCCTGGCTCCACCCATTCAGATGCTCTGCGTTGTGTGAAAGTGTGTAGCTTGGTTTAACACGATACTCCCAAGCTTGCTGGTCAGTTCAATGGCTCTTTATTTTGTCCTCCTGCAATTAAAACACATCAGGAGGGACGTTTAACAGGGCTTCTCATAAATGCACAGTACAGGAAAACACTGCACGTAGCTTCTACATTAACATTCTCGCGAGATCCCCTAAGTGAGATCTCGCTGTCCATGCACTTTACTTTCACTTTTAACACGCAGAAACAAAAGCATAAAGTGAAATACAAACTCTCTGCTAGACTATTGTTACAGAATTTCAAGCATTATTAACTAATAAATCATTGTTATACCCTCTTACTCAAGGAACATGTCACAAATTACGTTTTTCTTTGTTTACAATTTGGTTCTGAAGTCCCCGTCGTCCGCCATTATCCTTTAACACATCTTTCAAATCGCAGCCACAAATGCGATATGACACATTATAACAATATCCCCATCCCCAAAACACCTCAGTATGCCTTCGCTATACTAAATTACGTTCTCACCTGCAATTAAAACACATCAGGAGGGACGTTTAACAGGGCTTCTCATAAATGCACAGTACAGGAAAACACTGCACGTAGCTTCTACATTAACATTCTCGCGAGATCCCCTAAGTGAGATCTCGCACCCTCCAGCTAGCTACGGGGTCGTAAAGAAAACCAGACCTGGAATTAGAATGATAGGCTGGTAACTATCAATACAGCATTAAATTATGCTGCCTACAACGAAGGTCCTGTACTGCTTCCCCACATGTCAGCATCCATATATTTAACTTAAGCTACCCTTGTTACACAACGATCCCCAAAACCATTACCACCGCTTTATCCCTGAGTATTCCACAGTGGTTAACCCTTTAGTAGACCTCACCAAAAAGAGTGCTCCAAATTTAATTAAGTGGTCAGCCGAGTGTCAGGGGGCGTTTGATACTATTAAGCGTAGACTTTGCCAGGCCCCCACTCTTATCACACCAGATTTCACCAAAAGATTCATCGTCCACACCGACACATCGGATGTAGGTTTGGGTGCTGTCTTGTCTCAAAAGGTAGATGGAGTAGAACACCCGATACTGTACATCAGTAAAAAGATGCAACCTCGGGAGTGCAACTACTCCATAGTCGAAACGGAGTGTTTGTCCATTAAATGGGCTACTCACTCTTTACAATACTACCTGCTGGGACACTCATTTGATCTTGTCTCAGACCACGCCCCACTCAAGTGGTTAAGCACAATGAATGACAGCAATGCCCGGATAACTCGGTGGTATCTGGCGTTGCAGCCCTTCATGTACCATATGGTACACTGTGCAGGGAAAGACCACCAAAATGCGGATTATTTTTCCCGGGAGGGGGAGTAATGGGAAAGGTAGATTTGGCCGAGTGTTCCTTCGGCTCCACTCTGAGCGGTGGGATATGTGACAGAAATACAATGAGTTCTGGTGATAAATCTTCCTCCCGACCTGTGAGGGCGCTAAAGAACGGGAGGAGAAGTATCTGGAAGGGCTGGCCTGACAGTTCGTTTCGGGACGGGGAAGTGGGTCAGCCTGGAAGGAAGCGAGACTCTGTTGTAAGACCGTATTGATTTGACAGGTAAACGAGGGCAGCTGCAAGTAAAAAGGCAGCTGCAACCGTTTACCTAGATATCATGCAGGATTACATATAGGGGACAGGGTAACGCTTTGTTCTTTCCTTCGTTTAGGTTAAGCCAAGGACCGAGAAGGGCAGACAGTAAAGTACTGTGTAAAGAGTTGCGTGTGTGTGTGTTTGTTTTGTTGAAATCACTGTAAAAAATAACTGTCTGTGTTTTACAACCACCAGACAGCTAAAGCACATCCGGAGCTGTCGCCTTGGGCCAGCACAAGCCGGATCACCACTTCACGAACTGTCACCGAATAAAAGTGTATTCACTCACCACCAGCACGACTGCACGCACCGAGGCGGGTGAGCGTGTTTTGTTTTCTTTTATTTCAGGACTGTAACCTGTCGTTTTCATCCCAGCGCTACACATCGTTGTGTATTGCGGGTTTATTATTCTGATCGCTAGACCGGAAACAAAATAAATAAAAAACATTTGTCACTGGATTACCGTTGTCTGCTTGTCACTCCTGCACCGCATCACCGCTACCCCTGTTCCCCTTACTAACCACTTTGCCACACGGACCTACTGATAAATGTACTTTTAGGGTGGGGTATGTCGGCATGTCTCCATGGATACAGGAGACAGCCACCTGACCTCGTGGCTGCCCGACACACCGCCCAAGAAAGATGTTCAATTAAGGTCTGCGCACACCCTGTGTCCCTGTGTCCACTTGCATGCCGCCACGTGACACTCCATTGCTGCGGGGCATGACCTGGCCTGGTGTCCCGGTTGGTTGCACCTGAAACAAGTAGGGGGGACATGAATAGGAGGCAAGGGGGCCCATCAGGGTCGGCGGTCTAGGAGGTCTCGATCCCGGTGCTGGTGTGAGTGCTGGTGGTGGTGGGTGGCTCCGGTTGGTTGGAGCCATGAGGATGCCGGTCCGGGCAGGGAGTCTTCGACGTCCTCGGTTAGTGTCACAGCTTTTTCCAGGGTGTCGGGGTTGTGGCGCCGTATCCACGCTTGAGTGTCGGCGCCGACCACATGGCAAAGCTGCTCCACCAATGTCGCCTCCCCATTTGTAGATTGGTCTTCTTGGTGGGGGTCAGCCAGTGTAGCATGTGATCACACAACCTCTGAGCGACCACCCTGGGGCGTGTATCCGGGGGCCTTTGGTACTCCCTGAACCATACCCGGTGCGTCTCCGATGTGATGTTGAGGCGATAGAGGATTGCCAGTTTCATCAGGTCGTAATCGGCCTGAGTCTCCCCTGATCAGGCAGGGTCCCAGCTGGCTCGCACAGAACTCCGTGGCCATGACGCGGTGGTAGCCAGCCGCTCGGCGACCAGGTATGCTTCTGGGTCATCCTCCGTCGTCATCTTCAACACCCTTACCTTCGGCGTCGTCATTGCAGGTACTGTTGTAGGGTGTGGTGTTATTGCCAGACCTACCCTCTCAATGGGCTGTGTACTTCTCCTCTCTCTTCAGCCTCCTGTTTGTGGTCAAAGCGCCTCCAGCAGCTCCGCTAATGCTGTGCGATCCATAATCACGTTATCTGACACCATGTGTGGCAAAGTGGTTAACAGTGTGCAGGTGCAGGTGATCAACAAACAGACAGACGATTATAATCCAGGTGCAATGTTGTTTAATGGTTTGTAATCCAATTGCCTGATGGCATAACAGTAAATAATAAACAATGTTAACAGGCAATACAGCGGCGTGTATTGCTCTGTTTAAATCCACGGTTGGTTCCCAAATAATAAACAGTCCCATTCTTATCCAACCACACGTAACAAATGATCTAGCAACAATTTGGCAATGTATTTGATTGGCGCACTGTCAGTACATTTTTACATAATTAATTACAGCACTTTATTTTTGTGTTTATTATTTGAGGAGCTCACAAAATACCTTGATGAGCATTTGTTGTTATATCACTTAAGGCATTTCAGTATTCATATTTTCATAAAATGGCAGAACCAGGCTTTTAAAGGGTTTATAGGCTTAAGTCAGATAAAACATTGCAAGTGTAGCCAGGGAAGCGGGGTAGAATTTTAATGGTTGGACATCCGGTTCCAGCACAGCTTTCTAGTCCAGTAGGAGTAAAACTACAACCTACGGGGTGCCCGGCTTATTTCAGGGTGCCCATATAAAACCTGGGTGATCCTTGCATTCACGTCAGTTTGCAGAGGGCAGAAGCCATACAGGACCTGCTGCTTATGTATTTGAATTTGTATTTCCTTGAACAGGTACTTGCCTCATCTTCCTTCCTTTTCCCCTGTAAAATGTTAGTATAGTTCTGTTTTGTCTTTCAGTTTTAAAAATAGTTAAGAAATGTTGAATTTATTTAAATTGCATTAGTCAGTATAGTTATGGGACCTGCAGCCATCGGGTTAATAGCTGCTGCATTTAGTTAGTGTTTTGTGTTTTATGTAGATTATTATTATAATCATTATTATTATTATGCACATTTGGTACAGGATTTGCGTCAGTTTGCAGAGTGACCAAAGCCCTACAGGACCTGTTGCTTATGTATTTGAATTTGTATTTATTTGAACATGGTCCTCATCGGAGCTGCAACAAAGAACTGCAATTTGTTTTTGTTTTAAAGCAACGTCTCTGTGCTTCTTTTGTGCCGATAACATAAATAGCTGGTCTGGGATTCCTATTGCGTGGCACTTACATCCACCTTACCATATACACCACTGCCTCCACGAAAAACACAATGCAAACCATACCAACTATGGACTACTACTGTACAGATTATTATTAAATGTTTAAGGGGGAATCTTACCTTGAGTGTACTGCAATAGTCCCAAAGCCTTTTGCAAAAAAGTTCATCGTAGGCGCTGAAGCCGTGCTGTTAAAAGCTCTGCGACTTCGCCCATCAGTGTTAACTGTCTTCCAACCCCGCAGCAGTAAGCTTTTTGTGCTGAGTCGGTGGGTTATTTGTTTGTAGTGACCTCCCGCGCTGGTTTTCTTTTAAGGTGCTGATTCGAGAGGTTACACAAGCAATAGATCCCTGATTAGAAGGCATTACCGTCTGTTAATTGATCATGTCAGGAAGGTACAGTACAGGCAATGCAACTACCAAGGTAATGTCTGATAATCACTGTTCTTTTTTGATTAGAAACCATTAAACAGTCTTTATTTAAGCAATAGAACCTGAAGAAGGCTTCACCGTCTAGGAAGGCTCGCTTTGTGCTGTTAAATGTCCCGAGCCGAAGACGACGGTAAAGCCCTCTTATGAGGGTTCTATTGCTATTAGAAAATGGTTACGTTAAAAAATAACATTTAAAGTATTTCTGTTTGGCTTTTCATTATTTAACACTAGAATGGCAGCGTTTCTCATACCTAAAACCATTGCCGGCAGTCATTATAGCGGTTACATTTTAAACAACATCAATATTAAAATGAAAGACAAACTATCAGATACAACTCAAAAGTTTTATTCAAGCACATCATATCAAACATCTGCACAACCGAAACACTATTTAAATGAACAATTAAACGTTAAACGAAAGGTTTAAATTAAAATAAACACCAGGTTATTTAATACATGCATTTAGGAAAAGAACGGACAACCCGCGTATCTTTCACACACGCATGAGTAATTTAAATTTGAAAAAAACCGTCAAAATGACTGCCTTAGTGTTAATACAGCACTATTTTTGTTGCTAATGAATACTATATTCCATATTCCACTTTAATGCAGTTCGCATAAAAGTACCGGTAACTTTTATTTTTTTGATGAAGATTTGAGTTTAAGTTTCAGTATTTAAGTTACCGTTAGGTCCTGTGAGAGGGGTGTGGGGAATTCACTGGACACAGGAGTGTGACAGAAATATTAGCATTACAACAAAATGCACTAATTCGAACCTTTCGACCAGGAGACAAAGTAATGCTGCTACTTCCCTCATCAGAATCAAGTTATATGCTAAATGACAGGGGCCATATAAAGTGATTCGGGCTTAGGGAAGGCGAATTATGAAATTAGGCGTTAGCGATAGCCGTAATGAGCACGTGAAATTTATCATGTAGAATTATTAAAGCCCTGGCGAGGCAAGGAAGGTCTTGTTTATAGCCCCAGGCAACATAGAGGATGATTTAGGCCCCTGTCCAGAGACTCCCTAGCACAACAATAAATTCCGATGGGGAATAATTGGTTCCAGATCAACAACGGGGCCGCTTAAGCTTATTGAAGAATTCAGCAATGTTTTTTCTGACTTGCCGGCAGAACTAATTTAAGAACATAAGAACATAAGAAAGTTTACAAACGAGAGGAGGCCATTCAGCCCATCTTGCTCGTTTTTTAGATGAAGACATTTCTGAGTCAACATAAACTCCTAGGTCTTTTCATATAGTTCCTTCTTCAATTTCAGTATCTCCCATATGATATTTATAATGCACATTTTTTTTGCCTGCATGCAATACTTTACACTTTTCTCTATTAAATGTCATTTGCCATGTATCTGCCCAGTTCTGAATGCTGTCTAGATCATTTTGAATGACCTTTGCTGCTGCAATAGTGTTTGCCACTCCTCCTATTTTTGTGTCGTCTGCAAATTTAATGAGTTTGCTTACTATACCAGAATCTAAATCATTAATGTAGATTAGGAATAGCAGAGGACCTAATACTGATCCCTGTGGTACACCACTGGTTACCTCGCTCCATTTTGAGGTTTCTCCTCTAATCAGTACTTTCTGTTTTCTACCTGTTAACCACTCCTAATCCATGTGCATGCATTTCCTTGAATCCCTACTGCGTTCAGTTTGAGAATTAATCTTTTATGCGGGACTTTGTCAAAAGCTTTCTGAAATCTAAATAAACCATGTCGTATGCTTTGCAATTATCCATTTTCAATGTTGCATCCTCAAAAAAAGTCAAGCAGGTTAGTTGAACCACGATCTCCCTTTCCTAAAACCATGCTGACTGTCTCCCAGGATATTGCTTAGTTGAATATGACATTATCTCTCCACCAGGTGTCACCTTACCGGATCCAAAAGTCGACAAAGTGGCGTTATAAAGATATGTGACATACTCGAACTTGGGGGGGGATTGAACCTTCCAGGGCGAGTGGTGCAGTCCTATTGTCATAGTGGCTAAGAAAGACGGCACCAACCGCTTCTGCGTGGTTTCAGGAAGGCAAGCGCTATTGCCAAGTTCTATGCATACCTGTGGCGGAGTGTCCCGCCCCTATATATATGTGCACTGTTTTATTATTATTTCTATTATTGTTATTGTTTTGCGTTTTAATTATTAAACTCGTGCAGACTGTGGCCGAGGGGTAATAAGATAATTAACAGCTAGTTAACCCCTCGGCCAGAATATAAAAGCCTGCAGCTGTCCGGCTGAAGGAGGAGAGTGTCAGAGGCGAGACGGTTTTGCAAAGTAAGAGAGGAAAACAATTGCTATATACAATATACTTGTTAAACATTATCGTTTGTTTGTTTGTTTGGCCCTTGTGCCCTTTTGTTTGGTGTTCTGTTTAAATCTTTTGTTTTGTTCATTTGATAAATAGCTTAGCGCGTAAGCGCAGTTTCTCACCGCCATTACCTGTTTTGGTTTCTGTTTCTGGTCCCTGGCGTCACCACCCACACGCCACTCAACAACAGCTTGGTCACAGTACCCGTATGCCTCGGTCGATGAACTTTTAGACAAACTGGGTAAAGGCGAGGTTTATCTCCACTTTGGACCTGACGAAGGGATACTGGCAGATCCCCTTAACCCACAGTTCTAGAGAAAAACCACATTTTCAACACCAGAGAGGCTGTTTCACTTTAAAACCATGCTGTTTGGGCTACATGGTGCGACCGCTGCCTTTCAGAGACTGATGGACCAGGTTTTACGCCCACATCATGAATATGCAGCAGCGTATATTGATGATGTGGTGATTTACAACTCCACCTGGCGGGGAGCATTTGGCTAGGGTCACAGCCGTCTTGCAGTCTCTGAGGGTAGCCCGGCTGACAACTAACTTGGGTAAATGTGCATTTGCCAAAGAAGAAACACAATATTTGGGATGGACGCGGCAATCCCGAAAACCAAGTCCCAGGTGAGGTCTCTCTTGGGGTTGGCCGGTTATTACCGTCGATTCATCCCGATGCGCCACAGTGGTAAACCCTCTAGTGAACCTCACTAAAAGAGCGCACCAAATTTAATTAAATGGACAGGGGAATGTCAGGGGGCCTTTGATACCATTAAGCAACGACTCTGCCGAGCCCCCGCCCTGATCACACCAGATTTCGGAGGGGGCGGGGCTTAGGGTACTTTAGGGGACGTGACGCCGTGTCGCTTCCTTTGTTGTGGTTAATGGGAGGAGACAAGGACGGAACCTTGAATGAAGTGTGGTTCCATTGATAAACTGTTGTGTTTGTTTTGCCAGATGGCTGATCTGAAGGAGCTGCAGCGAGCCAGCCAGCCGACCTGAAACGCACAAGAGCACCAGCACTCAGAGCACCGCACCTGCACCCAGAGCACACAGTCTGGAGACGTGTGGTTGTGACTGTATTTCTTGTTTTGTGTTAGAATTATTATTTCGGGACTGCAACCCCTTTGTTTTGTCGCTGGCAATACCCATTGCTGGGTAGAGCCAGCTTTATTATTTGAGTCCAGTTTTCGCTGGCAATACCCATTGCTGGGTAGAGCCAGCTTTATTATTTGAATCCTCGTCAAGGAAAATTAAAGAAACCTGACCTGTGAACTTTGTGTTTGTCCTTTGTTGGAGCACCTTGAATCACCTGTACACCGGAGCACTACAAACCACATTGCCACAGGCACTTTAAGCACTTTCTGGCTGGCAGCTCATTTAAAATTGTCACAGACCACAAACCATTGCTGAGTCTCAAGAAAAGTCCTGTTGACGGTGATCCCACAGGAAGAAGAGGACGTTGGATTTTAGAATTGGATGTGTATGACTGTGTAATTATACACAGAGAGGGAGCTCGGCATGCCAATGCTGATGCTTTATCAAGGAGACCAGACAACTCTCAGAGTAGTAAGGCAGTACAGTGTTTACTTGTCACCACTCAGAATTTGAATGTGTCTTCTGCAGTCACACAAAGCAGTTTATCCTCTGAATCACTCAATGGACAGTCTGTTCCTTTAAGACAAACATGTGAAGACTTAGCAATAGACCTAGAGGAACTGAAGCAGAAACAACAAGCAGATGTCATCCTGAGAACTGTAATGAGATGGAAAGAAATCGATAACCAAAGACCTACTGCAAGACAAATCAAACGTTCACCATCAGCTCTGAAGAAGCTCTGGTATGAGTTTCCTCGTCTGACCCTTCAAAGTGGAATCCTCTGCTGAAAAGTTAAAACCTTCCTACAGAAGACCTATACCAACTGGTCCTTCCTGAATCACTTATTCAGACAGCTTTTACTTACCTGCATGGAAATGTGTTTAGTGGACATTTAGGGACTGAACGAACGTTGCAAAGAGCTAGGAAAATCTGCTATTGGCCTTATATGTCACGTGACATTTATAAGTTCTGTACAGAATGTTTACCCTGTCAAACTCGCAGTGCTCCAACACCAAAAGCTAGAGCACCTCTGCAGTCTATTGTGGTGGATCGTCCGTTTCAAAAAATCGCTGTAGACCTCACAGAGTTACCAGTCACTTCTCAAGGCAACAGGTATGTTGTTGTAATGGATTATTTTACACGCTATGTGAATCTCTTTCCTTTAAAAGATCAGCGTGCAACAAGTGTAGCTCAATGTTTATTTGAAGAGTACATTCGTCAGCATGGCATACCTGAGTCCATCCACACCGATCAGGGTAGATAGTTTGAGTCTGATCTGGTGAAGCAGCTGTGTAGCAAGTTGGGAATCGAAAAGACACGGACGTCACCTTACCACGCACAGTCAGATGGCATGGTGGAAAGACTGAACAGAACACTATAAGATCAGCTAGCTAAGTACATCTACCAGAATGGAGGAGAGTGGGATAAATATCTATCACAAGTGGAGCTTGCATACAATTCAAGTGTACATTCTAGTACCGGATACACTCCATTTTTCCTTGCTCACGGCCGCGAACCTCGTCTGCCGTTTTGTTAAATTGCAGTTCATTAAATTCTCAAGCAACTCCTGGCACACCTGCAGCATATGTCCAGGATGTCATTAACCGCCTGTCACATGCTTTTGAGATTGCAGCGCAGCAGTCTAAAAAGTCAATACTACAGCAAAAGACTCATTACGATCAAAAGCTCGCTTTTCATCTGTATGCCGAGGGTGATCGTTTTCCTTGATGATCCTGCCAATCAGAGAAACAAACTCGCTCCCAGATGGAAAGGGCCGTATAAAGTATTGAAGAGATTGGATAGAGAAGGTTGTCCTGGCGTGACTTATGAAATCACCGACCTAAAAGATCCACGAGCAAAATCATGGATTGTACATTACAATCGTCTGAAGGCATACAAAGGTCCTTGGTCTGACTTACTTACACATCCAGAAGTGTCTCCACGGCTGCCCCACAACCCGGACATACCTGTCAGACCACCAGCTACACTCACTGCTTTGTCTGGAGCCTTGCCTTACCAACCACCAGCTCCAGCAAGCTCCAGGCATCGCTCGATGCCCTCTCTCTCTTTTCCTTCTTTTGCAGGTCCTGTCCAAAGTGATGTGTTACCGGTTCCAGAAGTTGTACCAGAACCTGCTCCAGAACTTGAGCCACGCCCGGGTGTCGCCTGTCCTTCAAGCCCCAGAGATGCACAAGGCACGGTGCACCAAGAGACTATGTCTGTTCACTTACCTCGACAACCTCAAGCTCCTGAGGCATTCCCTGTTGGACATACTTGTAGTGGTCGTCAAGTTAAGAAACCTGAGAAGTTTCGAGATTTTGTTGTTTAAGTATATATACCTGTTTTCAGTATAATATGTTACAGTATAGTAACGGGTTCTGATTGATAGTTAAAAAAAAAAAAAAAAGTTCCTATTGCACTGCCTTAGTTATATATGTGACATTGGTTATGTTACTTTAGAAATATATATGTACAAAAACTATTATTTTACAAAATTTGAAATGTTGTATGTATATATTTAAGAAACGAGGACGTTTCAAATAAAGCAGGGGAAGACTGACATTGGTAATGTTACTTTAGAAATATATACAGACGTGCTCAAATTTGTTGGTACCCCTCCACAAAAAACGAAGAATGCACAATTTTCTCTGAAATAACTTGAAACTGACAAAAGTAATTGGCATCCACCATTGTTTACTCCATATTTAATAGAAATCAAACTTTGCTTTTTTGATTTTTTATTCAACATAATATTGTAAATAATAAAACAAATGAAAATGGCATGGACAAAAATGATGGGACCGCTAACCTAATATTTTGTTGCACAACCTTTACAGGCAATCACTGCAATCAAATGTTTTCTGTAGCTCTCAATGAGACTTCTGCACCTGTTAACAGGTAGTTTGGCCCTCTTCCTGAGCAAAACTGCTCCAGCTGTCTCAGGTTTGATGGGTGCCTTCTCCAGACTGCAAGTTTCAGCTCTTTCCATAGATGTTCGATAGGATTCAGATCAGGACTCATAGAAGGCCACTTCAGAATAGTCCAATGTTTTGTTCTTATCCATTCTTGGGTGCTTTTAGCTGTGTGTTTTGGGTCATTATCCTGTTGGAGGACCCATGACCTGCGACTGAGACAGAGCTTTCTGACACTGGGCAGTACGTTTCGCTCCAGAATGCCTTGATAGTCTTGAGATTTCATTGTGCCCTGCACAGATTCAAGGCACCCTGTGCCAGGCGCAAGCAAAGCAGCCCCAAAACATAACCGAGCCTCCTCCATGTTTCACTGTAGGTATGGTGTTCTTTTCTTTAAAAGCTTCATTTTTGCGTCTGTGAACATAGAGCTGATGTGACTTGCCAAAAAGCTCTAGTTTTGACTCATCTGTTCAAAGGACATTCTCCCAGAAGGATTGTGGCTTGTCAATATGCATTTAGCAAATTCCAGTCTGGCTTTTTATGTTTTCTGTCAAAGTGGAGTCCTCCTGGGTCTTCTTCCATGGAGCCCACTTTCGCTCAAAAACAACGGATGGTGCGATCAGAAATTGACGATACCTTCACCTTGGAGTTCAGCTTGTATCTCTTTGGCAGTTATCCTTGGTTCTTTTTCTACCATTCGCACTATCCTTCTGTTCAATCTGGGGTTTTCCTCTTGTGTGCCACGCCCAGGGAAGTTGGCTACAGTTCCATGGACCTTAAACTTCTTAATAATATTTGCAACTGTTGTCACAGGAACATCAAGCTGCTTGGAGATGGTCTTGTAGCCTTTACCTTTACCATGCTTGTCTATTATTTTCTTTCTGATCTCCTCAGACAACTCTCTCCTTTGCTTTCTCTGGTCCATGTTCAGTGTGGTGCACAAAATGATACCAAACAGCATAGTGACTACTTTTCTCCATTTAAATAGGCTGAATGACTGATTACAAGATTGGAGACATGTGTGATACTAATTAAAAAACTAATTAGTTTGAAATATCACTATAATCCAATTATTTATTATCTTTTCTAAGGGGTACCAACAAATGTGTCCAGGCCATTTTAGAATATCTTTGTAGAATAAGCAATAATTCATCTCTTTTCACAGCTTCTTTGCTTTATTCTATGACATACCAAAGGCATGCAAGTATACAAGATAAAATAGCTTTTAATTTCATCACTTTTCAGGAGGAATGAAGCATTATTTCAATGAGCTGTAAGGGTACCAACAAATTTGAGCACGTCTGTATGTACAAAAATTATTATTTTACAAAA
This sequence comes from Huso huso, assembly GCA_036884735.1. Taxonomy (NCBI): domain Eukaryota; kingdom Metazoa; phylum Chordata; class Actinopteri; order Acipenseriformes; family Acipenseridae; genus Huso; species Huso huso. The sequence continues at coordinate 27,685,494 of CM072669.1, forward strand.
TGTGAAATACTGTATGTATATATTAGTTTGATTATACTGAGTCGCCACTATTTGTTTTGCTGCTTACCCGGAATGTATTGTTGCAGTTGTGTTGGGGAGTCGGACAGTTTTGGAGGGACACTCTGGAACATTCGAGATTGTTCTTGCTGGGGGTTTTTGAACTGGTCTAGGCGCGGAGCAGCGGTGCCCGATCGCTGTTTTATTATACAAGGTTTCGTATAGTATTTGTTTCTGCAACTCAGCCTTAAATAAACAACAAGTGCACGGAACAATAAACGTGTCCAGCGTCCTGTTTCGCAAGCTGAACCCGAAGAGACTGGTTGAAGGGCTTACACTTATAACTGTTTGATTTGATACCCACTGAATTTAGTAAAGAAACATAGGGCAGCAGTGTGGAGTAGTGGTTAGGGCTCTGGACTCTTGACCGGAGGGTCGTGGGTTCAATCCCAAGTGGGGGACACTGCTGCTGTACCCTTGAGCAAGGTACTTTACCTAGATTGCTCCAGTAAAACCCAACTGTATAAACGGGTAATTGTATGTAAAAAATAATGATAACTTGTAACAATTGTAAGTCGCTCTGGATAAGGGCGTCTGCTAAGAAATAAATAATAATAAACAAAAAACTAACGAATGGCAGGATGAAAATAAAATACGCTTTTTAGAAGAAAAGAACATTTGTCAATAAATATTTTTTCAGTGCTCTGAGTAGAAAAAAAAAAAAAAAGTATTTTACAAGGTCTTGGGAACATGTCTAAAATGAAAAATTAAAATTGGAACACCAGAACAAAAGTTACAGCCATTTATAACAAAACTATAGAAAAACGCAATAAATGCAAAATATATAAAAAGAAGAAAATGATCAAAAACAAGGGAACGCAATCTTTTTTTATTTTGTTTGGCAATGTTTTCTTTGCTATGCTTTCTTGCTGCTCCATCAGTGCTCTCTCACACAGGCGTGAGCAGTCAGGTCAGATTCTCACCGGCGTAGATGCCCATATTGGGTATAATTAAAAGCCACAGTCCGCCCCTTTCCAAGAGTGACAGCCATATGCGCCTATGATATACCGCTCTCGGGGCGACCGCAATAAAAGCTAGACTAACCTCAGAGAAATCTGTGAAGTGTGTTTGATACATTGACAGATAACTAGAGTTGTTATTTGTAACATTAATGTGAAGGCAGACAAATACTATCTATCACCCCAACATAGAGCACAACACCGTACAAATTAGCGCTAAGTTAGCTAGCTTGCTTTCTTAATTTCACATTTCCCCATCGTTTTCTTTGAGGACATGTATTTTTAACTTATATATGTGATGCATTCATTCAATAATCTACACTGTCGCTAACCTGTCTGAATTATTTGAAGAGGTCAGAGTGCCTGTCCGCCAAATGCTTCGCTAAATTTGAGGTGTTGCCTCCTTTTATTGTATCGTCTTAAAGCACCGTTTGCATATGGGCTTGGATGGATCTTTTGCTTTGCCCTGCTCATTCGCTTCATAGACAAAATATTTCCACACAGCACTCCTGCTGTTCTCTTTTTCTAAGAGCGCGGGCCGCTGGGCTTGTGTGCCTTCCATCTCAACCTTTTACTCCTGAATCCTGGCTGTCTCGTTGTCATTGTTTCCACCTGGAGTGTATGGTATCCCTGCACGGACAGAAAGGGAAGTTTTTTTTTTTTTTTTTTTTTTTTTTTTTTACGACTCCGTCTTTTACACGAAGGACGCAAACACGCAATTTTCATTATACAAGTACAGAGTCCTCCGATACTTTGTTTTTCGGTATTACCGAATGCATAATTAATGAAGCTCAGAACCGTTTTTGAAATTTGGTATCGCGGTAGTATCAAAGTATCAGTATTTTTGACAACCCTACAAGACAGAGATTTTTAATGGGGAATGGAAGGGTGAGACCTGTGGTCACCAAAATCCAGGCTTTGGTTGATGCAACTGTAACCCCTACTCATTAACGTGACTATATCAGTAAACAGGGTTCACTAAATATGTAAGCCTTACTTGGGGTCGATTATATAGCTGGCTGAGTTATGTATATATTAACCTACTGGCTAAACAAGGTATAGCAAACTGGGGCTATTCTACTTTAAAATTCCCCTTTAAATATAAACTACTGTCAAGTCAGGGTGGTGGCTACTTTACTCTATCATGCAGTACTCCTGGGCCTGGCTCCACCCATTCAGATGCTCTGCGTTGTGTGAAAGTGTGTAGCTTGGTTTAACACGATACTCCCAAGCTTGCTGGTCAGTTCAATGGCTCTTTATTTTGTCCTCCTGCAATTAAAACACATCAGGAGGGACGTTTAACAGGGCTTCTCATAAATGCACAGTACAGGAAAACACTGCACGTAGCTTCTACATTAACATTCTCGCGAGATCCCCTAAGTGAGATCTCGCTGTCCATACTTACTTTACTTTCACTTTTAACACGCAGAAACAAAAGCATAAAGTGAAATACAAACTCTCTGCTAGACTATTGTTACAGAATTTCAAGCATTATTAACTAATAAATCATTGTTATACCCTCTTACTCAAGGAACATGTCACAAATTACGTTTTCTTTGTTTACAATTTGGTCTGCGAGTCCCGTCGTCCGCCATTATCCCTAACACATCTTTCAAATCGCAGCCACAAATGCGATATGACACATTATAACAATATCCCCATCCCAAAACACCTCAGTATGCCTTCGCTATACTAAATTACGTTCTCACCTGCAATTAAAACACATCAGGAGGGACGTTTAACAGGGCTTCTCATAAATGCACAGTACAGGAAAACACTGCACGTAGCTTCTACATTAACATTCTCGCGAGATCCCCTAAGTGAGATCTCGCACCCTCCAGCTAGCTACGGGGTCGTAAAGAAAACCAGACCTGGAATTAGAATGATAGGCTGGTAACTATCAATACAGCATTAAATTATGCTGCCTACAACGAAGGTCCTGTACTGCTTCCCCACATGTCAGCATCCATATATTTAACTTAAGCTACCCTTGTTACACAACGATCCCCAAAACCATTACCACCGCTTTATCCCTGAGTATTCCACAGTGGTTAACCCTTTAGTAGACCTCACCAAAAAGAGTGCTCCAAATTTAATTAAGTGGTCAGCCGAGTGTCAGGGGGCGTTTGATACTATTAAGCGTAGACTTTGCCAGGCCCCCACTCTTATCACACCAGATTTCACCAAAAGATTCATCGTCCACACCGACACATCGGATGTAGGTTTGGGTGCTGTCTTGTCTCAAAAGGTAGATGGAGTAGAACACCCGATACTGTACATCAGTAAAAAGATGCAACCTCGGGAGTGCAACTACTCCATAGTCGAAACGGAGTGTTTGTCCATTAAATGGGCTACTCACTCTTTACAATACTACCTGCTGGGACACTCATTTGATCTTGTCTCAGACCACGCCCCACTCAAGTGGTTAAGCACAATGAATGACAGCAATGCCCGGATAACTCGGTGGTACCCATACGGAAGAACCATATATTTATAATACATGGAAATGTATATTGAAGTACTGGTTCATATATTTTAAATATATTGCTTTAATGTCCATATATTTGGCATACGCATTCATCATATATGACAAAATACCTTTTACAAAATATATGGTCAAATACATTGATCTGTATGCATGCTTTTGTGCTGACTGGTTATGCTGGGTATGATAAACAACATGCATGTTGTACTGTGTAATACATCAATTCTAAAAATTCTCAGTGGAATACTGTACCTCACCCTGAAACAAAGACAGTTTGGTCAAGTTCTTTTGCGATTAAAGTCTGATGTAAATTACATCTACAAAATAACTTACGTGGGGGTAACTATGATGGCATCTTCTAAGCAATATGGGATTTTCATTATAATAATTAAATAAAAAGTAATAATTAAAAAACCTTAGTAGCCAGTTAAAAACTACATACTATACTGCATGTGGGCCAGAGCTAGAATTTTAACTGCATATCACTTAAAAATTAAAATAAAAAAGCAAATAATAGCTTTTAAAAAAACAACATGAAAAACATTAGACTTTCTTACTGTTTATTGTACATTTGTAGGTCAAATACATTGCACAGAAAAAACACATGGTAGTTTGAAACATGTATAAGCAGAGGCTAAAATTTAACAAGAATTTTAACAACTGCCTTTTATCTGCCTTTTATTATTACAATTATTGTACCTGTGGTATTTTTATAAGCATAAATCGAGAGGAACGGTAGTTCCTCGAACCAAGTTAGTCTTGGTGAGAGAACAGGAGTTCCTATCTATACAGTGTAAGATCTGAAAGAACATTTTCATAGCAAAAGGAATGCAGGATGCCTGGTCACTATCTGTGTACCAGTTGGCATAAACAAGCAGTCAGCAAGCCGGACCTCTTATACAAATAATCACATTTATTGCTTTCAAAAGGGGCAAGCAGGAATAAGAACTGTAGAAAAGTGCCTCGCCATTATTTTGATTTTTTTTCTTTCCATTACGATGCTCTTTGAATAGCACAAAGCAACCCCATTCTGTATTACAGGTAAATTATCTTTAGAAACGGACAATCGAGATTAATTGTAAGTAAACTTACATTTTACATATTGTGCCTGTGTGGAGTATTAAGGGCATTGCACTTTGTAACTAGAAAGCCTGGTCTCACGACGTTAACAAAGCAACATTTTGCAGTGGTCTGCAACGATAAAGTCAGCATAATGCTTTAATGGTTTTGCCAAAATTTCCTTTGCTTCTGTAAAACTTGGCTTCTGTTTTTGTTATCTCCCCTTCGCATTTTTCTGTTATTAAAAACAGAAGCCAAGTTCAAAGAAAATTATGGCAACCTTGGCCCCCACCACTGTAACAGTTGTGCCTACTTGCTTCATGTGTCCCAAGGTTGCCCCAATAATTTCTTCTAACTTTAGCTTCTGTTTGATAACTCCTCTTTAAACGGCTGTGCACTGAGGCTAACTTGTTTTTTTCACATTGACACATTCATTTTTGTTATATGTAAAGTACATGTCACAAGTTATCAGCAAACACTTAAAAAGAAAAGTTAACCACTGTGGACTGTAAAAAGTATTCATGTACTGACAAATCGGTTTGGTTTAGCTTTTGCAAATTGCCAAAAGGTATTTAACAAGTTACTCGACAAGGTTTTTATTCAAATTCTCAGCTTAAAGTTCATTTGGTTTAAATGCATTGAGAACAACACTACTGACAATCCACAAAAATAATACAATGTCTTATTTTGTGACTTCAAATCTGTTAGGGGAAACACAGACAAAATGTGTCTTATTGCAACAACTGTCCACAAACACACACTTTCTTCGAATTTCCTCCTCTTAACTGCAGAAAGATGACTTGTCTCTTTATCAACTGCAATGACATGCAACAGAGACAATTTTATTGGGTGGTCACTGCAAAAATGATACATTCTCCTTTTTAGAAACCATCCAACAGCAAAACACTTTGGTCCTTCATTGAAGTCAAGTGCCACAAAAGTTTTAATGACAAAAAGTTCACCATCAAGGAGCTGAACAGTGTAGCTGTTACATTTTTCTACTTTTGTATTGTCTTTGGAATGTATTATCTCCCCATTCACAATGACACGCAAATAGTACCTTGCTAGCATTTTTGTGAGAACAGCATCTGTCACGGAGTGCAAAGCCAACATATTTTCCTGCCCCATGATAGAGACAATTGGCCTACCTAATGCTACAATATTTCCAAACCTTTCACATTCAGAAACATTTTCTTGTTTGATATTAGTGACTTGAAAAGCGGTTCTATGGGTGCCCCAGACACAATAGCTCTTCTTCCATACAATGGCAAAGTCTTCTCCAATAGAAATTTTCTGCACATTTGCTGTGGCACACCTTATGTCCCCTTAACAAAATCAAGCAAGGAGGAATTATACGATTCAAATGCAAATGCTGAATGAGCCCAAAGTGGTCCCCAATCACAGACACTCTTGGCCAGATGCAGTGTTAAATGAACATTGTAAGTAACATGTTCAATGCCATACAAGTCTTCCATCAGAACAACAAAGTGAGTAAAATCTTCTCACAATGTTCAACATCCTCTGATGTTACCTCCTCACGTAGAAGGGTGGCAACACCCTCTGCTAGTTGACACCAGTGATAAAAAATCTTCCTGCAGAATCCCTTTTAAGACTGGTATGCTATAAAACATTAACCAGGCATACCATTCGTGTGCTTTCCAGTACTTTCTTAAAGTAACTGAACGAGGAACTCTTGAAATGGTGCTTGGTGGTTTAATATCAAGAAGTCTGCTGTCAATTTTATTTATCTGCAATCCAATATAAAATTGATATTGATGGTACTGAGAATCAAACCACAAAGTTGCCATTTGCCTGCAGACACCAAGCAAAATACAGTGCATATAGTCAGGTACAAAGTTGGAGATAATGTCAAAGTGTGGGATCAGACCTAGCAAGCTTGGCCCTTTTACTCCATTCACTGATTTTCCAGACTGAACAGCACCTTCAGCATTAAGTAAGGTTGCCTGGGCATTCCTCAGTATACTATTTGTTTTATATGGGTAGGCACGAACAGTTCCTCTATTCTTGGGAACCACATCTCCACTGTCTAAGCAAAAGCCGCAGCCATGTTTTCCATTAAATTGAGTCATGTTCTGGAGCATTGGACGGGCCACAGTGTCACAAACTGCTACAGTTGTGATTACCTTTGTAATAGTGTTCTCACCTGTTGTGGGGTTCACCCACAATAGTCCCTCTGTTGCCAAATCTCTACATTCAAACACAAAGGGCTGGAGATAGACTGACATGTCAGGTTTTTACATCAAACCACAGAGATGCTAAGAAAATGTGATTAAATCTCTCTGTTGCTGGAAGCTCATTAATTACACACAGTATTGGCCACACACAAAAAGATGAGGACTTGAACACAGGCAAGCCATCACAGCTGAACATTACTGTCAGAGTCTCCTCAGTGCTTTGTGATGACAGATCCTGATACTTTTTACCTGATGTTATGTCACAGAATGTCTGTGACTGGAAGCCATGTCTATTTCTTACTACCTTTTGTGACAATTCAGGGTCCTCTAAAAATGCTTTGATCTGTGCATGTAAAGGCAAATGAAAGAAAAAGTTTCCTTCTTTCAGACTCCTTTGCTCTATCCACTCTCTCACAGTAAGTGCATTTCTCAGAGGTTTCTTTACCTAAGTAAGATTCACAGAAATTGCAAACATGATGTATTTCTACAAAATCTTTTAAACCTTCAAACTGTTTTTCTAAGTGGTACCAAGATTGTGGTACAGTGTCTTTACCAGCCAATAGATTAATAATGTCCAGCATGTCAGAGACTGCTTCCTTGGTAAGCTTGTGCTTCATTTTCAATGCCATGAGCAGCAGGCCATTCTGTTGTTGAGACGAATACACTTTGTCATCCTGAAACAGGGAAAGTGTTATTATTTATTATATATTTTAGGAAATGTATTTTATATCATGCACATATTCATCCTATAATTATATCCACAGTACTGAAATACAAAAAGTCACATTACAAGCTTGGTTTTGTGTGCAGTTCTGTAAGGCTACATTATTATAATGAGATTACAGTACAGTGTTTTTATACCACATCTTTAAGTCCACATCTTTAAATCTACATACACCCAAAACAAATTTACCCTTAGCCAACTTTCTATGATCCTTTTCTTTTGAAGAAAGAGGAAAGTGTCCTTCATTACCACTAAAAAAGAATGCTGATTTAAAACACACTATGCAGTGGGTACTATAGGGTAAGACACAATAATATACACAAACCTCTTGCAGGTACTTTTCTTGTGTAGATTCATCAAGAGAATGAAAAGGTTCACTGCCAGGATTCTCAATGTCCTGTTCCTGTAATTGAAAAATATGCACATTTACATCCTATACAGTTCGTGGCTTTCCCCAAGCAATGGGAAAATTACACTATGCCATCATACTCGTCTCATATCATAGCACCATCACACTCATTTTCAAAGCTATCATGATTGATTCCTATTTTTCCATTAACATATTTATGTATTTTAACAATTAAACGTTTGGTAAGGCTATAATTAAATCTACATTTATAGTATTACAAATATACATGTATTGTGATTATATTGTTTCTATTTAGTGTTTTGTAAAAGCTCTAAAATAAACATGAGATTATTGAACAGATAAATTATTATAATTCATGAGCAACTATTAGATTAACATATTCCTGCATTTGTGCCTGCATACAGAAGTTTATAGCTTTAAATGGTCACATTTATTTTAAAAAGAAATAGCAAAAGGTAAAATTTAAATTTTAAAAAAAAAAAAGTTTCTATTAGATATATTACTTTATATAGCATTACACATTATACTACATTAGCATATAATAACAAAAATTACTAGCACTTTACCGTGGTAATTGACTCAAGATCTGCATTCTCCTGTTCACTTGGGGTTATTTCAGGTTCCCGTTCTTCTGATAGATTACTGGATTCTGGTACATCAACGTCTTCATCAGTTTCTAGACTGTCATCATCTTCAATGTTGCTTACAGTACGAATCTCGTCATGTGTTAAAGAACCCTACAGACGCACACCCACACACAACAGTAAATCAATTGCATTTAACAAAGTACAAAAAATATTATACACAGAATAAGCCACACAGTATTGTGCAATCAAGGCCGTTTTAAAATTAACTACTTCCTTCAGAATTAATCCTAAATCATTTGTAGCGCTTTCTATTTGTACAAAACAAAGAGTAGTTCCCGTTATTTTACTTGTTTTCCCATCATGTTAACAGGTTTTAACTGTCCCTATATTATGAACAGCCTAGGTTAAAATACTTTACTCACCGTTGTTTCTGCTTGACTTGATTGTTCCTTGTTCCTATAAAATAAAAATAAAGGTTTAGAATATATACTATCGTATTATGACTGAACAGCTTTAATAAATTAAACACTAGTGAAGCTACTTGCCTTATCCTTTTCCATCGTCTAAGTGTTCTTCCTGGAACATCCATTTGGTCAGCCAAGTAGCGTTTGTAGCCACGCTGTGCTGTGGTGATATCGTTTTTATTATGATCACTCATAATTTACAGCCCACGTGCCAGCCTAAAAAACTGTGTAAAAGTACATTGCATGCATTACTTAAATCACAAGCAGCCAACAATGAGAAATATATTATGTTAACACTACAGCAGCTCATGTGCGTTATGGCTGCTGTGTCTGACGTCGCACACAGCTCCTCCTACTTTCAGTTCCGTTGTCTGACAAATTCGCTTTCAAAACACTAAAGGAAACAAAATAATATATATTTATCTAGCCAAATTATTAATTAGAAACATAAAAGGGATCGGGGTTTTCATATTTCTTTTTTATTCGATTTATTTGTATTTATCTGGACGTCGTATTTTTTGGCCGACAGGAAGTGAAATCATCACACGTTTCGTGCTGACTTTCAGTTGGGAAGGTGCAAGTACAGAGAGACGGAGCAAGCATGTTCGCACTAGTAAAGTGGGTAAATGGCGACGATGACGGTAAATTGAGTGTAATTCCTACTGAGTGGATTAAAGGATTAATATAGAGGATTTTGAAGAAGAAGGCGGCGAAGATGAGCGCCATTATGTCGCAGAGTGGAAAGAGGGAGTAAAATCGACCACGTGGAGGATGGCAAGCTTTCGATTGTGAAGTGGAGAAAGTGGGAGGTTAGTATACCATATTTACCACAACTTTGAGATATAGAGATACATTAGCAATTCTGATCTTTGTAAGTAGTAAAAATGGAAATACATATTTTAGTCGTAGGGTTGAAAAAAAAAGTTAATTACTGTATCACATGAAGTCAAGAAAGGCCAGCAACAATAGCTATGGCCTAGTAGTAGTACTGCATCCCGAGTTTTAGGTGACTGCTGTTAGATTCTCTGTATAAATTACTAATTTGGAAGTAATTAGAAAAAAATAAGCACACTACATAATTATAAATGTAGTTAAGTTATTATTATTTTCTCATTGTCATGTTAAATTTTAAACAACCAATATCTTCCTAGTCACTTTAACATGTAATACTTTTGAAATATAAGAAAACAACTTGTTGAGTATTGATTAATTATGATCCTTTCTGTTTCATTTTTAAGAAAGACAGTTGGAACTTGTTCAAATGCGTGATGCAATGACAAGAGCAGAAGAGACTCCAGCTTTGAAAAGAAAGAAATTTCAAAATAGCAGATATGCTGATGAATCCAGCAGTGACACCAAAGACACTCAAGTGTGCCAGGTAAACATTGCTATTTAACATTTCTGTTTATCGGGAGTCATTTTAAGACTGAACAACATACTACATTTATTTTAAGGTGTGATGCAAGGACCAAATCAAAACTTTGACCCACTAATCATAAGTTACAAATCTGGTGCTGATGGTATCTTTTTTTGTTTGTCACAAGGTTACAGTCTTCTACGCCTGAGGGAATCTGCCATTAATACTGGGTTTTAATTTGCGATTAGGCCCTAGGTAGGAAGCAGTATCTGTCACAGAAGGCTACAAGTGGACGCTGTTGATGGTACAGTATTATTGAGTTCCGCAAAGTTATTTTAGACAGCAGTAAAAAAAATGTTTTTGGTTTGTTTATTTAGAACTCAAAGACTAAAGCATCTGCAAAGCAACAAAGGTCTACTGAAATTCTGAATCAGCTGACTAAGAAACCGCAAACTAATAAAGAGGATGGAGAGGTACAACAACTTAAAAGTAAAATTCAAGAACTAGAACAGGAGAATAAGAAGCTCAAGGAAACGGTAGTTGGAGGTAAGCATTATTGTTTCAAGCAGAATAAATATAGTATAGCGTCAGGAGCATTATATTAATAGACTAATAAATAAGTTAAGAAATGCACATATTTGTGGAAAAAAACAAACTCCTGTTTATTCTGGAACCATATGTAAAACTAGCAAATTATGAGATTAATTAATTAATTAATTAATTGATGATTGATTAAGGCGCTGCCCTTATGGGTTAAGACAATGGTATTGGTATCAACATCAACTGCGTTGTGAACCTGCCTTTACTTGATTAGTCCATACAATTGGTGATTTCTAATTGGGGGGGTATAAAAAAAGCTTGCCGATTTCCAAATTTTTAAAAAGAAAAGACGAAGTAGAACAGAATTGCAAAGGTTTTCATAAAGCCGAATATTGTATAATTGCAGCTATCCCTGTGATATTGGACAAAATTGAGGAGCTAGGAAAGAGGGACAACTCTGGTCCTACTGACCACTCTATTGACAGTGAGGCAAATTGTCTTTGTGGAAGTCCACGGTATGCTGCGTCGTCTGCAGGATCAACTGTGTCCATATCCTCAATTCCTCAATCACAAGGAAATGGAAGACAACTTGACAAGGTAACAGTGTGTTGTATTACAGGCAGTGGTAACCAGTCTTTTATATATGTCAGTGAATCATTATCCTTTTATAGCTTGCAAATTTAACCCAATTTAATTGAAAACTTAATATGAATTTGTAGAGCAGTAATTTAATTAGTTTTATTATACTTTACCATGACACTTCTGCAGTTCTTTAACAATTAATGACTTTTTGTTTTGGCTTGTACATGTCATCCACAACAGACAAGTAGATCATTATTGCGTTTGTGAGGACTGCATCCTGAAACAAAGCCCTTTTGACACTGGAACTCCGACCGGGTCATGACACGCTTTATTGGTGACCGGGTAATTTTTTTGCTAGTGTGAAAGCACTTACCGGGTAGGAGGCGACCCACTTCAGGAGGTCCGGGTCGGCGAGGCGAAATGGCGTTTTTTTTTGTCTGCACATTGCGTTGTTGCCGCTCCTGACCCGGGTCGATAAACTGCAGTCTGAAACCTCTCGGCCGACCCGCTTGACACCGTGTCAGTGACAGTGTGAAAGCGGCTTTATTGTAACTGGGTTCTTGATGCTATAGAGGTCATACATGCTCACCCAAAACCAGACTCTTCAAGGTCAATTCTCAGTGGTGTATTTTACCTTATTGACAAGCACAGACTTTTAAAGGAGCCATAGATAGCATTAATTTTAAATCAAGGCTTATAAAGTCATGATATTTGCAAGGACACAATTTCCTAGAATCAAGAACAAGCTAGAGAATTACCCGAATCCTGGTTTTGAGAAAATGCCACATATTTATGTTTTTTTCTTGGTTTATTTGTTATAAAAATAAAACTTATTTCTTCTTTAAACAGGTGGAAATTCATCCAGGAAGTGGAGTGTATATAGACCAGCTGGCTTGGACAATAACAAATAAGGCTACTTCCTACACTTCATTTGTGAGAAATGCTATGCTCTCTGTGTTTGACATTGAAACTTTAGTAAAAATTTTACGTGGTGGAAGTGGCAAGCGACAGAAACATGGGGAAAGAAGAGGCCTTGGATCCCAACAAAGTGAATGCCATATACGGTGAGTGTTTTTAAGAGTTATTAATTAAATGCTTTTAAACCTTCTTTTTGTAGATGTCCATAATTTTTCTTCCATAGAGCCTATTTTCACTTAAAAATAGTTTTGAATTCAATATGTTTGTTATTATGTATGTATTTCTTAGCAGACATCCTTATCCAGGGCAACTTACAATTGTTACAATTATATCACATTATTTTTACATGCAATTACCCATATATATATATATATATATATATATATATATATATATATATATATATATATATATACAGTGCCTTGCGAAAGTATTCGGCCCCCTTGAACTTTGCGACCTTTTGCCACATTTCAGGCTTCAAACATAAAGATATGAAACTGTAATTTTTGTGAAGAATCAACAACAAGTGGGACACAATCATGAAGTGGAACGAAATTTATTGGATATTTCAAACTTTTTAACAAATAAAAACTGAAAAATTGGGCGTGCAAAATTATTCAGCCCCTTTACTTTCAGTGCAGCAAACTCTCTCAGAAGTTCAGTGAGGATCTCTGAATGATCCAATGTTGACCTAAATGACTAATGATGATAAATAGAATCCACCTGTGTGTAATCAAGTCTCCGTATAAATGCACCTGCACTGTGATAGTCTCAGAGGTCCGTTTAAAGCGCAGAGAGCATCATGAAGAACAAGGAACACACCAGGCAGGTCCGAGATACTGTTGTGGAGAAGTTTAAAGCCAGATTTGGATACAAAAAGATTTCCCAAGCTTTAAACATCCCAAGGAGCACTGTGCAAGCGATAATATTGAAATGGAAGGAGTATCAGACCACTGCAAATCTACCAAGACCTGGCCGTCCCTCTAAACTTTCAGCTCATACAAGGAGAAGACTGATCAGAGATGCAGCCAAGAGGCCCATGATCACTCTGGATGAACTGCAGAGATCTACAGCTGAGGTGGGAGACTCTGTCCATAGGACAACAATCAGTCGTATACTGCACAAATCTGGCCTTTATGGAAGAGTGGCAAGAAGAAAGCCATTTCTTAAAGATATCCATAAAAGTGTCGTTTACAGTTTGCCACAAGCCACCTGGGAGACACACCAAACATGTGGAAGAAGGTGCTCTGGTCAGATGAAACCAAAATCGAACTTTTTGGCAACAATGCAAAACGTTATGTTTGGCGTAAAAGCAACACAGCTCATCACCCTGAACACACCATCCCCACTGTCAAACATGGTGGTGGCAGCATCATGGTTTGGGCCTGCTTTTCTTCAGCAGGGACAGGGAAGATGGTTAAAATTGATGGGAAGATGGATGGAGCCAAATACAGGACCATTCTGGAAGAAAACCTGATGGAGTCTGCAAAAAGACCTGAGACTGGGACGGAGATTTGTCTTCCAACAAGACAATGATCCAAAACATAAAGCAAAATCTACAATGGAATGGTTCACAAATAAACATATCCAGGTGTTAGAATGGCCAAGTCAAAGTCCAGACCTGAATCAATCGAGAATCTGTGGAAAGAACTGAAAACTGCTGTTCACAAATGCTCTCCATCCAACCTCACTGAGCTCGAGCTGTTTTGCAAGGAGGAATGGGCAAAATTTCAGTCTCGATGTGCAAAACTGATAGAGACATACCCCAAGCGACTTACAGCTGTAATCGCAGCAAAAGGTGGCGCTACAAAGTATTAACTTAAGGGGGCTGAATAATTTTGCACGCCCAATTTTTCAGTTTTTATTTGTTAAAAAAAAAGTTTGAAATATCCAATAAATTTCGTTCCACTTCATGATTGTGTCCCACTTGTTGTTGATTCTTCACAAAAATTACAGTTTCATATCTTTATGTTTGAAGCCTGAAATGTGGCAAAAGGTCGCAAAGTTCAAGGGGGCGAATACTTTCATAAGGCACTGTATATATATATATATATATACTATAATTACTGTAGCAATCTAGGTATAGCACCTTGTTCAAAGGTACAACAGAAGGGTCCCCCACCTGAGATTGAATCCACGACCGTCTGTAAATAAATGTATGGTGCTATGAACAGGCTTTGTCCTGCACTCACTACTGTACTGGTTGACAATTGAATATGGATAGGTAAACACTAAAGAATTGCATTTAGTTCTCAATAAAAAATGGGTTTCTTAGCATTCAAACATCGAAACAAACTGAGCTGGTCAGTAGTAAGAGTGTACAATTGTTTTTTTAACTTGCAAAAAATGGTGATTCATATAGTGATTTTGAATGTTATATCTCAAGTATGTATTTTTAAAAACTTTCTTTTCTTTTCAGCTGCAACTCTGATGAAATTTCCACTTGCCACCAAATCACAGATTGGTTCTGTAATTAATGGGAAAATAGCTGAACTTAGGTATGCAATAAAGAAAAACGCACACAAAAATACACAAGGCTTTAATGATACTAACTGATACTGGTACTGGGCTTAGAAGTCATAAACTGCGTGGTAGTTCTAGTTCTGTTTTAGGTTTCCCCTGTATTTTATTTAGATGTTTAATTTCGAAAACAAATGAAACATCCCTTATTGAAGTTTTCCCTGTTGACTTTATTGTAATGTTTTTGCACTTTTACCATTGATTTACCTTACTTTTACCATGGTTTCCTACGGTTTTCAATTATTTTAAGATATCTTCAAATATTTCAATATGTCTGTTTGGCGAGCTACAGGGCCAAACTGCCAGTTAGAGATACCTTCAAATATTTAAAGGTATCTCTAAATGATGATTCGGCTTGCTGTAAGAAATAGTGTTAATTTACAGTAGTGTTATTGTATCTATAGTGATAATGTACATGTGTATAACCGAGAAATATTAGAGGATGAAAGTAATGTTTTTGGTTTTTTTTAAGTAATTCAGTGAAACTCCAACTCTGTTTATAACAAGATTGTAAACAAGATTTGTGTGTACACTTTTGCAGTCGCTCAGATGAGGGCTCAAACTGATAACTGTTCAATAAAGTTTTATAAATTTATGAAATGGGTGCATTTTATTTATCGTACTACTGTAGCAGTCCACAAAACTTTGCAAACTGTTATTGCATGTGAAGTGATCAATTTGTATTACTCTTTTCCTGCATCACATGTTTACATATGTAAATTCACATTTTTCCATATATGAGTAAATACATTACCAACACAACACTTTAATTATGATATCGTACATTTATTGAAATATATTTCTATATATGTTATTAATGTGTGTATATATATATAATAACATGTATTAAACATATATTTTTGACATGATACCATGTATTCATACTATATAATAAATACATTTTAAATGTATGTTTCATATGTGATTAATATATTATAAATATATTATAAAAGTATGAAAACTATAATTTAACTACATATTTTTCATATATTGTTATTGTATTGTTGCATATATGAAATCCGCCCATTTCTATATATTAAAATGTATTTAATATTTCTTTACATATATTATCCACTTAACATTTGAATATATTATTTTGTCATTCAATATATTTTAAATAATATATTAAACATATATTTTTCTTCCGTATGGGTATCTGGCGTTGCAGCCCTTCATGTACCATATGGTACACTGTGCAGGGAAAGACCATCAAAATGCTGATTATTTTTCCCAGGAGGAGGGAGTAATGGGAAAGATAGATTCAGCCGAGTGTTCCTTCGGCTCCACTCTAAGCGGTGGGATATGTGACAGAAATATAATGAGTTCTGGTTGTAAATCTCCCTCCCGACCTGTGAAGGCGCTAAGTGGAGGCTGTGTGGTCCAGTGGTTAAAGAAAAGGGCTTGTAACCAGGAGGTCCCCGGTTCAAATCCCACCTCAGCCACCGACTCATTGTGTGACCCTGAGCAAGTCACTTGACCTCCTTGTGCTCCGTCTTTCAGGTGAGACGTAATTGTAAATGACTGCACCTGATGCATCGTTCACACACCCTAGTCTCTGCAAGTCGCCTTGGATAAAGGCGTCTGCTAAATAAACAAATAATAATAATAAGCGAAAGGGAAAGGCTTTAGACGGGTTGGCCTGACAGTTCATTTCCTGGGTCGGGAAGTCGGTCAGCCTGGAAGAAGGCGAGACTCCGTTGCAGGAACGTATTGACCCGGAAGGTAAATGAGGTAGCAGCTGCAGGCAATAGAGTCAGCTGCAATCGTTTACCAAGGGGTCATGCATGATCGCATAAAGGGGCCGGAGAATTGTAAATCTTTTCCTTAGCTTGGTTCAGAGATACAAGGAACTGGAAAGACTGGGAGATTTCCCTGAATAAGAAAGGAAGAGTTTGTGAGTGTTTTGTTTGTTTTGTCTGTTTAGTAACTGCCTGTGTTTTTGTTATATAGCACTAGACGGCTAAACACGAATCCGGAGCTGCCGCCAAAGGCCAGCACAAAACCGGATCAACACTGCACTACAGTCACGATTAACATTGTTATCACCACTTGTTTCACCAATAGCACGTATTATATTGTACTTCACCACAAGCACTGAGAGCACTCACTTTGGACCTGTAATCGTGTGTGTGTCTAATTGTGTGTGTTAGTACTGTACTTATTGTTATGGGACTGCAACCCTTTTCATTACTGTGCAATACACATTGTTGTTGTTGTGTATTGCCAGCTCATTATTATTTGCTGGCTGGTCATCAGACCATTGGATTAATAATCATTAAACAAACCATTTCACCCGTACTTTGTTGTCTGTTTGTTCTTGGGATTACTGCATCCGCACCTGCTATACACTTGCTACTAATTACCACTTTGCCACAAGGCGTCACAAAGATTATTTGAAAGACCTCTGGGGTGCACCATTTTATTTATTCCCGTAGACAGCGCTCTTATGCCATGGCCCCAAATACCGACAACGGTAAATGGGGTAGCACACAGCGCTTACCAACAATGGTATATTTTAACACAGTTCAAATTGCACTTGCAGGTGCTGAAAATAATATTCAAAAACCAAAAGGCAAAAGCAAAAAGGAAAATAAAACACAGCAACAAAACTACAAATAAAAGGTGCTGCTTCTTGCAGCATCCCGCAGCCTCCGCTCTCCGGTATGCCTTGGGTTTCCGAGACACTTTGCTGGTCCCTCACTAACACTCACGGGGTTGCCCAGACTTACCCCAGTTAAGCTAGTAACGTTTCACTAGGGGTACGTGGAAACAAATACACTATTTCTGTGCAGCGGCTGTCTCCCCGACACACCCAACCTCTCTGTGTCATTGCACTCCCTGCCGACCAGCAGCACTACACCCCTGCTCATCTTGGACCCATTTACTCAACGAAAAAAATGCAAATAATCTGCCAACATTCACAGATTGGAAAAAACGAGTAAATAAATGATTGCTTTTAATCTACTGAACCAAAAGCAAGCATTAATAGACTACTATTGCCAAACTATTTCTACATTTTATTTGTAACTATACTAGTCTGTGTCACAATGTGCACGGCTTAGTAACGGGTGGACAAATCTGTGAAGGTAGCAGAGTCTACGTAGAGTTGTGAGAAAGAGTCGATAGGAGGGAGGTGAGAGAGAGCAGTGGAGGCAAGGACAGAGGGGGAGAGAGAGCGGAGGTTACGGCGAGAGGTGACAGTGGGGGTAGGAGGAGCAGGGAGAGAGGGGAGAGACAGAGAAAAGTGATGAAATAGTGATCAGAGAGGTCCAGGGGGGTGACAGAGAGGGTGGAGGGGCAGCAGGCCCTGGAGAAGGTGAGGTCCAGTTGACGGCCAGCTTTGTGGGTAGGGATGGAGAGAGACAGAAGTCGAAGGAGTGAAGGAGAGGGAGGAATCCGGCAGAGTGGCTGGGGTTGGAGAGATGGATATTGAAGTCACCTAACAGGACAGTTGGGGTAGACAGAGCGGGGAGGGAGGTTTTCAAAAAGTGCGTGCATCAACTAATTAGAAACAGGATCATCTTTTTTAAAGGGATACACACCTAAAAAAAACACAAAAAACCCATAATAAAACAGGAAAATCAACTTACATAATTTGAGATATATAAAGTATTTAGACCTTACAGCCGGAGTCTGTGTTGTTTTTCAGGTTAGTGTCTGTCCCTTTAATTACACACGGTACACTGGAAGTGCTCTTTAAACGCCGTGGCGTAAGTTTATTAACAAATTGAGTGCAGAAAAAAAACAAAACACAAAACAAAACCTAGCCCTTTTTTGGGCAATAACTAAACAGGATACTGGTACCCCTATCAAATGCAGAGCAGGGTAAGCCTGTTCCCCTGTTTAAACCAACTCTACAATTAAACCAATCCAAATCACAATCCAGCAGTTTCGTTGTCAGAATCCTTACCTTTGTTTCGTTAACAGAAAATCCTTCTTTTCAAACACACCTTTTCACTGCTCAGTTTTGTCCTCTTTCTCCACTTCAAACCCCAACAAACAGAACATTCCACTTGTGATATTTTTAGTCACAAACTTAATCAGTCGCAGCTGATTAGTATTTTCTCATTACCCTAAATTGAATAATACATTAACCAATATGGAAGGCCTTTAGCAAGATGGCCTCATGGTAACTTCAGTTTCACCAAGATGGAGTGTTGTCCCCTAATCCCCAGGGTCCTAAACCCTCCACTCTCTTGTAACTGTACTAAGTGAGCAAATTCAGTACAATCACGACCTACAATCACTGGATAAGGAAGCCTAGGTAACACCCCCACTTTTAACTTTACTTCCTGGGAACCTATTTTCAAATTTACTGTGGTGGCTGGGTAGGTTTTAATATCACCGTGAATGCACATCATTCATACCTCAGCCTGGTCTATAGAAAAGTGTTCCCCCACCAGGTCAGAGGATATTAAACTCTGTCCATAGCCTGAATCTAACAATGCTAATGTGCTTTTATCCCCTATTTTAACAGGAACCACATAGTCTGTTTTTGGTGAACCACAGGAAAATACGTTATTTACCGTAGTATCCAAAATGAGCCCCCCCCCAAAATAAGTGGATGCTCCCCCCACAGCGTTCAAGCTGCCGCCAGGCCTGACTTATCAGTCCTGGGGACTCACAGTCTAGGTTTTTGATCCAACCAATATCTCACCATTAGTTTTAAAATAGTCACTGCGTAACAAATTAAAACAATCATGTTCTGGGTCCTAAATGGACTGTGGGAATTATTATGCACTTGTCGTAGTAGTGTTGTTTTTATTTTTCCTCACCTGTGCCATTTATAGAACCTAGCCCCACCTTTTACCAGTCTTCATTAGCTAAACAATTTTGTATTGTTTACTTTTATATTTTTAAATACTCATAAAAATATCTATAAAGCACATAAATATAAAAAGGATTTGTTAATTTTTTTCTTTACCCTGTGCACTCACACTCACAGTATCCACTGCGCATTTTCAGTAACTAAACTCTGCAAGTGTATTTGTTTTCAATACATATTATTATTATACAATCAATATACAGTAGTACCGTACAAATAAACGTGGTGGCCTAAACATGTACACAGAATACAAACATGAGCACGGCTTTCTGCTGACTTAATAAAAACAACAATAACGTCAGGCTATACATTTAAAATAGTACAAATGCATTGCACACTTTATAAAGACATTACCATGCGAGGGGGCTCCCTAACCGTTAGTTAATTGTTCAGTTGGAAATAAAAAAAATAAAATAACACACCTTTATTAACGTTCTACTGTGCTCGAGCTGCACCTCGGTAACAGTGTGATAGCCACCGAGGGTACAGTGTTCTCTCCTGTTTATTAATTTGTTTTATATATATGTACAGTGGCTCTCAAAAGTATTCACCCCCCTTGGAATTTTCAACATTTTATTGTGTTACAACATGGAATCAAAATGGATTTAATTAGGAGTTTTTGCCACTGATCAACACAAAAAAAGTCCATAATGTCAAAGTGAAAAATAAAATCTACAAATTGTTCTAAATTAATTACACATATAAAACAGAAAATAATCGATTGCATAAGTATTCACCCCCTTTGCTATGACACACCTAAATAAGCTCTGGTGCAACCAATTGTCTTTAGAAGTCACATAATTAGTTGAATGGAGTCCACCTGTGTGCAATTAAGGTGTTTCACATGATTTCAGGTTAAATACACCTGTCTCTCGGAGGTCCCACAGTTGGTTAGTACATTTCCTAACAAAAACTACATCATGAAGATGAAGGAACATTCAAAGCAAATCCGGAATAAGGTTCTTCAAAAGCACCAATCAGGGGTAGGATATAAGAACATTTCCAAGGCATTGAATATCCCCCGGAGCACAGTAAAGTCCATTATTAAGAAATTGAGAGAATATGGCACAACTGTGAATCTGTCTAGAACAGGCCGTCCTCAAAAACTGAGTATCCGGGCGAGAAGGGCACTAGTCAGGGAGGCCACCAAGAGGCCTATGGCAACTCTAAAGGAGTTACAGTCTTCCTCGGCTGAGCTGGGAGACACTGTGCGTACGGCAACAATAGCCCAGGTGCTTCACAAAACTGGCCTTTATGGGAGAGTGGCAAAAAGAAAGCATTGTTGAAAAAAACTCACATCAAATCTCGGCTAGAGTTTGCCAGAAGGCATATGGGAGACTCTGAGACCAAGTGGAAGAAGATTCTATGGTCTGATGAGACCAAAATATAGCTTTTTGGCCTCAATGCGAAGCGCTATGTTTGGCGCAAGCCTAACACCGCACATCATCCTGAGAACACCATCCCTACCATGAAGCTATTGGGATGCTATGGGGATGCTTCTCTGTCTCAGGGCCTGGAAAGCTCATGAAGATAGAGGGCAAAATGGATGCAGCAAAGTACAGAGAAATCCTGGAGGAAAACCTGCTGAAGTCTGCAAGAGACCTGGGACTTGGGAGAAGCGGCAGGTTTTTATACAGGTGACCATCTCCCGATTAGCAACAATTAAGTCACAAGGTTTTTATGAATGGGGATTTTAATCCCACTCATGACTGTATAGACTGTATATTATGAGACCGGCTTTTTGCTGGTCTCACACAAAAAATAACGGCTTTAGTCCGTCCGCATACAAACATATATATATATATATATATATATATATATATATATATATATATATATATATATATATATATATATATATATATATATATATATATATATATATATATATATATATATATATATATATATATATATATATATATACATATACATACACACACAGTGCCCTCCATAAGAATTGGGACAGTGAAGTCAAAATTGCTATTTTTGCTGTACACTCAAGCAATATGAAAATACGAGTAAAAGATTAATATGAGGCAAAAGTACAGAATGTCACCTTTTATTTCTGGTGGTTTCAAGACATACATGTTTTACCAACTAAGAATAACAGCACTTTTGAGTTCCATCCCCCCATTTTATGTGAGCATAAGTACTGGGACAATTCAACTTAAAGCAAATATAAGAATTATAAAAGCTAGTATTTAGTCGCAAATCCCTTGCATGCAATAACAGCAGTGAATCTGCGACCCATTGATATCACCAAACTCTTGGTATCGTCTTTTGAGATGCTTTGCCAAGCCTTTACTGCAGCCATTTTCAGCTGTTGCTTGTTTTAGGGAGTTTCTGACTTCAGTCTCCTCTTCAGCAAGTGAAATGCATGTTCAATCGGATTTAAATCAGGAGATTGACTTGGCCAGTCTAAAACTTTCCACTTTTTTCCCCTGATGAACTCCTTGGTTGCGTTGGTAGTGTGTTTTGGGTCATTATCCTGTTGCATTATGAAGCACCACCCAATGAGTCTGGTGGCATTTTCTTCTACATTGGTAGCCAAGATGCTTCTGTACACTTCTGAAGTCATTCTGCTGCTGCCATCATTCGTTACATCATCAATAAAAATCAGTGAGCCCGTTCCAGAGCCAGCCATGCATGCCCATGCCATGACACTACCTCCACCATGCTTCACTGGTATGCTTTGGATCATCTGCAGTTCCTTTTTTTTTTTTTTTTTTTGCAAATTCTAATCTGGCCTTTCTGTTTTTGGTGCTGATCAGAGGTTTGCATCTTGCAGTGTAGCCTTTGTAATTCTGCTGCCAAAGTCTTCTGCGAACAGTAGATTGTGACACTTTCACCCCAGCATTCTGGAGGTTGTTGGTGATTTCACTAACACTTTTTAGGGTTGTTTTTCACAGCTCTGGTCATTTTTCTGTCATCAGCTGCTGTTGTTTTCCTTGGCCGACCTGGTCGTTGCCGATTGCTGAAGACACCAGTGGTTTTTTTCTTTTTCAGGACATTCCACACTGTTGATTTGGCTATGCCCAACTTTTGTGCTATGGTTCTAATTGAGTTCCTCTTTTCTTTTAGCATCCAAATTGCTTGCTTTTCTTCCATAGACAGCTCCCTAGTCTTCATGTTGGATTATGCCCACTGACACCAAACGCAGACTCCAAAGGCAAAAGCAAAGAATAGAACTGAGACAACACATTCACAGCTCTTTTATGTGTGAACAATCAATGCAACAGGAAACACCTGATCAATTAGAAACACCTGTGAGCCAAATGTCCCAGTACTTATGCTCACATAAAATGGGGGGATGGAACTCTGAAAGTGCTATTATTCTTAGTTGGTTAAACATATATGTGTTGAAACAGCCAGAAATAAAAGGTGACATTCTGTACTTTTGCCTCATATTCATCTTTTAATCATATTTTCATATTGCTTGAGTGTACAGCAAAAATAGCAATTTTGACTTCACTGTCCCAATTCTTATGGAGGGCACTGTGTGTATATATATATATATATATATATATATATATATATATATATATATATATATATATATATTGTAAGACAGCAGGGAGGGGGTTAAATCCTCCCTGCAGAAAAACATGTGCGTAGGCACCTTGTGGGTTTGTTTTGTTTAATTGTTTAATTCATTTGTTTGATTATTTGATTGTTAATTATCCCCTGCACCTGGTGGTAATTGAAAATTAGAACCAGGTGCAGGGTATTTAAGGGAGGCAGTTAGTCTGCTCATGGCTGCTGATGTGTGTGGAAGCCCGACTGTGCTGGTGTGGGTACAGTCGTAAAAGAAAGGAAAAAGGTAGAGTGAAGCCTTTTTGTGTGTGCTGTTTTGTTTATTTTTGTTACAGGTAAACAGCTTAGCTGTCCTGTCTTTTAGTTTAGGTTCCTGTTTTGTTTAGTCACTGCTCAAAAAGAGCTAGGTGTTTGTTTTGTTTATTTTGTTTTTGTGTTTCATTAAAAATAGCGCAACTGCGCTTTTAAAAATCCATTTGTGTGTGTTGGGTCAGTGTTTTAAAGGGGCAACGAACCGCGGAGAGGTGCGATTCATTCACATATGGTGGCAGTGAGTGTGGGCGCCCCTAGAGACCCAAAAATGGATTTTAAAGATTTAATAGAAATGATTAATAAGAACACCGCTGCTCAGGAGGAGCAGACAAAGAAAATAGAGAGGCAGAGACAGGAGCTGGGCGTGACCCCGTTGTTAATACAGGAGCGGGAGCCAACCGAACTGGAGCTGCTGCTACAAAAGTGGGAGCTGCCGTCCCGAGAGCCAGAGGGGGTGGAGCTGCCGTTCCCAGAGCCCAGAGGGGAGGAGCCGCCGCTTCCAGAACCACCAACCGTGCAAGTGAGTCCGGCGTTGCCGAAGGAGGTTCCGGGTCCCGTCATCGTGGACACCTGGCCGGAATGCCCAGACCTCCCTGCACTGGACCTTGCTCCCAGGTCGCAGCACTGCCAGGCACAGTCGCTTGCCTGGTCCCTTACTCCACTCCCCCTGGAATCCCAGACGTCACTGCGCAAGAGGCAGACGTCACTACGCAAGGGGCAGAGGTCACTAGCGTTCCCCCTGCTGATTGCTCCGCTCCCCTTGCCTAGTGCTGCGCTCCACCTGGGATTCCAGAGGTCGCTGCGCAGGTCCACAAGCGCACGCCTCTGCCTGTCAGTCCTGGCTCCCGGTCACCGGTCTGCGCTGTGGTCGCCCTGGATCAACCCACCCTCAAGCCCGCCTGTGGAAGAGGGCGAAAATGGACATTTGTGGACTTGAGGGTGGGTGGTCTTTTAAGGGTGGAGGGAGGTGGCCGTTGAATGGCCGGTGTCTTGAAAAGACATGGGGGGGGGATGTGTAAGACAGCAGGGAGGGGGTTAAATCCTCCCTGCAGAAAAACATGTGCATAGGCACCTTGTGGGTTTGTTTTGTTTAATTGTTTAATTCATTTGTTTGATTATTTGATTGTTAATTATCCCCTGCACCTGGTGGTCATTGTGCGATTCATTCACTATATATATATATATATATATATATATATATATATATATATATATATATATAATATAAAAATTCTGGCTTTAGCCGTCATATATACATAGAAATCATAATAAAAATACAATAAACAAAAGGGGCTGGATACTCCACCACACATGCCCCCCCCTTGTGCGCAGCACATATGGCCTCCCCCCTTAGTCCCCAAAGTCCCAGTTTTAAGTCCTGGCCCAGAAACAGGGGCAGCAATGGGCCAAGGGTGGTGGCCACGGTGGGAGGTCCTCCTCCCACCCCAACAGCTATAGCGGCCAAGTTGACCGCACACAGGCCGGCCCCTCTGGCCAAGGCAATCCCAGCAGCCGAACGGCTGCTTGGGGGGTGGTCTCCTGACCTCCCCCCCCCCTTTCTTCATAGCTGGCAGCTCCCTCTTCTGGGGCTCCGCCCACAGTGTCTCCAACAACAAAAATGCTGCTGGGGAAGGTGGTCTCACAACAAATAATAATATCGGACAGATTTATTATATTGACTGATAATTTTGTTCCTAATTCCTCTTTGTCTTTTACTGATTTTTGTGCTCGTAAAGGGCTAGGATTCCTTCATATAAACATATGGAGCCTTCTTCCTAAAATTGACCAACTTAAAGTATGGGTTGCTGGTTCTTTTCCTGATATGTTAATTATTTCTGAAACATGGTTAAAAAAATATGTTCTGGATAATGAGATTTGCTTAAGTGGTTAAAATTTGTTTCGATGCGAAGTGGTGAGCAACCTCCAGATGATCTTGGAGCCTCCGGGAGTACTCTGGACCCGGGGGCGCTCTGGGGGTGTCGAGTGGCCGGCCGTACATCGTCTCCACCAGGGTTCGTAACTCACGTCCCAGCATAAGTAGGGCTGGGGTGCAGGAGGTGGAGTCCTGCACGGCAGACCAACAGGCTGAAGAAGCCCCTCCAGCAGAGCTTCAGCCACTGTCTCCGCCTCTTGAGCAGGTAGGGCATACGCCTCTGGCCACTTTGTAAAGTAATCAAGGGCCACCAGGACGAACTGGTTCCCCCTCTCTGAGCGGGGAAAGGGGCCTAGTACGCACGGTGACCCTTTCCATAGGCCCACTTACCTGGTACTGCTGGAGGGGGGGCTTGCGACCGGCCCTGGGGTCCCTTCCAGGCAGTGCAGACGCCACAGCAGTGACAGTGGTCCTCTACATCCCTCCTGCAGTGCCCCCAGTAGGATTGGCGGAGCAGTCTCAACATTTTTGTGACCCCAACGTGTCCGGCTCCTGGAGCCCCATGATGGGTGCAGGGCTTTGGGGACGACCGTCTACCACCTCGTCTCTCCAGTTGCTGCTTTTTCCATCGGCGTTGCAAGATCCCATCTTGAATGGCCAGTCCGGTCCACTGGGACCAGAGCCCTTGGTGGCTGCAGAGTGGCGGGCCACCTCCTCCCACAGGGGCCTCCACTGCTCCTCAAGCCACCACAGCACCGGTTGGAGGTCTGGGTCTTGTTCCTGCTGGACTCCCCACTCTGCCCTCTCTACCGGCACCACCACCCAACACTGTACCTGTCTCCGGTTGGTCAGCTCCGCCTCCCTCTCTTCCCATTTGTGGCAGTGGGTGCAGCCTCCGACGGGACAGGGTGCCCACATTGCCATGCCTGTCGTCTGGACGATGTTACACTGTGTACTGGAAGACCTGGAGCTGCTCGATCCTGCGGGCGACCTGTCCCTCTGGCTCCCAGAAGGTCATCAACCACTGGATGGCAGCGTGGTCAGTCTGGAAAGGGAAGCCCGCAGAGGTAATGGTGGAAGTGGCGAACCGCCTCCACCACCGCCAGCAGCTCCTGCCTGGTGACACAGTACCTGCGCTCTGCTTTGTTGAAGGTCTGGCTGTAGTAGGCGACCACTCTCTCAGCATTGGGCCCAGCCTGCGACAGGATGGCTCCGACTCCCTCATCACTGGTGTCGGTGTCCAGCAGGAAAGGGAGCTGAATGTCGGGGGACACCAGCACGGGGGACTGACACAGGGCACTCTTCAATGTATCGAATGCCTCCTAGCGCTCGGGGGTCCATACAAAGGGCTCGCCATTCTTCAGGAGGCTGTGCAGGGGTGCAGCGATGGTGGCAAAACCCTGCACGAACCTCCTGTAGTATGAGGTGAGTCCCAGAAAGCCTCTCACCTGAAGGGGGTTGATGGGGACAGGCCAGTCCCGGACTACTTCAACCTTGTCTGCTTCTGTGCTGATCCCCTCTTTACCCACCCGGTGACCCAGGAACGAGACCTCCCGCCACATCAAGTTGTAGCGTTCAGCCTTTTGGTGCATCTCCTTTAAAAGGGGTGAACTGTGTGGGTATGTGTCAGTCAGCTTTGGGCAGTGACGTTTCATTTCACTGCATTGGATAAACTTAAAAAGTGTGTGTTTCAGTTTAAAAAAGGAATAATGGCGGCAGTTGAACTAGGCAGTGTTGGGCTACAGTGTGTTGTCTTTCTTTTTTAGTGTATTGTGATGAATGTTGGAACATACGCTTGCGAATACTGGCAGCGTGTTGCATTTAACCACATTTAAAATATTCGAAGCAATATTAAAATGGAGCTGCTTTCCTGGCTGTTTGTTAAAATAGCCTAAGCAATATTAAATGGAGCTGCTTTCCAGGCTGTTTGTTAAAATAGCCGAAGCAATATTAAAGAGAGCTGCTTTCCTGGCTGTTTGTTAAAATAGCCAAAGCAATATTAAAACTGAGCTGTGTGCCTTGCTGTTTAAAAAGTCTGAGGATTCACCGGATAAAGGTCAGACTATTGATTTCTGATTATATGTTGCAGGTTGCGGACGAACAGAGGAACGGAATTAATTGCATCAGGTTGGATTTGCTTCTTCTGCTATAATATTGCTTCATGAATACAAGAAAACCAGTTATTAAAGGTTTGGGACTATTTGAACTTTTGCTAAAACCGCTGCCTTAGCTTATAATTGCTGTAGTTTATCACTGCAACTTGATTATTTTAACTCTTAATTACTTTTGCTAAATGCATTGTTATGAGATTTATTATTATTATTATTATTATTATTTTTATTATTATTTTTGTCTAAAAATCTTGTGCGTACTAAACCACTAGTATACAAAATGATTGCCATATTGTTAGATTAAGGCCCTTAATGAACTCTGGAGTTTGTGTTAATTGTGTATTGTGGTTTGTCTGTGCATACTAAGTTAGTTTTTCTTTGGTTACACATTGGAGTACAGTGTATCTGGATGTTTTTTTTTTTTTTTTGCTTTTAATGTATTGGTACTGCTATTTACATTAATGCTAATGGGGAAATTAACAGTATAAAGTACAATGTAGTAATGCCACTGATAAATTGAAAAGCTAACTTAGTATAACTTGCTTAGACATTATTTGTTTTGATTCTGAGTTAACATAAAAAATGTTTCTGTATGTTTCCTATTAACCAATCTTTCCTTTCTGTAAATATTATTTTTGATAAATCTCATTGCCTGAATAACTGGCTAATTGTTTCTCTTGATTGCTTAATTGATTAACGCTAATTAACGGACTAATTGATTAAGTACTCATTTCCTATTTACTAACAGCCTAGGATAAGATGTAGGTTTAGAAGTTTTATTTGGCCCTCTATCATATTAAAATTGGGTTTTATTAGAAAATTTGGTAATATTTACATAGCTGGAGCCCAAACATAAATTAAATGCTGTAAAGCTTAGCCCAAATCGTTACAAAGTGGCACTTCTCGGGGTGCAGCTTCAGTCCCGCCTCCATCACTCATCTCAGCACCTCTCGCAGGGAGGCCAGGGCGGTTGTGAAGGTTTCCCCGTGAGCTAGCAGGTCATCGAGATACACCAGGACTCTGTGGGGGGCACCCCAGTTAGGACTCTCTCCATGAGCCGCTCGAATGTGGCAGGGGCATTACACAGCATGAACGGCATTACTCTGAACTGCCACAGACCGTGGCCGATGGAGAAGGCGGTCCTGGGGCGTGCAGCGAGGGAAAGCGCCACCTGCCAGTATCCACTCCGGAGGTCTAGGGAGAAGAACCAGTTGGAACCAGCCACCAAGTCCAGAGACTCATCGATGCAAGGGAGGGAGTAGGAATCTTTCACCGTTACATCGTTTAGATGCCTATAATCCACACAGAAGCGCCACTTGCCGTCTTTCTTGGGCACCATGACCACAGGGGACGTCCAGGGGCTGTCAGAGGCCTCAACAATGCCAGCTTCTTTCATCTCTCGCAGCACCTGTTCCGCAGCCTCCTGATGTGCCAATGGTAGGCGACAAGGGTGCTGCTTGATGGGGCGGGTGTCTCCGGTCTCAATCTGGTGCTGAACCAGGTGCGTCCTCCCCACATCCTTCGAAGAAGTGGCAAAGCTGTGACGGAATTCGAACAACAGCTCCCACAGCCAGCTGTGTTGCTCCGGGCAGAGCCCCTCATGGTTCTGGAGCCAGACTGTGGTCACCGTGGCCACAGTGGGTTCTTCCAAGGGGGTCCCCGTCAGTGGGGCTTGAGGACACCTGGAGAGGAAGGCGGTAAGGGGAGGAAGAGGGTTGCATGCCTCGGCGGGTGGCTGCGTCTTCCGGTAGTGGCAGGGTGGGGGTCGGAGGGATGGCCGAGATCCCTTGGGTTAGCATGGTGTGATGCGGGGGCCACAGGCCTTGGTGGTGTGGACGACGTTGGGTGGCTGTGTTTTCCAGCAGTGGCAGAGTGGCGGTCCGAGGCGCTGGATGGGGCTGTAGGGCAGCCCGGGGGCGGGCTGAGGTCCCCCG
Organism: Huso huso; assembly: GCA_036884735.1. Classification (NCBI taxonomy): domain Eukaryota; kingdom Metazoa; phylum Chordata; class Actinopteri; order Acipenseriformes; family Acipenseridae; genus Huso; species Huso huso. Next base: position 27,714,903 of record CM072669.1, read on the forward strand.
GGAGCTGGTGGGAGTTGATGGCATCAGGCCCGTCCTGAACAGCGCTGGGGTGTGGCGGGGCCGGTCACTGGGGACGCGGTGGAGCCCGGGGGGTCTGGACTGTTGCACAGAGAGGTCCCTCCCCCGGCTTGGACGGGGGGCAGGACCCTCCGGGTATGATAAGGCCAAACTCGGTCCTCACCTTAAATGCAGTCCCGGTCTGGAGGTCCAGCTGCCCTCCTATGTAGCGCAAAAAGTCCAGGCCCAAGATGCAGGGGTCCTGGACAGCTGCTATCCAGACAGGGTGATAGACTGTCTGTCCCACTACCTCAATGGCCAGCCTACCTTTTCCCAACATCTGGGTCATTTCTCCGGTCACTGTGGTCAGGTGGACTGTGTTGGACTCCAGTCGGACTCCCGCAGGCAGCACATTGGGACGGACCAGCGTCACTGTCGATCCCATGTCGACAAGGGCCATGTATTATTATTATTATTATTATTATTTATTTCTTAGCAGACGCCCTTATCCAGGGCGACTTACAATTGTTACAAGATATCACATTATACATTATTTCACATTATACAGATATCACATTATTTTACATACAATTACCCACTTATACAGTTGTGTTTTTACTGGAGCAATCTAGGTAAAGTACCTTGCTCAAGGGTACAACAGCGGGTACAACAGCAGTGTCCCCCACTGGGGATTGAACCCACAACCCACAACCCTCCGGTCAAGAGTCCAGAGCCCTAACCACTACTCCACACTGCTGTATTCCCCTGGTGTGGCTCTCCCAACTACCATGGGGGGCCGGTATAGGTGTCAGCGGCTTCTGGGGAGAGAAGGGCTCTCCCAGTCGATGGTGGTACAGGTGGTTGGTTGGGGACTGGTTGAGGAGCCGGCGGCGTCCTGCTTACACAGGCCCCTGGGCGTCTCCCTGCTGTTGCTGTCTGGGTAGGGGCGGTGGTTTTTACAGTCGGGCCCCAACATAGTCACGTGTGGGGTTCAGGCACCTAGGTTGGGGTTGTAAAATGAAAAACTATATATTCTATTCAATAATATTCAACAGTATATATTCTTCAATAACAACGAGTCATTTAAATTGTGAATGGTTGTTTGAGTACCTACAGCACTTAAAGAGTTGTAAGGTCACAGCACACAGACAGGCACCTCTAGTGTCCAAGAAACGGGGGTACGAAAGATCAGACTTCTCGTATTTTGTTTAGCAATGTTTAGTTTTGGAGAAAGTTAGTATTTTTTTTTTAAAGACCATGTACCAGCAACCAGAATTATCCCGGGTTTAAAAGGCATGTCGTATGCAGACAGGCTAAAAGAATTGAATCTATTCAGTCTTGAACAAAGAAGACTACGCGGCGATCTGATTCAAACATTCAAAATCCTAAAAGGTATAGACGATGTCGACCCAGGGGACTTTTTTGACCTGAAAAAAGAAACAAGGACCAGGGGTCACAAATGGAGATTAGATAAAAGGGCTGTGGAAGGGTGGTGGGTAATTCACTGACACACTGGAGACACGGATGAACTTGAAAACACCGCACAGGTGCCCAGTTTTATTATTGGTGGGGTCGTTCCACTGTTTGGCCCGCAGAGGGCGGTGTTGTCTGTGTTCTGCCTATCAGCAATGATATGCAGAGCCACAGAGATACCAGAGGCAGTACCGTTTCTCAATAATGGCGCACTCGCAGGTGCTCAAACAAAAGACTAAGCAAAAAGAGAAAAGAAAAAGGAAAATAAAACACAGTAAATCAAAACTACAAATAAAAGGTGCTGCACTCAGCAGCTTCACCCCGACCATCGCTACCCGCACGGTCCGGGTCTCCGTCCTACCCTCACCGCTCCCTCAGTCTGTTAATAAAAATACTGATGGGGTCTGCCCACGGTTTTCCCCACTAACCCTGTTTTCTTTCTTTTTGTCTTTCATTTCTTTCGGGGTTTTCCTCCCCGGCCGTGTCTTGGACCTGGACCACAGCGTCCACACGTCTTTTCTTTCAAAAGGACAGACCTGAGGGAACAGCAGAATGTTATTTTATAGGGCCAGCAATCCCCCCCAAGACCCGCCTTTCAGCCATTCAGAGAGAAGGAATGCCCGCACACCCACTCTCCCACCTCTCTGTGTCACTGCCATGACTGACAGGCGAATATTGACGGGCTGCTGCCCTCTTCCTGCAGCACTATGAACATATCAGAAGAGTCAGTACAGGTCTCCCCCTGTTACAGGGGCATTCAGAACAGAAAATAGGAGGCACTTTTTTACACAGAGAATTGTGAGGATCTGGAACCAACTCCCCAGTAATGTTGTTGAAGCTGACATCCTGGGATCCTTCAAGAAGCTGCTTGATAAGTCACGTGACCTACAGACGCAATGGTCGACTAGAACTAGAACTCCTGACCCAAACCCTTCTTTTTAGCTAATTTCGAGGCTAAATTTACTTTTCTTTAACGATTTTTCTAACCCCCTCGTTGTCATAATGTCGGAGCATAAAAAAGACCTGCTTTCACCAGCTACAACCCCATCTGGGAAACGCTTCAAACAGTCGTCTCAAGCTCCTTCGGAGGCCTATATTGCTGACGCCATTTCCCAAGCGCTGGTTAAACAACACGGAGCCCTCGAGTTGATGATCTCTAATGCCGTTAGCAGTGCGATGGAAGGGGTGAATACTTCGCTTCGAGAGAACAGAGATACTATACAATCTCTTAAAACCGATATAGATTCCCATATGACAGTAGTTCGTGGGTTAATTGCTAAGGTGGATGGTTTACAATCTGAGACAAGGACAATAAAACGTGCCGTTGTGCATTGCATTTCCGAGATTGACAAACTACATCTCAAACTAGCTGATCTTGAAGATAGATCTAGACGTAATAATGTAAGGATCTGCGGACTGACACCAAACCGAGAGGGAGATAATCCTGTCGGCTTTCTGCAAAAAATGCTTCCAAAATTGATACCCTCACTTGCAGGCGACCCCATATTGACTGAACGTGCTCACAGAATCTACAGTGGCAATTCACACACTATGATCTTTAAGGTACTCCGGTACAAAGATCGTCAGGCCATTCTGCAGGGGGCCAGAGAAGTGGGTCCCATTCATGACAACGGTAAAACTCTACGATTCTATGCCGATTACAGCACGGCTACTGCACAGAAACGAAAGGCCTTTGTTGGAATTAGAAAAGAACTACAAGAGGTGGGTGCTACATCTTTCCTCATTTATCCAGCTACCTTACGAGCCTCTTACAACAGAGAATTTCTTTTCTCATCAGCTACTGAGGCAGAAAACTTTTTGAGGGGGGTCAACAACAGTCGCTATACAAGCAGAAAGCGGCTCACCTTTCAATCTGACAAGAAGGAGGCCCAGGACACAGAAACTTTGATGGAGGTTCCGGGGTGAATTCAGATGACCACGGCTCTGCTTCGATGGATCTTCCACTATATCTAATTATTATTATTATCTTTTTTGTCTTGTTGAATGATCCAGGCCTGTATCTGGTACCTTAACGGAGAGTAATACGGGACTGCTTGTTTTGTTTACACAATCCTCGGCTTTTGGACTCCAGTTTTGGTTGTATTATGCACCTTTTTTTTTTGGTTCACTTTGCTGACACCCGAGCCCTTCTGCTATGGTCTCTACTGGTGGTTTACACTCCAAACCATTCAATATTTTGAGGGGAAGCCGGCAAGGATGCCCTTTATCACCTATGCTGTTTGCTCTTTCGCTTGAACCACTAGCGCAGAACATTAGGCAAAATGCGATAGTGCCTCCCATCAAATTTAAGTCTTCCAGCCACGCTATATCATTGTATGCAGATGATATTCTTTTGTATATTGCAGATATTCAAAATTCTATTCCAAAAATTTTAACAACTTTCAGTGAATTTAGTGACTTCTCGGGCTATAAAATTAACTGGACAAAGTCGGCCCTGAAGCCTCTTAACGCAGCTGCAGGTAGGGTCTTGTTACCCTCCATCATTCCAATCAAAAAACAATTTACATACCTAGGCATTGATATACAACCTCCCCTTCAATCCATTGTTAAAAATAATTATCACAAAGTACTAAGGGAGGTGAAGGGAGATATAGAGAGGTGGACAGTGATGCCCGCCTCCCTACAAGCTCGAATTGCTACAGTCAAAATGAATATTCTTCCGCGAGTTAATTTTATTAGTGCCATGATTCCACTCCCTCCACCTATAGATTATTGGACTAAAATTGACTCTTTATTAAGGAATTTCTTGTGGAATGGCAAGCAATCACAAATCAAGTTAAATACACTACAGCACACAATAGATGGAGGCTTAGCTGTCCCAAATTTTAAGTTGTACCACTGGGCTTTCCAGTTACGCTCCCTCAGGGTATGGTTAAATCCACTGTCTGCTGTGTCCTGGAGAGATATTGAAGAGGCACTAGTGTCTCCCATAAGACTATAAGACCTTTAATTCACAGGTCTCAAACAAAAAATGTACTCTACATTATGGTCCTATCATTGCTAATACTATAACTAATTTCAGGGCAATAGAAAAACACATGAAGTATAATATTAAATGGCACCAATATTCACCTATCTGGCATAATAGTGCTCTTCGGTCAGGTAACCAACCCTTTGTTTTCGACTCTTGGTCTAGAAAAGGCATTAACATTCTTAAGGACATATACAATAAGGACGGGCTTGTTAATTTCCAGGAATTGAGCTCACACTTTAACCTACCAGGATCATCCTTTTTCTTATATCTTAGACTGTTCTGCTTTACATGCTTATGGGGTTCCCTGGGGATCGGAACTTGCATTACATCCTATAGTGGATTGGGTCCCGGTTGATTACTCTAAAGGGCTAGTTTCAAATATATACTCACATCTACTAAAAGCTACATATAACCCATTGCCATTGTTCAAATTATGGGTGAAAGATCTAGCCTTAGAGGATGGGCTAATTGATTGGAATGCAGTCTGGGACAATATATTCAATGCATCTAAAAACCCCAATCACCAACTAATTCATTTTAAATTGTGTCACAGGTCATACTGGACTCCTTGTAAAAGATACCTTGTGGGAATCACCTCAGACCCTCTATGTAAACTCTGTACTCTTAACACACCTGGCACTCTAATGCACATGATCTGGGAATGTCCAGAAGTTAACTACTTTTGGAGCCAGGTGATATCTATATTGTCTGGAATAATTGAGAGAGAGACATACCATTAGACCCAGTTGTACTATTACTTAATGATGATACAAAACTTCAGTTACTGGAGCGCCAGTGGAAAATTTGGCTTGCTGGTTTAAAAGCAGCAAAGAAACTGATAGTACAGCACTGGCTCCCTCCTCATAGACTACCTATTCGGCAATGGTTGTCATATTTCACCGACATAGTCATGTTAGAACTATCTACCACCAGAATAAATAGGGCAAAAAACACCACTTTAGAAATCTGGAAAGGAGCTGCAACTGAGATAACTAAACTACTGTCTGAAGTCTGATTGTCATTGCATTGGATAAACTATGTGACTGTTGGGATGCATTATTTATCATCCAAATTTTATGTCAATTTATTTGCAAGAGGTCCGGGGTGGGATGAGGGTGGCCGCTAGGGGAAGGAGGGAGGGAGGGAGATTAGGGAGAAAGAGGGAGAATGTAGTATATAATATTGTTTTTCTTTTTTTGTTTGTTGTTTGTTTCTACTCTGTGAAAACCAATAAAAATTTGATCACAAAAAAAAGAAGCTGCTTGATGAGATTCTGGGATCAATAAGCTACTAACAACCAAACGAGCAAGACGGGCTGAATGGCCTCCTCTCGTTTGTAAACTTTCTTATGTTCTTATGTTCTTAATATCTGCACTTTAATACAATTAACATATCGGTTACACCATAGGACCAAAGCAGGTTACCCCGGAGGACTTCTGATTGTAATACTCAAACCATGGCCTATTTAATTAAAATACAGACCTAAATTATGTATTTATAATCTTAATGGAAAACAGACACGTTAGTAGTGAATAATTGTTTAACTTAATTGGTCATTTGCATTTTTTTAAATTACTACTAATCAACATTAGTGAACAGAGGAACAGAACAGAAATTTAACATAACATGAGAAAAACAATAATAACATTTTGCATTAGGCACTTTGAAAGTGTCATACTGCTGATACTGGAAAGTCAACAGCTACCAGGCTTTTGTAAATTTCATCCAGTCTGCGCTGCGCAGTTTGGAACATCTGGAAGTGGAAGGCTCTGGCTCAGTAATTACTGCAACAATATCTGACTTGTAATAAAAAATTACATCAGAAACACTAGGCCAGACAAATGAATTCTTATCATTTAACTGACTCATGCAGTTTACTTCAACTTCTCTTTCTACCTCCTTAACAACTTGCCCAACATATGGTAGTTCATCGTACATCACAATAACAAACTTGCCTGCTAGTATCCCATCATCAGGGACAGGGACATTTGAGCTGCATGAAGGGGAAATGTCATTTTTCTTGTCTTTTGTTTTATTCAGGTCAGTTTCTACAGGACTATAGCATGAGCATGTGCTTGGTATGTGTATGCAAAGTTTCACATTTGAAAAAAATGCAGTCTTGCCTATTTGTTGTGCTTATTAGCTGGACTATAATGTGTTGTCAGATTCTGTATCATATCAGATTCTGTATTATAAAGTGAAAAACATTAAAAAGCACCTTGATCGCCTTTTGGAAAGGTAGGTTGCTCTTGCTATAGGGTCTTCATTAACACAGTCTCTATATTGAGCTACCTTTTCCCTGCTTGACAAGGGCATCTGAAAATGAAGAAAAATTGGAAAAATGTACATAAGTGTGTCATTTTAAACTTGGATAGTCATAAAAAAATAAATGTTTATTGGCTCTTCATAATAAGTAATCAATAAATCTGTTAAATTGAGAGATCATGCCTAAAGTCATACGGTGTAACCACCAGGACATTTTGGTGTAACCTAATTCTGGTTACACCAAAAGGACATTTTCCATCTAATGCTAATGTAACAGGCAATTATTAGGCCACCTATGCAAAGCAATGACATTGAAGAAATTATATAACAATCAAATATCTAGAGAGATGATGATTTTTTAAATATTTCTTTGTTATCACCTTATTCTATGAGTTACACTGAAGGACATGTGATTATTTCCATGTCCTATAAGGAGCCATGAATATGCATTTTTTTAACATTTATGAGACATACTGACCTTGCTCCACATGTGCTGGGTCTCTTTCTGACTTCCTCGTATACTGAGGTCATAGGTCACATGGAATCTTCAGGCAATATGGTCTAAAATGGCTGTTCAATGTAGGACATTTGAGGACATCAATTTCTCGGACAAAAGTATTTCTCGTAAAAAGCTCATTGTGAATTTAAATCTTATTATTATTATTTGTTTATTTAGCAGACGCCTTTATCCAAGGCAACTTACAGAGACTAGGGTGTGTGAACTATGCATCAGCTGCAAAGTCACTTACAATTACGTCTCACCCGAAAGATGGAGCACAAGGAGGTTAAGTGACTTGCTCAAGGTCACACAATGAGTCAGTGGCTGAGGTGGGATTTGAACCGGGTTCCTCCTGGTTATAAGGCCCTTTTCTTTAACCACTGGACCACAGACAGCATTTCGCCTTATAACAAAAGACCCTCAAAGAATCATGCCGGTGTATTTAATTGTTTTATTCTGAGTTTTATCATTTTTTTTTAAGTTTATAAAAAATGCATAAGCTTTTAGACAGTAACACCGAAAGACACTTTTACACTTCGAAAGCTCAAAAACCATAACTATGATAATAATACAAGATAAATAGACTAGTTGCTTTATAAATCAAATATTGTACATTTATTTTATATATAGTAGATTTTTATATTAATTTGTTCTATAGACATAATTATCATCAGACAGCAAAATTGACACGTCACATCATCTGCCCTTATATAAAGACTGGAAACAATACATGAAAGATTAATATTTTATTTTCACCACTTTGTACTGGTAGAAAACCTGAGCTATATGTCTAAAAAATAGTGCAAACTAGATTTGGTGGGTTAAAGGGTGTGTCACTGCTAGTTAGTGTGATCCAGTGCACTCCCCCAGTAGTCTGGTGGGAAGAAAACCTCATACGGTATACCTAAGGTCTAGTAGAGTCCAAGGAGGGGTTCGTTACAGGTGAGAGTCGGACGGTTAAGACATTGTGTGTATATTGTCGAAAAATATAAAAATATCAACAGTTAAAATTAATGAAGTCAGTTTCACAGAACGACGGCTGATACCAACTAAAAGGAGTAAAATAAAACTGAATATGTGACAACTGGATCCGACCGAAGTTTTATTTGTAGTACATACAGAAAATGGTATGTACTACAAATATAATACCAAAACAGCGTTTAAAATAGCAAACTGGTTCGTAGGGCAAATTCCCAATCATGACATTGTGCTGGATATTGTAATGGCTTAGAACCCTGATGGACCAATCGGCATGCAGCATTCTAACAATCCGTTTTGTTAAAGTAACATACAACCCCGTGTTCAGAATTTCAACAGCCGATAGCAGGTAGAAAGCAAGCATTTAAAAAGGTTTATAATTACTTATAAAGTCATTGGTATGTGTGAAGACGTACATAAAGAAACAATGCTTTACAGACAGCAGACTAACCAAATGTATGTATACTAATAGGCTTGTAACAATAACGATAAAAATATAATTATTTATCGATTGGGACCCCACAATAACAAATTGATAATATTTTAATGAAATCGAATATTCCAAGAAATTAAAAACGTGTGTTGTATATATTAACTTACTGTCAAGAACGTAATCTGTGTTGTTGCTTCTAAAAGTTACTGAGAATATGCGTCTGTGAACAAATATAGGATGATCATGCAGAGATCAAGTGACCTGCTTTGTTAATGTATTTTATACATATTATTTTGTTTTAAATCAGTCCCAACTGTAGCCGTCTGACTACGGCAGTGGAAGGAGGCAGTGTGGTTCAGTCAGGAGGCAGTGTGGTCCAGTGGTTAAAGTCCAAGGCTTCTAACCAGAAGGTCACCGGTTCAAATCCCATCTCTGCCACTGACTGATTCACTGTGTGATCCTGAGCAAATCACTTAACCTCCTTCTGCTCCATCTTGCAGATGAGATGTTAAATCAATGTCCTATTGTAAGTGACTCTTCATATAATGCACAGTTCACAGCCTACCTCTGTAAAGCGCTTTGTGATGGTGGGCACTATGAAAGGCGCTATATATACTACCATTGGTAGTTTAAAATTGTAATTGGTTATTTTTTTTATTGAGCTCCTTTCAGCCGATTTCTGTACCTTCAGCAACTTCCTGGTTTAGAAAACTACTCTTATTTTAATTGAGGAATAACGTGGGTTTTATTATTATTATTTTTTAATCGGACAATTATTTTTTATTATTATTGTTATTATTATTATTATTGTGGAAAACTATAAGAAAGTGTAACATAGCTAAGGGTCCCCAATAACTTGTTACTTGATATGGATGCAATGTATTGTAGCGATCCGTGTATTGCGTTTGTGTACTGTATTCCCTCGTGTTTCTACTGTCTGTTAATGCCGCTGTATTGTGTTCCTCTCCCCCCCCGGTCTGTATTACCTGTAGCTGCGGGCTCGATCTGTCTCTGGCTGTGTGAGCTGTCACTGTCATTGGCTGTATGTTGTGTGTGCCCATTGGTCCTGGTGTGCGGCTGGGGACCAATGGGATAGCTGTTCGCTCTGGCACCCGATTAGAATAAAGGGGCGGGGCTAAGGTATAAAAAGGGGGCGTTGCACGCTCATTGTGGTCGGTGCAGAGCAAGTGGCTAGGGCAGTGGGCTCTGAAAGAGATTCATAAATAAAGCGTTGAATTTGGAAACGGCGTGTTGTCTCTTTCTATGCTGCGCACTGCGTGGAAACGCTACAATATTGAAATCGATCATATATGATGTATTTCATTTTAAAAAATCATGTTTTTCTTGTACATTTTTTTTTTTTTTACCTTAATACATTGGCTGTTACTACAGAAATATGAAAATGAAGCTCGTCGCTGTATTGTAATTTTTTTCTGACTACTTGCGCAGATCAGATGATCAGATTACTTAGCTTTACACCGTTACAGTACAGGTCATTACATCTTCTCCACAGGGTAAACGGAAATCCACAAGTTTTACAAACAAATGTCTGCGATTAATTGTTAGTCCTATTATAAATTATTTTATTTAACAGATCTTGCAAGAGTCTCGTAAAGATCACGAAAGCATAAATGACAGTGCAGCAAAGGATAGCGTAGAGGACAATACTGAATCAGAATGATTTCCTCCAAGAGGGTGTAGAGTAGAAAGATGTCAGTTAGCAGTCCAAACACTGAAATAAAGATTACCTTACAAAAGCGTGAGTAAGAGTACAATTTAACACTGTAGTAATACAGTACTTTCATAAAAGCAAGATACCATGATATTTCACAATCACGGCACTTCCTGAGTTGCAGACATAAGTACTGGTACCCCTATCTGAACTCAAATAATGTACCTGCAATGTTTCCAGTACTTGCTAGGATGAATGAGTGTTCAATAGGGGTGGGTTAGAGTACTCGAAATAATTATAATTACTTCAGCACCAATTTATTACTCAAGTACTCAGAAAAATTTAAATAATATCTCTTCAAGAATGCAAGTTCAATATATTGTAGCGACCTGGTCTTTTCAGGTTGGCAGACTTGTTTCATCTTGTCCTGCGCATTTACGTTATCTGTATTGTTCCGGGGTGGAACCATACCACTAGTTTCGGTAGTGGGTGTGTGTGTGAGGGGGCTATACAGCCGGAGTCTGTGTGTGTGTGTGGAATAGGGCGAGTGAGAAAGTGAGCGAGTTTTTAGGATAGAGACAGGAGGAAGGATTTATTGTTTTTGTGGTGTGGTCCTGACCCAAACACTGACCCTGTTTAATTAATAAAAGTAGTTTTGTTGGCACCTGAATCCCGTCTCCGTCTCCTGCTTTGAGCCTCAAGACCAGGGTTCGTTACAATATTTTATTCACGTATACCACCTTAACACTAGCCACGGAAGTCATTTTGACGGGTTGAGGTTTTCAAATTCAAATAACTGTGTGTCTGAAAGTTATGTGGTTCTCCGTTTATGACTTTTCCTAAATAAATATCCCAATGGTGTTTGAAAGGCAGGATCACGAAAATAAGGAAGTTATAAGCCCGCCCACCTAGCAACAAAGTCGTAATTTTGACTGACTTTAATACATGTTTTTATTTTGAATATAACCTTCAATATTCTTTATATATACCCTACCCTGGTCAGTACAGACAAACTAGGCCTATAATTAATTAGTTTGCTGTGGTCCAGATGAAATGGAATGGGAATTAACACTGAATTTTAAATAGGTTGGTAAAGTTAAACAAGATGACTCAGCGGTAGGATGGTGAATTGGCTGAAAGCTCCTTTGCGTAACCTATTAGTGTTGTTTAAATTAAATAAATTGGCTATTTTGACAAAGTGCCTCCACCCGGATGATGCCAACACACTTACCAAAGGTGCCCTGTAGCAATTACAAGCCCCAAATTCAGTAATATGACCATATAATGCAATGCAAATCAATTGTAATACTGTATGTTACCCAGAATTAGCAGTACTATAAAATGCAGGGGAAAAATAGGGCAGTGTAGTGATATAGAACACACTCTAGTAGGGTATTTAAACAAAATATGAATAATGCCAGTGTTCCGGTACGCTTAATCGTGATACAAAATACAGTATACTATAAAACACACACAGTAAAAATAGTATTGGAGATCTCCGTTCACCTGGGCAAATAAAATAGTAAATAAAACCCCGTCCCCAACTATCAATGCATTTCCCAAAATAGATTACCTTTTATATTTTAAACTAGTAGTGGGCCTATAGACTTTAGCAAAAGACTATCTTACCATTATGTAAGAGGGGGGGGAAATACCAGCAACGAGTTGTGAAAAGAAGAAAAACAGCACTTTCAAAACAGTAACCCACAGAGGAAAACCCAATACACAAAGAAAATGACCAAGGCAATTACCAACAATGTAAAACAAAAAACACAATAATACAAAGGAAACGTACACCACTCAAATCAACAAAAGTCCAATGCCCCTTCTTTTATATTTCGACAGTCCTAACTATATTAAATCGCTTTAATTTTAGATTGTATAGTTAGTTGGTGCACTTGACGAGAAGAAAACAGATTGGGGTCCCAGAAAGTATTTTAAATTTGTAATTCAAAGATATTAAAAACAACAAAACACAGTCCTCTTCGGACTCTTTTTCGTAAAACACAGTTCCCAAGAGGGCTCAAAAAAATCGTATTTACACTTTTTTTAAAAACTTGCCACGGCGGGCAATAACTTATTATGTTAGCTTGTGTAGTCCAGGGGGTGTGGAGCTGGGGGCTTCTAATTTCCTGTTAATTAGTAGCTTTTTTCTATTTAAGCACTGATCACTTGCACCTTCGCTGTCTAGTGTTTCGTTTTGTAGCAAATGCTCAGACGCCGTCATTTCATGCTTCTCTGCTATTGATATCTAAACTTCATTGCCTCGCTCCTTTCACTGCAGGTCACTTCTCTGCACAGCGCTGCCAAGATATTATCAATCATTTTCCTACCTGCTCAGGTGATTCTTCTTTTCATTCAGCTTCTTTTTTCGGCTCCAGGACCTCCAACGTTAGTCTTTCCTGGTCCATTCAGTCTCCAGTCCAGCAACAACGCCGTCTAAAGCGCGACTTCGCTACTCAACTTTGTTCAAGACTTTATCAGAAAGACTGGTCTACTTAAATCTACCACAAAGCTTTGTGGTAGATTTTACTCCCGCCTGCAATCAGACGCCCCTCCCCCGCTCCCACAGAGCCAGCACAATTTATCGCTCCATCATCAGAAGATCCTGCCCTGGATCTCCATCACCTACGTTCAACGTTTTAAAGACATATCCAGCCCATTACAAACTCCATTTCAACCAGTGGCGGCTTGTCATTTTGACCTGTCACAACATGCTCCAATGACACTGCTGTACTGCAACTTTCCCACCAGCACTTCACAGACCATGGTTACCACGGCAACGCCCTAATTGGGTGACTGTGGGGAGAGGTAAGTTGCCATGGTGACCAGGCAGCTTCATCAGGCTCTGCGTGCTCTGTGCCTCAGTACTGCAATCTTCTGGCTTCTTGTTGCTGCGCTTTCACAACTAGTGGGGGCGAGCTCAACTCGCCGAATTGTGAGATCTAAATACTGTGTTAACTTATTCATATACATGACTAACTGTCCTAAAACATGTATCTAATATTTATTATTTATATCTAAAGGAATACGCAAATGATGTTCTAATCTACATAGACAAGGATTTTAATCACAATAACCAAATAAATTCTACCCTGCTTCACTCAAGCCAATGGTTTAATTCCAATCATAACCTCTAGATGGCAGTATAATACCACAAGTTCTATATATTTTAAACTGGTTTGCTATCGCTGCGAAGCTCGCGCACACCAGATTTTCTATCCATTCCTGCAGTTCGTTGTCACTCTGAGGGATTCTCGGGAGTTACCCTCCTGCCTCAACCTTTTGCCTACCTATATCAACTGACATTCTTCAATTTCCACTATTAGGAGAATGACTGGAGTTGCGAAACCCAAAACTCTGAATGTGAGTTCACCTTTTCCTTTCCAAGCAGACATGATAGTAGCAAACTGCTGATCGATCCTGTATTAACTAACACATAGGATGGTCGACACCTCATCTCTGCCCTTGTTTCCAGAAAATGGGGCACAAAGGGTGCTGAGCTTCCCCAGCAGTCGATTACACATGTTCGTTCAGTTCCAGCTGCTACCTCAGCCCTCAATTCAAGCTCCCCTTCTGCCTCTACTTTCGGTATCCAAGTTCCGTCAGCTTGTCCCGTCTCCTTCCCCAACCCCCTCCAGACTCCCCAGCTTCACCAGTTACTATTTGACTGAATCCTACTCTCAGTAACCTCCTTCAATCTGCTCAGCATTACATGTCTGCAGCCCTCGCCCCTTATTCAAGAGCTTCATATTCTACAGCCTGGTCAGTGTTTTCAACCTTCTGCACCCAGAATCCAATTCATCCTATTCCTTAATCAAAACCGGATCTTGGCTTTCATCGCCTATGCTAGGGATTCTCTCCATCTCTCTCCATTCTCTCCATACAAGCTGTTCACCTGACCCTCCATGGGATTCTTAAGAGCTTTCCCTCTGCCTCACCTTTCCGCCTGTCTATATCAATGGACATTCTCCATTTGCTCATTTCTACTGTTTGGAAAGGCTGCTTCTCCCCCTACAAGGATCTACCTATGGAGATCATCTGCCTCTGAGCCTTCTTTGGTCTCCTCCAGAAGCTCTGAATTCACAGTTTCTTCTGCTTCTAGTTTCCCCATGGCGGGTATTCGTTTCTGTGACCTTTCTTCTATTTCAGATGCTTACTTCATCATTCGGCTGCATACCTCCAAGACGGATCAATTTCAGCATGGTCAGTTCATTCAGCTGTCAAGTAGAGTTCCCTATCTGCCCTTTCTTTTCAATGTCAAGGTATCTCCCCAGCAAGAAACCCTGCCCCTCCCCCCCTCGGACCCTCTGTTCATTGATTCCTCTCGCTCCTATCATCACTCGTCATTGGTTCTCAACCCACCTCTCCACCCTCGCCTCCAGAGCAGGCCTCCCTCCTCGACTCTCCCCCCAATTCTGTATAGGCACAGCCAACTCCGCCGCGAGGGCCAACATCAATCACAGCCAGATCATGAATGTGGGGAGCTAGTCCTCTTCTGCGGTGGATTCTTGCATTCATTCATCCTCCTCTGATATAGTTGCTGCTCATTTTAAAATTGCTAGTATGCCTGGAGTGGGGGCTTCCTGTCTGCTGGGGCCAGCAGAGATTTTCCCCTAATCAGCCTCAAGGGTTTTTTTTCTCCACTGAGAGGCAGGTATACACCTAGTCACATCCTACTAAATCACTAACCTAGTCACATCCTACTAAATCACTAACCATCCCTCTGTTTGTCCCGTTTTGTCCTTCTGGTCTTTTGTTTATGTTATGCGCTGGCATGTGCTGTCTTTGTTTGTCTCACGGTGTGGGAGATTTTGCAAGGAGCCAGGGGTCCATTCTTTGGGGGGCAAGTGAGTCTCACTTCCTCAACCTCAGGGCTAGGCATCCGCCTCCCTTACCTTCAGGGGGTTCTCACCATGTGAGTCAGAGCGGACCCCCGGCCATACTCTGTCCTGTCGCAGCTCCTGCGCTTATCTTACCTCACTCGAGGCTCTGTTCTATATTCTGCCTTTCTTTCGGGACATGGCCACTCTGTGCTCGAGTCCCATACTAACCTCCATAATTTGTCCTTATTTCAGGTCCCAGGTAGTGTGAAGTCTCGGCCAATCAGGGGTTTAACGAGTGCCCCTTTACAGAAGTCTCAGATGCTTGGTACCTCTCTCTCTATCTCCTTCGTGTCCTGGTCTACCGGGACTGACTTCCTCCCAGGGGGCTGCTCCCCGAGTCATAACCCTCGTATGTGTTTTTGGTTGCTGGGTGCTTTGCCCCTGGGATGTGTCGGCATCGTCGCCCTCAGTCAGTGACCACTTTTCTATCCTGTTTTGGTTGCTGGGTCCTCTGCCCATGGGATGTGTCGGCATCATCACCCTCAGTCAGTGACCACTTTCTATCCTAGTTTCCATATCCAGCTCCACTGGTCTGCTACTAGAGTCAGGACCTCGCCCTCTCCTCTATTCTAAGTTTGGTCCTTTCTAGCCAGCACCCTGTCCTACTAAGTGCTCCTTTCTGCTTCTTCTGCCCTATCCTTACACCCCCCAACTCACGCCCCGATAAATGTGTGCCTTCATGGCAAATGATTACAGTTCACCGGGGACTTAATTACAAAATGTTAACTGTACAAAAAACTGATGAAGATAAAAACAAAACAAGAACAACCCGTTCACTCACGACACCAGCTCTCCCTCTCTCTTGGTCCCGGCGATCAGACAGCAATCCCAGCTTCACAGCTACAGCGGTTCAGTTCCCAGCCAGGCTCCAGACAACGTAAAGAAGAAAAGCTAGGCTCCCTGAAGAAAAAAAAAACAATCCAACGCTGACGAAATGCTCTTCAGTAGATGAGAATCCCTTGTTGGTGTTGCAGGTTAAACAAAGTCGCAGTCCTTTTTAAGATGCCTTACAAGAATACTGTACTAAGTTGAAGACAAATCAAATTGCCAGAGGGCAAAATGGTCGATGTCTTTTCCTGGTAACAACTACAGAATTATCAGGTGCTATACTTTAACTTTCCGCTGCTAAGAAAAATAATAAAGGGCTCCGGTAAGAGTCACCTAAGTTAACTGGCTAAGGATAAGAAAAAAAGAAAATGGACTTGCTTGTCTGTCTCGCTACTTTGCCTCGTTAGTTTGCTCTGTGTTTTTGCGGGGTCACTTAAAGTTTTTATTAACGTCCCAGGCAACGGTTGCTATACCTGGGCACTCTGGGTTCTGATTGGTTTATGTAAAATATATTTCAAACCTATTAATATTATTGGACCACAAACACAGACAGTGATCTATTAAAACCATGAGAAAAGAGAATGGGGGGCTTACAGTACGCTCTGCCCGGGAAAAGAGAAAGATACATTTTCTTGCTCATGCACAGTACCGCATTCAACACAAGTTGTTCACGTGAACACTGTGCACCATAACAGTTAGACAGTACACAGCAGCCAGATTGGGCTGTTTTTTTATTATTTGTGGGGGTAAAAATTGCATTGTGCGGGTGATGATATTTTGGGCTAGTTTTAGGTCTTTGGGCGGGTCCTTCATATTTTCTGTCAGAGGCACATAAAAAATATTGTTTTAAAAAAAAATAATAATAATAATAATTTTAAGTACATCTAAAATAAAGTAAGATTCAATGAGCTGAAGGTAAAATTATCTCACCAAAACACTTTTCATAACCACTTTAACCCACCTTAACACAACATTGGACTAATGATTGACAGTAACAGAAGACCATCACGTCGCCACAACCCAAACGTTTTGCCTTGTGGCTCAACTATTTTTCACCAAGTTCGCCACGGTGGCGAAGGCTTTGAAAAATGTACTTGTGTCAACACAATTACTTTCAACGTGTGCTGGTAGATGAGCAATATAGAGTTTGATTTCATTTCGCCCAATGAAAGCCCTTTAGCTTGTTGACGTAAAATGTATGCCACAAACGTTGTGTTTGGTGGGAGGACAGAGGTTCTAATTAGAAACAGTCAATGGACGGCGCTGCTTATAAGAAATATTAAAAAAAAAAACATGGCACCCAAACGGAAAAATTCTTGACATGTTTAAAAAAAATAAAAAATTGTACAGACAAATGATCAGAATCATGTTCTGAAAGATGTAGCCCAAGGAATACCAACCATGTAAACACAACTAAAATATGACCGTGATAGTCACAGGCAGGTGAAGCAGTCATTGTTTCAAACACTGGCTGCGTTCACGTACGCAAATTTTCCTAATGCTGCGCAGATTCTGTGCAGATTTTGTGCAAAACCTGTCCAAGTTATCATCTGCGTGAACTCATCCGGAAAAGACGTTACCAGGTCACGCATCTCCCAAGCACAGATCGCGCATCTCCTGACAGGTACTGCGCTGGAGCAGCCGCAGCTCAAAACAATAGACGAGCGTTGGCTGACAAAGAAGTGTGTAGGCAACCAGATACAATCCTCACTCCATGTGCTACTGCCACCTAGTCAGGGGGTGTGAATCGCCTTCGAGTTGTGTCATTAATTATCTTATGAATGATTTGTAATACAAATTAAAATGATTTGACTCTTTTTCCACACAGTTATTATACTTTTCAAATATTCAGATATTTATTCTAAAGGTTTAAACATGTAAAAAAATAAATAAATAATGCTAAACGGTTGAAATGAACCTAAAACCGCTCTGTTATTTTCAGCAGGTGTAATTGATGAAAGGCTATCAGGGACAGGGAATAACCTACTTTGAATTAAGGATAATAAATCAGCTTTAATAACAGGTAGTTGAAGTGAGATATGTGACCATATGTGCAAGTATTTGAACTATTTTTGTCCCAGATCAAAATACAGTACTGTCTAACAACCCCTTTGTGAGAGCGCGGGGGAATCCTGCCCGTTATAATACTCATTAATTTGTCTCACATCACAAAACATACGTTTATATTATCTCTTTATAGCAGGGACTGTTTCTACTATACATTTTCTGATCATGCTGTAAATTATGAAGCTGGTGGAGCACAAACGTAACTTCAATTGCATCTACTTCTTCTATGATTAGAATTTCTCTCAACACCACCTCCATTTTGGTTCTGCTCAGAACTGTTGTTCATCTACCAAAGCTGTCCACGCTCCGTCTGCACAGACCGTGACGTTACGCGCAGACTCCCGTCTGCAATCTAGCCGGCAAAAAAGTGTCGTGAACGCACCCATACCCTCTGGTCCCGAAAGAACATTTTCACAGATGGTGTTGTAACAAATTCAGTACCCCCTCAGAAATCTGTATCCCCTGGCACATTGCACATGCGTAAAATGAGATTTTCCCAAAGGCACGGCTGATTTTTTTTTTTTTTTTTTTTGGCTCGTGCACATGCACGTGCCTGCTTGATTTTGAAACATTGCGCATGCGTAAAATGAGATTGTCCCCTTTTGCTCGTAATTCAACGCAGAAAATGGATCCAAGACACATATCTGAAATAATATACTACAAAACAAAGCGTGAATACCCAAGTGATGCTACAAAACAAGATAAATTAATTATTCGGCGAAGAGCTAGTAATTTTGAGCTGAAAGGTAAGGAACACATCTAGTATACATCCTATTTGAAGTAAGAAGGTACAGGTACCTATAATGTGGTGTCGATGTGATATATTGTTGAGGGTCCCGATATAAAATATAAAAGTAAACTTTTACTTTTGTATTTTACAGCTATGTCTAATTTATTAAACTTAAATACTGAAAATAAGATTTTAAAATATATATATTCCCTAAGTTTATTGTCTTTTTTTATTTTCTTTTTTTTTTACAGATAATATATATTATATATTTAATATATATATTTTTTTCAAAAAGTTCTGAGCCTAATAGAAAGAAAAATCATGTTTTGCCAAATAATATAGTTCCGTAATTGATGTCCATGGCAGTTCTTAGGCAATTAATTTTAATACTGTACTGTGTAACTCTGCATTGATAGTCTATCATATTTGAACTATTACTGCATTGGTGGGACAGGTCAGCCAGGATGTCCTTGGCCCACCACACACTAGCGCCCCCTGAAGACTGACCGGGCATCTGCGGGCCTGCCCGTAAGTTGCCCAGAGCTGCGTGGTCCTCCGACGCTGTAGCTCTGAGGTGGCTGCATAGCGGGTCTGCAGTGTGTAAAGAAGCTGACGGCACATGTTTCGGAGGACGTGTGTGTCGTCTTTGTCTCTCCCGAGTCAGCGCAGGCGTGGCAGCGGTGGGCCAAGTTGAAATACAATTGGGCATTTCAAATTGGGGAGAAAAAATAAAAACAATTGGTGATTTCTGCCTACCCTGAAATACATTTCATTTGAAATTAATTGAATATGAGCCTAATTGGCAAAATCTTTCTAACTTTTCTATTTGCAGAGTATATTTTAAAAGAGAAAGTTAATTTCAAGTGCAACACATCTGCTATTGGTGTCAGCTTCTTATTCGCTCTTAAACCCGTTAAATGCAAGGCTACTTATTCAGCGTAGATACATAAAGAGTGAATAAGAAGCTGAGCAATTGGCTAAATACAAGTGGGGCTTGCAGAGGGGTTGCCCCTTGTCAGGTACCGGCAGAGAAATCGGCGGCCCAAAGTGATTTAACTCTTTAAATGCAAGGCTTTTTTTCAGCGAAGAAGCTGTGCAATTGGCATATGTGACATGTTTGCCCTCTTTTCTGCCCCAGTAAACCACGTTGGGCCGGGCTAAATACAAGTGGGGCTTGCAGGAGGGTTGCCCCTTTTCAGGTACAGGGATCTTAGGATTCTGTTTGCTGCAGAATAACGTGGAAAAACACAGATTTTCTATGTTGTCAGAGAATTTGTTTGATAACCAAATCAATGCATTTATCAAATATACACCAACACAAGCAATTTTGCTTTACATTTTGTAAAACAAACTTGTTTAATAAAACTGCTTCCAGTGTACAGAGGTCAAGGTGGAACGAGGCGCACTGTCGCATTCATGTTAAGTGGCTTGTAGTTCCCTTTCAATTCGAAGACGACCACCAAAGACATTACGTATGGGATATGCCTGCCAATTGGGTAGGGATCGCTGACCTCTCTATACCAGAGCTGCCGATAGGCCTCTTCCTTGGATGATGCGCTCGGTCCCGCCCACTGAGGGGATAAAACTGCTATCCAAAGGAAGCCATTCCTCTTTTTCCTTCTCAAGACGGTACAGTAAGACCTCTGTGTTGAGCTGAGCGTATTGATAGAAAAGAGCTTCTCAAGTCGAATCGAGCCGATTGTATTTCCCTGACATTCGTGCTGAAAGCTGCCATGCCGCTTTCCCGGAATCAAATACTTGAAAAAGACCAAGCCTTTTTTGCCTTTCTGTCTTTCAGCGGCCTCCTCGCTTGCGTGGTAGGCACTCTTTGTATCTGTCTGTCGTGTGTGAGAGACTGCCTGTGCAGTCGTCCGCGAATGGATGTCTATTCTTCTGGAGAGTACACAGTTCCTCCACGGGGCTAGGCCTTGCCGCATCCCCGCTGTCGAGTAGACCCTGCCAGCTGTGTAGGCCCGCCCACCTCAGTGAGTCAGGCCTTGTAAACAAATAGTGTGCTCTCCTCTTTACTATCTTTCCACGTGTTTGCTGTCTGCTTCAACTCGCCCTCCGCGGCTTTGGCCTTGTGTCCCCTTGGTACAAGCTATGCGCTGACCAGGTGTGTTGACCACGCGGTTAGGGTAGGCACATTGCGTAGCGGCCTCCCCGGTGCTTTGGTACCGTGGCGCACGACTAGCCCTTGATACTCAGGTATCTCGGTGCACAGGTGCTTAGTGCATACGGCACACGGTGCCCAGCGCCTCAGCGTCGGTGCACGGTCACAGCGCTGCACGGTATACGGTGCACACAGTGCTCTCGGTACTCGTTGCACGCGGGGCTTGGTATGCACGGTGCACTCAGTGCTTGGTACCCACTGCCACAACGCTAGTGCGAGAATGCATAGTGCTGCATGGTACGCGGTACACTTAGTGCACGGTACTCGGTGCACACGGCGCTCAGCACGCATGGTGCACGTGGTGCACTGTGCACACAATGCTTAGTAATACACTGCTGCACGGGCATACGGTGCCGCACGGTACACGGTGTGCGGTGTTAGGTACCCTCTGCAACAGCGCTAGTGGGTGAGTGCACGGCATTCGCACTTAACCAGTGCTCGAGCACAGTGCAAGTGGTGTTTTCTGCACGGCCTATGCAAAACACCAGGCCCATATCAGGCAAGTCGGGGTTCCACCCTTGCTCAGCCTGCAACGCCAATATCCCGCAAGAGGACAAGCATACCCTCTATGTGCGATGCTTGGGTGTTCAACATGCCACCTTGGCCCTCGAGATGTAGGTGGCCTGTGACATCTGTGAGGCCTTCCACCCCCGGGTGAAAGAAGCTCATTTGGGGAGGGCCACGCATCCTCTCTAGCCGGACCGTCAACGGCTCTTGGAGCCCCAGAGCACATCCTCCATGACCTGTCCCAGGACCCCCTGCTAGACATGTCTGATGTGCAGGCCACCCACAGTCGCTCCCCTTCACCACGAGCGAGAAGGGCGAAGCGTTCCAAGCAGGCAAGGGATATTATGGACCTTAAGGCCCAGATGACCCATGTCTTAGAGGTCTTGGCTAAACAGGCGCCAGCGGCCCAGGCCTAGGCCCCGTTGCAGCCCCAATTGCCATACCCCCCCTCCCCTAGGGGAGTTCAGGGGGATGGGAAGAGGCGTCTCAGCCGGCGCAAGAGGACACACTCTCCATAGCGGCCTCTGGGCAGGAGGCCTCCTTCTCCTCTGACATGCAGGTGGGCGAGACCCCTGCTGAGGAAGAACCTGGCTTCAAGGTGGCCTCGGAAGCCAGTGCCCCCTGTTGTCCAGCTCAGTTTCGGCTCTTATGGGATGCGCTGCAGCTTTCTTGCAGGTCCCTTGGACGCCAGCGGCGGAACCACGCCAGTCCGTGTTCCGGATGCAGGCAATGGCTCCTCGCCCTCAGAAGTTCCCCGCCTTCCCAGACTTCATGGAGGAGGTACGCTCCTCCTGGGACTGCCCGGCCTCGGGTCCTAGAGTTCTGAAACATGCCGCACCGCTTGCCTCCCTAGAAGGCACGGATAAGCTTAGCCTAGCGGGGTTCCCCCCGGTGGACTCCACCATCACGGCCCTAGTTAAGGCCCTGCCAGTGGGTGGATTGGCTAGAGGCCCGGCGTGCCCGATCCCTCAATGTAAGGTGACGGAAACGCATCTCAAGTGAGTGTATGCAGCAGAGGCACAGGCAACTCGCCTGTCTAATACAGCGAGTGTGCTTACTGCTTACTTGGACGGCAAATTGCGCGAGGCCCCGCTCCTCCGAGCCGGTGGCCACGGAGTTACGTCTCCTGTCCAGCACACTGCTGCAGATCTCTGGTCTCCAAGGGCAAGCTCTTGGCCGGAGCCTGGCTAGCTTGATCGTGGCTTGTAGACAGCTGTGGCTGTCACAAGCCAGAGTTCCTGATGCAGATAAGGCCGCGCTCCTTGACACGCCTATATCCCTCCGCCTGGGGCAGGTCGAGCTGCTGGCGAAGCTTCTCAGATGTGGACTGTCACCAGAACAGTTCTAGTCCCCATGGCTCCGCTGGGTGACCTAAGGCATCGCCTACAGGGCACATCAGCAGCAAGCAACCGGGCCCAACTGGCAGGGAATGCAGGTCGTGGCCAGTCCACACACCAGCATCACAGGAGGCGTTTTCAGAGCCAGCACCCTAAACAGCCACGCCAAACTGCCCCGCCTCAGCCTCGACAGCCCGAGAAGGGCCCCTGAAGGCTGGTGGCCTCAGACCCCCTTTTCGGCACAACAGCTGAAGTACTGGCGTGCTTGCACCTCATGCTCCTGGGTGCTCGCCACCGTGCTTCAGTTCCGCTTGGGAATACTTCCGTGACAGACCCTCTCCAGGCCTCGGTACTTCAGAAGGAAGTGGCCGCCTTGCTGTGTGAGCGAGTCATTCATCTCGTAGACCCCTCCTCCCACGGAGAGGGGTACTACTCGAGGTATTTTCTGGTACCCAAGAAGGATGCCGGCTTTCGCCCCATCTTAGACCTGAGGCTCCTCAATTGGTTCTTAAAAGAAAGGAGGTTCCAAATGCTGACGCACCGTCACATCCTCCAGTCCATCCGGCCGTGTGGCGGAGTGTCCCGCCCCTATTATTATTATTTGTATTATTGTTTGCGGCGCAGATAACAGCGCCGCATATTTCTTACTTGTATTTAAAAACCCAGTGAGGATGCATGACTGATCAGCTACTGATTATGTAACTAGCTGACAGTCATGCATCCTTACCAAACGCGTGCAGACTCTGGCCGAGGGGTAATAAGATAATTAACAACTAGTTAACCCCTCGGCCAGAGTATAAGAACCTGCAGCTGTCCGTTCTGCGAGGTTGAAGTGGAGTGTAGAGAGTACGGGAGAGCGGAGAGAGAGCGCGTAGAATACAACAAAACAATTGCTATATTTAAAAAAGTATACTTGTTTCTATTTGTTTGGCCATCGCGCCTTTTTGTTTTCTGTTTTGTTGTTGTGTTTAAATCTTTTGTTTTGGTTTATTTATTTATTAAAAACGCTGAGTGCCATAGCATTCAGCTTCACCCGCCCATCCATTGTTTGGTTTCAGTTACTTCCTAGTCCGTGACGTCATCAACCTCACCACTGCGAGCCAGCCTGTCACAGGCCGGGAGACTGGTTTACCGCCGTGGACTTACGGGACGCGTACTTTCACATTCCTATTCATCCAGAGCACAGAAAGTATCGCTGCTTTTCCTTTCAGGGGAAGCGTTTACGAGTTTGCTGTGCTGCCATTTGGCCTCTCCCTAACTCCACGTACGTTTTCAAAGTGTGTGGACGCTATCCTGGCTCCCCTGCGGCTGCAGGGGATCAGAGTATTAAACTATCTCGACAACTGGTTGATATGTTCCCAGTCGCGGGAGGGAGCACTGGCCCACACGGCGGTCGTGACAGAGCATCACGACCGCGAAGAGTCGGCTTACACCAGTGCAGTGTACTTGGGGCTCCGGCTCGACTCCATTACGATGCGCACATACCTGTCGGATGACAGAGTTGCAGCTATCCAGGGTTGCCTCTCCCTGTTTAACAGGGACCTCAGGTCACCCTCCTATTGTTCAGGAAACTATTGGGTCTGATTGCTGCAGCCATGTCGGCCATTCAGCTGGGTCTGCTTCACATGCGCCAGCTACAAGCGTGGCTCAATGCGTTCCACCTCAATGCCAAACGCGACAGACACCATCAGCTGACTGTGTGTCACGCATGCTCGGCAGCCCTATGCTGGTGGAGGACAACCTCTCACCTGCGCGAAGGTGTGCGAATGGGAGTAGTGTTGAACTGCCAAGTGGTAACGCCAGACGCCTCCAACTTGGATTGGGGAACGGTCTGGGAAGGCAGAGGAGTACGCGGATCCTAGCTAGATCGCTGGACATCCCTGCACATAACATGCTGGAGCTGCAAGCGGTATCCCTTGCTCTCCACCACTTTCTCCCAGTGCTGAACGGTACGCATGTGTTGATCCGGACAGACAACATGGCAGTGGTGGCGTATGTCAACCATCAGGGCGGCCTACGGTCCCCGGGGTTGCATCGCAGTGAGCTTGGCAGCGGACCTCCTCTCAGGAGCGGCCTGCATCCTTCAGAGTGGCGACTCCACCTTCAGTTAGTGGAGCGCATTTGGGAACGGTTTGGGAAGGCGCAGGTCAATCTCTTCTCCTCGGCAGAGACAACGCATTGCCCCCTATGGTATTCTCTCCACCACTTAGGTGGTCCACTCGGCGTAGACACCCTAGGGGACGAATGGCCCAAAGCGTTTTTGTATGCTTTCCCGCCTATACCGCTGCTCCCGGCTTTTCTCGAAAAAAGTCTGGTTAGAGAAAGCATCAGTTCTCCTAGTGGCCCCCAAATGGCACAGGAGAGTCTGGTTTTCGACCCTGTGCCAGCTGTTGCACGGCCAGCCCTGAGAGATTCCAATTCGCTTGGATCTCCTCAGTCAGGCGGAAAGCTCTCTTTGGCACCTGGAACCGCAGGTTCCGGCTATGGGTCTGGCCCCTGAAAGGGACCGCTGGTTAGCCCTAGGGCTATCAGATGCGGTTGTGGGTACATTACAGAGCACTAGGGCAGACTCCACTAGGTCCTTGTATACCTATAAGTGGAGGTATTCCAAGCTTGGTGTCTGGCTAGAAGCCATGACCCCATATCTTGCCCTATGCCAGTCATCTTACAGTTTCTGCAAAAACTGCTTAATGCTAGCAGGTCACCATCCACCTTGAAGGTGTATTTAGCGGCTATCTCTGCTTGCCATGCCCCCGTAGATTCAATGTCTCCGGGCGTGCATTTTTTGGCTACCCGTTTTCTTAAAGGCGCTCAGCGATTACGCCCTCCTAGGAGGACTGTTCTGCCTGAATGGAGCCTCAATGTTGTACTGGAGGCTCTCACGAAGGCTCTGTATGAGCCCATACACGCCATAGAGTTGATGTACCTGTCTATGAATACAGCCTTCCTCTTGGCTATCACCTCCGCTAAGCGGGTCAGTGAGCTGCAGGTGTTGTCTGTGCATAACTCCTGCATGCATATTTGGGCCAATGCGCCAACCCTGCTTTCCTCCCCAAGATGATCACAGCCTTCCACGTTAATCAGTCTGTGGAAATGGAGTCCTTCCATCCACCTCCGTTTGCTTCAACAGAGGATGAGAGATTAAATTTCCTCTGCCCAGTGCGGGCATTGAGATGCTACGTGCATAGGACAAGAGCTCTCCGTCAATCTGACCAGCTCTCCGTCTGTCATGGGACACGGACCCTAGGACAGCCCCTCTCTAAGCAGCGTCTGTCACATTGGATTGTGGATACAGTATGGACCGCATATAACAGTGTTGGCTTGCCCCCACCTGGTAGGGTAGCCACACACTCCACTAGAGGGTTGGCTACAACTTGGGCCCTCTTCAGAGGTTTACGCTGCATACCTTCTACAGGTTCTACAGTCTTAATGTGGTAGACCCTGTCTTGGCTTCTGTAGGCACAAGGGTCCTTGAGGGTGTAAGTTCACACCGCTAACCTCGGGTTAGACAGTGCTTGTGCTTCCCTCATATGCTGCCGTTCCTTTTCCCTCGCAACGGCTCTGGTATACATTATCCCATACGTAATGTCTTTAGTGGTCGTCTTCGAATTGAAAGGGAATGTTAGGTTACCTACCGTAACCCTGGTTCCCTGAAAGAGAACCGCGAGGTTGCATCGGTCACCCTCACGGGTTCGACAGAAAAAGAGAAATGGCTTCCTTTGGATAGCAGTTTTATCCCCTCGGTGGGCGGGACCGAGTGCATCATCCAAGGAAGGGGCCTATCGGCAGCTCTGGTATAGAGAGCTCAGCGATACCTACCCAATGGGCAGGCATATCCCATACATAATATCTTTGGTGGCCGTCTTCTCTTTCAGGGAACCAGGGTTACGTTAAGTAACCTAACGTTTACTTCAGTTATCCAGAGTGCATTGTTGTTACTGAACAAGCTGTTAAAGATGCTGAAAGTTTGGCAATAACCATCCAGATGACAAAGACTAACTCGGAGATAAACTAATATGAATATTTTGTGGTTTTTATTATTATTACACAGACGTATTTGTAATGTTTAAAATAAAATGGTAAGTCCGTTTATATTATTGATGACAGTGGTGAGCTTGCAACTTAGAATTTAAGTGTACCAGCAATAAATACTTCCTCTGTTGGTTATTATTCAATAGTACTGTTTGTGTATCTTACAATTTGACGGGGGAACTCAATTTTAGCCTTTTATTTTAATTGCAGGATAACACTTATTCATTTAAAAAAAAAAAATTATCTGAGAATTTTTTTTTATTGCAGAAAATGATCCCCAGTAATCATAAAAAGAAACGTTATTTACTATACGGAATTTAAATAGATAGATTGAACATATAGGACAGCGAGAAAGCAGTCTTTAGTCGACACTGAAAGACAACATTCAGAAGCGTGTACTAGAACAGAGATTTTCTTTCATCAAGCAGAAAAAAAGGTAAATTACATAAATTAATCAATCAATTAGTCAATCAATCAATCAATCAATCTTTATTTTATATAGCACCTTTCATAGTGGACCACCATCACAAAGTGCTTTACAAGATGCAGTAACAACAAGAAATCCATAAGACTTTAAATACAGAGAAATGCATAATACATGATATACAGAATAAAAAGCATAATACATTAAATACAGTGGAAAGTGCATAATACATGATGGTAACATAACACATTAAATAGTAGCAGCAACACAGCAGCAAATAGCAGATATCAGGCTTAAAGAGCATGGACAGCAAGAGAGAACAGGTGGTTCTTGAGAGTTGATTTAAAGCGAGCGACGGTGGAAGCAACATGCACCAAAGCTGGGAGAGAGTTCCAGAGAGTCGGAGCCATGAAGCTAAACAAGCGTTCTCCAAGTGTGGTGCACTTTTGCTTGGGGATAACAAGCAGGCCAGAGTCAGAGGACCTCAGCTTGCGGGCAGGGACATAGTGATGGGTCATTGTAGGTGAGTGTGACACCACGCAGGTTGAGGAGGGTGTAAAATTAGACTCCAGGGACCTGTGTGATGAGGGGCATTGTAACCCGGGGAAACGGGTTGAGCATGAATAAAACAAACAAAGTTTTTTGAAAATAATCCTGAACTTTACTCCGGTATCCAGTGCAGCTGGGCAAGACGGGGGTGATGTGATCACGCTTTTTTCATCCTGTAGGATCCTGGCCAGCAGAACCCCGGGCCACGCCCCATTCTGGACTCGGTGCATTGCCACTGGTTTATTGGTGTGTGCTCCTCCTCCCCAGGAGACCACCACATATCCCACCGAGAGGGAGCCGAGTTGCAGTAGTCGAAAAATAATCCGCATTTTTTGGTGATCTTTCCCTGAGGAGACAAATGCAATGACAAAAGTTATCCGGCATCTCCATAGTGCTTAACCATCTGAGTGGGAGGGTCTGTGACTAGAAAATGATGTCCCAGGGACGGACTTTGGAGATGTTTCAAAAGATGGTGAAGGAAGATTTGACCACGGGAGGAGATGTGGGCATCAAAGGAGGAGCCTGGTTGCTGTCAAGCCTGGTCTGTACACCTGACCGTTTCCATGACCAAGGCTTTGTACTGTGGGAGAAGGCAGCAGCAGACAGTTTCGAGGTTCAGGGCAGCTATATT
This sequence comes from Huso huso, assembly GCA_036884735.1. Taxonomy (NCBI): domain Eukaryota; kingdom Metazoa; phylum Chordata; class Actinopteri; order Acipenseriformes; family Acipenseridae; genus Huso; species Huso huso. Next base: position 27,743,379 of record CM072669.1, read on the forward strand.
TAGATTCTTAAGTTGAGTTTTAGATCCTAGATATGTTGTATTTACATATTTTTTGACGGATTGATTTGGAATAAAGAAACAATTTGAAGGATAACATTCAAGGTCCTTTGCCTAGTAATAGGGGTGTAATATGAGTGTGGGTGTCCTCTGACAGACAGTAGAGATTGGAGAGACACAGAGGTGGACGTTGACATACCACAGGCAAGTGAAATTACCATTTAAGGATATCTCAAATTCATTTATAGATATCTCTAAATATTTAAAGATATCTCAATCATTTGAAGATTGTAATAATTCTATGTGCCCCTTTAAATGATAAAGAAGTGAGAAATCATTGAAACTTAATGTAAGCTCTGACTCACTGCAGGGTCAATGAACTCTTAAAATCAAACTGTACATAGTTGGTTTACATCAGCAGTTTGCAATCATTAGCCTTTTCTTTCGACCTTGTGATGCGTGGGTATAGTGCTTTGCTAGTCTGTGAGAACTGAGCAAAACACATATCATATCAAGTTAATTATTTTTGCTGAGCTGCCTGGAACCTTACAAGATTCACCTTACAAGTCTGTGCCTCCTTAATATGACCTCTTCAGGACGATTAACTGTTTGAACCCCTTGCCGGGGGCTGGGTTTACCTAAAAGCAGAATGAATATGGCATGAATATGACCACTTTGTGTTTTAGCGCTTGTAGTCTGGCAACCTGAAATCAAATTAAAACCCAATATATCTACATAAAGGCATTAAGTAGCTGTTTCCAATGATATTATGTATTTTGTTGTGGAATGTATTATATTTTTTTCATATAAGCTATGTCTCCCAAAAAATGATTGAAAAATGTATAATAATAAATACTATTTTTAAAAACTGCCAATTTCAACCTCCTTCCAAGTTATATAGAGCAACTTTTTCCTTTCAGAACATACTTTTAGAGTGGGTATGTCCCAGAATCAAATTGAAATATCTTGTACAGTTTGTGGCTGGTGTCCCCCCAGGCCAGTATTATTATTTGTATTTTTGTTTGGTATGACAGCGGATAAAAAGCACCCTGCGTCTTTTATTATATTTAAAAACCCGTGAGGATGCAGTCCAGCAGGCTGATCAGCTACTGATTATTTAACTAGCTGCTCAGTCATGCATCCCTTCGCCTGCGTCTCAGCCCGACCACATGGCAGAATTGTTCCATCACTCTGGCCCATCTGAATCCCGGGATAATAAGATAATTAACAACTAGTTAATCCCTGACCCGGCCAGAATATATAAACCTGCAGCTCTCTGCACTCGGGGTTGAGTGTAGAGAGGGACCAGTTGGCTCGCCCAGTACTCCGAGGCCATGCAGAGAGAAAGGCTACCAGGTAGGACAGTTAAAAGCACAATTGCTAAAACGTGCTGGAGTCCTCCGTCCAGCCTCCTCCGGCTGTCCAACTTACTTCGCCCGACTTGTTTGTTTGTTTATTCGTTTGGCCCTTCAATGCCCTTTTTTTTTTTCAATGTTTTTGTTAAAAAAATCATTTTCCGTTTGTTTATTAAATCGCTGAATGTGCAATAGCATTCAGCTTCACCCGCCCATCCACTGTTTTAGTGTCAGTTACTTCCAGGTCCGTGATGTCATCCACCTCACCACTGCGAGCCAGACTGCCACAAGTTGCAGAGCTACGCAAAGTTTTACGATGCATGGCATTTTACAAAAATCAACCTCCGAAATGGCCAATGCAGACCAGCTCTAAGACTTTCCAAAAACTGACTGGAAACATTATTACCCTGTTTATTTATTTATGAGTATAAAGGTCACAACAATTACCACACAAGATGCAGAGTAATTCATTTATTTCAATTAAAAAAAGAAGCAAGTATTGGTCAAGTATTTTGGGTGTCTTTGACAAAACTGATGGTAAAATTCTTATTTTCAAAACTAGAATAAATAAATCAGACTAAAAGCATCAGGTTTTACTGAAAAAGATAATGAGCAGTAAACTGTTTACAGAAACAATGCCTATGTAGTGTGATGTCAGTAGGGTAGAATGGTGAAAGAGAAAACATGCAATATGAAAAAAGTGTGAATTTTGAGGCAACATGCAATAAGGAGAGCAAGATAAATGATGACACTGAACAACAAGCACCCTGTTCCTGTGATTCACATATGAGACCTACTTTTTTTTTGTTACGAACGGAAAAAGTCAACTGCAGGTGAGTGCCAAATTTGGAAACGGTTCCGATTCTTAACTAAGCAAAGTGGTTTCCCGTTGCATTCTGATGTCATGCAAACATACCGGGTCTTTTGTTTCTTTCTACTATGTCCTCTATGGTAGCAAAGCCAGCAATTCTTAGTAGAGCTCGTCAGTTCTGGCACGTGGAGTGTGAAAAGACGAGAGGGGTTTAGAGATTTAAATGGCATTTTACAAAATCAACCTCCGAAATGGCCAATGGGTTGCCAAAACTGTGTTAACGTCATCATCTATATTTATACCTGGTATTTCATTAAAATGTGGTAGGTGCCAATTCTTTGGTCGGTCATCCCCACACATAAACTGGTTGTAGTCGTGTATGGTGGTTGGCTGGCGCACTACCTGTCTATTCCAAACTCTCTTTCCTAACCAGCCCTGATACCTCAATAGAGTTGTTAGTGCTGTGGAAATTAAGCCATTTAAATATAGGCTATTTGAATGGTTATTTAAATAGCCATCCTCTCACTTTTAGTATTATTATTATTATTGTTCTCTTGGTACACTCCTGGGTGTATAATTTGTGGCTAAATAGTTTAAGTAGCCATATTGTGTTATACGTATTGTGTACTTTTATATTGAGTTCAATAATAATAAATTAAATCATTAAATGCATTTACATTTTTGGCATATCTTTCTTTTTTTACTCACTGCGTCAGGCTCTATTTATTGACATTGTTGATGTGGTTTAACCTGGTGGATTCGCATGCTTGCAACCTCTCGCTGCTCTGTCTGGCCTAAATCCCGCCAGAACTGAACAGCTACAAAACAGCTACAAATAATGGTTCTATTAATTCTAAAAAACTTTCTTTGCCAAGTCTGTAACCCGACCATCACAACTGCCAGCGTAAACATGAAATTGAACGTGTAACCAGTGTCGGAAGTCACCAAAACCCATAGTTTGAAACCCCATCTAGTTAGCTTGTCTTTCATGTATTGTCTAAACCCTGAGCGACTGTTCGACTTTACCATGCACTCAGAGACTGCTAAATTATGATTGGGCTTTTTGCAAGTCTGATGTGATCCAACAGGTAACAGAGTTTTCTTAGTCGGTCCTGGTTATTCTCGGTGTTAGCCTCTACGATATGCAAGGCCGCCATTAATCCCAAGTCATGAAAGCCCACAAACCGTGATGAAGAGAAGCCAGTACCTATGGAGGTCTGGAAAGCATAATGTAAATAATGTAAATGGATTCAATGCTGCACCGAGTGACACACGCGCAAGAGAAAACATACTTTAGTTTTAAATTAAAAAAAAAATAATTTTGTTTTTAAAGTTTTGTATTTACATATAACTGTTTACACACTAGTTTCTTTTGAACTGTTTTATTATATTTTTTTTTCATTTTTTGAAGTAGTGCTTTATATGTGGTAAGTTAGAAAATAAACAATTTTATGTTTAATTGTTCATTTAAATACCGTGTTTCGTCTGTGCAGATTTGATATGATGTGCTTGAATAAAACTTTTGAGTCGTATCCGATAGTTTGTCTTTCATTTTAATATTGATGTTGTTTAAAATGTTACCATCATAATGACTGCCGGCGGTGGTTTTAGGTATGAGTATAACATCGGCGGCTCTAGTGTTAAAAAGGGAAGTCGGTCAGTTTTAATATTATGTGATCTTAAATGTAGGACTCTTAATGAAATATTCTTAATCACTTTTGTATAAAGTATAGAAATTGTTGTGAAAGGAAGTGAGTGCATCATCATCATTTGTTGAATGAAAAGGTAAGTGTGATGGTGTACCCTCCAGCCCTGGGTGTATTTGGGTTATTTGTATAATGTGAGTTATGTAGCATGGGTGATTTAAAATGTATGTTTGTATGTGGGCACGGGGAAGTCACAATTAGTTCATGTGCAGACTGTGCCGGGATTCAAGTGAATGATTAATTAGCAATCGAGTCCCTGCACAGCTGTAGATACAAGCAGCATGAATGTCTGACGTGGGGTTGGGTGTTCAGAGGCAGAACATAAGTTAAATTGACTAAAAGGAAAAACAATTACTACTCATGCTAGTTTTAGACCAGTGCAATACTTGTTTGTTCCGTGTCTGTTTTGTTTGTCTGTTTTGGCCACCATGCAGTTTTGTTTTGCAAAGCGTTTTTGTTTGTTTAGATCTGTTATTTTGTTTCTAAATAAGCACATCAGTGCTTCCATACCCCAGTACTGTGTCTGTGTATTTCCTGGTCTGACGTCACCCACAAGCCTATCCGTGACAGTAAGTGATAATAATGGAGAGTTCTGTTCAAAAAGAGGACGCGGTTCATTAGAACAGAAGCCAAGATGCAACAGGCTGCACAGGCACAGGGGAAAGGAAAGACCGATGTTTGTTAGACTTGTTAATGGAATTCTTTTTGGAGAGATCTAGAAATCTGTAACAAACTAAGATATGTACCAGGAAATGTTTTATTAAATATTTTTGTGAATAAATGATAACGCTGTAAAGTGTTTGTTTGTTTGTGTATGAGTAATGTGTTCAAGACACGGGTGGACTTAAGTCACTTATGAATCAGAAATACATATTTGGATTATAGATTACATGAAAAATTGACGGTATATTGTTAATTTGGCTAAAAGGGATGATGCATTCTAACTGCCACAATGTTCTTTATTAGGCAGTGGTAATCCCTCAAAGAGAGTGCACACTACACTATGTAACTCTAGAGTATAATTATACATAAATGTTATTCTGTTAAACTATTTAAAGAAACTTAAATGTGTTATTCAAGTGTACTGATAATTATGTAATGATTATAAGTGAAGCCAGACATGGTTTTATTTTTTGTTGCATGAACTGGATAGTAAACTTACAAATTGGTAATACTAATTGGAACAGTATTGAAAGTAAGGACTTTTATATTGCAAATGTGGTTATTTCAATGGTTAAATTACAACATTGTTGAAGTCAATCTGAAACAAACTTTTTTTTGTTTGTTTTTGCTTTTGTAAAAGGAATGTAACAAAACTGTTATAACTTGACCCAAGTTTAAAAAAAAAAAAAAGTAAATAAGGGTTGCCTGGGCAAAGGGCATCGATGATATGTTGAAAGATATTCAATACAGTCTCAACCCATATGTTGAAAAAAGAATTAAAGAAAATAAATTTTAATTTGAAAGAGGGAAAGGTGTTAACTGCCTATGGAGCACATTTTTCTGCTGAGAAAAATCAGGAAAGGTGGCGCAAGCAATGCACAGAAATTAGTTTGGACTGATAGATGTGATGAATTGAGAAAGAAAGTTGAAAGGCAGGACAAAGATCTGTCAGTGTTGCAGGCAGACATAACAGACAGCCTCTTGTGGATTTGATAGTAAGTTGTTGGAAAGGGATAATGAAGTGTTACGAAAGGAAAATGTTTATTTGAAAGAGTAAATGAATGAGAGTACATCCGTGCTTTAAGTGCAGGGTGTGCCAATAAGGGGGAGAAAAGCTTGACCATAGCAGATGCAAAGTTAAGATTGAGGTACTTGAAAATGAGCTGCACACACCAAGCAATGGTAGCAGCTGTAGGATAGATATCAGTTCCTGCATTTCTAAAATCAAAATCAAAGGGGACAGTACAATTAAGTTTTCTTTTTTGGCTTTCGTTTTTATGTGCTCTGGGCGTCTTGCCAAAAAAGGAAAGATAAGGAGTTTAGTCTTTATTTTATGTTTTAAATGAATAATTGTACTGAAACTTCAAGGACAGGGGAGCCTGTCTTGGTTTCAGTGTGTCTATGCAGTTGGTCAGGTCTGGTTTTTTGTAACATGGTTTTTGAGAGAAAAAAAAAACTAAAACTTTGAGCAAGTTGAAGTTTATTTTAAGTCTGGGTGATGTGCTCAGATAGCTGTTTGTGGTTAAGAAAAAAGGAGAACTCTCACTTTTACTTCAATAGAGAAGTTGCAAATGGATAGCCTTTATTGTGAAACAGATCATTGAGTTAAGCAGTGTGTATTCGTTTTCTGTTACAGACTGCATCGCGAGGGTATGCATTCCCAGGTGAGAAAGGGAAAGACAAGGAGAAGGACCCCATTGTGGTCCTAGTGAAATCAGATGTTGGCAAAAGATTAATACTGCACCTGGTCTTATTTTTCAGGAAAAATGAAGTGGTTCCTGTGGATAATGACTTTTGGATGATGAGGCAGAACGGGTAAATGCTGTGACAACAGGACCATTGAAAACTGCTGTCCTGCTCAATAACCAATGGCTGACAACGGGGTAATATTGTCACCTACTCTGGACATTTTTTGTGAATAATGTGAAATCTGAATGATTTACTGTTGCGTTGAATATGTCTAAAAATAATGTAGGAAAATTAATGATAATGTTGTTTGTAACAATGGGTTAGCAATAGAAGTATGTTATACAAAAGGAATATATCTGTGGGGGTATTGTATAAGAGAATATCACATGATATAATGGAGTTTTGTGTAACTCTATAAGGAGAAAAGAACTGCTGCCTCCTAGTGTGTTACAGATAGATGGTTGTATGCATGTACTATTTTAGTACCTGTCCAGTTCCAGTTTTTAAGATTCTTTTGAAGCTATTTATATTTGAAGTATACCAAAATAAAGATGGGTGCGCCTTCAGAAATTCATTCTGATGATGAAAGGGATCCCAAACAATTCTCGTTTGCCTCAGACATGGATTTAAATGAGCTAAAAGAGTTTCAAGAAAGTGAAATATCGTTGGTATACCAAACTTATAAGACAACTGTACGATATGCTGTTTAGAAGTAACTGAATCATATGCTAAAAACAATGTAAAAAATAGCAAGGCAATTAGTATTGAGTATTGAATACCTGCAAATCTGTTTGATTTGATTGTTTTGGATTTACCAAAAGTAGCGGGTTATGTTAGTTGTAAATAACGCTGTTACATGCAAGCTTTGCCTTTTGTTCATTATTGTGTATGCAGTTGTTTTATACTGACTTGTTGGAGCCTTGGCATGTTTGTATTTGTAGTAAATATAATAAGCAGGTGTTTTTGTTGTATATTTTTGTATGTTTTGTTATGTAGAATTTGTGTGAGCTCTGTGTTTCGTATGTATTTTTGTTTGTTTGGTGTAAATTCAATTTCAATAATACAAAAGACACAAGCTGCTTTTGCTTTCAGAAATTTCATGGAATGGTCTAATACACATGAACTAAATGTGACTAAATATTTGGCTAAAAAAGAATGGAACCCCCCGTTCATCCAGTTATACATTTCAGTCTTTCTTTAAGAATTTTACAATGTTACTATTTCAGCTGTAATAACACAACAAGAGTGTGGAATAGATTGCCATCTGACATCAGGGAAGCAGAGTTACTTAAGGTTTTTAAGTCGAGGTTAAAAACACATTTTTTTAGATTAGCTTTTGAATTCTGATTTTATGTATCAATCTATAAATATTGTAATTTGACTTCTCTCTTTTTATTAATTGTATTGTATGTTTTTCGTTCACTGTATTTTTGTGGCTTTTAATTATTGAATTACCATTTTTTCTGACTCTGTTTAATTTTACTGTATTCTTGTTGTTGATTTTATTGTATTGTAAAGCTCTTTGGGACACTTTGTGTGAAAGGCGCTATATAAATAAATAAACTTTAAACTTTAAACTTTAATGAATTTACACACGTTCACTTATTTTCCTAACTGGCTAAAAACCGCGGTATCTACCTAAACTCAGAGCGACACCTCACAATGTTTACCAGGGAGCGGCAGCTTCAGCAAGAGAGCGAGACTTCCCGCGCGCAGCGTCTTATACTAGCCTGAACCTTCCAACCGGAAAACCCATAACCTGTAACTTTTGGTTCCCCTGTACTACACTTACATTGGGACTTGGGGCTATAAAATGTTTGTGGATAGGACAGCTATGGCAGGTACACTATCCCTTTGTTACATATATATACTCTTCCAAAAAAGAAACGCATAGGTGTTTTGAATGTACTTTTTATAGCATTAGTATGGCAGTTTGCATAGTAAAGTAGACAGTTCCAAAGAACCTTAACCTGTACAGAAATCATTAAGACATTCAATAAAGTCACTTTCAAAGGTCAAACAAAGTTCAAGGTCATCAGAAATCAGTAATGGGTATGCCCATCTCCTGCCCATGGATCGAATCACAGCCTATATAACATGCTGGGGAATGGCAACCCACGCTTGCTCAAGTGCCTGGAAAAGTCCTTGTAACGTCTGTGGCTCGGGGTGACGTCATCGCACATGTCAATCGAGCTCATCCCACAAATGCTCAATGGGGTTCTGATCTAGTGATCGAGATGGCCAAGGAAGCACTTGAACATTGTTCTGAGTGAGGAAAGCTGTGGTGGTCGGGGCTGTGTGCAGCCGTGCATTTTCATGCTGGAAAATTACGTTACGATGGTGAATGGGATCACATGAGGCCGTATGATCTCATGACAATAGCGCTGAGCTGTCAGGTTGCCTTGAACGTGAACAAGGTTGGATCTGCCACTGTCTGAGATTGCCGCCCACACCATGACAATCCCACCACCAAATCTGTCAACCTGTCACACACAGTTGGCCGCAAAACGTTCATGATGTCGCCTGTATACCAGGGCTCTTCCATCTGCACGTCAAATCAGAAATCTGGATCATCACTGAACACCACGTTTCTCCATCTTTATATGGGCCATACCCTGGAGTCGTAGTCGACGATGTTGAAGTCGTAGTGGACAATGTTGCTGCGTAAGAATCACTCCTCAACTGGCCTTCTTGCTTGGATACCTGCCTCCCGTAGGCGGTTTCTGACAGTCTGATTGGAAATTCTACGCATTCCTGGTACTGCAGATGTTGTAGAGGTTGCAGTGGTGAACCCGTCACGTAAACGACATAGGCATATAAATCTGTCCTGGGCTGCCTTCATCACACGTGGTCTACCACATCTTGGGCGGTCAAGTTTCGTTCCACATTGCTGGTATCGGTGCCAAAGTCGTCCTATAGTGCCCTGGGAAACATTCAGACGGTGTGCCACAGCGGACAGAGATTCACTCTGTCAGCAAAACGTGTTTAAATAAAATATAATTCTTTTGATCAAGTTTTGTTGCAATTTTTAAGCGATTGAAGAAAAAATATCTGCTATGCATTTCTTTTTTTGAAGGGTATATAATTTATAAAACAACATTTTTTGTTATAATTTATATGTGTGTGTGGTTGAAATCACTCCTTGACAAACGCTTACTTTTTGCTTCAAAAATGTAATTCCTATCAGTATTTTTATGTAAGTGTAAGCAAGTACTTAAGTGTTTATATCCAGGCTCCCTTAAATTGAAAGTTACCACTGTAAATTTGCACAGTGATTTAGCAGTTTTCAATAGTTATTCTGTGCATTTACCATGTTTTTAATAGTTATGCTGTACCATACCTCACTGCTTCAATATGCAGCATTAAGTTGTCAATGTATTTTTCTATTGTAAATGTTTTTAAGTCCACTGTTGTGTGTATGTGTGGGGAATATTGGGTGGCAGGGAGGGGTTAAATTCCTCCCTGCAAAATGGGAATGTGGCTACAGGTGTATAAAAAGGGTGTTAGTTTAGAATTGTGATGGTGAAGGAACTGTGCAGTGGAATGTGTGTGTTTGTTGTTTTTGTAGTTGTAAATAAATGCACGAGAGCACTTGAACTGCAGCTTCCTGGTCTCTGAATCTCATTGCCGACGCTAGCCGGTCACAGAGCGGTACTAACTTTTATTGTGATTAGGGTTCAGTAAATAATAATTCTGCAGGGGTGAGTAGCACTGCAGGTGAAACATGATTGTATTTCTTTTGCATGCATGTTTGTTTTAAATCCACGATAACAAGCTCATTTGATTGGCATACAGTACACGTAATACATATATTAACGTAAATAATGAATACGGTTTCAATATTGATATTTTGACTATATTACAACTTTAAAAAAATAATAGAGATCATTTCCACTCAACTGTATTGAGAAGGGGTGTGACAGGAGAGATCTGGGCTGGCTATCGGGCGCATGTGTGATCCTGCAGGGGGAGTCGGAAGCCCTGTAGGACCCACCTGTCAATCATGGCGATGACACAGGCTGAGTGAGGGTGTGTCACGTGGATCACTCTGAGTGGTTGGGAGGCGGGTCTTGGAGGGATGGTCAATCAATAAAAATGATGCTCTGTTATTCCTAGGGGCTGGCCCAGCCAGGATACAACACAGCGGTAGCTCTAAATAAAGAACGACAGTGAACGAGTAAAAGAAAAAAGTGGCCAGTTTTCTGATACGGCAGCAAACAGCAGTGCAGAAGAGGGCAGGCAAGCATGACTGAAAAATACAGCCGCAAGTTTATAATTCCACGTCCCCATACTGGATAAATGCAGTCCCTGGGATGTTAAGCATTTAGTTTAGAGGGAAGTTGGGCAACCCCTTTAAAGTATACTGAGGGTATAACAAAGCATCATTCAATCTTGCACCTTGCAGAATAGCGGAGGCTGCAAGACTCTGCTGGAAGCAGAACTTTTCTTTGTAGTTTTTTTACAGTGTTTGTTTTCTCTTTTTATTTCTCCTTTTGATTCTGGACTATTATTTCGTTACATCACTGTGTATCAAGAACTCAGGGGATACCATTGTTGGTATATCCTTGGTGCCACCCTGCCGGGGTATAAATAAAGCTTGTGTGCCTGCACAGCGTTTCATCGACATTTTGTGTTCAGTGAGTCCCCACACCCTCCCACAAGGGGTCATACAAATTCCTGTTAAATTTTTATAAAAAGATAACACATTTTAACATAAATATAATTGCACATAAAAATAAATTGCACGATAAATGTATGATTAGTCACATATACAAATGAATGGATTTATTAATTTAATTTAATATACCACAAAAAACAATAATATACAGTTCCCGGCATTTAGAAATGTAACTTTAAAGGCGCAGTAAAGGCAATATCTACTTTTTTGGGAAAGGTATAGCTGCGGACTGCAGGCTTATCGAGCGTACCTCACTCATCAAACCCCTGCATGTTCAACTTCTAATTACGTCATCATGATGAGGGTTATCTCTTGCTTTGCGTTTTGAAGGTAAGTAGTTTACATGTTTACAGATAACATAGAAACTAATATTAATAGACTAAGGTTAGGACATACAGCATTAAATTATCATGTATACAGGATTGGGAGTCATGAGAATGGGTTATGTAGTAATTGTGGGGAACAAGAAACTGAGGCATATATACTCAGGAAATACAATACATACATTCAGCAAAGAGACATATTAAACAAATAGTTAAGGGAAATGCAAATTGAAGTAACAACAGTAATGGTATTTTGAAGGTAGAAGGGAGAGAAAAACAAATGGAGAAAGATGAATACATATTCAAATTTATAAAAAAAAGTATAGGGAAGTGGGAGAACAAGAATAAGGGAAGAACTAAATGTATATATACACTACCGGTCAAAAGTTTTAGAACACCTCCATTTTTCCAGTTTTTATTGAAATTTACGCAGTTTAATGTCTCAATGTACTCTGAAATTAAAGCATAGAACAAATAAACAATTGGAGATAAAAAAGAAATCATGGAATCGTTTTGTTTAACAAAATTGAATCTAAATTTTTGACTCATCAAAGTAGCCACCTTTTGCAGATATAACAGCCGAACACACTCGTGGCATTCTTTCTACAATGGAAATCAAATATTGTTCGGAAAATTCTTCCCAACATTGTTGCAGAAGTTCCCACAAATGTGTTGCACTTGTAGGTTGCTTTGCTTTCACCCTTCTGTCCAGTTCATCCCAAACCAGCTCGATGGGGTTTAAGTCTGGAGACTGTGCTGGCCATTCCATGATTTGAAGCCTACCGTCTTGTTCTTTTCTTCTAAGGTAGTTCTGACATAGCCTGGAGGTATGTTTTGGGTCATTATCTTGCTGTAGGATGAACCCCTGACCAACTAGCCTTATACCAGAGGGTATTGCATGGCGCTGCAAAATGCTGTGGTAGCAGTTTTGGTTCAGGGTGCCACTCACTCTGTGCAAGTCGCCGACTCTGGATCCAGCAAAAGAGCCCCAGACCATCACGCTTCCTCCTCCATGTTTGACAGTTGGTGTCACACACCGAGGAACCATCCTTTAAGCCTACTCGACAGCGTACAAAAACCCTGCGTGATGAACCGAAGATTTCAAATTTTGATTCATCGGTCCATAAGACCTTCTTCCAGTCTTCAGTAGTCCACTGGTGGTGCTTCATGGCCCAGGCAAGCCTCTTTTTCTTATTTTGCCATCTTAGCAATGGCTTTCTTACTGCCACTCGACCTGTCAAACCTGCAGCTCGAAGTCTTCTCTTCACAGTTGAAACTGAGACTTGCTTACTTCGACCAGTGTTAAGATGTGCTTGAAGCTGTCCTGTGAGCCGCCTATCACGCAAGCTGTTGACTCTCAGAAACTTGTCTTCTGATTCTGTTGTGGCTTTGGGTCTGCCAGACCTCTTCCTGTCAGAGTTTCCTCCAGTTTCCAAGTGCCTTTTGATGGTGTAGGAAACTGTACTCACTGACACCTTGGCTTTCTTTGCAATTTCTCTAAAGGAAAGACCTACACTTTTAAGGGTTATAATGGTCTGTCTGTCTTCCTTTGTTAATTGCCTTTTTCTCGCCATTATGAGAGCAATATACTACTTCCTGCAGTACAAAACTGTCCAAATAATGCTTAAGAGGGTGTAGTAACACAGTCTGTTCCAACACTGCTTTTATACAGACAGAGGGTTTGTAAGTAATCAACAAAAGTTGGGACACCTGTATGAATTGTTAGCATCAACTTTCAAGGCTTAATTTACTTCCATTGCTGCAGAACAGCTGTAAGCTGTTAACCCATTACTTGTTCCCTGAAAAAGGCCTTTTTGTATAACTCTGAAATGTACATTATTTTTCAGTTTTTGGTAACCTAAACTTTTTTTTTTAACCTCTGGCAGTTTACCGCTTACCTTTGTACCATTTCAGGTTATTCACTGGACTTGAACTGCTTAAATTTCAATAACAACTGGAAAAATGGGGGTGATCTAAAACTTTTGACCGGTAGTGTATATATATAAAGGTAGAGGGCGCTCATCATCTCCATTTAGATGGCATGCGCCAACAACCCCTAAAAAGAAGAAGAAAACAGTGGTGTACGTGTGGAGACCGGTTGGCATCTGAGGGGAACCTCTGGACAAAATGTTTTCCTGTTATACCAGGTAATTCCAGTTTATTTGTTTTTGTTTTGTTTTATTTTATTCTGTAAAAAGTTACTGCTGTGTTGGTCATCCTTTGTGCACGATTGAGTGTATATTTCCATATTCCATGTATGTGGAAATAATCTGGCAACACTATTTTTATGTGAACTTTAGTCAGTGAAATCAAAAAACCTCTAGAGATGGTGAGGATGCAGTTTGTATTGAGATGATTTCCTGTGGCTTTGTTTCTAGTAAGTATTACTTATGTATTATATTGTTTTTCTTGAATCATAATGTATGTTACTTTGTCACTTTGACCTTTCTATGCAACTGCTGCAATGCATATTATGAATATGTGGATTTCTGTAGGGTTTAAATATTATTTCTATTTAATCTGTTTTCATGTTGTCAGAGAGCATAACGTGATACTGTAAGAAACTCTGATTGCTTTTCAGTACATTTGCAGCAATAAAAAATTAGCTTGCTCATGACCTGAGGTATATCGTAAAAAACAGTTATTGAGACAACTATTTCTAGTAACGCCAATGAATTCTTAAAGACATAGCCAAACACTTTAGGTGAATTTTAGTTTTAATAATATTAAGGGGTTTCCTTAACTTTTGAGGATTAATTTAAAGATGTTATCATAGTGTTGTGTGACTTTCAGTGGTCCACCATGTTTTTACAATTTTAAAATCATAAGGAAATAATCTGTTTTTCTTAGTTTCATTTTGGGCTCTGTACCAGGATGGTCCTTTTTATTATTTAAATAATAAAATAACAATGAAAATTATTATTATTATTATTATTATTATTATTATTATTATTATTATTTATTTCTTAGCAGACGCCCTTATCCAGGGTGACTTACAATCGTAAGCAAATACATTTCAAGTGTTACAATACAAGTAATACAATAAGAGCAAGAAATACAATAACTTTTGTTCAAGCAAAGTACAAGTGTGACAAACCACAATTCAATAATATAGCAGATAGTGATAGTTACATCAGGATATGATTAAATAGTGATAGTTACATCAGGATATGATTAAATAGTGATAGTTACATCAGGATGTGATTAAATACAAAGTACTACAGGTTAAACACTTGGCAGATTACAGTATTCTGAAGTACAGGATTAAATGCAGTAAAATAGGGGGCAGATAAGAGCAAAATAAAGCACATTTACATGAAGGGTGATAGTGTCCTAGGATACAAACAGAGGAGTTCTACAGGTGCTGTTTGAAGAGGTGAGTCTTAATGAACTGCTTTTGAAATATCTCTTTAATTGAAGGTAATAGAAAGAACCCATATACAGTTCATCCAAGCTTTCACCATTGGGCCCCCTGGATCAGTAGACATACAAGGAAGTCCAGCACTGTGTTAAACACAGAGGGATCTATGTATCATTGAATTTTCTTTCGTATCTTGTCTTTTCATAAGTTTTTGTGACTTTGCAGAGTCCCAGCGCCTTGATGCCCTCTGTGCTTTTGGTGCTTGAGCAATCGATTTTCTCGCTAGCTTGGCTGAGCCGTCCGTGGCACTGGGAGCCCCTGTCTCCCCCATCCTCCATCTATCCCAGAGCCCCTCGCAGAGCATTCACTGCCCTCAGGCTCTGGTGCCTCATGCTCGCAGCCGCTCTCAGTCTCCTTCATGGAGTGCTAAGCGGGCAAGACAGCCGAAGCTGGCTTCAGAGCTGCATCTAGTATCAGGCACGCTGCTCCAGATTTCCGGCTTCCAAAGCCATGCCCTGAGTCAGAGCCTGGCAAGCCTTGTAGTGGCTCGCATGCTGCTTTGGCTGTCCCAAGCAAGGGTTCCTGATGCGACAAATCAGCCTTGCTGGACACGCCGATATGTGGAGGCAGTTCCACTGTCGCCCCAGGCAGCCCCCGCAGCAGGCTCCCACAGCCTCAGCAGCCCAACCTGGGCCCCTGAAGGCTTGCAGCCTCAGACCCACCCTTTCGCACAACACCAGCTGCAATATTGGCGCAATTGCACCTCAGACACTTGGGTGCTCGCCACCATACACACCGGTTACGCGCTTCAGTTCCACGCAGAACCTCCTCCCTTTTGAGTGATCACGGTTACATGCGTAAGCGACTCTCTCCAGGTCTCGGCCCTCAAGCAAGAAGTAGCTGCATTACTTCTCAAGCAAGCCATCGGCCTCGTAGAACCCACCTCCCAAGAGGAGGGGTTCTACTCAAGGTATTTTCTGGTGCCGAAGAAGGATGGTGGCCTTCGCCCATCCTGGACCTGAGACATCTCAACGAGTTCTTGAGGGAGAGGAGCACCCAGATGATTACACAACGTCACATTCTGCAGTCTGTCTGGTCGGGCGACTGGTTTACCACCGTGGACTTAAAGGACACGTATTTTCACGTCCCTATTCGTCCCGCGCACAGGAATTATCTCCACTTCGCCTTTCAGTGAAGCGTCTTCGAGTTCGAAGTTGCTGGGTCTGATGGCCGCAGCTTCATCAGCCCTCCAGCTGGGATTACTAAAAAGTAACTGTGAGTGTTTTTGTTTGTTTGTTACGTCTAACTGTACTGTTTGTTATTTATTAGACAGCTAACACTATACAGAGCTGTTGCTACAGGCCAGCACAAACCCGGACAGCACTGCACTATTGTTCACAGATAAATAGTATTTGCACCACTACCATCAATAGCACTCACCCTGGACTTGGACTCGTGTTTGTGTATTGTGTGTGTTTAAATACTGTGCTTATGTGACAGGCTGGCTTTAGTGATGACGTCAGACCAGAAATGAACACACAGCACTGCGAGTGAAAATAGAGCGCGGTTTATTAAGTACGGAAAAATAAAAGGTTTGAACAAACACAAAAACACTTTGTAAAATAAAACGACACAGTAGCCAAAACGAACAGACAATAAACAGACAGACAAATGAGTGGACGAACAGACACAAACAAGTACCGTGCTGGTTCCCAAGCACGTAGTAGCAATTGTTATTTTAAATACACTCTCCTTTCTCTCTCACCCGTTCTCCACTCTCGAACACACAACCCTGAGTGAATGAGACGTGCATCTATATATACAATTGTGCGGGGATTCAATTATCAATTAATTATTCACTTGAATCCCAGCACGTGAACTAATCTGTGAAACCCCTTGCTCACATATTATTAAGTACTTTAAATGCCGTGAAGTGCAATCCCTAAACGTTTACAAGCGAGAGGAGGCCATTCAGCCCATCTTGCTCGTTTGGTTGTTAGTAATTATTGATCCCAGAATCTCATCAAGCAGCTTCTTGAAGGATCCCAGGGTGTCAGCTTCAACAACATTACTGGGAGTTGGTTCCAGACCCTCACAATTCTCTGTGTAAAAAGTGCCTCCTATTTTCTGTTCTGAATGCCTCTTTATCTAATCTCCATTTGAAACCCCTGGTCCTTGTTTCTTTTTTTAGGTCGAAAAAAAGTCCCTGGGCCGACACTGTCAATGCCTTTTAAATTTTGAATGCTTGAATCAGATCAACGCATTTCTTTGTTCAAGACTGAACAGTTCAGTTATCTTAGCCTGTCTGCAAACATGCCTTTTAAACCCAGGATAATTCTGGTTGCTCTTCTTTTGCACTCTTTCTAGAGCAGCAATATCCTTTTGTAAGGAGATCTTACTAATGCATTGTAAAGTATTAACATTACTTCCCTTGATTTAAATTCAACACTTTTCACAATATATCCGAGCATCTTGTTGGCCTTTTTTATAGCTTCCCCACATTGTCTAGATGAAGACATTTCTGAGTCAACATAAACTCCTAGGTCTTTTTCATAGATTCCTTCTTCAATTTCAGTATCTCCCATATGATATTTATAATGCACATTTGTATTGCCTGCATGCAGTACCTTACACTTTTCTCTATTAAATGTAATTTGCCATGTGTCTGCCCAGTTCTGAATGCTGTCTAGATCATTTTGAATGACCTTTGCTGCTGCAACAGTGTTTGCCACTCCTCCTATTTTTGTGTCGTCTGCAAATTTAACAAGTTTGCATACTATACCAGTATCTAAATCATTAATGTAGATTAGGAATATCAGAGGACCTAATACTGATCCCTGTGGTACACCACTGGTTACCTCGCTCCATTTTGAGGTTTCTCCTCTAATCAGTACTTTCTGTTTTCTACATGTTAACCACTCCCTAATCCATGTGCATGCATTTCCTTGAATCCCTACTGCATTCAGTTTGAGAATTAATCTTTTATGCGGGACTTTGTCAAAAGCTTCCTGGAAATCTAAATAAACCATGTCGTATGCTTTGCAATTATCCATTGTCGATGTTGCATCCTCAAAAAAATCAAGTAGGGTTGTTAGACATGATCTCCCTTTCCTAAAACCATGCTGACTGTCTCCCAGGATACTGTTACCATATAGGTAATTTTCCATTTTGGATCTTATTATAGTTTCCATAAGTTTACATATAATAGAAGTCAGGCTTATTGGTCTGTAGTTACCTGGTTCGGTTTTGTCTCCCTTTTTGTGGATCGGTTATTACGTTTGCAATTTTCCAGTCTGTCAATTTTAACCCTGTGTCAAGAGACTGTTGCATGATCTTGGTTAGTGGTTTGTAAATAATTTCTTTCATTTCTTTGAGTACTATTGAGAGGATATCATTCGGCCCAGGGGATTTGTTTATTTTAAGAGCCCCTAGTCCCTTTAACACTTCTACCTCTGTTATGCTAAAGTTATTTAAAACTTGATAGAAACAGGTCGACATGTGGGCCTCATCCCTTGTGCCCTTGTAAATATTGGCAGGGATGGGGTTAAATTCTCCTCCCTGCCCAGGTTTATTGTGTCAGGTGGGAGTAATTAACAATCAATTAGCACCCAGCCACCTGACATAAAAGGAGGCCTCAGCTCCTCAGTAGAGAGAGGTAGCTGAGGAAGCAAGGGTGGTTTTTCTTTGTGTGCTGGGTTTTTTGAATGTTTGCAGTCCAGTGAAGGCAAAGCTCAGCCTGGAAGCCTTATTTTTGTAAGTATTACTTTGTGTTTATTGTTTGTGTTTTAAAAACCTTTTGTTTGGCCCTCGTGTCTGTTTATTTTGTGTCTTTTTTATTTAATAAAAGTATTTTGTTTGAACTGCAGTCTGTCTCTGGGCCTCATACCTTGCGCCATCCTGTCACATGTGGTGTCACATGTGGTAGCAGCGGTGGGATATAGCGCCGCTGGGAGGTTCAGAGCAGTATTGCAGGATTTTTTATTTTTTTTTGTGAATAGTTAATTTTTTTGTGAGCGTTTTCTTTTGGAAAAAAAGAAGAGGATGGGAAGAAAAAGGAGGAAGAGCTGAAGAGGCAGCAGCAACAGCTGCCACCAGGGGACATCGGCCCAATCTACATCATAAATGAGTGGTGCCCTGGTTGTGGGGAGTTTGAGCACACAGTGGCTGTCTGCCCCACCCAAACAGAGGTGAGGAGAAGGAGGCAGAGAGGAAGGAAGACATGGGAGGAAGAGGAGTGGTGCACCCACTGCATGCAGTACGGGTATGAGGAGCACCACTGCCTGGAGGTCTTACAGGACACAGACCTGGAGTGGGAGGAGCCCGAACGTCCTGCGCCTGAGTGAGAGGAGCCCGAACGTCCTGCGCCTGAGTGAGAGGAGCCCGAACGTCCTGCGCCTGAGTGAGAGGAGCCCGAACGTCCTGCGCCTGAGTGGGAGGAGCCCGAATGTCCACAGCCCAAGAGGGGGGAGTCGGTGCTTCCACAGCCCAAGAGGGGGAAGGCCGAATATCCACAGCCCAGGTATCCGCCAGCAGAGGGAGAGTACCTGCTGTTTCCACCTCCACCTCAGTGGGAGGACTGTGTGTCGCTCCCACCTCCACCAGCAGAGGGAGAGTTCCTGCTGGTCCCGCCTCCACCTCCGTTGGAGGACGACTTGCCACTCCCACCTCCACCAGCAGAGGGAGCATGCCTGCGGGTTTCCCCGCTGCTGCCGTCCCGAGAGCCAGAGGGGGTGGAGCTGCAGTCCCGAGACAGAGGGGTGGAGCTGCCATCCCGAGAGCCAGAGGAGGTGGAGCTGCCGCCCGAGCCAGAGGAGCTGGAGCCCCGAGCCAGAGGGGTGGAGCTGCCGCCCGAGCCAGAGGGGTGGAGCTGCCACCCGAGCCAGAGGGGGGTGGAGCTGCCGTCCCGAGAGCCAGAGGGGCTGGGCTGCCGTCCCGAGCCAGAGGGGTAGGGCTGAGCCGTCCCGAGCCAGAGGGGTGGAGCTGCCGTCCCGAGAGCCAGAGGGGTGGAGCCACAGACCCATGAGCCAGAAGTGGACCAGAGAATCGGAAGGGGAGAAGGCTGACGCAACTCAGCAGCCCTTGCACATGCTGCTGAGAGGAGCTCAGTGGAGGCGTACCCGACTGCGACGGCAGGAGGTGCCAGCCAGACCTCAGAGGCCGCTAGAATGGCCACAGCCACCACCGCCGATGCCGGAGTGGCTGGAGCTGTTGCCACCAGAGGAGCTGGAACTGTCTTTGCCGGAGTGGCCGCCGTCTCCGCCTGCTGTTCCCGAGGGTCCGCCTGCTGTTCCCGAGGGTCCACCGACTCTGACTGCTGTTTCCGAGGGTCCGCCTGCTGTTCCCGAGGGTCCGCCTGCTGTTCCTGAGGGTCCGCCTGCTGTTCTCGAGGGTTCGCCATCCAGAGGGAGACGGGCCGCCGTTCCTGCCTCCGCCACCAGAGGGAGACGGGCCGCCGTTCCCGCCTCCGCCACCAGAGGGAGACGGGCCACCGTTCTTTTAATGTTTGCCGTCCAGTGAAGACAAAGCTCTGCCTGGAAGCCTTATTTTTGCAAGTTTTACTTTGTGTTAAAAACCTTTTGTTTGGCCCTCGTGCCTGTTTATTTTGTGTTTTTTATTTAATAAAAGTATTTTGTTTGAACTGCAGTCTGTCTCTGGGCCTCATCCCTTGTGCCATCCTGTCACAGGCATGTTGTCCTTATCCTCATTTGTAAAAACCTGTGAAAAGTAATCATTTAATATATTTGCTATTTTTTTTCTTTGTCTATGATTTTGCCATTTGTATCTCTTAGACATTTAACCTCCTCTTTGAATGTTCTCTTGCTATTATAATATTGGAAAAACATTTTGGAATTGGTTTTAGCCCCCTTAGCAATGTTCATTTCTATCTCTCACTTGGCCTTTCTAACTTCCTTTTTGACTTGTGTTTGCAGTTCCAAGTACTCTTTCTGTGTACTTTGTTTTTGGACCCTTTTAAACACTCTGTAAAGTGCCTTTTTTCACTGAATATTTTTTTTTTAATTGATCTATTAAACCATTTTGGCCATTTTGTTTTAGATTCAGATTTGTCTACTTTTGGGATGTAATTGTTTTGCGCCTCTAGTACTACATTTTTAAAAAACAGCCAACCTTTTTCTGTGGATGTTTTCTCTATTTTACTCCAATCTACTTCTGTTAGTCTCTGTTTCATACCTTCATAGTTTGCTTTTCTAAAATTGTAAACCTTAGCTTTAGTCATTAATTTTTGCATTTTAAAAATCACTTCAAATTAGACTGTGTTGTGGTCTGAGTTTGCCAATGGCTCTCTGACCTCTGTTTTAGTTATTCTGTCTTCGTTATTTGAAAAGACTAAATCAAGGCATGCCTCTAGTCGGTGCCTTGACAAATTGCCTTAGGAAGCAGTCATTTGTCATTTCCACCATTTCAATTTCGTCCATCGTGCTCCCCACCAGGTTTTCCCATTTTATATGGGGGAAATTGAAATCCCCCATTAGTATGGCTTCTCCTTTGCTACACGCATTTCTAATGTCATTGCATAACAGATTATTTTGCTCAGCGTCTGAATTTGGCGGTCTATAGCATGCTCCAATTATTATGCCCTTTGAATTTTAGTCCATTATTCTGACCCATATTGATTCGGCGTTGTTTTCTTCATCCAGATTTAACACCTGGGCTTCAAGACTATTTCTTATGTATAGCACTACCCCTCCGCCTCTTCTGTCCTGCCTGTCTCTCCTATACAGTGTGTACCCACTTATATTATATTCGTCTCCATCACTCTCAGACAACCAAGTTTCTGTAACACCTATCACATCGTAGTTACTTCTTAGTGCAGTAGCTTCAAGTTCTAACATTTTGTTTCTGAGACTTGCATTTAGATCAATAAATTTAATGGATGTCTTACCTGAGTTGATGCCCTTGTTTTGATGTGGTCTCCCTTCTGTTTTTTTGTTTTCTCCTCCCTTCCTTTCTAGTTTAAATGCTTCTGGACCTCCTCAAGGATCCTTTCTCCGAGTAGATTGGTTCCCTTTTTGTTTAAGTACAGACTGTCCCGCCTATATAGATGTTCCTTGTTGTAGAATGTGCTCCAATGTTCAAGAAAGATGAAACCTTCCTGTGTGCACCACGATTTCAGCCATGCATTTTGATTTTGTATTTCCAGCTGTCCATATGGTCCTTTGCAAGGTGCCGGCAGTATCCCAGAAAAAACCTGCTTTCAAACTGCTTCTAACTGCTCTGTACTTTTCCACAACTGTACTTCTCCCACACTGTCGCATCCACATGCTGTCGCTGGGAAGACTGGCTGGCTTTTGTTTGTTTCTGTGTTGTGCTGCGGGCTCCGCCCCTCCCCCCGTGTCTCAGAACGGCTGCGAATTTGAATCAACTGTTCTGAGTTTCAGCTTGTTATCAGAACAAGATAGGCAGCTGTCAGACTCCAAGCCGCAGTGCCCTCTGATTAAAGCAACCAAAGATGTAATTTAAAGATGCAACTTCTCCCCACTGCTTCCAACCGCTCTGCACTTTTCCACGACTGCACCTCTCCCATGTTGTCACATCCACACGCCGTCGCCGGGAAGACTGGCCAGCCCCTTCCTGCCTCTGCACTGCGGGCTCCGCCCCTCCCCCATGTCTCAGAATGGTGGCGAATCCGAATCAGCCGTTACAAGCTTCAGCTTGTTATCAGAAAAAGACACGCAGCTGTTAGACTCCAAGCTGCAGTGTTTTCTGATTAAAGCAATTAAAGATGCAATTCAAAAATGCAACCTCTCTCTACTGCTTTCAACTGCTCTGCACCCTTCCACGACTGTACCTCTCCCACGCTGTCACATCCACACGCTGTGCACTGCCAGTCCTCCATTTATTGTTTACTGTTGTTATCAGACTATTGGATTACAAATTAAAACTACCTCTTCACCAGTACTTTGTTGTCTGTTGTTATCTTGAACACTGCATCACTTCTACACCTGCGCACTGCAACCCACTTTGCCACAAGGTGATATTTATTTCTGTGGTTGTTTGGTACTGACCAGGCATGCAATCTGCATACAGGCTATACACCTGTAGATAGATAAATAAAAATATTTTATCATACTTACTACAAGTTGGTGACACCAACCCCAGTGTCGCTAGTCAGATATACAATACAGTCTTAAGTTTTGCCACAAAGCTTCAATTATATAGGGCTCTATCTGCAAAGACACATTAAACACAGCTCTATGGACCTCTTCAGCAGTGAGTCACTCATTTGATGTCACTCGGTCATGTGATTACCTTACTGTCACAAAGACGGCCGGAGTGGGTGGCGTCAGACCAGAAACAGGAACACAAACGACAGAGAGAGGTGGAGTTTGGTGGAGCTGAGCGAATGCTTTCGCTCAGCATTTAATGAATAAACAGACAGAAAATAAAAGGTTGGAACATAAACACAAAAAACAGGACACGGCACTTGCGGCCAAAATAAACAGGTAAACAAAAACGAACAGACACTTAACAATCGGTGAATGGACAGACAAACGGTGAGTGAGCAAAACAAACGTTTCTTTCTTTCTTTCTTTCTCCTCTCTCTCACTCCCGTTCTCCACTCACGAACACCCAACCCTGAGTGAATGAAAATGTGTCTATATATACACTGTTGTGCTGGGATTCAATTACTAATTAATTATTCACTTGAATCCCAGCACGTGAATGAATTACGTGCAACCCGTGCTCACATATTACATTTAACCAGCCGCGTGAAGTGATTTGTGCCCTCCTCGTGCCTAAATACAAATCTACATTTTTTAAATACCGTGAAACACAGACCCGTTTATATCCGTGTACCAATGACTATACACCAACATTAACACATGCAACATACAACACTTAACACACAACACGTAACATATAACATACACAGGGGGGGCACTTTGCCACATATACCCCCCCCCCTTGTGCAACCGCACACATGGCCTCAATAGCCACCTCCCCCTCAGTCCCAAAGTCCCGGAAGAGGGGGAAGTTGTTGTTTCTGGGGTGGCCATGGTGGAATGTCTGGCCCCCCAATTCTTCGTGGCTGGCAGCTCCCTCTTCCGGGCTTCAGCCACACTATCTCCTGCCCGAAAAGAGCAGCTGGGGAGCTGGTCTCTGACCTCCCCCCTTCTTCATGGCCGGCAGTTCCCCTCCGTGGGGCTCCGGCCACCAATTTCCAGCAGCGAAACTGCTGCGGGGGGGAGCTGGTCTCCTGACCTCCCCCTTCTTTGTGGCCGCCAGCTCCCCTCCGTGGGGCTCCGGCCACCGTGTTTCCTGCCACGGAAATGCGGCTGGGAAGCTGGTCTCCTGACCTCCCCCTCTTTCTTTATGGCCGGCAGCCCCCTTCATGGAGCTCGGCCACAGTGTAGCGACCGAGGCAAAAAGCAGAGGCCCCGGCGACCCAGGCGACGCGGGACCCCTCGGCGACCCCAGGCGAAGCAGGATCCCTGGCGACCCCAGGCGGCGGCAGCAGCAGCGGCCCCTCGGGGAGAGACGGCAGCAGCAGCGGCCCCTCGGGAGGCGGCGGCAGCAGAAGCGGACCCTCGGGGCGGCGGCAGCAGCAGCGGACCCTCGGGAGGCGGCGGCAGCAGCAGCGGACCCTCGGGAGGCGACGGCAGCGGACCCTCGGGAGGCGGCGGCAGCAGCAGCGGACCCTCGGGAGGCAAACTTGGGAGGAGCCCCTGGCCATAGGGCGGCAGCGGAGCTCACTTCTCCCTCGCACCCTGCACCCTGTGTGGAGCAAAGGCAGCCCAGCGATCTGGAACAGGCAGCCCCAGGGCGTGCAGAGCGGCTGGCAACCCCTAGCGATCTGCGGAGCGGCTGGCAACCCAGGCGTCGGGAGGCTGGCAACCCCAGGCGATGCGGGGCGGCTGGCAACCCCAGGCGATCGCGGGCGGCTGGCAACCCAGGCGTGGATGGGCTGGCAACCCCAGGCGATCGAGGCGGCTGGCAACCCCAGCGTGCCAGACAGACATCCTTGGGCGAAGCGTGGCGAGCATCCTGGGCGGCGTGGCAGGCATCCTTGGGCTTGGCGAGGCGGGCATCCTTGGGCGGCGAGGCAGGCATCCTCGGGCGGCGAGGCAGGCATCCTCGCTGGCGAAGCGAGGCAGGCATCCTCGGGCGGCGCGAAGGCAGGCATACTCGGGCGAAGGGCAGGCAGGGGAGACAGGACACTGGGGTGCGGGTTTTTGGCCCTCTTCTCCACCACTGCGGCCGGGCGGTTCTTCCCCCATGCTTTCCTCAGCAGCCTATGCAAGGGCTGCTGAGGACCCTCAACATCTAGTCCTGGTTTTTCTGGTGAAGGGAGAGGCAGCTCCTGCTCCTCTCCCTCGTGACGGGGGGAAGTGATACCAGCAGGCATTCATCCTCTGCTGGTTGGGGAAGTGTTACCAGCAGGCATTCATCCTCTGCTGGAGGGGTTGGCGGAGGCAGAGGCAGCTCCTGCTGCTCTGCTCCCTGCCGGTGGAGGTGGCGGGCGTGTAGTCTCCTGCCGGTGAAGGTGGCGGAGGCAGAGGCAGCTCCTGCTGCTCTGCTCCTGGCGTGGTGGAGGCAGAGGCAGCCCCTGCTCCTCTGCTCCTAGTGGAGGAAGCGGTGAAGGTGGCGGAGGCAGAGGCAGCTCCTGCTGCTCTGCTCCCCTGCCAGTGGAGGTGGGAGGGAGCAGTGTAGTCTCCTGGCGGCGGAGGTGGGAGCGTGTAGTCTACCCTTGTTTCAGGGGACTGGTGCGGCCCTCCCTCTCTTGCAGGGGACTGGTGCGGCTCTGCCTCGGAAGGGGACCAGCAGGCATTCATCCTCTGCTGGTGGGGGCCCAGCAGGCCTTCACCCTCTGCTGGTGGACAGGGACCCAGCAGGCATTCACCCTCTGCTGGTGGACAGGGACCCAGCAGGCATTCACCCTCTGCTGGTGGACAGGGACCCAGCAGGCATTCACCCTCTGCTGGTGGACAGGGACCCAGCAGGCATTCACCCTCTGCTGGTGGACAGGGACCCAGCAGGCATTCACCCTCTGCGGGTGGAGACTGTGGACGCTCTACCTTCCTCTTCTTGGGCCGTGGGCGCACCAACTCCTCCCTCTTGGGATGTGGGCGCACCGACTCCTCCCTTTTTGGGCTGTGGACGCACCGACTCCTCCCTTTTTGGGCTGTGGACGCACCGACTCCTCCCATTCAGGCGTGGGGCGTTGGGCTCCTTCCACTCAGGCGTGGGACGTTCGGGCTCCTCCCACTCAGGCGTGGGACGTTCAGGCTCCTCCCACTTGGGCTGGGGACACTCAGGCTCCTCCCACTTGGGCTGGGGACACTCAGGCTCCTCCCACTTGGGCTGGGGACACTCAGCTTTCTCCCACTTGGGCTGTGGACGCTCAGGCTCCTCCCGCTTGGGCTGTGGACGCTTAGGCTCCTCCCGCTTGGGCTGTGGACGCTCAGGCTCCTCCCGCTTGGGCTGTGGACGCTCAGGCTCCTCCCGCTCAGGTACTGGCGAGCTGGCATAGGGGCATCCCGACCAGTCGTGTCCCCCTTCCTCACACCGCCCGCACCAGCTCGGTGGCACCTCGGAGCAGTCCCTCCAGCGGTGATCCACCTTTCCGCACCAGGTGCACCAGGGGAACAGGTTCTCTGGCTCCTCTGGCTGTTGCAGTTGTGGTTGGGGCGGTGGGGCAGCAGTCTACCTCCCCCCTGCTGGTGGTGGAGACTGAGGCGACCCCTGCTCCTCCCTCTCCGGATGGACAGGGCAGCGGGCCACGTAGTGCTCACCTCCATAGATGGGGCACAGTTGGGGTAGCTGTCCGGGGGGTACCAGGGGCAGTTGGTGCCCAGGCTCAGCGCAGCAGTAACACCAGGGCTGCTGTTCCTCCGGCCGGTGTTGTGGTTGCTGTTGCAGCTTTCCTTTCCCGTTCTCTTCCTTCTCCCTACCTTCCTCCCTTGAGCTGGTTTCTCCTCCTCTTGGAAAGGGCAGACAACCACTGTGTGCCCGTATACTCCACAGGCAAGGCACCAGCCTTGGTCCTCCAACCTGCCGAGGAGATCCTCCAGCTCACTGCAGCCGTCTCTCCAGTTCCAGCCTTCCATTTTTATTTTGTTGTTTTTTTTTTTTTTGGTTTTTTTTTTTTTTTTTTTTTAAACAACAAATTGCGGTTCCTGCTCTCGCCTGAGTCCTGGGGCGCTGTTGATCCCTCTTCTGGACACCACGTGTCACAAAAGACGGCCGGAGTGGGTGGCGTCAGACCAGAAACAGGAACACAAACGACAGAGAGAGGTGGAGTTTGGTGGAGCTGAGCGAATGCTTTCGCTCAGCATTTAATGAATAAACAGACAGAAAATAAAAGGTTGGAACATAAACACAAAAAACAGGACACGGCACTTGCGGCCAAAATAAACAGGTAAACAAAAACGAACAGACACTTAACAAACGGTGAATGGACAGACAAACGGTGAGTGAGCAAAACAAACGTTTCTTTCTTTCTTTCTTTCTCCTCTCTCTCACTCCCGTTCTCCACTCACGAACACCCAACCCTGAGTGAATGAAAATGTGTCTATATATACACTGTTGTGCTGGGATTCAATTACTAATTAATTATTCACTTGAATCCCAGCACGTGAATGAATTACGTGCAACCCCGTGCTCACATATTACATTTAACCAGCACGTGAAGTGATTTGTGCCCTCCTCGTGCCTAAATACAAATCTACATTTTTAAATACACGTGAAACACAGACCCGTTTATATCCCGTGTACCAATGACTATACACCAACATTAACACATGCAACATACAACACTTAACACACAACACGTAACATATAACATACACAGGGGGGGCACTTTGCCACACTTACCCTTTAAATATAATTTAAAAAATAAACAAATATGTTGAGACTCATTGAGACACCATAGACATAAAGAGGAAAGCTAAAACAAACTGTTATATTCCACTTAAGCACCAACATCAATTTCCATTACTATACACAATTGCATTCAAGATCAGAACAGAAGCAGATACACCACCAGAATCACTGCCTCAGCACATATCCTGTGGTCTTAAAAGAAAAATTGGAGACATTGTCCAATGTGATATGCTTTAATATTAGAAAGCAAATGTTAAACTACATTGACCAGCAAAATTATAGAATGATAGGTAGCACCACGATTCTCCCAGCACATTGTTCTAGTGAAAATAGGTGTGTCTTGTCCATTGAGATTTCTGTGATTGGGCCCTTGTCTTGTCTGGTTCCTTGTCACAATATTGGCCCGAGGTTGATCCGTCTGGTGGTTTTCTGCAAACCATTCCTGGAACACTACATGTCCCCTGTGGGCCCCCAGCTTAGACTGACAATCAGTGAGATTCTGATTGTGACTCACCTTCCACCCACTGGTAGTGCCTTTACAGGATCCACAGTCATTTGTTATTTTAAAAACAATAAAGCAATGCATAAGCAGGCACATGCTAATTCAATGCATAAGCAGGTACATGGTAATTCAGTGCATAAGCAGGTACATGGTAATGCAATGCATAAGCAGGTACATGCTAATTCAATGCATAAGCAGTGTGAGAGGGTAGTGGGTGGAGCTTTAGGGAAGGACCAGAAATGACAGCACACAGGAGCCGGAAGTGACGTTTATTATTATTATTTATTTCTTAGCAGACGCTCTTATCCAGGGCGACTTACAATCATAAGCAAATACATTTCAAGTATCACAGTACAAGTAATAATACAATTAAGAGCAAGGTAAATACAATGACTTTGGTTCAAGCAAGTACAAGTGTGACAAAATACAATTCAATAATACAGCAGATAACAGTGCCAGTGATAGTTACATCAGGATATGATTAAATACAAAATACTACAGATTAAACACTTGGCAGATTACAGTACTCTGAAGTACAGGATTAAATGCAGTAAAATAGGGGGCAGATAAGAGCAAGTAAAGCACATTTAAATGAAGGGTGATAGTGTCCCAGGATACAAACAGAGGAGTTCTACAGGTGCTGTCTGAAGAGGTGAGTCTTAAGGAGGCGCCGGAATGTGGTCAGGGACTGGGCAGTCCTGACATCTGTAGGAAGGTCATTCCACCACTGCGGAGCGAAGGTGGAGAAGGAGCGGGCTCTGGAGGCAGGGGAGCGTAGAGGAGGTAGAGCCAGTCTTCTAGTGCAGGCGGAGCGGAGAGATCGAGTGGGGGTGTAGGGAGAGATGAGGGTCTGGGTGCAGTCTGGTCAAGGCATCTGTAGGCTAGTACAAGAGTCTTGAACTGGATGCGAGCGGTGATCGGGAGCCAGTGGAGTGAGCGGAGTAGTGGAGTTGCGTGGGAGAAGCGAGGCAGAGAGACCACCAGAACACCAGGAGCTAATTGGAATTACAAAGCAAAAAAACATTAACAAAAATCCTCAGCCTTACTTCTTTGATTAAATTAACGTAGCTGAATGGCCATTAAGTTGCAGTTAGATTGCAATTAAGAAACATGTTTTGCAAAACTTCCAAATAATTCTTTACCATTTGAAACTTAACGCATGATAAAATGTTGCAAAACTACAACATGCTACTCACATAAGCCTTACAGAAGGAATCAATTTACAATCTTTTAAAAGCCACCTTTCTCACATCATTCCATCAAGCCTCTGTATGTGAACTGAGCTACAAGTGAACTTTATTGTGACAGAAAAATAAACTCAATTTACACAGGATTAAAACTCACCACAAAAAACAACCTTGTCCACTGAAGTACCACAAACGCACATGTTTTTCACTTGTTTTTTGCTTCAGTATAAGAAAGTGTGTTAACTGTGAACCCAGATATTTGTTAGCAGTTAAATTACCATGTGCTTGTTCAACAGCATTCTTCTCATTAAAACCAACTTCCCAAACTGGTGATAAGATGTCTGTTCATCATTTATTTTGCTTTCCACAGTGTCAAACACTGAAAACACCAGTCAATTTTAACCAGCATCTATTGTGACACTGACCTATTTGGTTTGGATTAAATCACCACAGGATATCCGAGTTTGGAGGTCAGAAGATCCCAACATCCTTTGAAACTAGAAATGGGAGTTGTTTATTAATCTAAATCAAGGAAAGTAATGTTAAAACTTTACAGTGCATTAGTAAGACCTCATCTAGAATATTGTGTTCAGTTCTGGTCACCTCGCTACAAAAAGGATATTGCTGCTCTACAAAGAGTGCAAAGAAGAGCAACCAGAATTATTCCTGGTTTAAAAGGCATGTGTGACAGGATGGCTGAGGGTGGTGATGTCAGAAACTGGAACTGAAAATACAGACATGTAGGTACTCAGGTGCAAAGCGCACTGTGGCGCTATTTTTTATTAACAAACAATAAATAAAATATTTGAACAAAAAAATACTGCTCACAGAGCAAAATAAAAAGAGTAAACAAAACAAATCATGAACACACAACAAAAAAAACACAACAAAACCCAGGTCAGGCTGGGCAATCGCCTTCACTGATCCTATTGTTTTTGTTTTTTTTAGTTTCGTTTCCCAGACTCGTTCTCCTCGTTCTCTCTGGTTCTCTCCTCTCACACCAAAACACTACACCACGAACAGGAGAAGCTGCAGGCTTTTATCCTTGTGACCATCTCCGAATTAACACTTAATTAGTCAATTCTGGAGATGGTCACATTCTACACAAGTTTTTGTTTGCCTGGCCGACAGTCACTAATCACAGACTGCTGACCATGCATTCAACAAGCTATGTGGCAGAGACAAGCTGTTAACACCGCCTGCCAGAACACATTCAAACCAAACAATAACAAAACATTGTATTTTAAATCAAAATACAAAACAATACATTTGAATCATAACCCCACATTGTGTTTTTACCGAAACACAAAATACTTTTTAAATAACACAAAATACAATCATCCGTTTTAAAATAAACAATACATTTAAACAGCAGGGCTTTGCCCTGCCCCCTCTCATATGTGCAGGGCTCTCTTCTACCATCCTGCCACAGCATGTCATATGCAGACTAAAATAATTCAATCTATTCACTACTGAACAAAGAAGACTATGCGGTGATTTGAATCAAGCATTCAAAATTCTAAAAGGTATTGACAATGTCGACCCAGGGGACTTTTTTGACCTGAAAAACGCCCACCGCTCCTGCTCCCACTACTACTGTACCTATCTGTCTCACCTGTCCTGCTATGTCTCTCACTTCCCTGTTATTCTGTCCTCTCACTCCCATCCTCGGTCCTCTCTCCACCACTGCTCCCCTAACCCCTCTAACTTCACCCCCTCTGCCTCTCCCCCCCTCCCACTCTCTCCCCTCCCGCACTCTCTCTGGTGCCCTCTGGAACTGTCACTCTTCTGCTAACAAAGCTGTTTTCATCTCTGCCTTTGCCTCCCACCTCTCTCTCAATTTCCTTGCTCTCACTGAAACCTGGCTCTCTCCTGATAACACTATAACTCCTGCTGCCCTGTTCTCTCTCTACATCCTGTCCCATACTCCATTTCTCAGTGGATGGGGAGGTGGGACTGGTCTTCTCTCTCCCTCCTTACTCTTTTCTGTCCCCTCTGACCTCTCCTCACTCTCTGTTAACACCTTTGAATTTCACGCTGTCCAACTAACCTCTCCCTGTCAACTCCTGCTAATTGAACTGTACTGTCCCCCTGGATCTCTCACTCACTTTCTCAATGAACTCGACTATCTCCTCTCCTCCCTTCCCTCTCTGTCTACCCCGACTGTCCTGTTAGGTGACTTCAACATCCATCTCTCCAACCTGTCTCCCTCTTCACCCTGTCTTCCTCTCTAAAACCCTTGGACCTCACCTTCTCCAGGGCCTGCTGCCCCTCCACCCTCACTGTCACCTCTCTGGATCTCTCTGATCACTAGCTCTCTGTCTCTCCCCTCTCCCTGCTGTCCTCCCGCCAAACCTCCACTCTCTCTTGTCCCTCCCACCGCTCCAATCTCCCTCCTATCGCTCCTTCTCCCAACTCTCTGTAGACTCTGCTACCTCCACCTCCACTCCCGAAAACCCTGGCTCTCCTGTCTCTGTCACTAACTCACTAAACTCCCTGCTGCCCTGACCTCTGCTCCTCCTCTCCTCCTCTCCTCTAATCTCTCCTCAAATGTTCTTATTTCCAATCTGTAATCCAAGCCTTTAACAACCCATGTAAACTATTCTCTACCTTCTCCTTCTCCCCTCCCCTCCTCCTCCTCTATCTCCTCTACTTGGGAATCCTCTGGTACTGCTCTGGCTTTTGTTCCTCCTCCTCCCCTCCCCCCTGTCTACCTCTTGCTCCCTCCCCAACACCCTCTGTCTCCCCTACTAACTCACCCTCTTAACCTTAACCTCCTGTCTCCCTCTTACCCTTCCTCTCTAAAACCCTTGGTACTGCTCTGGGTTCTCCTCCTCCCTAGTCTTAGACCGGCTCAACCTCCACACCTCACCCTCTCTCAACAGGAGTCCCCCAAGGGGCAGTCTTAGGTCCTCTCCTGTTCTCTCTCTACACCCGCTCCCTGAGGCCCCTCATTGCATCCTATGGTTTCCCATACCATTTTTATGCTGATGATGCTCCTCTCCTTCCCCCCCTCTTGCCCCTATGGTTTCCCATACCATCCCCTCCCTTCCCCCCTGTCTGCTCTCTCTCCTCCTGGATGCACTCGCATCACCTCAAACAACCTCTCTAAATCTGACCTCGTTTTCTTTATCTCATCTTCCCCCTCCTCTGATCTCTCTATCTCCATTCCTCTGGAATCTACCACGCTCTTGCCCTCATCCTCAGCAAAGAACCTCGGAGTAACCCTGGACTCCTGCCTCTCCTACTCCCAGCACATCTCCTCTCTAGCATGCACCTGCCGATTCTTCCTGAGCAACATATGAAGAATCCAACCTTTCCTCACCAACTACTCCATGCAACTCCTCGTCCAGGCCCTGATACTCTCCCGCCTAGACTACTGCAACTCCCTCCTGGCCGACCTCCCTGCATCTGCCACCCGTCTGCTCCAGCTCATCCAGAACTCCGCTGCTCTCCTGGTGTTCTCTCTGCCTTGCTTCTCCCATGCTACTTCACTGCGCCACTCACTCCTCTGGCTCCCAATCATCACTCGCATCCAGTTCAAGACTCTTGTACTCGCCTACCGATGTCTTGACCAGACTGCACCCAGCTACCTCCAGACACTCATCTCTCCCTACACCCCCACCCGCCCTCTCCACTCCGCCTGCACTAGAAGACTGGCTGTACCTCTTCTATGCTCCCCTGCCTCCAGAGCCTGCTCCTTCTCCACCCTCGCCCCGCAGTGGTGGAATGACCTTCCTACAGATGTCAGGACTGCCCAGTCCCTGACCACCTTCCGGCACCTCCTCAAGACACACCTCTTCAGATAACACCTGTAAAACTCAACTCTTCCCTTCTGGACACTATAGCACTCTGCCTTTAATGCACTTTAACTTTGAAGAGGAAAATTATTGAATTCTGATGATATATATTTAACACTAGAAGGACCGGAGATATACTCATACCTAGAAGCCCTGCAGCCGTCTTTCTGACGGCTGTATTGAAAACACTGTAAATAGTATAACGAAAGGAGAAACAGTCGGATGTAATTAGTTTTTTTTTATTTTTTATTTTTTTTTATTGAGTACGTCACAAACATCTGAACAACCGAAGCATGTGTATATATATATATATATATATATATATATGAACATTTATTTTACAAATCAAAATAAGAAAATGTAAGTAAAACATCTGAACAGACATTGGTTTACAACATACATATTTATAAAACTGAAACGATGGCAATACATTTTAACTTTTCAACAGCAATCGGTTTATTATCAGATGAGCAAAAGCAACTGAACAATGTAGATAAATAAACTTAGAAGAAAATGTTTTACAGAAGCGCACAGCACAAGAAGTTATAAAAAAAGTCAAAATTATTTTTCTTTTTTTTTGACAAAATGGTATTCCTTTACCTTGAGTCTAAGGCTGTTCACAATCAACACAGATAATGCGCGTCTCCACGCCGCCTTTCTGCACAAGGCACAGCTGTTCAAAGTTTTATTTTTATTTCACTTTCCAACCTGGCATTGGCGTCTCTTGCGGCTCTCAGCGGGGTTGCTAGCTTCAGCTGTGGGTACACGCTTGGCAGTTTCTCTCTGTTCCAAATGCTTCTTGTGAAGTTCCTGTGCTAACTGTAAAATATATTCTCTCCTTGATAAATTCTTCTCCATGCATTCTTTGTAAAGTACCCAGGAGTTGATGACTGCTAGGTCCAATACATTATAAAACACCTGAACGGACCACTGTCGGGAGCCAGCTTTCACAGAATACTTCCGTGCCATCTGATCCAAACATCAATTTCATATTTTGTTGCTTTGTAAAACTCCACAGTCTCTGGTATTTATTTTCACTAGTCCCGATGCTAATTGACTTACCAAAGCAGCGCAGCTGGCAAGCAGGTGCCAGCCTTTCAAAAGGCTGATTAAAAAACAATAGACTGTCAGTCACTCAGGCAGAAAGTACTGCTAAACACATTGCAGACTGGTAAATAAAAATAATAAAGTAGAATACCGTTCTGTATAGTGAAAATACAGTTGTTTTCTGTGTGGCCATCAATGTGACTGCTCCTGGGGCTTTTAGGTATAATGTAATATGTCTCCTTTATTTCTACACTCCTGTGTTTCATGCTTTGTGAGAATATTTAATACATACAGACAGAAAGGTACATGAACGCACATCCCCATATGTGTTACATGACTGGAGAAAATTACATTTTAAAACCAAAAACCGCCAAAATGACCACCGCGGGGCTTCTAGTGTTAGTCGAGTGAGTGGTTAGTTAAGTCAAATAGAGAGACTGAGATTGACTACTGAACTAAGTACTTATGTGAAATCATGTGTGTTATGTGTTTGTCTATGATACAGGTTGTATATGAATCAGTAGTCTAATGAGGTCAATGCATTGGTAACGTTACTTGGCTGAATGGCATATTTACCAAACCAATTAAACATTGATTGACTCTTATTGAATGTTATGTTGGATTGAGTCCGGACGTTGCTAGGCCAGTGGCATACAGATTCCCCGGATCTCAATAACCAATTGGGTTCAATAAAGGGATTTTCCCAGAGTGTGTAGTAACTCATATTGTTTATTTGTTGTTTTGTGTGGTAGCAACAACTGTGTTGTTGTGAGGATAATAGTGTAAGACTATTATCATAATTACTGGTAGCAGTTTACAGTGTAAACCATGAGGATTATAATGCATCCATAAAACTATAATTACCTTAATGGAATAATGGAGGAATGCAATGAGGGTTAGACAGAAAGAAGGAGAATCAGGACTATGGGATACGTAAGTGGGAAGCATACAGGGATTATTCTGGACTACCGGGGCCAAAAGAAGAGGACCAGGTATTTGTGCAGACAGTTTTGAGCGGTCTCAGAACACATTTGCAAAAGGCATTAGAGGTTGGAGTTAATCCAGGGAAGACATATGACAATATTATGAATTGGGCAGGTAACATAGAAAAGAGGCTGAATGAGAAAAAGGGGGAGGAGAAGAATAAAGCCTCTGTGTGTGCTGTGCACTTCTCAGGCAATTGCCATGGGTGTGGCAAGCAGGGACACAGACAGAGTGAGTGCAGGTCAGGTAGAGATAAAGAGAGGCTGGGAAATACTGGAGCTGCCGTCTCAATAACTAACCTGTCTATTCCTGTTACCAGGGATTATGTAATTATTGAAGGTGTGGGTGGTGGTACAAAACACACTTTTAAATCTGAACCGACAGTTTTATGTATGCAACACAAGTGAAGGAACAATCCTAGGCAAAGACGTGCTAGGACAAATAGGGGCTATAATAGATTGTAAAAAAAGGAGAAATGAGATGCACTGAAGGGTGGCAGGTAACCTTGCTCGCCTCGGTGGCAAAACAGTCTGCTTGTGTTAGCCCTATGTGACAGGATGCGAGTGACGTGGTGCAATAATTACAATGTCCAAACCAGATTCTCCCAAAATGTCCGTGATTTATCAATAAAGTCCAATAACCAAAATAACCAAAAATAACAAAAGAAAAATCCACTCTTAATCCACGATCCTCCGTGCACGAAAATTGTGGTGAGTGATCGGTGCCGTGCTGCGAGGGAAGTGCTCCGGGGATTGTGCTGGCTCAGTGGCTGCAGCCCCTCGCTCCTACTCCTCTGCTGTAAAGACACAAACACAGACAGCACGTAACACAAAATAAAAACGAGAACAGCTCCGGCTGGTGGCTCATTCTCTCAGCGCAAAGGTAGGTACTGACGTAGCTGCTTCTCCTTTGTACCCAGCAAACTCCTCCCTGCAGTCAACGCGTCGCCATGGTTTCTCCAATAGAGGGCTGCCCCGCAGCTGACTGCAATGGAATCATCCTGAGTACTTGCAGCTACGCGCCCCTCCTAATATGGTCACCTTCCGGTTTCCACCTACCACCGAGGTGGCAGATCTAGGAGGCAGCATACGCTCACCTTTACACAGCATCCTTTCTAATTGGGAGGGAGATTTACAGCATTGATCCTTTCTCTCTTTATCACACCCTATTAAGCTGTATAATTTGGGAATGGCCTGATGATGGGTGGGCTCAAATTTCTAAGTCAGTGCCTGGGGTGTGAGCATCGCACAAACAAGATTGTGGAGAAATAAAAAATGAAATGGTTATGATATACCCTCGAGCAGGAGGCATGACAGCACAGTGGCACGGACCACATGACCACACATGATTGCTACTAACAACCAAACGAGTAAGATGGGCTGAATGGCCTCCTCTCGTTTGTAAACTTTCTTATGTTCTTATGTTCTTATGTACTCATGACCACACACACAAGTGTGGCAGTAAAGTTACCACACAGAGTCAAATGGGTTCACTGGTCTCAGACTAAACCATATAAACCAGTAGACACAACTGAATTCACCTTTGCTGAGTTCCCACAACCATTAGATAACTAACTATATTTCCGCAGAATCTAAGGAAAGTAGCAGCACTAACTCATCTCGTTGCAGGATCGAGACCCCGGGCCCCTTTGCAGGACGACAAACATAAAATAATGAATGCCCTGGGAACAATTATTATTATTATTATTATTATTATTATTATTATTATTATTATTATTATTATTATTTATTAGCAGACACCCTTATCCAGGGCGACTTACAATTTTTACAAGATATCACATTATTTTATACATACAATTACACTATTTTTAAATAATCTAATTGTAACAATGATTCCATAGATTGGAACTACTGTAGGTGGTTCATTAGACAGCCAGGAATCACTAGTGGAATAGATTGGCCCTGTGGAGCAGATAGGGTCCAGCACATACAAGGCAGAAGAATTGGTGATGCTAGGTACAACTTAGCTTTGTCCATAACATATGATCAGCGCCCTAAGGGACCAAACATGACGGAAGATGACTGTTACTAGCAATACCATAACGAGGGGTGGACTATCCACGAATTACCATATGAAGGAACTATACAAGGTGAATGGCAGTATGGATGTTGGTATGGGAGCTGGAGGACTATTCCAAAGGGAGACATTACACAAATAAATAACTAAAGATTATGGCGAGAAAAAACCAAGGGCTTCTTGATGATGTAGCAGGTTGGTTTGTAGCAATTAATTCGGGGCTCAACTCCATTAATGGAGCTGTGCAAGAGTCACGAGACAGGAGCCAGATTACCTCAACCACCGACGTGATCCAGAAACTGGCCTCTGCATCTGAAATGGTGGGTCAAGGGACACAAATGACTGTAAATATTGTTAGGAGGGTAATAATAGCAATTGAACATGATGTTAGTCAAACTGCAAGGGAAGAAAATTGTTTTAGGTTAGGTTTTGCTTTAACACGTGATATAATGCTTGCTATTAGGGACTTAGATAGAGGATGGTTCTCCTCCCTCTGGAAAAATGAAGTATTACAGCAACTGAAGAAAGACGGATACCCAGTAGTAGCCGCTCTGAAGGATAACATTGTAACTAATACTGAATGATGTGAAGGACTATGTTTTACAATAACTGTGCCATACATGGTGGGGAAAGGCCACTAGGGTCGAAAGTGTTGGAGTATTTATGGGAAAACGAGTGGCTGTTCCAGATGTAGCGTGGGTGGGGAACACCACACGTGGTAACATTGTATATTTGTGAAACGCAGAATGCATTGAATTTGGTGTAAATATTTTGTGTGATCACTTAGGTAGTACTATCTCCTCTAAAATTATGCTTACTGCTAAAATATTTGATACTAACGGATATGAGAAGGGTGCACAAACAAGAAATGGTACTTGGTGTTTGGCTACCTCTGCAGGTAGCATGATAGTTGGGAATAGGGCAAAAACTTGCAAAATTATGTTGAGTATGTGTTTTACACCCAAGGGGATTGTGCAAATTGGCCATCGAACAATCCACCCTACTCCTGACATGAATGTAAGTACACTCATCAGCCAGGATCTTGCCTGGCTAGAGACAGTACACCACACACAATTAATGACAGCTTTGCACCACATACAGGAGGAACTGAATAAAGTCGGAAGGGTGTCAGTAGCACAAGCACAAGCATCACTGGCCAGTAACAAAGGCAAGATTACCTTGGCAAATGCGCAAACTTGTGGATGGGGAACTTTGTGTGGGCTAGGGGGTAATACCGGGACTGATTGGGGCAGACTGGTGCAATATGACAGGACACATATCCTCTGTCTGTGCCGCGGTAGCATTGACTGTATCATTGGTTGTTGTTTCTATATGAAACACATCTTGAAGAGACAACGGAAACTACTGTCGGACCTCACAACGGCAGCAATGGTCCGCAACCTGACTGCAGTAGGACACGAGAACTATAGCCACCAAAGCTACATTCTGCTGAAATGAAGAAAAGGAGGCGTGGGTTTAAGGGTCGTGGTAAAGATGACCCCGCTAAAACAAACCACGTGCTGGCAACCTCTGGGTTTGGATCTCCGGATTAAGAATTATCGGCGTTCCAAAAAGGAGGGACTGAAGAGGAAAATTATTGAATTATGAAGATATATATATATTTAAC
Organism: Huso huso; assembly: GCA_036884735.1. Taxonomy (NCBI): domain Eukaryota; kingdom Metazoa; phylum Chordata; class Actinopteri; order Acipenseriformes; family Acipenseridae; genus Huso; species Huso huso. The sequence goes on from CM072669.1 coordinate 27,781,989, forward strand.
TGAATACGAAATGCCTTTCAGTCTATAGCAGACAGTGATTACATCAGCTAAGGGTAACAGTTAACCCTCAAGCTTCTGAAAAACATTACATCCCATGCTTAAGGCCACCACCCCTGATAACAATGGCGCTGTTTTGATCTTATCTTGGGCTATACCCTATCTTTTCTCCTACTGAACTTTCTGGAGACAAAGTTATAAAATGCACCAGACACACCCTATCTTAAAGCTTGTAAAAATCCTTAAAGCTTGTATAAATATCTACTGTAACTCCATTTGTGTTAACAGTCTTTGCTGACTCTTCCTTTGTATACATTGATTAAAATATTTGGAGCTGATAATCAACCTGAATCCTGCGTCTCCTTGGATAGCAGAGAATAAATCCACTACAACTTGCACTTATCTGCTCCCTATTTTACTGTATTTAATCCTGCACTTAACCCAATCTGTAGTATCTTGTATTTCACTTGCACTCGTATCTAAACCTGATGTAACTATCAACACTGTTATCTGCTCTTGAACTGCCCCAATATGAAATCGTACTGTGTTTTGTATTTGCTCTTATTAGGACTGAAGTCATTTTATTTTGTATCTTAATTGTACTGTAATACTTGATATGAATTTTTTGTATACAACTGTAAGTCGCCCTGGGTAAGGGCATCTGCTAAGAAATAAATAATAATAAAATAATAAAAACTCACTGCTGAGGTTGGGTTTACTTTAGGAAATGGCTCAATGGGTGACAATAATCGAAACGATAGTGTTTACATGCTTAAATTAGGTTAGAATCCAAGATTTTCTCATGTGCCCGTTACATAACATCCGTAACACCCACCTATAGAAGTCCTAGCCTGTAGTTCTAACAGATTGTGTTGCGTCTTACTTGCCGGCTGCATACAGATTAGGGCAATGTGTGATGACAGTATAAAATCTGGTAGAACTAAAGGAATCAAATGCAAGTGAATTAATTTACCATTCCACTGTCAGTTTTACGACACAAAGGACACCCCCATGCATCAACAAAAATGAAACTGATGATAACATTGCATAAGCCTTTTGGAAAGTTCTGGAAAGTTTGATTGAATGCCACCATAGAACAGAGATATAATGTATGTGGGCACTGTATTTTTTTGTACTTATCTTTTAGACCCAAGAACTATTTCTCTAATTTAGCTGTCTCTCAAATCCCCAAGGAGTACACTTTCTGTATCGAATTTGCAAGCACAGGGAACTTATGAAATTGGCTCTGAATTTGCTGGCAGCAATACATATTTTTGACTAACTCTCTTCTCTTTCTCCCTACTAATATTTCCTGAGGAAAATCATGTATGACGTGCATGCTATATCCATTTTTTTAAGTCTCTAAAATTAATATGTTGCTAAACAGCTCCATCTTGAGGTCTTAATATGCATCTGCATAAACAAATCATACATTCTTGTGAAATTAAAGCAACTGTGCATCTGATTTCCCCATGCATGTCCCTGACAGACACCGCTGAAGATAAAATGAATCTCTTTGCAGCATGCTTCAGCTTACTGTTGTATAGTTTACACTGTTGGATTCATAAGAACAAGACATTCTCTGCTTCTAGATATTCTTAGTTTGGTAGATTAGAAATACAAATACAAACAAGAAATGAGAAAGGACATATAGAACAGCCATAGACTTTTCCAAGCAAAGAAGAAAAATACCCATTCAATTTTGCCAAATATGCCATTCAATTTTGCTTAAAAATTAAGCTACCCCTGCATGTCTAGTGGTTTTTTCCACCTTGAATTGTATCCTGGTATTACCTGTAAAAATGAGTAGTTGATGCGGTCCATGTGGATTCCATGGTGCTGTAAAATGTTCTAAAATAATTGGGTTTGTGGTTTAACCAAGTAGGGTATAGATAAATCATCTTAGTGATGTAAATTGTGTTCCATGTTGCAATTAATTAATTAGTCATTTAGCAGACACCTTTATCCAAAGTGACTTACAGAGACTAGGGGGTGAACTATTCATCACAACTGCTGCAGTCACTCACAATAGGACCCCTGCAGGCCAGGTGAGCTGGGGGAGGAGATTTGTTGGGCTGGTCTTTGTCCTCCAGAGGCCGGTAGCCTGCAGACATCCGCTCTCAAGTTCCTGGGTGTAAAAAGATGTCGACTGGCCCGTAGGATCAGAGGACACCCACTGAGCCTCGGGTCCCTTATACAGAGAAATGCACTATTACTAGATTAGATGAACTAGCCGGAGTAACAGATAATGTAAATTACTTAGCTATTAGCTCTGGACAATTGGCGATGTCAGCCCTCTCCTGCCTTTTCCAACTGTGGTGAGTTTAACATTGTAAAGCACACATATAACCAAACCCCCCCACCCCAGCCCACAAGAGATATATTATCCAATCCCCACCCTCTACTTGCACCAACACATACATTCCTCAGATAAGGAGATAAGGATGGAGAGAGAGAGAGAGAGAGAGAGAGAGAGAGAGAGAGAGAGAGAGAGAGAGAGAGAGAGACCCCTTAACTCCTCATAGCAACTATTATATGTATTGAACTAGTTCAGTTTTCAGCAAAAACGAGTTAGTCAATTAAATGATTACTAAAAACTGCACATTTGGGACCTATATAATTATTGGATGTTCATTGAGGAGAAAATAAATGGAGAGTGGGGGAGAATAGAGGATGTGTGTGGGGGTAAGATTGAGGGGGGCAATGGTACAGAAATGATGGAAGAGAAAGTAGATACTGTAAGAAGTAGAATAGTGAGAGCAAGATGATGAAGATTACCTGTAATATGGTTTCTTTGTAGGATGATGAACTCCACACACCAAGTGAACTCCCAGTCTCCATGTTGCTTGGTCAGGAGAAACAAACTGATTTCTTACGCAGAGCTCTTTGTGACAATCCTTTTAGGCGCAAAAGCCAGTGTCCCTCCTCCATAAAGCCCCTCGTCATATCCTAATCATTGTCCAAATTTAGAAAAATAAGACAGTAAAGGAAAGAGGGGGAAGGTGGGTGGGATATGGGTGTGTGTAGTTCAGTATCTTATGAAAAAAACATATTACAGGTAATCTTTGTCTTCTTACCTCGTATGATGAACTCCGCACACAAAGTGAACCATCCTAAAGGATTGAGACAAGAGGGTGGTAGGTTAGATGTTAATAGAGGAAGACACAGATTGAGTAAAAATAGGCTAAGAGCAAGACACATTAAAGTTAGAACACTAATAAAGGTCTCAGGAGGCCCAGGTAGCAGCATGACAGATGTAGCCAGGGTACAACATGTAGCCAGGGTACAAACCATGGTAACATAAGTTTGTTGAATACCAGGCTAAGGCTCCCTTGGGGGACGATGTGTCTCCTTGGGGGGTCTTAGGTGGTAGACCCCCCATCAACTTATGACACCCTAGGGTAGGAACCTACACAGTAACATTCCCAGCCAGGTAGCATGTTGGAGATTGCGACGTGAACCACTGATGAAGGATAGGAAGAACCCTTGTGAAACAGGTGGCTGAGGTTTCCTTCCCTTCTTTTTTGTTTGAGCAAGTAGTTTGTACTTGTTCAGATAGGCCTTAGTTCCTCAGTTGTAGCCCTTCAATCTTCAGGCAGCCAATATTAACAGCGAAGGATTGTGGGAAACATCTGCCCGTTGTTCTGGATAGCAGATCACTGCTTATTTGTAGGTGCAGGGCCCCGGCTTCCACCCTTTCCAGGATCTTGAAGATCGAGAACGTCTTGGGCCACAGGAGCTAAGGACGAAACTGGCTTCGTTTCAATATACTATCTGAGTATTGTTGGCCTATTGGCAGGGCGAGTATGCCTACATTAGGCCGGTAGACAAAGAAATAACTGGCCGTGTGTAATATGGCTGCTCTCCTCTGAAAACTGGAGCAATTAAAGTGGCAGCTAGTGTTCTTCTGCTGTGCAAATGGGTCTACTTTTGTAAAACCTAGTAGTTGAATATCTCCTGTACTACATCTGGGCGGATCTGCTACTTGTAGGGAGGAACCCACTATGCCGAGTAGATCCGGGATGCTGTTGTTGAGTCCAGCATGTAGGTTGACTGGAATGTGCTGTACTGTGTCTTGTATCAGTTCAGATCTTATAAAGAGGGGGCAAATCCCCCAAACATTTTGGATCTCTAGTGATTGATGTATCCCCTTCTTTTAAACTGGGTAAAGTGTTTTCAGTACACAACAGATTGCTGAAGTCAGGTTGAAGTGAAAGTGTTTGTTGTAGTAACCAAGCCTCCGTTATGTGTGCTCCCTGAAAGTCGCCACCTGCTTGTTCCTTTTGTGGAGGGAAAAAAGATAACGTTTAAAGAAGGAAGGAGACACCCCTGTGCGTGTCACGTGTGTAGTTTTGCTTCTCTTATCAAGGATATGACTGCTGTCAGTGCTCAGAAACTGCTGAAATAACTGTGCTGTTGGCCTGGCCCCTACCTAGAAGAGACCCAGCAGCTGATGGTTTGTGGCCACCCTCTCCTATGTGGAATACTGGGGCAAAGTGGTTTGCAGTGCACAGTTGTAGTTATGACGCAGTGCAGTAGAATAACGACCCAACACAGTTCCACGGTAAAATTAAGCTTTATTGTTGCTTAAATAATACGACTGGCTATACACAGCAATATGTAAAGCCCAGTCAAAACTCACAGGGTTCAGTCCCGAAATAATACTTATAATAATAACATGCACGTTAAACACATACATAATCACCAGTCCAATAGTGAGTGCTCCTAGTGCAAGTGGTGAATTTATACAAGAAAAGTGACAATAGTAGCGCAGTGTAGTCCGGAGTTTGGTGCTGTTTTGTAGCGACAGCTCCCGGATATATTAGCCGTCTATAAATGACAAACATGACAATTTAATAGACAGACTAAACAACACAAAACACTCACGGTTATTTTACAGTTGGTTCTCCTTTTCTGGTATTGTGACTTCACTCCCTTTCTGGATGGCCGACTTCTGACTTTCCCTGGAATGAATTGCCAAATCATCCAGTCCGGGGCACACTGTTCCTGTTATACAGGACCTCACAGGTCTGGAGGGAGATTGTTGACTAGGCTTCATTCCCTCTCTGTCACATATCCCACCGCTCAGAGTGGAGCTGAAGGAACACTCGGCTGAATCTACTTTCCCCATTACACCCCCCTCCCGGGAAAAGTGTGTCATGATTTCCATTACATGAGAGTAGAAGTTAAAACTTCATGCTGATTTGAACTTGGCTCTCACCAAGATAAGCACCAACTAAGACATAGCTTCACAGTAAACTAATGTGATCCATATGTGTCTACATCCATTTGCGCTTCCTTCCATACGATGATGTAGATATCCTTCTGTCTGGTGTTGATGGCTGAAGTGTAATGCTGGCTCCAGGGATCAGCTTATTGCCTCCCTAGCGCATCAGCACATCAATGGCTGCAATGCTGGCTCGGGGATCAACCATAGTGCGGTCTCCCCAGCATCAGCATGACAACCGTCTGGATTGAGCTAAGTAGGGTACATCTCTGGGGTCTTCAAGTGGGCACCTTCCATCCTCGGTGTTTCATCGACTAGCCCACGACACCTCAAGAGGGCTCAATGGTGATTCTGGTGTCCCAGAATCACCCCCCTCCGTCCCCCACTCAACTCAGCCCAGCTTACTTATCCGTAAATCAGCGTTTCTTTCTTTCTATTGTGCTTGAGGTCCCCAGCCAGAATCTTTCCGTCTCAACCACAGCCAGTTGCTGCTCCTCTCTGCTGCTTCAGATAAGTTCTTCACTGTGCGACGCAACTCTTGGCCACTGAATCCGACGTCTCTGAGAAACCGGGTTGTAGAGTGTGCCACAAATCCTCGACAACCCACTTCCACTGGGTAAACCCGGACTCTCCATCCTCGCTGTTCCGCTTCAGTGGCTAGTTGAGCATACCACAGTTTCTTCCTCTCATCGCCTCATCTACAGCATCCTCCCATGGCACTGTTAACTCTACCAGGTGAACAAGGCGTGCTGATCCAGACCACAAGACAATATCTGGTCAAAGGTTAGTGGTGGCAATCTCAGGTGGAAAAATAAGCCGTTGACCAACATCTGCCAGCATTTTCCAGTCTCTAGCAGCTTCCAGTTGTCCTGGGTGAGGATTGGTTTTAACACCTTTTCTTGGTGGTTGCTCTCCTGGGCGGAGGAATGTTGTCTTTTGTGTGTAATGTTTTGATGGAACAGGTGACAACTTATTGGTCATGTTACGCTTGTCTTCCAATGCTAAGGCCAAACATCGCAGCACCTGGTCATGGCGCCAAGTAAACCGTCCTTGGCTAAGAGCCACCTTACATCCTGTCAAAATGTGCCTTAATGTTGCAGGTGATGAACACAAAGGATATGAGGGATCCTCTCCTACCCAGAGGTTTAGGTTCTGTGGTGATGGGAGAACATCATATGTTGACCTGATGAGGAAACTGATCCTGCTCTGTTCCATTGACCATAGGTCATAGGTCTTATGAAATACATAAAGGGTTACAGCGTCAGATACCACCGAGTTATCCGGGCATTGCTATCCTTCATTGTGCTTAACCATTTAAGTGGGCCGCGGTCTGTGATGAGATTGAATGAATGTCCCAGTAGGTAGTATCATAAAGTCTGAGTAGCCCATTTAATAGCCAAACATTCCTTTTCGATGAAGGAGTAGTTATACTCCGGGGGGAGCATCTTTTTACTTTTTGTTCTCCATCGACCTACAGACCAACATCCGAAGCGTCGGTGTGGTGGATGAATTCCTTATTAAAATCTGATGTAATAAGGGTAGGGGCTTGGCAGAGTCTCTGCTTAATGGTATTAAATGCCCCCTGACATTCTCCTGTCCATTTAATTGAATTTGGTGCACTCTTTTTAGTGAGGTTTACTAAAGGGTTGACCACTGTGGCATACTCTGGGATGAATCTTCGGTAATAACCGACCAATCCCAATAGAGACCTCATCTGGGACTTGGTTTTTGGGATTGCTGCGTCCATCAAAGCCTGGAATTTGGTGGTGTGACAGGGTAGCGTTGTGGGCCCAGATGGTATCAGCAGGGACAGAGACTCAAAGACAAGGAAGCTGCAGTTTAAGCGTGACTTGGGCCTAAACAAAGGTTTAAACAAAAACAAAACTGTTCAGGCTGGGCAGAACCTTCACTGAACTTTATCAAAACAAAAATGCAGGCACACAGTAGCACACAGTAGCACACAGTAACACACAGTAACACACAGTAACACACAGTGTTCACTCACCAACTCCATCTAACTTAATAGAGCCATGTGCTCTCTATTTATAGGATGTGGCTGCTCCCAATTAGCAACAATTGTTCAATTAGGAGCAGCCACATTCTCACATGTATTTTGGCAGGGATAGGAAATTAACCCCATCCCTGCCAACCACCACCAAAACACCACAAAACAATATTATAGGTGGCTACGGGTGCCACCTGCCCATGCCCCATAATAAATCCCAAATATTGAGTTTCTAATTTACCAACACACAACCAACAGTGCCATAGTTTTTAACGTCTATTAATGACTGTGGCAGGGTGGCTGAGGGGTGACGTCAGGCCAGATGCAGGAAACAAACAAAAGACCAGGTACTGCGGTGCAAGACATGACTGCGTTGTTTTATTGTCAAATAACAAAAATAAAATAAATATTTAAACAAAAAGACTCCAGAGCGAAATAAAAAATGTAAACAAAACCAAATCACGAACACAAAACAACTAAACAGTACAGGTCAGGCTGGGCAAACGCTTTCACTGATCCTGTATTACCTTCTATTTCGCTCTCGCTCCTCTCACTTTCGTTCCTCCTCTGAACACCCACCCAGAACTGAGAGTGTTGCAGGTTTATATGCAGGTGACCATCTCCCGATTTAGCAACAAATTAATCACTTAATTAATTCGGGAGATGGCCACCTTCTGCACAAGGTTTTTAATTACTCCTGGCAGAGGACGAGTGCTAATCTCGCCTCTGCCAGAACACATCTTAAATAAAACAAAACAATAGCAAAACATACGACGCTTCGCCGTCATATTTACAAACATAAATCATAAAACAAAAATACAAAATAACACAGGGTCAGAGGGGGAAACCCTGTAAAAAATAAATAAACAAATAAATGTACAGGGCTCCTCGCCCTGTTACAGATCCTCCCCCCCTTGTGCAAAGCACACATGGCCCAATGGCCACCTTCCCCCTCAGTCTCAGAGTCCCGGAAGAGGGGAAAGCAAGGTGTTTCTGGGAGCGGCCATGGTGGAATGTCCGCCACCCCGCATTTCTTCATGGCTAGCAGCTCCCTCTTCCGGGTTGCCAGCCACCGTTTCTCCTGCCGAGAAAGTGCGGCTGGGGGAGCTGGTCTCCTGACCTCCTCCCCCTACTTCATGGCCGACAGCTCCCCTTTGCGGGGCTCCGGCCACAGTACTTCCTGCTGCATGGCAGAGCCGGCAGCGACCCCAGGCGAAGCAGAGCCGGCATTGACCCCAGGCGAAGCAGAGCCGGCTGCGACCCCAGGCGAAGCAGAGCCGGGGCAGCGACCCCAGGCGGCAAGCAGAGCCGGGCAGCGACCTCCAGGCGAAGCAGAGCGGCATTGACCCAAATGACAGAGCCGGCTGCGACCCCAGGAAGCAGAGCCGGCAGCGACCCCAGGTGAAGCAGAGCCGGCAGCGACCCCAGGCAGGCCGACGTGACCCATTGACCTGTAAAGCAGAGCCGGCAGCGACCCCAGGCAAAACAGAGCCGCAGCGACCCCAGGCCCGAAACAGAGCCGGCAGCGACCCTTCAGGCTGAAGCAGAGCCGGGCAGCACGACCCCCAAGCGGCTCAGAGCGGGCAGCGACCCCAGGCTGGAAGCAGAGCCGCAGCGACCCCAGGCAAAACAGAGCCGGCAGCGACCCCCGGCGAAGCAGGACCTTCAGCAACCCCAGGTGAAGCAGGACCCTCAGCGACCCCAGGCGAAGCGGGACCCTCAGCGACCTCAGGCAAAGCGGGACCTTCAGCAGCCCCAGGCAATACGGCAGGCAGCCCCAGGCGATGCAGAGCAGCAGGCAACCCCAGGTGATCCATGCGTGGCATCCCTGAGTGGAGCGGGCGTGGCATCCCTGAGCGGTGCAAGGCAGGCATCCTTGGGCAGTGCAAGGTAGGCATCCTTGGGTGATGCAAGGCAGGCATCCTTGGGAGGTGCAAGGCAGGCAACCGCAGGCGATGGCGAACTGGCATCACCGGGCGATGGTGAACTGGCACCCCGGGCGATGGCGACCTGGCATCCCGGGCGATGCACGACAGGGCAGCAGCGGTCCCTCGAGGCGGCGGCAACAGCAGACCCTCGGGAGATGACGGTGGCAGCGGACCTCGGAGGGCAACTGCAGGAGGGGAGCCAGGACCAGCAGTGGTGCTGGGGTTGGCCCTCTTCTCATCCGCTGCGACCCGGCAGTTTTTCCCCCTTGCTCTGCTCAGCAGCCTATGCAAGGGCGGCTGCGGACTGCCAGCATCCTGTCCCGGTCCGTCCTGTCTTGAAGGGAGCGGCAGCTCCTGCTCCCCTCCCTCGGGCGGTGGTGGAGGCAGAGGCAGCTCCTGCTGCTCTGCTTCTGGCTGGCGAAGGCGGCAGGGGCTCCTCCCCTTCTGGCTGCAAAAGGCGGCAGGGGCTCCTCCCCTTCTGGCTGCAAAGGCGGCAGGGGCTCCTCCCCTTCTGGCTGCAGCGGGGGGAACCAGCAGGCATGCTCCCTCTTCTGGTGGTGGTGGTGGAGGCGGAACCAGCAGGTATTCTCCCTCTGCTGGTGGAGGTAGGAGCGGCAAGCAGTCCTCCCATTGCGGTGGAGGCGGAATCAGCAGGTATTCTCCCTCTGCTGGCGTTGGTGGGTGTGGCAGGCGCCCCTCTGGTAGGAGGGGGCAGTTGAGTGGGGAATGCCCCCGCTCTCCGCAGATGGGGCATCAGCAGGACGCCTCTACAGTGCGGAGGAAGGCCTCCCAGCTGATCTCCTCTAGTAGCTGTGGACGCACCGACTCCCCCATCTTGGGCTGTGGACATTCGGGCTCTTCTCACTGAGGTGCAGGACATTCGGGCTCCTCCCACTCAGGCGCAGAACATTTGGGCTCCTCCCACTCAGGTGCAGGACATTTGTGTCTCTTAGACATTTAACCTCCTCTTTGAATGTTCTCTTGCTGTTATAATATTGGAAAAACATTTTAGAATTGGTTTTAGCCCCCTTAACAATATTGATTTCTATCTCTCTCTTGGCCTTTCTAACTTCCTTTTTGACTTGTGTTTGCAGTTCCAAGTACTCTTTCTGTGTACTTTGTTTTTGGTCCCTTTTAAACGCTCTGTAAAGTGTCTTTTTTCGCTGAATATTTTTTTTAATTGATCTATTAAACCATTTTGGCCATTTTGTTTTAGATTCAGATTTGTCTACTTTTGGGATGTAATTGTTTTTTAAGCCTCTAGTACTACATTTTTAAAAAACAGCCATCCTTTTTCTGTGGATGTTTTTCTATTTTACTCCAATCTACTTCTGTTAGTCTCTGTTTCATACCTTAATAGTTTGCTTTTCTAAAATTGTAAACCTTAGCTTTAGTCATTACTCCATTGCTTCCTCAGCTGTCTCCTTTCTCTAACTAAGCGTTCAATCTCCTGCTGCCGTCTAGACTTTCCAGGAATAGTTTGTACTTTTTCCTTCCTTTTTTCAACTCCAAACCTCTCGCTTCCATATGCGTAGATGATGTCCCCAGATTTATCCAGCTTCTTTTCAAATGTTCCACTTAACCTTTCCAATGCAAAGCAGAGATCTGTGTTTACTGTGTCCCATACAGTTTTCTCACAAGCTCTTGGCCATTTAACTCAGGTTTGTGCCCGTTGAGGTTCTTTTCTCTCTTATGCTGGTTTGTCTGACCGGGTTCACAAGGATCATTAGGTTCATCACTAACTGTGTCCATGCAAGTCCTCCTCATGTCTATGACAGGGGTGCTGATATCCTGCGAACTGTGGTTTGCTTCCTGTCGCTGGATTTCATTCGACTGACTTGACTGACTTCGTAAGAAGTACTGATCAATCTGCGAGGCCCTTGTCCCTTCTCCCTCAAGCATTTCATTCTCCCTTGATGAATCTTCAAACCCTGACCATTGTCGCCTTGCTCCAGCCGCAGACACAAACCTGGAGTTCCATGTCTTTGCTAACTGCAGATCTTGAACTAGTCTTTTGTGAAATACTCTCCATACTCATATCTATTTCCGTTCCTAAGTCGTTAACCGTGTTGTCCAACGTTGAGTCATCTTCCGCCCCCGCTCTCGCAGACTCTAGGGGTATTTTTCTCTTTAATTTCTTAGAAGCCTTGGGCGGGTGTCTCCAGCATCCTGTAAACACAGAGCTGGATACTGCCGACAAGGCTAGCTAACCCTTGCCAGCCCCAATGGGGTCACTTTCCTCCTGTCAGCTGTCTCTCCAGGCTGTCACGAGGTCTTTCCCTTGTTGCCAGCTGCACTATTCACAGCAGTCACTGGACGTATCCAGATCTTCATGATTTCCATTACACGAGAGTAGATGTTAAAACTTCATGCTGATTTGAACTCGGCTCTCGCCAAGATAAGCACCAACTAAGACGTAGCTTTACAGTAAACTAATGTGATCCATAGGTGTCTCCATCCATTTGCGCTTCCTTCCATATGATGATGTAGATATCCTTCTGTCTGGTGTTGATGGCTGAAGTGTAATGCTGGCTCCAGGGATCAACCATAGTGCGGTCTCCCCAGCGCATCAGCATGACAACCGTCTGGATTGAGCTAAGTAGGGTACATCTCTGGGGTCTTCAAGTGGACACCTTCCATCCTCGGTGTTTCGTCGACTAGCCCACGACACCTCAAGAGGGCTCAACGGTGATTCTGGCGTCCCAGAATCACCCCCCTCCTTCCCCCATTCAACTCAGCCCAGCTTACTTACCTGTACATCAGCGTTTCTTTCTTTCTATTGTGCTTGAGGTCCCCAGCCAGAATCTTTCCGTCTCAACCACAGCCAGTTGCTGCTCCTCTCTGCTGCTTCAGATAAGTTCTTCACTGTGCGACGCAACTCTTGGCCACTGAATCCGACGTCTCTGAGAAACCGGGTTGTAGAGTGTGCCACAAATCCTCGACAACCCACCTCCATTGGGTAAACCCGGACTCTCCCTCCTCGCTGTTCCGCTTCAGTGGCTAGTTGAGCATACTGCAGTTTCTTCCTCTCATACGCCTCATCTACAGCATCCTCCCATGGCACTGTTAACTCTACCAGGTGAACAAGGCGTGCTGATCCAGACCACAAGACAATATTTGGTCGAAGGTTAGTGGTGGCAATCTCAGGTAGAAAAATAAGCCATTGACCAACATCTGCCAGCATTTTCTAGTCTCTAGTAGCTTCCAGTTGTCCTGGGTGATGATTGGTTTTAACACCTTTTCTTGGTGGTTGCTCTCCTGGGCGGAGGAATGTTGTCTTTTGTGTGTAATGTTTTGATGGAACAGGTGACAACTTATTGGTCATGTTACGCTTGTCTTCCAATGCTAAGGCCAAACATCGCAGCACCTGGTCATGGCGCCAAGTAAACCGTCCTTGACTAAGAGCCACCTTACATCCTGTCAAAATGTGCCTTAATGTTGCAGGTGATGAACACAAAGGACATGAGGGATCCTCCCCTACCCAGAGGTTTAGGTTCTGTGGTGATGGGAGAACATCATATGTTGACCTGATGAGGAAACTGATCCTGCTCTGTTCCATTGACCATAGGTCTTGCCAGCCAATCTTGCGTTGTTCCACACTCTCCCATCTCATCCATTCTCCCTGCTTGGCCTGGGAAATGGCCTTTATACACCTCATCCTCTCCTCCTGCTTTTGCACCTCGTTGACTACCATCTTCCTCCGTTGAGCTGGGGCTGCCTTGTGCCATGTAGGAGGAGCTGAACTGAGACCAAGACCCCCTCTTCCATGCTGAACTTGCCCCATGATATCACCAATTCGAAGGGCAGCCTTTGCATCCTCCACAGCTTTCTTTGCCACCCACTTTCTTCCAGTTTTCAGCACAGGTGCTGCCTTCCTTACGCATTTGTCGCGTGACTCTACTAATGTAATTTCCAGTCTGAACTTGGCGCACTTAAACTCCTCGGTTAGAGCGGATGCTGGTAGCTGCAGTATTCCTTTACCATTGTCCCACTCTGCTGAGGCAGCATGGAACTCCCAACCATTTCCTGATGTATGAACTGATTAAAGCTTCCAGCTTCTCTACTGTTGTCAAAGAAACCTCATTCACAGTCAGTGGCCACAGCAACCTCGGCAGTAGACTAAACTGAAAGCACCAGAGTTTTAGTTTGCCCGGTAAAGCGCTGCTGTCTATGCTCTTCAACCCTTCCACTGCTTGTTGTCTTGTTGTCCTTAAGATCCCCGTCGTACCATCTCCCAAGACTCTTCACTGGCTTTTCAGACACTGTTGGTATTGCCTCACCGTTAATGAAGAACGTTTGATCTACTACTTTACCTTTAATTTACCTTATATATATATATATATATATATATATATATATATATATATATATATATATATATATATATATATATATATATATATATATATTGTGAACTGGTATAGTCCACGTAAGTATGAGATGTGCAAGTAGTGCCTGTTTTGGTGCAGAAGAACGTGACAGAGACCCAGGTCCAAGGAGATTTCTGTTTTAATGATTTTCCTTTTCCTCTTATATTCCAAAAATGAACACACAGAAGTTCCAGTTATCAAGACAAATAATAAACAAACTCAAATAAACACAGTCCAGGACTTTCTTTGTGGAGCGAGACCCTCAGGTAAGTAGTTGCTTGTTGTATCCAAGTTCCTTTGGTGTTGGCTTGGTATTGTGGTTTCTTTCTCTTTTCCAGGTTGTCGCGGACATCCACCAGATGGCGCTGTGGAGTTGTGATCGTCCCCGTCCTACTCACAGGTTTGTACTCCCGACTGCCCCGGGGTCTGTTTATGTAGAGTGCGGCCCCAACACCCCGCCAACCTTTCGTAAAGGTAAGTAATAACACTGCTGTGTAGATTAGAATTAATACAAGTGATCAAACAGTGAGCAGTGAGCGTTCTCTAACTCTCGCCTCTTTTTGTTGCAGGTTCCACTGTTCCCCGGACATAAAATAAAGTTGTGTTTCGTTTAAATCACCCTTTTTTGTGTCCCTGCGTATTTTTTACACCGTTCAACACTTCCAGATGGACACAGTTCTCCTGGGTTAATCACTTGCCCTGTTCGTGGGCTTTTGATACAGTCTTTAAGCACTCTGTTTGAATACACACAAGTCCCGTACTTCAGTAGCTCCCAGCATATCAAAGGTAAAACACAGCGTACTCACTCTACAGCAATCCGTGTTCTCTGCGTTGCTCCGATGCAGGGAAGCTTGTAGTCCGCCGTGTTGTTTCAAGGTAGAGCCACCGTGCACTGTCCCGCTGTAGAAACAATTGTTGTCTCCGACTGGTGACAATGGTAGTCCGCAAGGTTGCTTCAATGCAATGCCCCAATACACTGTACCGTTTTTAGGAACAAGTGCTAAAATTGTATTCCTCTGGTTTACCACTGGTTAATATCCCAATCTCGCTCCCCATGCAGCTGCCCACTTTCGTCTTGGTTAGGTACTCTCCCGTCCCACGGCTCGTGTGTGCACCTGTTCTCACCCTCCCCTCTATCTGATTCCAACAGCTTTTTAAAGCTACCGCTGTTACCCGTCATGCAATGTGCGTTTTCCCCGTTGTTGGGAAATGTAGTTCCTGGTCGTTCTGTGTCTCTAACCCCTTCGAAACTCTTAATCTCACAATATATATATATATATATATATATATATATATATATATATATAGTGTAACAAACCGGTAGAGTACCCCCGCGTGATACTCTACCCTTGCTTCCACCGACTGGCACAGACACGAGGAACGTTCAGGCAAGTAATTTTTATTTACAATATTTACACAAGTTATCACTTTCTTTATGTTGAGTATGGCCCTGTACGGGTCACTAACTGGCTCACTTCTTCGTCCCTCTCTAACTATTTCAGAATGCCGAGTCCGGCAGGCCGAGGCCTGTGCAAGTCCTTTCCCCGTGGAGTATTTCTACAACACAGGTAAGTATGGAACCGGCGCCCTCTGCTGGAGTCTCTCGGCAACACAGGTAAGAATCACGCAGCCTCCCTCTGCTGGAATCTGGCTGCAACACAGGTAAGAACAAAGAGACACCCTCTGCTGGAATATCTCTGTAACACAGGTGAGTGTAAGGAAGACTCCCTCTGCTGGAGTCTCTCTGCAACACAGGTCAGGATAACGCAGACTCCCTCTGCTGGAATCTTGCTGTAACACAGGTAAGAATCACGCAGCCTCCCTCTGCTGGAATCTGGCTGCAACACAGGTAAGAACAAAGAGACACCCTC
Organism: Huso huso; assembly: GCA_036884735.1. Taxonomy (NCBI): domain Eukaryota; kingdom Metazoa; phylum Chordata; class Actinopteri; order Acipenseriformes; family Acipenseridae; genus Huso; species Huso huso. The sequence continues at coordinate 27,797,387 of CM072669.1, forward strand.
TGCTGGAATATCTCTGTAACACAGGTGAGTGTAAGGAAGACTCCCTCTGCTGGAGTCTCTCTGCAACACAGGTCAGGATAACGCAGACTCCCTCTGCTGGAATCTTGCTGTAACACAGGTAAGAACAAAGAGACACCCTCTGCTGGAATATCTCTGTAACACAGGTGAGTGTAAGGATAGCGTGGACACCCTCTGTTAGAGTATCGCTGCAACACCGGCAAGGATCCACAAGTATGGAATGGGCCCTCCTAGAAGATGGGCCCCGTTGATAGAAATTGTATCCAGGCTGTGGGGATGAACCCCTGCAACCAATGTCCCAGTTGTTTACAGAAACACGGGGGTGTCTCAGAGTTCAAGCACAATATCCTTATTGTTCACGCCACCTGTGGATACTGTTGTTCATTCCTGTTACAATAAAACCACGTCCAGAACCCCAGACTGTTGTCTTAGTTCTTGCTGTTACAGCTCGCTATTTTTGCTGCGCATGAACGCGCGCTTTCCCTCCGAGTCCCGAAATAAACACACATCCACAAACAAACGGCAGTTGTGACGGTTCCCAGTCGTCACGGAAACTGCGTAACTATTTTAAATTAGTTACCGATAGACAGCGTCTCTCGTCCAGTGTTTCATAAAAATAAATTAAACCTTAACAAAACAAAAGACTACCTCACCAAGAGGATAAACGCCCACGGTAAAACAAAACACAGCTTTTGCTCAAAACGAAATCAAACGTTCACTTTACCTTCCAATAATACGTAATGCACTCTCAACTCTCTGAGAACGGTTCAGCAGTACACACCGGCGGTGCTCCCCACAATCACCCCCGCTGTCCCGCTCCACTTCCCTTTATACCCAGAAACCCCGCCTTGCCTATTAATGCTAGGGTTCCTGGGTTGTATAGTCTTTCAAATGGCGTCACCATTTCTTAAAGGCGACGCCGCTCTTTCTTACATATCCTCTCCCCCAGCTCTAACCTATAAGGTTGAGCGACCTAACTAACCCCATGTACTCTTGACAGCCCGTCTGCATTCGCGTTCTGAGACCCCCGTCTGTGTTCAATTTTGAACTTGTACGGCTGTAAAGCTAAAAACCAGCGAGTTACCCGAGCATTCTTCTCTTTGTTTTCTTTCATAAACTTTAGGGGTGCGTGATCTGTAACTAGGGTGAACTCCCTGCCTAATAGATAATATTTTAAAGCCTCCACTGCCCACTTCACTGCCAAACATTCCTTCTCCACCACGGCATACTTTCTTTCTCGCGGCAGGAGTTTCCGGCTCAGGTACCCTACGGGATGTTCCTCCCCACCAACGACCTGTGACAACACTGCCCCTAAGCCTACTTCGGATGCATCCGTTTGTAATACAAAGGGCTGGGAAAAATCGGGTACTTTTAACACTGGACTGTTACACAGTATTTCCTTAATAGCCCTAAAGGCTTTATCTGTCTCGGGGTTCCACTTAACACGAATCGGGGCCGATTTTTTTATTAAATCAGTAAGGGGAGAAGCAATAGAGGAGAATTCCGACACAAATCGCCGATAGTAGCCGGCTAAACCTAAGAAGGCTCTAACTTGTTTCTTATCCTTTGGTATAGGCCACTTAGTGATGGCCTCTATTTTACTCATCTGGGGCTTGACTTTACCGCCCCCTACTACAAACCCTAAGTATTGGGCTTCCTGCAAACCCACAAAACATTTCTCTGGGTTTGCAGTCAGCGACGCTTCTCTTAGGGATTGTAACACCGCATTGACTTTCTCCAGATGTGTCTCCCATGACTCTGTGAATATCACGATGTCATCAATGTAAGCCGAGGCATACTGCGCATGAGGTCTTAATATAATATCCATAAGCCGTTGGAAGGTGGCGGGTGCGCCATGCAATCCAAACGGCATTACTTTGTATTGGAACAAGCCTAGGGGTGTGGCAAAAGCTGTCTTCTCCCTCGACTTAAGGCTCAAGGGGATTTGCCAATACCCCTTTGTGAGGTCTAAAGTGGTTAAGTATTTCGCCGTACCCAGTCTTTCAATTAGCTCATCCACCCTAGGCATAGGATATGAATCAAATTTCGATACCTGGTTGAGCTGACGAAAATCATTACAGAAACGCCAAGTTCCGTTGGGTTTGGCGACCATCACAATTGGGCTGTTCCACGGACTCGAGGACTCCTTGATCACGTCCATCCGTCTCATTGCTTCGACCTCTCGGACGACTTCGTCCCGTTGGGCCTCTGGGATCCTATAGGACCTAACCCGGACACACACCCCAGGAGGTGTGTGGACCTCATGTTGGAGAACTGTCGTCCTTCCTGGTACGGGAGAGAACACATCTTGGTTAGCTTCTACGCATTGCTGCACTTCCTGAATTTGTTGGGGTGTAAGTAAGGGTCCTATGTTAACTGACCTCCCTTCCAGTCTATTCCCGCTGTCTTTCCCCAAAGCCACTAATGCTACCAGCTCCTCTCGTTCTACCCACGGTTTGAGGAGATTAATATGGTACACTTGTTCTTTCTTTCGCTTATCCGTTTGTTTTACTTTATAATTAACTTCCCCCACTGGAGCTATTATCTCATATGGGCCCTGCCATTTAGTAAACAATTTACTTTCTGGGGTTGGCACCAACACCATAACCCTATCCCCTGGGCTAAACTTACGGTGCACCGCCCTTCTGTTATACTGTCCTGCTTGGCGCGCCTGTGCTTCCTCCATATGGGCTTTTACTATGGGGGTTATTTTTGCAATTCGATCACGAACCTGTAAAATATAATCGACCACATTACGTCCTGTGGACCTTTGGGCTTCCCATGTTTCCTTTGCTATATCCAGGATTCCCCTTGGCTGTCTCCCATATAGTAATTCAAAGGGTGAAAACCCGGTCGAGGATTGTGGTACCTCTCTAACCGCAAACATTAAATAGGGTAACAGGAGGTCCCAGTCCCTCCCGTCTTTGGAAGCTACTTTCTTTAACATTGATTTCAGGGTCTTATTAAACCTCTCCACAAGCCCATCCATTTGAGGATGGTACACAGACGTTCTAATGGGGGTAACCTTCAAGGTAGTACAAAAATCCTTCATCAACTGACTCATAAAAGGAGTGCCTTGGTCCGTCAAAACTTCCTTCGGGATACCTACTCGAGAGAACAAGTGTATTAATTCCTTTGTAATTGTTTTAGATGCCGTATTCCGTAAAGGAATGGCTTCAGGATACCTAGTTGCATAGTCTAATATGACCAAGATGTATTCATGCCCTCGAGCTGACTTATTTAAAGGCCCCACTAAATCCATTGCTATCCTTTCAAACGGCACCTCGATAATAGGCAGAGGCTGCAAAGGTGCTCGTAAACCTGGATTAGGGCTGGCCAACTGACACTCTGGACATGACCTACAATATCGGTCCACTGCCTTTCTAATACCCAACCAATAGAACCTCCTTAATATCCGTTGCAAGGTTTTTTCGGACCCCAGATGTCCCCCAAACAAATGTGAATGTGCTAAATACAACACCTGGGGTTGAAAAGCAGGGGGAACCAGCAACTGCTCTATGGGCTCTTGATTAAGTTGGGTGCAGCGATATAGTAGATCATTTTTTATGATAAAGTGCTCAAGTGGGTTAATCACAGTGTTTTCTACCCTAGTACCGTTTACGGATACCACCTTCTCCCGAATATTCACCAGTGTGGGGTCCTGCTCCTGTTCCCTAACAAAGTCTTCACTGGGAAGTTGAAGACACTCTTCCCAGGGCCCCTCCCTGGAATTTCCCATTACCACTTCCCCTGTCTCTGCTAAAATGTCTGTCTCGCTGCACTGGGTGTATACACCCTTGCTATTACGTTTTGTCAATAACCCCATTAGGCTTTGTGTTTTCGAATCCCGTTCTTGTCGCCGCTGTCGGCGGGATTTTTTTACATTCACACAATAATTCTCAACAAATAAATCTGAGTCCGTAAACGGGAAAATGTCATGGGGGCTCTCTGGAGGCGTACTTCCGTCCTCAATAGTTACCTTAGGCTTAGCCAATTGCCTATTGAATTTCACCAGGGTGTCAAACCCTGGTATGTTTCTGCCAAGAATTACTTGGTGGGGAAGGTGGGGAACTACTCCAACCCGTAAGTCTACGACCTGGGACCCTACTTCAATGGAGACTACAGCAGTTGGGTAGTGTTTAATATCCCCATGAATACAAGTAATCCCTGTTTTAAAGTCATAATCCAGCATGCGGTCTGATAACAAATCAAGCGTGACTAAAGTAATTGCACTACCCGAATCGGCAAGAGCCTCCGCCCTTTTCCCATTAACTGTGACCCACACTAGATAAGGGTACGTCCCAACAGGATGACGTGGAACAATGATATTTCCACAAAATTGGCTTTCTGCTGTACTATGCTTGACCACATTGCACTCCATCTTTTCCTCATTTTTACAATACTTGGCAATGTGTCCCAACTGATTACACTTAAAACATTTGACATGGCCATACCCCAGCGCCTCGGGTCTCAACCCCCCGATTGTCCCCAGTCCCTTCACGACCTCTGGCCGCTCTTCACCCCTTTCCGGCATCGCTGGTCGCTTACCCGCTCTTAATGTCCATGCCGGTGGTTTTGGGCTCCTTACCGCCAGGATCTGGGGCTGACGAGAGAGCTCCTCCGCGGCTAACTGCCGCTCCACGAGGTCCACGAATTCATTTATGGTACTGGGGTCTCCTTGTCCGACCCACTTCCTTAGTGGGGCCGGTAATGACCGTAGATACCGATCCATCACGAGAATCTCTATAATTTTCTCGGTATTATTTACCTCCGGTCTGAGCCATCTAGTGGCTAAATGGATAAGATCGTACATCTGTGACCGGGGTGGAACCCCGGGTGCATAACCCCAGGCATGATACTTCTGTGCCCGTACAGCTGAGGTCACCCCTTCCCGCCAGGATTTCGGCCTTTAAGTGTGGGTAACTCTCAGCTTCCTGCGGGCCCAGATCATGGTATGCCTTCTGGGCCTCACCTACTAAAAACGGGGCCAGAATTCCAGCCCATTTCCCGGTTGGCCATCCCTCCCGGGTGGCCGTACGTTCAAACGCCAATAAAAAAGCCTCCACATCATCCTCCCGTGTCATCTTCTGCAAGACATGGGAGGGTCGAATGGAAGACACAAAAGGCGTTGTCGAGGACTGGTCCAAGCGCCCTTTTATCACGGCTATTTCCTGCCGGGTCACCTCCAGCTGTTGTGCGTGCAGCCGGTTGGTTTCCTGCTGGGCTTGGATAGCCGCCTGTTGTAATTCTTGCATCTTTGTATTGTTATCCTGTTGTACTGCCGTAGCATGCAGTAGTGCTCGCATCAGTGCTTCGGTGTTTTCCATTTTGTTACTGTTCGTGGGTCTGACTGGAGTATTTTTCCGGTCGTCAGGATCCCACTTCTGACACCAAGTGTAACAAACCCCCGCGTGATACTCTACCCTTGCTTCCACCGACTGGCACAGACATGAGGAACGTTCAGGCAAGTAATTTTTATTTACAATATTTACACAAGTTATCACTTTCTTTATGTTGAGTATGGCCCTGTACGGGTCACTAACTGGCTCACTTCTTCGTCCCTCTCTAACTATTTCAGAATGCCGAGTCCGGCAGGCCGAGGCCTGTGCAAGTCCTTTCCCGTGGGTATTTCTACAACACAGGTAAGTATGGAACCGGCGCCCTCTGCTGGAGTCTCTCAAACACAGGTAAGAATCACGCAGCCTCCCTCTGCTGGAATCTGGCTGCAACACAGGTAAGAACAAAGAGACACCCTCTGCTGGAATATCTCTGTAACACAGGTGAGTGTAAGGAAGACTCCCTCTGCTGGAGTCTCTCTGCAACACAGGTCAGGATAACGCAGACTCCCTCTGCTGGAATCTTGCTGTAACACAGGTAAGAATCACGCAGCCTCCCTCTGCTGGAATCTGGCTGCAACACAGGTGAGTGTAAGGATAGCGTGGACACCCTCTGTTAGAGTATCGCTGCAACACCGGCAAGGATCCACAAGTATGGAATGGGCCCTCCTAGAAGACGGGCCCCGTTGATAGAAATTGTATCCAGGCTGTGGGGATGAACCCCTGCAACCAATGTCCCAGTTGTTTACAGAAACACGGGGGTGTCTCAGAGTTCAAGCACAATATCCTTATTGTCCACGCCACCTGTGGATACTGTTGTTCATTCCTGTTACAATAAAACCACGTCCAGAACCCCAGACTGTTGTCTTAGTTCTTGCTGTTACAGCTCGCTATTTTTGCTGCGCATGAACGCGCGCTTTCCCTCCGAGTCCCGAAATAAACACACATCCACAAACAAACGGCAGTTGTGACGGTTCCCAGTCGTCACGGAAACTGCGTAACTATTTTAAATTAGTTACCGATAGACAGCGTCTCTCGTCCAGTGTTTCATAAAAATAAATTAAACCTTAACAAAACAAAAGACTACCTCACCAAGAGGATAAACATACGGTAAAACAAAACACAGCTTTTGCTCAAAACGAAATCAAACGTTCACTTTACCTTCCAATAATACGTAATGCACTCTCAACTCTCTGAGAACGGTTCAGCAGTACACACCGGCGGTGCTCCCCACAATCACCCCCGCTGTCCCGCTCCACTTCCCTTTATACCCAGAAACCCCGCCTTGCCTATTAATGCTAGGGTTCCTGGGTTGTATAGTCTTTCAAATGGCGTCGCCATCTCTTAAAGGCGACGCCGCTCTTTCTTACAATATATATATAAATTTAACAAAGATTAATTGATATTATTTTAAAATGAAATTTGACAAACAGTATATTCTTCCTTCCAATTCTAACCTATGTCAACGAAGCATTATTGATTCGAAGTAAAGCGTTGTATTAGTGGTTTGTGTCTTCTTTTGTAAATATACCATCAAAACGTTTCGATAGTGCACCTACGACACCGTCAGCAAGATTTTACTCCGTGAGCGTGCGTGACTGAACACCCCGAGCGTCTGCAGCTTCAGAGGATCCGTAGAACTGTTGGCGTTTGTGTCACGTGATGTATTGTTTCATGCGAACCAATTGAACCTTTGATTCACAACACTGTTTGCTTCTAATGGTTCGAGACGAGTCGAAGCGGGTGAGGCTTTGTACCCATCACTACAATATATATATATATATATATATATATATATATATATATATATATATATATATATATATGCTTCGGTTGTTCAGATGTTTGTGACATACTCAATAAAAAACAAAACTAATTACATCTGACTGTTTCTCCTTTCGTTATACTATTTACAGTGTTTTGAATACAGCCGTCAGAAAGATGGCTGCGGGGCTTCTAGGTATGAGTATATCTCCGGTCCTTCTAGTGTTAATGCACGTGTTGCATGTGGATATGGTGCAAACTTTCTTCAGAAAGGTGTCGATCTGGTGTGGAAGACCGGGAGGTGCACCCGCAGCTGGTGTAGCCAGAATGGAATTCAGTTTAGGCTGTTAAACAAGTAAGATGTTAAGCGTCCTAATGTGTTTAGGTCTGGCTATTGACGTTAAGAGAGGATGAAGTCCTTCTTAAAACAGCATCAACTTTATACCAGTATTGCCCATTGGGCCTCCAGACTGCCTTCTGCAAGGGGAACCCTTTTTTTCTACCGATGCCACAGGACTCACTCACCTTTTTAGGTCTGGGTATTTACATTGCGAGACGATAAAATCCTTCTCAGCATCAGCATATGTGTTGTGACCGTTGTGCTCACGGTTGGTAAGAAAACCGCTGTGTTTTGGTGTTTATTAACAAGAACAGGCAGGAAATCAGATGTAGTTGAAATGGGGAGTTTTAATGTAACAAAAATAATCCAAAATAAATTAAAGCTAATGCAAAGGCACAGTCCCGAATCAAAACACATATTTATAAAGAAAAGAAAACCTAGCCCACTCATCGGGGGCCCTGGACTCAACTGCTTCTGGTCTAGTCTAAGACTTTGGGCAGGGTTAATCCTGGCCCAAACTAAAATGAAACAATGTCCACAGGTGCAAGAGTTCATTTTCAAAGGCCTTCCTTGTACTTTGAAAAACAGCTGCAATTCCCACATTCACCACCAGGAGTTCCTTCAGTCTTGACTGCTCATTCAGTCTGTGTTTAGTTCCCACTGACTCCCCTTTCTTGTACAGGTTTTCCAGGTACATAAGGCTGACCCCTCCAGGTAAGTATCAGGATTGCAGGGGTTAATTGTACAGCTTTGTTAATGGGTTCAAGTCTCTCCAGGATCCTCAATAGACGTTATTCAATCTCAAAATCAAATGCCTTTGACAACAATAAAATAAAGTTCCGTACACTAATGCTCTGTTGCCTTTTATTGAACACAGTCCGTTCCTTATGTTTATATCGCCGCTGTATTAAAAGGCCACCTGCTAGTTAGTGCACGTTTGCTGCACTTCATAAAGCTCATAAGACACTCCCAGTTAAATAACTCGTACACAGACCTTCAGACACTATTTTTGTAAGTGCCCCGTTTGTAATCCGTTTTGTATTTCTACACTTACAATAGAACATTGGCCTCTTGCTATTTTTATAATAAGCATGTTTTCCACACACACACAGAAAACTCATATAGGAATAAAAAAAGTCTTTGTTCTTGTTCACCCTCGTGGACAGACCAGGGTTTATGATCTTAACAACTCTTTTTGTAAGACAGACGAAAAGGTACACTACCTTATTTTCGTTTAGGTATTCTTGTCGTTCTATATCTTGCATCGCTGGTATTTAAAACTGTTCTGTCTTATTCCATTTCAGGTTGGTAGGTACTTGTGTCACCCATCCAGACACGTAACGATTTTAAACACTGCTTGTTTATAATTCCACCGCAAGATATTCCACACCTAACCCACAGTGTGAACATTTGTAAAAACACGCTGCCATTACCTCAGCCTCAACCTCAACCTCAACCGGCCTACCATGACCACACAGTCGTTCCTACGACCACACTTCCTCATAGTGGAATGACACCCCTTTTATTACCCAGAGTTCCCCCTGTTGCAGAGCCTCTGGTTTCCAGGAACTAGGGGACTTGTAGTTTTTTAGATGGCGGCCATTTTATAAAGCTGCTGTTTACATTATAAACTTTTATTTATTTATTTATTTATTTATTTATTTTTATTTATTTATTTAAACTTCCTTACATCCAACAGTTGTACATATTAGTACATTCTTATTTTTACATTGTAGCAAATTACTTTTAAAGAACAATGTTAATATCCCCAGCTATTTCCATTATTCTTATTTTATTTATTTAATTACACAGCCCTCTATTTGCTACAGTGTATACAGGTGATTCCTTCATATAGCCTATTGGGCCTCCAGATCGCCTCATAGAAGGGGAACCCTTCAGAGGCTTTCATATCTTCTGCATCAGTGATGCTACAGGAATCGTCCACATTCATATAGGTCTGGGTATTGACATTTGAGAGAGAATAAGCCTTCTTAACAGCGTTAGCATTGGTGCGTACACGCATCGTAAGGGATGGAATCAATGACGTAATCGTCAACCAGACTGGCCACTGCTGCAGGAGAGTAAAGCTGATCGCCTGCTATTGTGGTTGTTGCGTTACCCAAGACTGTTGCCGGGCTATAGGCTACTGAACCTGTTGACCTATCCAATTTTAAATAACTTTAGCATAACAGAGGCAGAAGTGTTAAAGGGACTATGAGCTCTTAAAATAAACAAATCCCCTGGGTCGAATGAGATCCTCCCAATAGCACTCAAAGAAATGAAAGAAGTTATTTACAAACCTCTAACCAAGATCGTGCAACAGTCTCTTGACACAGGGGTTGTACTGACAGACTGGAGAATTGTAAACGTAATACCGATCCACAAAAAGGAAGACAAAACCGAACCAGGTAACTACAGACCAATAAGCCTGACTTCTATTATATGTAAACTTATGGAAACTATAATAAGATTGAAAATGGAAAATTACCTATATGGTATCCTGGGAGACAGTCAGCATGGTTTTAGGAACCGGAGATCGTGTCTAACTAACCTGCTTGATTTTCTTGAGGATGCAACATCAACAATGGATAATTGCAAAGCATACGACATGTTTTATTTAGATTTCCATAAAAGCTTTTGACAAAGTCCCGCGTAAAAGATTAATTCTCAAACTGAACGCAGTAGGGATTCAAGGAAATGCATGCACATGGATTAGGGAGTGGTTAACATGTAGAAAACAGAATGTACTGATTAGAGGAGAAACCTCAAAATGGAGCGAGGTAACCAGTGGTGTACCACAGGGATCAGTATTAGGTCCTCTGCTATTCCTAATCTACATTAATGATTTAGAATCTGATATATTAAGCAAACTTGTTAAATTTGCAGACGACACAAAAATAGGAGGAGTAGAAAACACTGTTGCAGCAGCAAAGGTCATTCAAAATGATCTACAGCATTCAGAACTGGGCAGACACATGCCAAATGACATTTAATAGAGAAAAATGTAAGGTACTGCACGCAGGCAATAAAAATGTGCATTATAAATATCATATGGGAGATACTGAAATTGAAGAAGGAATCTATGAAAAAACCTAGGAGTTTATGTTGACTCAGAAATGTCTTCATCTAGACAATGTGGGGAAGCTATAAAAAAGGCCAACAATGCTCGGATATATTGTGAAAAGTGTTGAATTTAAATCAAGGGAAGTAATGTTAAAACTTTACAATGCATTAGTAAGACCTCATCTAGAATATTGTGTCCAGTTCTGGTCACCTTCTTACAAAAAGGATATTGCTGCTCTAGAAAGAGTGCAAAATGGAGATTAGAAAAAGGGGCATTCAGAACAGAAAATAGGAGGCACTTTTTTACACAAAGAATTGTGAGGGTCTGGAACCAACTCCCCAGTAATGTTGTTGAAGCTGACACCCTGGGATCCTTCAAGAAGCTGCTTGATGAGATTCTGGGATCAATAAGCTACTAACAACCAAACGTTTTTGTATGTTTTTTCATCTGTTTTATTTTACTGTATTTAATTTAGCTGTGATGCATTTACTCTTTTGTGTTTACAGGTGAAAATTGGTGCTGTACCTGTTCTCTGGAGTCTCATCTCCAAATATATTAAAGAAAATGTGTGAAATGTCAATAATACAAATAATAATAAAACTGTGCACATATATATATAGGGGCGGGACACTCCGCCACACATGCCCCTTGTGCACAGCACACATGGCCTCAAAAGGCTACCTCCCCCCTTAGTCCCCAAAGTCCCGGTTTACAGTCCCAGCCCAGGAACAGGGGCAGCAACAGGCCAACGGTGGCGGCTACGGTTGGAGGTCCTCCTCCCACCCCAACAGCTGTAGCGGCCAGGCTGACCGTACACAGTCCGGCTCCTCTGGACAAAGCAATCTTGCGGCCGCCCGGCGGCCTGTGGGGGTGGTCTCCTGACCTTCCCCCCCACTCTCTGTAGCCGGTAGCTCCCTCTTCTGGGGCTCCGGCCACCGAATTTCCTGCAGCGAAAGTGTTGTGGGGGAAGGTGGTCTCCTGACCTCTCCCCCCATCTTCATAGACGGCAGCTCCCTCTTCTGGGGCTCCGGCCACCCAATTCCCTGCAGCGAAACTGCTGCAGGGGGAGCTGGTCTCCTGACCTCCCCCCCCCCTTCTTCATGGCCGGCAGCTTCCCAGGAGAAGCAGAGCCGGCGGTGACCTCAGGCGACGATGGCAGCAGCGGACCCTCGGGAGGCGATGGCAGCAGCGGACCCTCGGGAGGCGACGGCAGTAATGGACCCTCAGGAGGCGAACTCGGAAGAGGAGCCCCTCGCCATGGAGGCAGCAGCGGGAGCTCCACTTCTCCCTTGTATCCTGCAACTGGTGGCTCCACAGGCGATGCGGAGCAGCAGGCAACCCCAGGCGATGCGGAGCAGCAGGCAACCCCAGACGATGCAGAGCATGGCAGGCATCCTTGGGCGGTGCGAGGCAGGCATCCTTGGGCGGAGCGAGGCAGGCATCCTTGGGCGGAGCGAGGCAGGCATCCTTGGGCGGAGCGAGGCAGGTATCCTTGGGCGGAGCGAGGCAGGGCAGGAGCAGTCCTTCCCATAGCGGTGGAGGTGGAACCAGCAGGTATTCACCGTCTGCTGTTGGAGGTGGGAGCGGTAAGACGTCCTCCGACGTTGGTGGAAGCAGAACCAGCAGGTATTCACCCTCTGCTGGTGGAGGTGGCGGAGGCAGAAGCAGCTCTTCCTGCTCTGCTCCTAGCGTTGGAGGTGGCGGAGGCAGCTCCTGCTGCTCTGCTCCTGCTGTTGGAAGCGGTGGAGGTGGGGACAGCAGCCATTCTTCCTCTGCTGGTGGAGTTAGAAGCGGCTGCCTCTCGGGCTTTGGATTGCCACGGTCCCCCCGTCTGAGCGCTGGACGCTTGCACTCCCCCCGTCTGGGCGCTGGATGCTCGTGCTCCCCCGTCTGGGCGCTGGATGCCCGGGCTCCCCCCGTCTGGGTGCTGGATGCACGGGCTCCCCCCGTCTGGGCGCTGGATGCCCGGGCTCCCCCCGTCTGGGCGCTGGATGCCCGGGCTCCCCCCGTCTGGGCACTGGATGCACGGGCTCCCCTCTTCTGGCCGCTGGATGCACGGGCTCCCCCCTTCTGGGTGCAGGAGAGGGCAGCGATGGCTCCTCTCCCTCAGGTGCTGGTGGTGGTGGAGGTGAAACCAGCAGGCATTCTCCCTCTGCTGGTGGAGGTGGGTACAGCAGGTATTCCTCCCCTGCCAGCGGAGCCTTGGGCTGTGGACGGTCAGCCTCCTCCTCCTCTGGTTCCTGCTCTGGGCAATCCTCCTCCTCATGCCCATAAGCAATGCACAGCGTGCACCACCTCGGCTCCTTCACCTTCCTCCCCTTCTTCCCCCTCTTGGGCTCAGGACATTCAAGTTCCCCTTCTGGGAGTGGGGAGCTGGCCACGCCATACCCATACTCCTGCCATGGAGGGGGTCGGTCGGGTGTTACATGCCCGACCTCGCCAATGGTGAAGCACCATTCCTCACCTTTCAAGCAGGTGAGGCAGACATCCAACATGGTAGAGATGCGGCAGGACTTGCGACCAGTCCTGCTCTGCTGTGTTGGGGCCTGCTGCTGCTGCTTCCTCCAGCAGCTTCTTCCAATTTTTTATTTATTTTCCCAAAAGAACCCCAAAAAAATAAAACCACTCCTTTTGAAAAAAAAACACAAATATTTCTGGCCTGACGCTTGGAGGCGCTGTTATCCCGGTTCTGAACACCAACTGTGATCAAGTGGCTTGCAGTGGTGACTTCACGGACCAGAAACAGAAACCAAAACAAAGGCAATGAATGGCCACGGCGCTCAGTGTTTTTATTAAATAATAACAAAGCAAAAGATTTGAACAAAACAAAACACCACAAACAAAAGGGCACGTTGGCCAAACAAATATAAATAGACAAATAAGTATCGTGCTGGGGTAAAACCATCACATTTAGCAGTTGTTTAAATCACCTCTTCCACCTTGCTCGCTCTCCCTTACTCTCCTCTGTACACTCTACGCCTTGAGTAGAGAGAGTGGGTCTTTTATATTCTGGCCGAGGGGTTAACTAGCTGTTAATTAATTATTACCCCTCGGCCACAGTCTGCATGAATTTAGTAAGGATGCGTGACTGTCAGCTAGTTAAATAATCAGTAGCTGATCAGTCACACATCCTCATGAGGTTTTTAAAATACAAAAAAAAATAACAGATAATGGCGGCGGCTTTTATCTGCGCCACAAACAATAATACAAATAATAATAAAACAGTGCACATATACTGTATATATAGGGGCGGGACACTCCGCCACAGTCACTCATTTTTTGGCAGAGGTTTTATAACAAATACATAAAATGGCAGTTTGGCGTGGAATTTTGTGTTGGAATTTTTATAATGTAGTGTGCATTAATTTATACAGTGTGATGCTGCTCATTAGTATGCGAGTCGTGCGTATATACTATATATACGCACAGCCATGTGAAGCTGTTTAACCAATCAGAGATTGTTATTTTTCCAAGCTGTTTTATAAGTATGCAATAAGGCCCGACAGGGTGTCCGTATATGTCCAATATACGGAAGCCTCAGGGCATTGTGCGGTAAGAGGCAAAGCCGAGTGCCTCCAACCCCTGAGAAGTCCATATATTGGATGTATATGGATACCCTGAAGGGCCTTATTGCCTTTAGAACAGGTCAAACAGTGGATTTGAAAAAAAAAAAAGAAATCATGTTTAGGGCAAAATATTATTTGTTTTTCATTAAATATCCTCACGCCAATAAAGGGACCAAAAAAGTTGTCCCATTTATAACTTTGAACTACACACTAAGCTGAGTAAATTAATTTAATTGAAAGATACAAAAGTAAATAAATCTTTATTGTTTATATGTACAATGCCATTGAAAAGATCCACCAGGGTGTGGAGTTGAAACGGCACTGAATTATATATATTTCTCTCCGTGCAAGACGCTGTAGTTTCAGCAGAATGAAGGGACGGGAGGAATAAAAATAAATTCGGATTTCAATTTTTTTTAAGGTCTGTATCGGAGAGGGGTGGATAATGTGCAGACATGCCTTTTTGTGTTTTTCTGTAGCGTTTACACACCGCTAAAGACATTATCTGAAGTTACGAAGTCAGGGAGAGTGTGTATAATAACAGGGTCCCTAGTTTTGTTTTCATTTAGACAGCAGTTTATTCCAGATTGGAGACTAATGTAGCTTGACATTTTATATTATTCTCTGTAGCAGGGCAGCAGGAGAGAGCATTATAAAAAGGGGCAGGACAAAGGGAGGAGGCTGAGCATCCACAGCCCAAGAGGGGGGAGTCGGTGTGTTCACAGCCCAAGAGGGGGGAGCCGGTGCGTCCACAGCCCAAGAGGGGGGAGTCGGAGCGTCCACAGACCAAGGGGAAGCCCACAGGTCCAGAGTCCAAGTCTCCAGCAGCAGAGGAAGAGTACCTGCTGCCTCCGCCTCCACTTCCACCAGCAGAGGAAGAGTGTCTCTGCTCCCGCCTCCACCGCCATGGGAGGACTACCTGATGCTCCCACCTCCACCGCCATGGGAGGATTAACTGCCACTTCCGCCTCCACCACCAGGGGAAGAAGTGGCCGGGGGCTCCGGTGCTGCCGTCGCCTCCCAAGGGTCCGCTGCTGCCGTCGCCTCCTGAGGGTCCGCTGCTGCCGTTGCCTCCCAAGGGTCAGCTCCTGCCCTGCTCTGCATCGCCTTGGGTTGTCGCCTGCTCTGCATCGCCTGAGGTTGCAGCCTGCTCTGCTTCGCTGGTGTTGCCATCTTTGCTTCGCCTGGGGTCGCCAGCTCTTCTTTGCCTGGGGTCGCCTGCTCTGCTTCGCCTGGGGTCGCCTGCTCGCCTGCTCGCTGTCACCTGGGGTCGCCAGCTCTGCCTTCTCCAGGGATGCCTGCACGTCACTGCCCAGGGATGCCTGCACGTCACCACCTGGGGATGCCTGTGCATCACCACCTGAGGGAGCTGCCGGCTATGAAGAAGGGGGGGGAGGTCAGGAGACCACCTCCCCCAGCAGCACTTTTGCTGCAGGAGATAGTGTGGCCAGAGCCCCAGAAGAAGGAGCTGTCGGATACAAAGAAGGGGGGGTGAGGAGACGACCTCTACCACAACCTCGACCACCACCCCTGTGCCACAGTCCGGCACTTGCGGGTTGGTTCTCTCAACCTGGGCTCCCAGACACCTGTACCTCTGGTCGCTGGGCCTGACTCCCAGGTCACGGCACCACCAGGCACAGGTGGTCATCTGGTCTCCTGCTCCGCTCCCCTGGTAGCCCAGATGTCGCTCCACGTTCGCCTGGGCTCGCACCTCTGCCTGGGGCTGCAGCCGATTGCTCGTCTGCCTGTGCTCCTGACACCCCATCCACTGCGCCTGGGTCCCCTGTCGCCAGGTCTTGGTCCTGCCAGGAAGGCATTGGACTGTGGACCAACCCTCCATCAAGAATGGGAGAAGGCGGACAACAGGGGACTTGAGGGATGGTGGATGGCTTTCAAGGGGGGGGGGGGGGGGCTGGCAGGAGAGAGCCCTGCACACTATAACAAGAGGAAGCCCCACCCACACAAAAACCTGTGCAGAATGTGACTAATTAATTGAGTGTTAATCCGGAGATGGTCACATGTATAAAAGCCTGCAGCTCTCTGCATTCGGGGTGGAGTGTTTAAGAGAGAGAACGAGAGCGAGCGGAGAATCCAAGATTGAGAACTAAAACAAAAGTAAAAGAAAAAGAAATAAGGATCAGTGAAGGCAACTGCCCAGCCTGACCTTAGTTCTGCTTTATTTTTGTGTTCGAGACTTTGTTTTTGTTTATCTGTTTTATTTGCTCTGTGAGCAGTGTTTTTGTTTGTGAAACCTTTTTATTTATTTTTGAAAAATAAAAATAGCGTCTCAGTGCGCGTTTGCACCCGAATACCTGTGCGTGTTTGCAGTTCTTGTTTCTGGCCTGATGTCACCACTCAGCCATCCCTGTCACATTCTCCTTGGGCATTTCTTACATTTCCATAGAAATCCCTTAATATTGTGTTAAGATGTGCATTTTCCACAGTTGAGATATGTATTGAGATATATATTTTAATTTGTTTCTGTTTTAGCCAGTCCTGAAAGATGGCAATTCCCACTTTGTAATTTTTTTGGTATTTTTCTCTGTTTTGCTATTTTCCAATTAATTTAATTGCTATTTTCTAAATCGGCATGTCTGCTTACTACTTTTAGGATTTTGTTTTGTGGGTCAGTATCTTCAGAAACATCCATATTTTCAGGTAGTTCGTCACTCAGTTTTATAGTTGCTGTAACTCTATAACTGTAAACAAGATTGCTGCCAGTACTGTAAATTCTGTGAGGCAGCGCAATGATTTCTAATATGTGATAAGGCTCGAACTGTCCGTATCCATCCAATATACGGACAGCTGGAACCTTGCTCGACCACTCATATAGCTTGTTTCACATTCCATTGTCAGCCCTGGATTATAAATATATACAGTACGGTCCAGACTTAAACTGTCTGTAGGCAGTGCTCCACACCGCTGCAAGCTGTGCTAGACACTGGCCCAGCAACCTTAGTGCTTACGCCCCTGGTACTTGGTGCCTTCAGTGCCCTCAGTACCTTCGGTGCTTCGGCGCCCTCGTGCCTCGGTGCCTCAGAGCATCGGTGCCTCGGTGCTTCGGCGCCCTCGGTGCTCAACGCTCGCTGCCCTTGGTGCCCTCGGCACCTCGTGCTTCGATGCCATAGAGCCTCTGTGCCTTGGTGCTTCGGCGCCCTCGGTGCTTAGACGCTGCATGCACTGGTGCCTTCGGTGCACTCGGCGCCTCGGTGCCTTAGGTCTAGACGCCTGGGTACTTTGGAGCCCTTGGTGCTCCAGAGCTTCGGTGCATTGGTGCTTCGGCACCCTCAGTGCTCCAGAGCCTTGACGCCTCAGTGCTTCAGCACCTTTGGTGCACAGGCACTCCCTGCATCGATACACTCGGTGCCCTCACCGCTTCGGTGCCAAAGAGCCTCGGTGCATCGGTGCTTCAGCACCGTCGGCCCACCTAAAGTGTGTATGCAGCTGAAGCGCAGGTAACATGCTTGGCCAACATGGCAGGTCTCCTAACAGCCTACCTAGATGGCATCCCCCTCCCTGAGCCGGTAGCAAATTTCAGGCTTCCAAGGGCAAGCCCTAGATAGAAGCCTGGCAGGGCTTGTAGTGGCGTGCAGCTTTGGCTGTCACAGGCCAGGGTCCCGGATGTGGACAAGTCGGCCCTATTGGACGCGCCTATCTACACTAGCCATACCTTTGGACCAGCGGTAGAGGAGATACTGCAACACTCCCATAGGGAGCGGGAAGCGTCTCAACAGGTGGCTGCGATGCTCCTTTCCCGTGCTCTGGTATGGGACAGGATGAAGCGCTGGCATCCGGTAGTGACTACGGTAACCCGGACAGTTCCGATCCCCACTGCACCACATGGCAACCTGAGGCACCGTCTGCAAACTTCCCCGCATGCAGGGATGGGGGAATGCCGGACATGGGGCCACTACGCATCAGCGCGCCAGGAGACAGTTCCCAAGGAACCGTCCTAGTCAGCTTCGAAGGCAGGCTACATCCCAGCCCCAGCAGGGCCGCTGAATGCTTGCGGCCTCAGACCCACCCATTCTCACAACACCAGCTGCAATACTGGTGCAACTGTACCTCATACTCTTGGGTGCTCACCACCATACAAACCTCCTTCCTTTCGAGGGATCGCGGTTACTTCCGTGAGTGACCCTTTACAGGTCTTGGCCCTCAGACAAGAAATAAAAACATTACTTCTCAAACAAGCCATATGCCTCGTAAAGCACACCTCCACACCAAGAGGAGGGGTTCTACTCGAGGTACGTTTGCCCCATCCTAGATCTGAGAGATCTCAACAGGTTCTTAAGGGAGAGGAGGTTCCAGATGGTCACACATTGCCACATTCTCCAGTCAGTCCTGCTGGGCGACTGGTTTACCACTGTGGACTTAAAGGAAATACCTCCGCTTTGCCTTTCAAGGAAGCGTCTTCGAGTTTTCCGTGCTGCCTTTCGGCCTTTTCTTAGCCCGCCGCACGTTTTCAAAGTGCGTGGATGTCATCCTAGCCCCCTTGCGGCTGCAAGGGATGGGCAGCAGTGTGGAGTAGTGGTTAGGGCTCTGGACTCTTGACCGGAGGGTCTGATGGCCACAGCTTCATCAGCCATCCAACTGGGGTTACTACACATGCGCCCGATCCAAGCGTGGCTCAATGCCTTCCGGCTACACCCCAAACATGACAGACACCATGTCACAAAGACGGCCGGAGTGGGTGGCGTCAGACCAGAAGCAGGAAATAAACAGACAGAGATGTGGAGTTTGGTGAAGCTGAGCGAATGCTTTCGCTCAGCATTTAATTAAACAGAACAGAAAATAAAAGGGTTTTAAACACAAAAACAGGACACGGCACTTGAGCCAAAATAAAAGGACAAACAAAACGAACTAAACAGTGCACAGACAGACGAACAAAACACGGTGAGCAGATTTAACTATTCTTTTATAATTCACAAATACCTCTGTCTCCAATCCCGTTCTCCACTCACCGAACACCTAACACCGAGTGAATGAAATGTGCATCTATATATACTGTTGTGCTGGGATTCAATTACTAATTAATTATTCACTTGAATCCCAGCACGTGAATTAATTCTGTGCAACCCCGTGCTCACATATTACATTTAACCAGCACGTGAAGTGATTTGTGCCCTCCTCGTGCCTAACTACAAATATACAATTTAAATCACACGCGAAACACAGACCCGTTTATATCCCGTGTACCAATGACTATACACCAACATTAACACACGCACGCAACATACAACACATAATATGCACACAGGGTCGGGGCACATTGCCACATATACCCCCTGTGCAAAGCACACATGGCCTCAGCGGCCACCTCCCCCTAAAAAATCCAGCAGTCCAGGACAAAGTCTCGGGCTGGGAAGGGAGGCTTCAGTGGGCCCATGGCTGGCCATGCTGTCAGCACCCCTGCCGGTAGTGGCACGGCTGACAGCCTGCTGGTCCACGCCTGCAGCGAAATTGCTGCGGGGGATGCTGGTCTCCTGACCTCTCCCCCTTTCTTCGTAGCCGGTAGCTCCCCTTGGTGGGGCTCCGACCACAGTACTTCCGGCAGCGCAAGTGCTGCAGTGGGAGCAGGTCTCCGGACCTCCCCCACGATCTCCGGCAGCGAAACTGCTGCAGTGGGAGCAGGTCTCCGGACCTCCCCCACGATCTCCGGCAGCGAAACTGCTGCAGTGGGAGCAGGTCTCCGGACCTCCCCCACGATCTCCGGCAGCGAAACTGCTGCAGTGGGGAGCAGGTCTCCTGACCTCCCCACGATCTCCGGCAGCGAAACTGCTGCAGTGGGGCAGCAGCCTCCTGACCTCCCCCACCTTCTTCGTGGGCGGCAGCTCCCTTGGTGGGGTTCCGGCCACAGTACTTCCTGCTGCGATGCGGAGCAACTGGCAGCCCCAGGCGATCTTGGGCGGCTGGCAACCCCACCCAGGCGATGCGGGCGGCTGGCAACCCCAGGCGTGCGGGAGCGGCTGGCAACCCCAGGCGATGCGGGCGGCTGGCAACCCCAGGCGATGCGGGCGGCTGGCAGCCCCAGGCGATGCCAGACAGGCATCCTTGGGCGAAGCGTGGCAAGCATCCTTGGGCGGCGTGGCAGGCATCCTTGGGCGGCGCGAGGCAGGCATCCTTGGGGCGAGGCAGGGCATCCTTAGGCGGCGGGCAGGGAGTCAGGACAAGCTGGGGTGCGGGTGTTGGCCCTCTTCTCGACCTCTGCGGCCGGGCGGTTCTTCCCGTGCTTCCCTCAGCAGCCTATGCAAGGGCTGCTGAGGACCGCCAGCATCTAATCCTGATCCTTCTGGTGAAGGGAGAGGCAGCTCCTGCTCCTCTCCCCTGATGGTGATGGAGGCAGAGGCAGCTCCCGCTCCTCTCCTCGTGATGGTGGGAAAGTGATACCAGCCGGCATTCATCCTCTGCTGGTGGGGGAAGTGATACCAGCAGGTATTCACCCTCTGCTGGTGGGCGGGGACCCAGCAGGCATTCACCCTCTGCTGGTGGACAGGGACCCAGCAGGCATTCACCCTCTGCTGGTGGACAGGGACCCAGCAGGCATTCCTCCCTCTGCTGGTGGACAGGGACCCAGCAGGCATTCACCCTCTGCTGGTTGACATGGCGGAGGCAGAGGCAGCTCCTGCTGCTCTGCTCCTGCCCGGTGGAGGAAGCAGAGGCAGCTCCTGCTGCTCTGCTCCTGCCGGTGAAGGTGGGCGGAGGCAGAGGCAGCTCCTGCTGCTCTGCTCCTGCCGGTGAAGGTGGGAGCAGCGTGTGGTCTCCTGGCGACGAAGGTGGGAGCAGCGTGTAGTCTCCTGGCGGCGAAGGTGGGGAGCAGCGTGTAGTCTCCTGGCGACGGAGGTGGGAGCAGCGTGTAGTCTCCTGGCGGCGGAGGTGGGAGCAGCGTGTAGTCTCCCCTTTTCAGGGGACTGGTGCTGCTCTGCCTCTCTTGCAGGGGACTGGTGCGGCTCTGCCTCTCTTGCAGGGGACTGGTGCGGCTCTGCCTTTCTTGCAGGGGGACTGGTGCGGCTCTGCCCCTATTGCAGGGGACTGGTGCGGCTCTGCCTCGGAAGGGGAACCAGCAGGCATTCTTCCTCTGCTGGTTGTGCTGGGGAAACCAGCAGGCATTCTTCCTCTGCTGGTTGTGCTGGGGAAACCAGCAGGCATTCTTCCTCTGCTGGTTGTGATGGGGGAAACCAGCAGGCATTCTTGCTCTGCTGGTGAAGGTGGGAACAGCTGCCTCTCAGGCTTCGGATTCCCGCGGTCCCCCGTCTGGGCGCTGGGCCTCATGGTCCCCCGTCTGGCGCTGGGCTCTCGGGTCCCCCGTCTGGGCGCTGGGCCTTCTCGCGGTCCCCGTCTGGGCGCTAGTTCCTCCTCTTCATACTGGGTGGGGCATATGGCTAACGTGTGCCCATAAGCCCCACAGCCAGGGCATAACTCTGCCCTGAGGTTCTTTAAAAAAAAAACCTCCCAGCCATCATCCCGACCTCCTCCCTTTTGGGCTGTGGACGCACCGACTCCTCCCTTTTGGGCTGTGGACATTCGGGCTCCCCCCACTCAGGCGTAGGATGTTCGAGCTCCTCCCGCTTGGGCTGTGGACGCTGTGGCTCCTCCCGCTTGGGCTGTGGACGCTCTGGCTCCTCCCGCTTGGGCTGTGGACGCTCTGGCTCCTCCCGCTTGGGCTGTGGACGCTCTGGCTCCTCCCGCTTGGGCTGTGGACGCTCAGCCTCCTCCCGCTTGGGCTGTGGACGCTCAGGCTCCTCCCGCTTGGGCTGTGGACACTCAGGCTCCTCCCACTCAGGTACTGGAGAGGGCAGCGACTGCTCCTCTCCCTCTTGCTCACTGGAAGGCATCCCTCCCATGTCTGCAGCTAGGTACCCCAGCACCACCATGGTGAGGTCACGAACTGATGCCGGGTTGTGCTGTTGCTCCCAGTCCTCCCATCGTTCCCCATCTTGCATCTGCAGCGTGTGAATAACCCAGGGAGGTCACTGGCGAGTTCCCCCTCGGGGTGCACCAGCCAGTCCCATATCTCCCGGGACGGTGGGGAACCCGGTGGCAGTGGGGGGGTAGAGGGGTGGCTACTGCCCCGTTGTGGCTGTCCTCCTCCCAGCCCGGCATGCAGGATGAGTGCTGCAGCTGTTGTTGTTGCTGCTGCTGCTTCTGCTGCTTCCTGCAGCTCTTTCTTCCCATCCTCGCTTTACTATTTTTTTTTTTTTTTTTTTTTTAATCCAAAAAATGCGGTTCCTGCTCTGGCCTGAGTCCTGGAGGCGCTGTAGATCCCACGCAGGACACCACGTGTCACAAAGACGGCCGGAGTGGGTGGCGTCAGACCAGATGCAGGAAATAAAACAACAGAGAGGTGTGGTTTGGTGGAGCTGAGCGAATGGTTTCGCTCAGCATTTAATAAACAGAACAGAAAATAAAAAGGTTGAACAAACAAACACAAAACAGGACACGGCACTATACGCCAAAATAAAAAGACAAACAAAACTAACTATACCGACACAACACGGTGAGCAGATTTTAACTATTATTATTATTATTATTATTATTATTATTATTACCTCCGTCTCCAATCCCGTTCTCCACTCACTGAACACCCAACCCCGAGTGAAAGAAAATGTGTCTATATATACTGTTGTGCTGGGATTCAATTACTAATTAATTATTCACTTGAATCCCAGCACGTGAATTAATTCTGTGCAACCCCGTGCTCACATATTACATTTAACCAGCACGTGAAGTGATTTGTGCCCTCCTCGTGCCTAACTACAAATATACAATTTAAATCACACGCGAAACACAGACCCGTTTATATCCCGTGTACCAATGACTATACACCAACATTAACACACGCACGCAACATACAACACATAATATGCACACAGGGGCGGGGCACATTGCCACACACCATCACACGTAGGCTGGGAGGCCCTGCGCTGGTGGAGGCATACCCCTCACCTGCACGAGGGAGTAAGGATGGGAGTGATCCACAGCTGTCAGGTGGTGACGACAGACGCATCCAACTCGGGCTGGGGTGCGGTCTGGGCAGGCAGAGGAGTCTGCGGATCCTGGTCGGGTAGTTGGAAATCCTACACATAAATGCGCTGGAGTTGCGAGCGGTTCACCTCGCTCTCCAGAATTTCCTCCCAGTGCTCCAGAGGAGACATGTTCTTGTCCGCACCATTCGCCAGGGAGGACCAGTCTGCGGGATTGCACCGTATAGCCTTTCGACTACCTACTGACCTGGGCAAAGAAGCACTTGCTATCCCTCCGGGCTGTTCATCTCCCAGGAGTGGTGAATTGGGCAGCAGACCTCCTCTCCAGGGAGGGTCCTCACCCGTCAGAATGGCGACTCCACCCCCAGGTGGTAAAGCGCATTTGGGAACGGTTCAGGAGGGCCCTAGTCAATCTCTTTGCCACTGCAGAGATGACTCATTATCCCCTGTGGTTCTCCCTCCACTGCTGCGGAGGTCCACCAGACATCGACGCCCTAGTGTACGAGTGGCCCAGAATGCTCTTATACACCTTACCGCCAATACCATTGCTCCCGGCCTTCCTAGAGAAGGTTCGGAGAGAAGGGGTGACAGTTCTCCTAGTGGCACCTAGATGGCCCAGGAGAATCTGGTTGGCAAATCTTTGCCAGCTGCTCCAAGGCCAGCCATGGGAGATCCCGCTGCGCATGGATCTCCTCAGTCAGGCGAGAGACACCCTCTGGCACCCAGAATCGGGCAGACTCCAACTGTGGGTCTGGCCCCTGAACGAGACTATCTGTCTGCCTTAGGACTCTCAGATGCGGTAGTCAGTACACTGCAGAATGCTAGGGCATACTCCACAAGGGTACTGTATGCCTATAAGTGGAGATATTTCCAAGATTGGTGTATGATCCCATCTATTGCTCTATAGCAACTATTTTACAGTTTCTGCAAGATCTGCTTGAGGTGGGCATGTCCCCCTCTATACTGAAAGTGTACCTAGCAGCTATATCTGCAAGTCATGTCCTCATTGACTCAGTTTCCCTGGGCGCTCATATTCTGGCAACCCATTTTCTAAAGGGTACTCGGTGGCTATGTCCTCCTAGAAAGGACTCCCTCCCAGAGTGGAGTCTGGATGTGGTATTGGAGGCTCTCACTAAAGCGCCGTTTGAGCCTATACATGCCATAGAGTTGAAATATCTCTCTATGAAGACAACCTTTCTATTAGCCATCACCTCTGCAGAACGGGTTAGTGAATTACAGGCTCAGTCAGTGCACAGTTCCTGTATGCAGGTTTGGGATGATGGAAACAGGGTGTTGTTACGCACGAACCCAGCTAAGGGACTAGAGACTTTTCATTCCCCTCCTTTTTCTTTGGAGGAGGATCAGAGGTTGAATTTCCTCTGCCCAGAGGAAACATTGAGATGTTATGTGAATATGACGAGAGCGCTGCGTCAGTCTGACCAGCTCTTCGTCTGTCATGGTGAAAGGACCCTGGGTCAAACTCTCTCGAAGCAGCGACTGTCCCTACAGTTCGTGGTAGCAAGACATCCCTTATCTGCTGTCCGCTCACACTCCCTTGTGATGGCTTTGATATACTTTCTGATATACTTAGTATTGGTTGTTGGTTATCTTCGAATTGAAAGGGAACGATAGGTTACGGATGTAACCCCGGTTCATTTGTTGGTACAGTACTATATTTTCAACAGAAGTAGTATTTTAATTCAGAACAATATGATTCTGAAAATATCACTTGCCAAAATAGACGACATGTGGACGGGTAAGTGCATTAATTTGTTACATATATATATAATGGGGATTGATTTTATTCTTAAAACAAGGGCGGTAAAACGTGACTGACATGTATCTGGGTAACAGATATCTGAGTGCTGACTGTATATATATAAAATGTCTTGTAACAGGGAGCCCTGTCGCTGGTTCCTGCGCAGGGGTGTGCAGCTGAGACGCATTGCTAGGCAACTGATTGGGCAGTAGGCTTGCCAGCGCTGAGCGGATCATGAGGTCCAGATTGGCTGGGGGGCAGGCCCAGGAAAGGTGCACAGAGTTAAAAAAGCGCCTGCGCCAAAATTCGAGGCTACTGGAAGGCCATTGCCACATTGACGGGCACTGAGAGAAAGTTTGCTTTGTTGGCATCAAGGAGGAGAACGTCTGCTCTGCAGGAACTACTACACAGAACCTCTCAATTGCAAGACAGTGCCTGTGAAGGTTGCTAAGCCAGGACGGTCACAACGACCCGGAGTCGCTGGGAGGCCGGGATTTTGGAAGCAACAGTAGTAGGTCAGTTTAGGGGAAGTATAGAGAGGGTTACCGTAGAGTAGCAGGTTCCTGGCGCAGGACGTTCCTTTTAGTGGGACAAGCGCTCGCCATTTTGTGTGGCACACTTTTATTTTTAGCTATGTTTTGTTTTCATTTCTTTATTAAATGTGACACTAGGGCTAAATAATAATTTTTAAAAAATCTAAATAATTTAGTTTCAATTTAAAATAATCTTTTATTCGCATTGTACACCAGCATGATTTTTTTTGTGTTACCATACCAGTAGCCTACAGGCTAAAGCAAAAAGAAAGTGTGCTAGGTGTTCATTTGATTTTACTACTGTACTGTATACTGTATAGGTGTACTGTACAGACTTTTGTTCATAATGTAATGTGTAGCCTACCCTAAACACATTAGTGTTATTTCAGCACAATGATTTATACATTTAAAATACATTGAGCACCATAAATGTATGTGTGTGTGATTTTATTGTATTTTTTAAACCTCACACCTCCTAACAAAAACTATGTTATTTTGATTCTGCACCCTTGCATGTATAGACGTTATCCTTCAGGTACCCTCTGCTGCAGCAAACCACAACTCAACTCCTGCTGTTTATTTGAATAATGTCGCACGACTCTCGCAATAGAGATCTCGCTAAGAAGACGTAACAAATATTTAAATTAGTATTTTGCAGCTCTTTTCACTAACATATTTTCTCTTAGTACATATGACAAAATGTATACTTTGCGAAGTGTCACAACAGAAATGCAAATTGCAGTATGTTTGCGGTGTGACTAGCCAATCTTAGTACACCTACCCCTTAATTATACATGTGGTGATATTAAGAGGCCCTGGGCAGGATTTTCAAAAACCAGAGTTATTGTATCGAACTCGTGGTATAGTAACAAGAGCTTTAGTAGCAAGTGATTTTCAAAAGAATATGTTAATTAAATCAATCCGTTAATGCTTTGAAATTGAGTTGATGAAGTCGTTAGAAAGCATTTAGAACGCACATCATCTCCTGTCTCAACAACTAGATAAGGGGAACTCGTTAATCAAAATGCATGTTAACAAGATCAAGAAAAATCAATGGAAGCATAATTCGCTGTTATGGAAACTACTAGCATACAGGGAGGCGGCTATCCCACCAGCGAGCAGCAGCCAAATGGAAATAAAAAATAATGGAAATATCTATTTTGTGTACAATGTGTAAACCCCATTTAAAATTGTGCATTTTGTCATCCAAAATGTACATTTATTTAGAACACTTCACATATAAAATGCTGATTTACAATTATCTGGCGTGTGGGTAAAATAGGACGGCAGAGATTAAAAAAATATATATATATAAAAAATATGTAATCCCCACTAGTCATTTACCTTCATTCGACGGGGATATTTTCAGGTTACTATATACAGACGTGCTCAAATTTGTTGGTACCCCTCCACAAAAAACGAAGAATGCACAATTTTCTCTGAAATAACTTGAAACTGACAAAAGTAATTGGCATCCACCATTGTTTATTCCATATTTAATAGAAATCAGACTTTGCTTTTGATTTTTATTCAACATAATATTGTAAATAAGAAAACAAATGAAAATGGCATGGACAAAAAATGATGGGACCGCTACCCTAATATTTTGTTGCACAACCTTTAGAGGCAATCACTGCAATCAAACGTTTTCTGTAGCTCTCAATGAGACTTCTGCACCTGTTAACAGGTAGTTTGGCCCACTCTTCCTGAGCAAACTGCTCCAGCTGTCTCAGGTTTGATGGGTGCCTTCTCCAGACTGCAAGTTTCAGCTCTTTCCATAGATGTTCGATAGGATTCAGATCAGGACTCATAGAAGGCCACTTCAGAATAGTCCAATGTTTTGTTCTTATCCATTCTTGGGTGCTTTTAGCTGTGTGTTTTGGGTCATTATCCTGTTGGAGGACCCATGACCTGCGACTGAGACAGAGCTTTCTGACACTGGGCAGTACGTTTCGCTCAGAATGCCTTGATAGTCTTGAGATTTCATTGTGCCCTGCACAGATTCAAGGCACCCTGTGCCAGGTGCAGCAAAGCAGCCCCAAAACATAACCGAGCCTCCTCCATGTTTCACTGTAGGTATGGTGTTCTTTTCTTTGAAAGCTTCATTTTTTCGTCTGTGAACATAGAGCTGATGTGACTTGCCAAAAAAACTCCAGTTTTGACTCATCTGTCCAAGGACATTCTCCCAGAAGGATTGTGGCTTGTCAATATGCATTTTAGCAAATTCAGTCTGGCTTTTTTTATGTTTTCTTTCAAAACTGGAGTCCTCCTGGGTCTTCTTCCATGGAGCCCACTTTTGCTCAAAAAAGCGACGGATGGTGCGATCAGAAACTGACGTACCTTCACCTTGGAGTTCAGCTTGTATCTCTTTGGCAGTTATCCTTGGTTCTTTTTCTACCATTCGCACTATCCTTCTGTTCAATCTGGGGTCGATTTTCCTCTTGCGGCCCCGCCCAGGGAGGTTGGCTACAGTTCCATGGACCTTAAACTTCTTAATAACATTTGCAACTGTTGTCACAGGAACATCAAGCTGCTTGGAGATGGTCTTGTAACCTTTACCTTTACCATGCTTGTCTATTATTTTCTTTCTGATCTCCTCAGACAACTCTCTCCTTTGCTTTCTCTGGTCCATGTTCAGTGTGGTGCACACAATGATACCAAACAGCACAGTGACTACTTTTCTCCATTTAAATAGGCTGAATGACTGATTACAAGATTGGAGACATGTGTGATACTAATTAAAGAAACTAATTAGTTTGAAATATCACTATAATCCAATTATTTATTATCTTTTCTAAGGGGTACCAACAAATGTGTCCAGGCCATTTTAGAATATCTTTGTAGAATAAGCAATAATTCATCTCTTTTCACAGTTTCTTTGCTTTATTCTATGACATACCAAAGGCATGCAAGTATACATGATAAAATAGCTTTTAATTTCATCACTTTTCAGGAGGAATGAAGCATTATTTCAATGAGCTGTAAGGGTACCAACAAATTTGAGCACGTCTGTATATAACTCTTTTAATGTGCATTTTTTTAAGTGCCATTTGTTTTTGTAGTTGTTAGTTATTATGTATATATACATGTATATATAGCAACTATATATTTATTAGAACATAAGAACATAAGAAAGTTTACAAACGAGAGGAGGCCATTCAGCCCATCTTGCTCGTTTAGTTGTTAGTAGCTTATTGATCCCAGAATCTCATCAAGCAGCTTCTTGAAGGATCCCAGGGTGTCAGCTTCAACAACATTACTGGGGAGTTGGTTCCATACCCTCACAATTCTCTGTGTAAAAAAGTGCCTCCTATTTTCTGTTCTGAATGCCCCTTTTTTGAATTCCTCTAATCATGTATTTTCTCTGGTACTCTTTGCTCACCTCAGCGATAAATAAACTCAACATGATTATTATTATTATTATTATTATTTATTACTTAGCAGACGCCCTTATCCAGGGCGACTTACAATCGTAAAGCGTAGCCACAAAACACTTACAGCATTATAAGAACATTGTATATGCATACAAATGTGTGAACATTGTACATAAAGTGTGGGTGGTGTCTGACATTACAAATAAGTTTAGTCAAAATCCATGTCAATGATCTTGATCACATTCCTAGTGGATCTGTGTGTCCTTGGCGCCTGTTCTTCGTTCTTGTGTGGATTAGACACAGGTGTTAAAATCCAAGGACGCATTACAAATCCGCAATCACCTAAGGAAAGTAATATCCAATATGCCATTTTCTATACCAAGATTTCAGTTGTATAATTCAAATAAAATCTACAGTAGAGGTCAGCTGTCATATAATGTATATATGCACAGTTGCATTGATAATTTCTTGGTAGTAACATTACACTGGGTGCAATTAATGGTATATCATTTTTAGCAATACAGCAAACATTCCGTAAGGTTACAAATTGTTAAAACAAGTGAATAAATCTCACTCATAACCACAAGTATAGAAAAGACTAAAATATTTTCATAACTACAAATATTGAATTAGCTAGGTAGTCTGTAAGACATTCTCTCTCTGCGGCGTCACAGCTGTGGTCTGTTAAATCTCTGTTTAAGGTGAGTTATATACTCTTTCATTAATTAAAACTCTCCTTTTTCAAGTGTAAATTAACTGCTGATAAATGATGACAATTAACATGGATTTGCTTTTAAATTCCCATCCAAACAAAAATAGTCGCAAGAAGCACTGCTCGTTAAGATATTAACATTATTTTGTAAAAATCAACATAATTTCGGAACTCACATTAACACAATTATTTAATAATGAATTAAGCATAACGACAGCTTGAAAATGCCAAAATCAATGCTTCATACCAATTTTTTGATTAACACTGGAGTTATCATTTACCACATTTTGAAAATCCTGCCCCCGATGTCTTTTCATAGGCTGTTTATAGCCAGTTAAAATAGTTGACTGCTGTGTTCAAGCTTAGTTTATACTATTTTTGTGGTTTAGGAATAAGTATAATATAATACAATGTAATGTAATATCAACATTAACAATCTTAAATTAAGTTTCAGTAAAAAGCATAAAATGTAACATAAAACACAAGGTTAGAAAGCTTTAACTTTGGAGATATTTTTGTTGTTCATACTTTCTTTCAATGTGTTTGTGTTTTTGAAATATGTAGCATTAGGTACAGTGGAACATACTTCTGGAAGGGCAGAATGTTGGGGAGTAAAATGGAAAAATTACATAAAACATTAAAGGGCACACTGCTGTTAACAGGAGACTCTGATATGCCCAGCTTGTCTTTCATATGACCAGTAAGGCTTGTGTATTTAGTTTTACACATTTAATTAATCATTTTGTTAAACAGTCTTCAATACAAGACCAACAATTGCCACATATTGCTAATTATATAGTCATACAACTAATTATATAGTCAAAATTACCCCCTTTTTTTGTGGGGAGAAAAGGGTGAATATTTTCATTACAGGCCTTTAAATGATTAAATTGTATCAAAATTGTATTCAATTAAAATTGTCATGTTTCAACAACCCACTGTCACTAGTGAACCTAAAACCCGTCTTCCCTTGTATAAGGCGCGATCACCTTTTTTGAGTGAAAGGTGTATGAATGGCTCTTTCATAGAAACAGTACAATTTATTTGAAGTTTTCCCACTGATGATGGGAAAGGTTTCTATGATGATTGATCTTTTTAAGAAATACCTTCTGGTACATGAAAGGGAGTATATGATGAACTGTCTATGGCTTCATTAAATCATAGACATTAATGAAGACCTGGTTAAACAAGTGAGGGGGAGCAATAGCATAGGACCATATTTAGATTTAGTAAGAATGCCATACGTCTGGGAAAATGCTTACGAAAGAATCTTATATTAACGATGGATGACCCTGGCAGAAAAGCAGGTGATCTGAAACTTGCCTGAACAAGATTTTTGTAAAAACAAAGAGGGAGGTCAAGTTTACTTTAAGCATTGAATGGCTAATATGAGCTTGTTATATTTTGACTATTTTCTTGATAGCCTGGATTTAAGTGAAAATAATTGGATATATAATTGCAGACTTAGAAGTTTGCTATGAACCTTCTACCAGCCTTTATCCAATATGACTTTCTTAATTGTTAAATCACATCTATACATGAAATAAAGCCAACTTACCAAGGAGGATGTTTTTAATGTTAAAAGGGAAATATATTTTAAACCCAGTTTGAAATAATTAAACCGAGTATGTGTTATATATTTAAACACATCTCTCCATATGTATTTTTATATCTATAATTGTATTCACTTGTATACTGTATTCAGGAACTCCCTGGTACCAAAAGCGAATAACATCAGTCCAAAGTTCACCTCACATATTTTGGATATGTAGGGGAGGTGGATTATGGGATGATGGCCCATTAAAAAGAGTTACTGGGTGTATTTGAAAATGTTAGTCACTTGAAGGACATGAGCTGTCAAGGCATATGAATGTTTAAGATTTAATTATTTAAGACTTCTGATGTAAAAAGCAAAGCGAAAACTCTGAACAACCGAAGCATATATATATTGTATATATATGCATGCATACATACATACATGCAAGTATGTGTATATACAGTGTATATACAGTACATATAGCCTATATATATATATATATGCCAACCTGGCATTGGCATCTCTTGCGGCTCTCAGCGGGGTTGCCAGCTTCAGCTGTGCTTCTTGCAAAGTTCCTGTGCTAATTGTAAAATATATTCTGTCCTTGGTAAATTCTTCTCCGTGCATTCTTTGTAAAGTACCCAGGAGTTGATGACTGCTAGATCCAATACATTATAAAACACCTGAACAGACCACCATTGGGAGCCAGCTTTCACGGAATACATTCCATGTCATCTGATCCAAAACATCAACTCCATATTTTGTTGCGTTGTAAAACTCCACAGTCTCTGGTATTTATTTTCACTAGTCCCGATGCTAATTGACTGACCAAAGCAGCGCAGCTGGCAAGCAGGCGCCAGCCTTCAAAAGGCTGATTGAAAACAATAGACTGTCAGTCATTCACTCAGGAAGAGAGTAGAGACTAATCTGATTACAGCTAAACACATTGCAGACTGGTAAATAAAAACAATAAAGTAGAATACCATTCTGTATAATCAAAATACAATTGTTTTTTGAGTGGCCGTCAATGTGACTGCTCCCGGGGCTTGTAGGTATAATGTAATATATCTCCTTTATTTTCCCACCCCCGTGTTTCATGCTTTGTGAGAGAATATTTAATACATAAAGACAGAAAGGTACATGAACGCACAGCCCCATTTGTGTTACACGACTGGAGAAAATTACATTTTAAAACCAAAAACCGCCAAAATGACCGACGTGGGGCTTCTAGTGTTAAGGCAGGGGTTTTCAACCCAGGGTACGCTTACCCCTGGGGGTACTTCTAAGGGTCATAGGGGGTACGCAGGACAACTCAGAAATGCACAAATAAAAATGAAAGTAAGAGAAAATAATGATCTTGATTTTTTTTAATGGTATTATATATTCCCTAAACCACAATGTATACTTATTTAATCTTTGTTTAACAGCTCAAAGTTAACTACTAATTTAAAAAAAATGGTGCCTGGAGAGCGCTCTGTGCTGCTCATGATCTTTGCTGTTTTCAACTTGTCATATCAGTGAAGCACAGTGTTTCTGCATTGTTTAGAAGTATAAATGCTCTGGTAAACTTACATAGTCATCACAATACTCATAATTTGACGTTTTTTGTTTATTACCACGGCTGTATTTTATTAACAGCAATAGCGGCTGGTTGAATATGTGTTCGGTGTTTAATACATTTCTTACTAGCAATAGAAAACCGAAGCGACAGACTGTTATAGAGTGCCTTTGGATCATTTTTATGCTGGCTTTAATAAAAAAAAGTGTACTATTGTTAGTAATTAATTATAGTTTTATCTTGAGGTTAATGTTTTTGATACTGTAAACATTTTAAACGGCACACATAATTATGCTGAGGTGGGAAGTAACTAGTAAAGTAATAAACATTTACAGTGCAGACTATTTTGTATTATTTATAATGACTTTGCCCACTAGAACGTGAATATAAGTGTTTACAAAGATTCCTAAATACTGCCTTTTAATTCGTTGCATCCAGCGAAATGTAATTACGTTTTAAGAATGAAGCCTACTGTTTGGGTTTCTGTCTCAGCAATTTATTAGTCCCAGACTTGTAAAATTATATTTTAAATAAATGGGGAAAAAGAAATGTGTTAACCAGATTATTCTGCCTTTTATTGCAGCTGTGGTACCATTCAGTGAGAGAAAATTGTAAAGGGTACTTTAGCTGAAACCTCCCGACAGAAGAGGTACAGTTTAAAAAAAGGTTGAAAACCCCTACATTAAGGTATAGGATTAATGTTTTAGCTGTGGAGAGTGATATATTGGAAGCGGTAGGATTTAGCGGTGGGCATTTTTAGCTTTATGCATGCATAGCCTAAGGGCAAAAACATGTTATAACCATAAAAGTATCGAAGTGTTAATGCTATTATACCTGTGAAGGCACTGGAACACCCAGATTGTCTGGCAGCTGGGATTCGACGTAGTCTGTAACTACTCAATCCATTTTTAAGCATTTAATAAACCGAAGGAGTACTGCTACTCTGATCCGTTAAAACATCAAATCAAATGAGTCTGTGTGAGCTTCTTGATTATTAAAAGTCATCTGGATACGTTGCAAGCCCAGTGCGAGAACAATCCACTTACAGGAGTCTGAAAGATCTCTATGTCCTCCTAAACGTCTCCCCTGAGTTTAAGAGTGTGCTTAGAGTATAATATATATATATATAATATATATATATATATATATATATATATATATATATATATATATATATATATATATATACAGTGCCTTGCATAATCCAACCTATTCACCCCCTTGGACTTTCCACATTTTGTAGTGTTACAACCTGGAATTAAAATGGATTTAATTGGGATTTTTACCATTTGATTTACACAACATACTTAACACTTTGAAGGCGCAAAATATTTTTTATTGTGACACAAAAGTTAATTAAACAAAAAAAATACATTTGTTGGTTGCATAAGTATTCACCCCCCTGAGTCAATACTTGGTAGAAGTACCTTTGGCAGCAATTACAGCTGTGAGTATTTTTGGGTAAATCTCTACCAGCTTGCACATCTGGATCCTGCAATTTTTGCCCATTCTTCTTGGCAAAATTGCTCAAGCTCTGTCAAGTTGGATGGGGACCGTTGGTGAACAGCAATTTTCAAGTCTTGTCACAGATTCTCAATCGGATTGAGGTCTGGGCTTTGACTGGGCCATTCTAAGACATTCAGGTTCTTGTTTTTAAACCACTCCAGTGTAGCTTTGGCTGTGTGTTTAGGGTCATTGTCCTGCTGGAAGGTGAACCTCCGCCCCAGTCCCAGGTCTCTTGCAGACTGAAACAGGTTTTCCTCTAGAATTTCCCTGTATTTGGCTCCATCCATCTTGCCCTCAATCCTGACCAGTTTCCCAGTCCCTGCCGATGAAAAGCATCCCCATAACATGATGCTGCCACCACCATGCTTCACCGTGGGGATGGTGTTCTCAGGGTGATGAGCAGTGTGGGCTTTGCGCCACACATAGCGTTTTGCGCTAAGGCCAAAAAGTTCAATTTTGGTCTCATCAGACCATAGAACCTTTTTCCACGTGTTTGCTGTGCTTCCCACATGCCTTTTGGCAAAATCCAAACGGGATTTGATATGGTTTTTTTCAGCAATGGCTTTCTTCTCACCACTCTTTCATAAAGCCCAGCTTTGTGGAGCGTCCGGGTTATAGTTGTCCCATGGACGGTTTCTCCCATCTCAGCTGTGGATCTCTCCAGCTACTTCAGAGTTACCATTGGCCTCTTGGTTGCTTCTCTGACTAATGCCCTCCTTACCTGGTCACTGAGTTTTGGTGGACGGCCTTCTCTAGGCAGAGTCGCGGTTGTGCCATATTCTTTCCATTTTTTAATAATGGATTTAACGGTGCTCCGGGGGATGTTCAAAGTTTGGGATATTTTTTTATAACCCAACCCTGATTGGTGCTTCTCCAGAACTTTATCCCTGACTTGTTTTGATAGCTCCTTGGTCTTCATGATGCTGTTTATTTAGATATGCTCTCTAACAAACTCTGGGGCCTTCCAGAAACAGGTGTATTTAATCTGAGATCATGTGACACTTTAATTGCACACAGGTGGACTCCATTCAACTAATTATGTGACTTCTGAAGGCAATTGGTTGCACCAGAGCTTATTTAGGGGTGTGTGACGAAGTGCCCGCCCCTGTGTGTATTTTCTGTGTTATATGTTGTATGTTGGGTGTGTTAAATGTTGGTGTATAGTCATTGGTACACGGGATATAAACGGGTCTGTGTAACACGAGTGTTTAAAATGTATATTTGTATTTAGGCACGAGGATGGCACAGCACTTCACGTGCAAGTAAAATGTAATATGTGACGCGGAATTGCACTTTATTGATTCACGTGCAGTTGTACCGCGACTCCAATTGAATGATTGATTAGCAGTCGAGTCTCGGTACAACTGCATAAATAGATGCACGTTTCATTCAGTCGGGGTTGTGTGTTCGGTGAGTGGAGAACGGGATAGGAGACGGAGGTAATATTTGTAATCGTAATAGTAGTTAAATCTGCTCACCGTGTTTTGTCTGTGTAGTCCGTTTTGTTTGTCTGTTTATTTTGGCGCAAGTGCCGTGTCCTGTTTTGTGTTCAAACCTTTTATTTTCTGTGCTGTTTATTAAATGCTGAGCGAAACCATTCGCTCAGCTCCACCAAACCACACCTCTCTGTCTGTTTATTTCCTGCTTCTGGTCTGACGCCACCCACTCCGGCCGTCTTTGTGACAGGGTGTCACAGCAATGGGGGTGAATACTTATGCAATCAAGACTTTTCAGTTTTTTATTTGTAAATCATTTTGAAAAAGATGTAGATTTTTTTCCCCACTTCGACATTATGGACTATTTTGTGTAGATCAGTGACAAAAAATACTAATTAAATCCATTTTAATTCCAGGTTGTAACACTACAAAATGTGGAAAAGTCCAAGGGGAGTGAATACTTATGCAAGGCACTGTATATATACAGACGTGCTCAAATTTGTTGGTACCCCTCCACAAAAAACGAAGAATGCACAATTTTCTCTGAAATAACTTGAAACTGACAAAAGTAATTGGCATTCACCATTGTTTGTTCCATATTTAATAGAAATCAGACTTTGCTTTTGATTTTTTATTCAACATAATATTGTAAATAAGAAAACAAATGAAAATGGCATGGACAAAAATGATGGGACCCCTAACCTAATATTTTGTTGCACAACCTTTAGAGGCAATCACTGCAATCAAACGTTTTCTGTAGCTCTCAATGAGACTTCTGCACCTGTTAACAGGTAGTTTGGCCCACTCTTCCTGAGCAAACTGCTCCAGCTGTCTCAGGTTTGATGGGTGCCTTCTCCAGACTGCAAGTTTCAGCTCTTTCCATAGATGTTCGATAGGATTCAGATCAGGACTCATAGAAGGCCACTTCAGAATAGTCCAATGTTTTGTTCTTATCCATTCTTGGGTGCTTTTAGCTGTGTGTTTTGGGTCATTATCCTGTTGGAGGACCCATGACCTGCGACTGAGACAGAGCTTTCTGACACTGGGCAGTACGTTTCGCTCCAGAATGCCTTGATAGTCTTGAGATTTCATTGTGCCCTGCACAGATTCAAGGCACCCTGTGCCAGGCGCAGCAAAGCAGCCCCAAAACATAACCGAGCCTCCTCCATGTTTCACTGTAGGTATGGTGTTCTTTTCTTTGAAAGCATCATTTTTTCGTCTGTGAACATAGAGCTGATGTGACTTGCCAAAAGTTCCAGTTTTGACTCATCTGTCCAAAGGACATTCTCCCAGAAGGATTGTGGCTTGTCAATATGCATTTTAGCAAATTCCAGTCTGGCTTTTTATGTTTTTCTTTCAAAAGTGGAGTCCTCCTGGGTCTTCTTCCATGGAGCCCACTTTCGCTCAAAAAAAAGCGACGGATGGTGCGATCAGAAACTGACGTACCTTCACCTTGGAGTTCAGCTTGTATCTCTTTGGCAGTTATCCTTGGTTCTTTTTTCTACCATTCGCACTATCCTTCTGTTCAATCTGGGGTCGATTTTCCTCTTGCTGACGGCGTCCAGGGAGGTTGGCTACAGTTCCATGGACCTTAAACTTCTTAATAATATTTGCAACTGTTGTCACAGGAACATCAAGCTGCTTGGAGATGGTCTTGTAGCCTTTACCTTTACCATGCTTGTCTATTATTTTCTTTCTGATCTCCTCAGACAACTCTCTCCTTTGCTTTCTCTGGTCTATGTTCAGTGTGGTGCACACAATGATACCAAACAGCACAGTGACTACTTTTCTCCATTTAAATAGGCTGAATGACTGATTACAAGATTGGAGACATGTGTGATACTAATTAAATAAAATAATTAGTTTGAAATATCACTATAATCCAATTATTTATTATCTTTTCTAAGGGGTACCAACAAATGTGTCCAGGCCATTTTAGAATATCTTTCTAGAATAAGCAATAATTCATCTCTTTTCACAGCTTCTTTGCTTTATTCTATGACATACCAAAGGCATGCAAGTATACATGATAAAATAGCTTTTAATTTCATCACTTCTCAGGAGGAATGAAGCATTATTTCAATGAGCTGTAAGGGTACCAACAAATTTGAGCACGTCTGTATATATATATATATATATATATATATATATATATATATATATATATATATATAAGAGTACATGCAATTCTGACACCACCATATGAATTGTGGGGAGAATAGGATGATCAAGGGTAAATTTAGAGCTTTTTTGTAATTTCCACAATTTTTATGTTTTCCATGTGTAGTAATCTTGATCTGGAGAAAGTTAGCTTTGTAGCCGTGTGGCCAATGGGTCCATTAAATCACTTTAAAACGTACCCCATCTGCTCAGCTATCACCCACTGCAGATTAACATTCTGTAATACCATAGGAAAGCGCAAACAGGAACATTGCTGTTCTGCAATATACCCTCAAATAAATAGGACAAATAGGAAATAAGCACAAATTAACCTGTAAGGTAACTGCTTTATTAAATAAGGGGAAATGCTTTATTGTTACAAGGTTTTTAGAGTGTGAATACAAAATAAACACGGAATGAACAAGTCATGTAGTACACCAAAAAATTAAATAAAATAAAATAATATAAACAAAACAATAACATGAAATTTGTAATACACAGGGCACGACCCAAGGGTTAAGAGAAGAAACCTCTTTCACATCCTCTTAGAAATGAACACTACCAAGCCAATTCAGAAACAAAGGGGGCAGACCCAACCTTTCAGGGACTATGAGTAATCCCAGATCCCTGGAAATCTTTAACCCTTTGCAGTCTTATGTTGGACCAGGTCCGACATTACAATTTTACTCTTTCCGGTCCAATGTCGGACCCTGTCCAACATCATCAAAAAGACATAAAACACAGGTCTCGTTTTTTCTCTGGAAAAAGCCGAGAAAACCATTCAATGGCCGAGTGAGACCGATAGTGGCCGAGAGAGGCCGAATAAAAAAAAGGGGCGGATCTGAGCAATACACATAGCCCCGGCACCACAGAGATAACACGGCCATAAACAAACAAGATAGCTGCTTCTGCATCCAGCACTCAAATAATATCACAGACATTTGCAGAGCTTTTTGAGATGTTATAGTAATAAAATGACTTGGATCGCATTATTGAGGAGTTTGGTGATAAAACGAGTGATTAGGAGATGATTTATCGGTATGCACTACTATGAAGAGGTATGTGAAAAATACAGCGAACAAGGGGTGGTGCGGGGCTGGAGATGCAGTACTGAGTGTCCTGTTGATATGTAGTGCCTTTTAAACCTGTTTTACTGTGAAAAAATACTTTTAAACAGTGTGTCTAAAATAAACTGCGCGTGTGAAAATAAATTGGACTTCATGCGCCTGAGACGCGCTGAATAAATGGACCTCAAAGGGTTAGAAAAGCTAAGATATTGCACCCACCATGTTTACACAAACAAGCTCTGTGTCACATATCAACATTTTCATGAATATCACATTTTATTTTATTCTTAAAAACAGACTCTGAAAACACATTTTGTAAATAACTCAAAAGCTATAAAAATAAAATGAAAGCTTTGTGAATATAAGGTTAATTGTTTAATACATAGGCACATGTGTTGGATTTTCTTTATTAGTTCCAGAGCTTTATTGATCAGTAGTTAATCAAAATAAGTTCCAAACTAACCGCCTAAATAAATGAGTCCATGAGCCACACAAGATGTTGGTTATCATCTGGGGTGGCAACCCTTTAATGTTTTAATTTTGTTTAGTTACTCATAAGTAGTTGTGGCAGCTATCCCTATATATAGCGTTTAGGGCTTTTTGCCTGTTGCTGTTTGGAGGATATTAAACATAATGTTGATTTTACAAGGAAATGTGTGATATTTACTATACGTTAATACGTCATGCGAATGGGTGTCTCATTGTATAATAGATTGTGTAGTCTGAGTGTGAGGATCGTGAAGTGACGCTGTGCAAACTGCACAAAATGATATCTCTTCTGCAATAAGAGACACCCTGCACACGATGTATTAACTTAGTATAAATCACACAAATAAGCATTCTACACAAAAATAGCTTTTATCTGAAAATAACTTTTTGTAAATGTACTGTAACACACAACCCCTCTCTGACATCCTGAAATGGTTTGGTCCAGGATCGACCGTAGCACTGGCCTGTCAGTGCTGCATTTATAGGCTAGTGAGACATGGTGGGACTATTTGTTGAAAACCAAAAGGACAGCCTGTCTAGCTTCTCGTGTCTTATGTTGACGTAGTCAACATCCTGCTTGTTCTGCTGTGTAAATCAAGGGAAGGAGACTGGATGCTTTACCTTCCTTTTATCTGAGGTGTGATATCATGGTGCTTTTCCTATGATAGGCTCAATTATGCTCGCTACCTTCCAATCTATTTTGCCCAGATGACAAGTTTAGCAACTGACCATCTTGATGTCCATCTCCAATTTCTAAATGGTGGATTTTCAGTTCAGCTTGGATGCCAGAATCCCTTCGGAAAAATTCCAGTGGATCAAGCAGTAGACGAAACTGTAAACAGTCACTCAGACTCCAGCGGGTATAAAAGGATGTCATCTGAAACCAGGCACTGTAAGCAGACACTACCTGACAGCTGAATACAAAAGTATCTTCCTGAGGCTGATGAGAACAATGGTAGATTTCAGCCAACCCCAATTCTCATCTGCAGATCTGCAAAAACTGAGCATTCAGAAAGATGAACCTGATGTAAAAGCAGTTGTCTAACTGCTTAAAAAGTGGATGGATCGATCCAATCAGCTCTGGCCAGTGGGAACTGGTAAGTCTTTCTACTGGCTTCTTTACTCCACCAGATGCCTGCGGTGATCTCAAGGCACGAGATATTGGAGAACAAGCATACCAAGAGTTCAAAGCAAACTGTCTGGGGAGTGACAAGCCTACAGTAAAGATGTCAATGAAGTTGAAAACGTTTTCTGATGCTAATAAGATGAAAAATGTCTGTCAGATCAATAGAGAAGGAAGTCTTTGTAAAGGTAGAAAGGAAATTGTTTGCACGCATGGTCATTGTGGCCTAGAATAGAAAGCTTCAGATGAGCGGTGTTCTGAAACATCCTCTGGGTCCTCTTCCATGGGCACTTGCTGCAGGCGATGGTTCATCAAGAAAAACAACCAAAGCGAGCTAGAAAATTGGAGAAAAGTATTCCTTTGGCAGAGGTTTTTCCCAAACCATCAGCATGCAAAATTGATGGCATGAACTTGGTACAGAGAATGAACAGAAATGGCAAGATAGTGCTATCATTGGTGCTCAACGAAGGGAGTGATAGTCAGAGAATAAATGTCGTCTTCGATGTTTAAATCAGGACTTTTCAATCAAGAATGATGAAAGATTCAAAAGAGGCTTAAATACTGCTGTTCATTTCAAGAATTTAGCCCCAGGTCCCAATATCCAACAGTAGAGAAAGCTTTTGTGCAGCTCCATAAACAAGACAAGTCTTATCAAATTACCTTTGAGTGAGTGGAAAGAGCATAAGAATAAAGCAAACTAGGGACAAGATCCTGTTCATTACAAGTGGCGATATGTTATAGGATTAGTGGAGACCTGTGAGGAGAGGCTGACACATGCATGCTGCTCCATGCACACCATGTATATTGAAGGCTGGGTACAAGGCAGTCATCATAACAGCTGAGCACACAGACGTCTTAATTGTGTGCCTTATATTCTGTAAGGACATTTAATTCACAAACCCAAACATGATTTGTGGACATCCACAAACTTGCCACAGCTATTGGAAATGATGTTTGTCAATCCCTTATTGGCCTACATGCCTTTACTGGATGCAACATGGTAAGCGCATTTGCCAGAAAGAGAAAACTGAAACCCTTAAAACTCTTAAAGACCAATGAATTCTATCAAGTAGCATTTCGTAGGCTAGGAATGTCATGGAACGTCTAGTCTAATGTCAAAAAGAAGCTCCACATTCACTTGTCACATGTATTCTTCAACCACAAGTACATGGGAAGTCAATGAGTTTCATTACCAGGTGTTCTGTATCAAATAAGGCAAGGTTGATTCAGACTTTTTGACCATTTTAAGATTGCCTTGCAAAGCACATTCAATGGGCCAATTACCAAGCAGGAATTTGGAGTCAATCTCTTGAAAATTCTCTGCAGATTCCCTGTCCCACTGAACATGGCTGGAAGAACAG
The DNA here is from genome assembly GCA_036884735.1 of Huso huso. NCBI lineage: Eukaryota > Metazoa > Chordata > Actinopteri > Acipenseriformes > Acipenseridae > Huso > Huso huso. Next base: position 27,839,074 of record CM072669.1, read on the forward strand.
AGATGGCAACCTACTTAATGATGGAAGGTGCTTGTTCTTGCAAACTTCCAGATTGTGCATGACTTAACAATGCTCTCAAGTGTACCAAGATGTGCAAGCTGCAATCGAAACAATGAGGATGAAAACCTTTCCATAGAGCTGGAAGACTCCGGTGATGAGAACTGAATTGCGTTGATTGGCATGGCTTTCAGATATCTCTTTGACATAAATATCTTAGACAAACTTAAGGTGAAGTGATTATTTGCATTTTGAAGTCAACCATAGAACTGGGTGTTTAAATAATGTTTATTTTGAAATCAAATACAAAATTATCCACTATTGTTGACAGTGTTGTTAAATTTCTATTCCGAGATATAAAGGGGGTGCCCCCATAAAAGACCAGTAATCAGACATTGACCCCATATGGTACTGACAAGTGAAATTTCAGATCTGAGCTCATGGACCAATAGCCAATTACGTATTATAGTTAATTAAATAATTCTATAAATCTTAACTGTCATGTACTGTATATACTAAGTATGCAGTTTTGAAACAAACACGTTATAGCAAAAATGTTTAGATTTTTTTTCTTTTAAATATAACAATACTAGATTGAAGAAAGCTTTAATTTTACATTTGTAACATTCAGTTAGTATGTTGTACTTGTACTTAGGTGCAGTTCCCATCATTAACCAACCAGCTGCTTTGCCTAAGATTGACATGATTTGCAGCCAGTGACATGCTTTGACCCCAAAGACATTGCTAAGGTGAAATGTACTTGGTATTTTTTTTTTTTTATTAAAATACATGTTTGATACTGTGACGGGGCAGAAGCTTTGTATGTAAATATTTTTGTTTTTGTAAATAAAGATTAATTATTTTGAATTTAAGTTTGGAATGTGACTGGGTCTTGATCGACTGATTGATGGTCAATCAAGCCCCAGCCACATGGTATATAAAGGGAGCAAAATCATTTGTTTACGGGGAAGTAGTTGGATGGAGAGTTCAATGAAGGCTAATGCCCAGCCTGAACAAAGTGAGTAAACACACTATGATGCTGAAGCTTGGGTGCTTTGATTTGTAGTTTGTTTGGTAGCTTTGTTTAACCCTTTCAGGACCAAGTATTTCAGTGGGATGCTCCCCCAGGACCAGGCGTTTTTTGGCTGTAGTTGACTCTCTTTCTATAAAAATTCACTAAGAATCTATTTTTTACAGTAGCATCTTGGAAATGGTGTCATTTTTTTCAGAACACTATGTGGAACATTATAAAGTACTTCAGAAACCATACAATTATTATTATTATTATTATTATTATTATTATTATTATTATTATTATTTAAGTATTTTTTATTATGTATTCTGCTTAGAGGTACATGTATAAAAATGTGTTATTCTATGACCCGAGGGACCTTACAATACTTCCTGAAAGTCTTGTTGAAAAATATTGATGTTTGGGCAGATTACAAGACATTGTTTCACCTGAGTGAATGCAATGACATAATACACGTATATTCTCAAGGTCTTCATAAGCAGTAATGGACACTACTCTCGATTTATTTTCTCAAAATAAATATTTATAAATAAAATAATAGTTATTCATTCCATATGAGGCAGAATAAATGTTCTAATATAATTACTAGAGTTGCCAGCAACTATAAGGCTTCCAAGGTACTAGTGAAGCGTTAGAATATGTGTTCCATAGTAAACATGGCCCTTTCTGCACTATCTAATGAGTAACAAGCCATTTGACCATTAGGAAAGGTCAGAGGTCACAGGCTAACATTATTTTATAGAGCAAACATGGGTTGCTATAAGTGTTCCATAGTAACTATGGCCCTATGTGCACTCTATAAGGAGTTATAATCAAGTTTTGCATTTGAACTTTAGGAGAGGTCGGAGATCACTGGCATGGACATATTTTCATAGAGCATGTATGGTTTACTGTATGTTTTACATAGTAACCATGACCCTATCTGCACTCTCTACAGAGTAATAAGCAACATTGGTCCACGTTGGCCATCTTGGATTGACGAAAACTCACCATTTGAATAACTTTTGATGCTCTCATGTTTAATAAGATCCCTGAAAAATTTCAGCTCAGTCAGTCCAGTGGTTCTGGAGGAGTTGCATTTTAACCCTTTGCGGTCCTATGTCGGACCTGATCCAACATTGCAATTTTCCCTTTCCGGTCCAATGTCGGACCTTGTCCGACATCATCAAAAAGATAAAAAAAGGTCTCTAGTCGTTTTTTCTCCGGAAAAAGCAGAGAAAACCATTCAATGGCAGAGTCAGACCGATAGGAGCCGAGAGAAGCCAAAAAAAGGGGCATATCTCATGAATACAGATAGCCCCGGCACCACATAGATAACACGGACATAAACAAACAAGAAAGCTGCTTCTGCATGCAGCGCTCAAAGAATATCACGGACATTTGCAGAGCTTTTTTTATATGTTTAGATGTAATAAAATAACGACTTGGATCACATTATTGAGGGGTTTGGTGATAAAACGAGTGATCAGGAGATGATTTATCGGTATGCACTACTATTTAGAGGTATGTGAAAAATACAGCGAACAAGGGGTGGGGCGGGGCTGGAGATGCAGTACTGAGTGTCCTGTTGATATGCAGTGCCTTTTAAACCTGTTTTACTATGAAAAAATACTTTTAAACAGCACGTCTAAAATAAACTGCGTGTGTGAAAATAAATTGGATCTGACGCACCTGAGACGCGCTGAAAAAATGGACCGCCAAGGGTTAAAAATTGACCATTCATAAACATGTACAGCAAGTTTCAGAGCTCTAGCATAAGCGGTTTCAGAGGAGAAGAGTTTGAAAATGACCAAAATTTTGCAAAGAATCCAACATGGCTGCCAAACCATGTGACCTACATGCTCCATTTTGCTTCAGGGTTAACTTCCCATAGGTATCTACCAACGTTCCAAACAGCGAGTCTCTACATGCAACGGTTTTCATTTTATGGGCTGTTAAAGATTTACCATTGCGGCGGAAGGAAAGAAAATAATAATAATAATAATCTCTTGAAGAACAATAGGCTTCCAGCCATTCTGCTTGCAAGCCTAATTAGTCAAATACATCAGATTTACAGTGTTTCCCCTTTTTTATTCGCTCTAAACAAGTTCCTGTGATGTTTTGTTTCTGCTTTTGTCTCTGCTGGGCTGCTGTAAACTGTATCTACCCTTTAGACACTAAATGTCCCTCTCAGTGACATCACAAGAAAAAAAAGGAAGTGAACATTAATCCATCCCCTATCCATTGATATGTGTTTCAAGCCTGTACTGCAAAGTATGATGGCCCTGTAAGTCATCAAAACAAACTTCAGTATGATCGTGTTAACACAACCTTTATTGTGTTGCTGTGTTTTTGTTCCCGTTTTGCTTGTATTTTTAAATTTAAAAAGTGTATATCCACACTTTCAACGGCAGCTTCTTACCTCCAACTCTCCTTCCTGGAGGGAACCAGCCTTGTCCGCAACACTACCCTTTCACAGATACAATAAGTGGTTCTTCAAAGCTGCACATGTGGTACCTACATAGCGAATGGAGGTGCAAAATGGCTCATATTTATGGAAATATTTAATTATCTAAAACCTCTACACAAAACCAGCATAAACACAAAGTTTAATGAAAGAGATCTCCTACTCCCCCTTGCTAGGTCCTGGCTCATCCTCTTTCTTCCCCACTTTCTTCCCACTTTCTCCCTCCACTCTGTCCCCCTTTACCTCGCCCTCTCCATCATCCTCTCCATCCTTCTCACCCCGCTCCTCCTCATGCTCCACCTCTGGCAGTTCCCACTCACTGGTCTCATTCTCCAGTTGCTCAAGTCTGATCCTCAGTTTGTATGTGTTGGACTCTAGCTCAGCCAACAGGCGAGCCAGTTTGGTCTGCAGAGAGTCCAGCTTGCCCTCAATCTCGTTTAAACGGCTCACCGTCAGCTCCTTTTTTTCCTCAACACCCACCATGCTCTCATCCAGAATGCCCATCTTCATCAGGATTTGCCGCCCCTTCTCTTCCAGGATCCGCTTGGCATCTGGGAACTCTGTCAAGACCCCCTTCAGGTCCTCTTTGGAAAGGCAGAAAAGGTCTGAGTGTCCGATGCTCCTGATATTTGCTGTCCGTCTGTTTCCAGACTTGTTTCCTGGAGGTAGGAACAGTTACAGAGGAGTGGGGGGTTAGAAATACCAGATGTTTGTAAAATGATCTAGATATGCAAAAATACAGGTGGATGGATGGAAGGACAGAGACACCCCCATATATCCCCAGAATTCAGGATTATGCCAGCTCAGAACTGAGTTGCGCTCACAAAGCTGTGAGGGGAACATGTTATGTTGCCTGTTGGCACTGTGCTTAATCACACAGAAATTTTAAGAAACTGCTTACTCCAGTTCCGAAATCTAGGCTGAGCACTCAAGGGGATAGGGCTTTCAGTGTCTATGCTCCCAAACTTTGGAATTCCCTCCCAAATATTGTAAGAAATTCAGACACTTTAGTGATTTTTAAAACTCGTCTTAAGACGTACTTATTTGATTTGGCTTTTGTATAACTCTCTTTTTTTTCCTCTATGAAGTGCCCTGGGATACTTGTTATGAAGGGCGCTAATAAATGAAATGTTGTTGTTGTTGAAGATAGGTATGGAAATACTTATCACTCAAGGGACAAAACGGTTATTCTACATGGTCAAGATGCTGGTAGCCTTTGGAAGAAGGTACAACAAAATGAAAAGGCTCTCAGTTGAAATGCTATGTTTTTCCTCCAACTTGCACACATTTTTTTTTAACATACTGTTTATTGTTTACAAACCATGCACAAAAGTTCCCTCTCTGGTCACAACATCCCATTTAATTTTGAATTTATTGACTTTCCTTGATGAAAACTAGTTGATGTCTAGGAAGTTATTAGACGTCCTCTGCTTTTGACACCTGATTTTTAGTCGTGTGCGAATCATACTTAATAAATTAAATATGTTAATTTCTTTCTGAAACATTCTTTTGAAAGTCCTTATTTTGTCAGTAAGTGTCTTGATAGTTAAACATGTGATTTGAGCCCATTTCACTAGCTTTATATGCTTTTGACCATGCTTTTTAGGCCAAATCATGCAAAGCTAGTGAAATCACTCACTGTGCCACTATATTTATTATAAACCATACAATATAATGTTGCAGTTACTCATATGATGTTATTCAATCCTATAAAGGTGTGGCAAGTCCAAACATGGGGAACCTTTTTTTAAAAAATTTTTTTAGTAATATGGGCAGCAGTGTGGAGTAGTGGTTAGGGCTCTGGACTCTTGACCAGAGGGTCATGGGTTCAATCCCCGGTGGGGACACTGCTGCTGTACCCTTGAGCAAGGTACTTTACCTAGATTGCTCCAGTAAAAACCCAACTGTATAAATGGGTAATTGTATGTAAAAATAATGTGATATCTTGTAAGTCGCCCTGGATAAGGGCGTCTGCTAAGAAATAAATTATAATATGTTTGTGGACCTTCGTATATAAGGTTTCTTCTTTCTGAAGAAGAGGTTTGGAATATACTGAATGTAAAGTGTGGTGTTATTCTTTAGATACAGTGAATTGACTGTGTCTGCTAATTAGCCCTCAAAGCATAACATTGAATAATGAGAGTAAACTAATTCAATCAAAAGGTCAATAATATCAGTAACAATATTTTACCTTTGATGTTAAGAATGCTGATCTCTCCGAAGAAGTTTCCCTCCCCAAGCACCGCAAACTCAGTGACCCCATCATCTGCGACCACTGCCAGTTTTCCCTCCTTGATGATGTACATCTCATGGCCAATGTCCCCTTTCTTGCAGACATACTCCCTGGGGCTGTAAACTTGGGGCTTCAGCTTCAACACCAGCTCCTCCAGGAGGCTCATCTCGCAGTTCTGGAAGATAGTTACCTTGCTGAGTGTGCCCATGTGCACGCTGACTGCCACCTCTGCACGGAGCCTGTCTGGCAATAACTGAAGGATCTCATTCTCCCTGGTCATCTTCTTGTTGATGTGCAGGTGCTGGTACCAGCCATTCACTCGTGTCTGGAGATCCTTGTTCACCCGATGGGTCTTCATGTAACTCTTGACCAGTTCATGATTGGGGAAGAAGGCATTGTCTGCATTGTTAAGGTTGGTGATTACATTCCCCACATTCCCCACAATGGAGGCAAAGACCAGCACTGCAATTAGCAAGTCCGCTATCATGAAGAGATACTCCTCCTCTCTCTCAGGGACAGGTGTATCACCTACTGTAGTGAAGACTAGCGTGGAGATCCAGAAGCTGTAGATGTACTGGCGCAGTTCTGAAGCAAAATCGGGGTCTGTGATATTGGGGTACACCCATGGGTCTACCCCAAAACCAATGGTCCGGGACAGGGCAAAGTATCCACAGGAATTCCAGTGAATTAACACAAAGGTGTAGAGCATCAGCTTGCAGAGCCGAAAGGAGTTGGGGTAGGATGTACGGGTCTCCATGCGGTCAAAGGCCTCAAAGAGCCGGGGTATGCGTAGGAAGCGGTTGATTCGGACCATAGGGCAGTGGATCCCTAGCCACAGATACAGGAGGTCTGTGGGCAGGAGGGACAGTGCATCAAAGAAGAACTCTGAGGTGTGCAGATATCGCCTGTTCAGCCTGGAACGCTCCTGAACCATGATGCCATGTTCTAGGAATCCTGTAAGCACAGCCCAAACAAGCCCACATTTTAAATTAATTAATAAATGTATAAATACAGCAAAGGGGTAGCTGAGATAAGCGATTGTTCAGCATCCTTCACTGTGTAGATCGACTAGTTCTAAGAGCTTTATGATCTTGGAGTTGCTATTTCATTCTACATCAAAGGAGTGATTAACAAGGCTTTCTAAACCCATTTGCTTACCTCTTTTTACCATTATAAGTAATTATTAATTATTTGTACTAGTTCTTTCGAATACAACGCTATACGTGAAAATGTTACTGCTTTCTGGTACCTTCACTTCCTTGACTACTACCAGGAATCTGCAAATTGGCATTAAAGTAAAACAGACATGCTAAAAATGAAAGAGACTGCAGCTAACAAAATCATTCAAACATTTTCCATGCCAGGTACATCTCTTCACTAGAAAGGTCTCAAGTGTGTAGTTTTGAAAGAAATGTATGTTTTAGCATGCATGGTGTTTTAGCACGCATGTATTTTAAAACATGATGTCTGGTGCTACAGTAGGTCAAAGGATTCTTGGTTTGCAGGCCTTGCATTCAGATGGTTATTATCTCCAACCCTTCATTGCCATCTTTCCGGTCAGTAAGAAATCAATTGCTTCCCCTAATAACTGACATGCAAATTAGCTAGAAACATGCTTGATCCAAAAGACACTGCTGAGGTGAAATGACTTGTTTTAAAATGTAAATACGTATTTGCTATGAGATATGTTTCCTTCAAAACTATACATCTGAGACTTATATAGTCAATGGAACTGCATGCCAAATACAGTAATAAAAGTGATTTAATATTCATTAATTTAGTTCAGCAATATTTTATGAAGTGATTAAAACATGGTCATGGAATGGGGTTTGTTTTATTATTATTTATTTCTTAGCAGACACCCTTATCCAGGGTGACTTACAATGGTTACAAGATATCACATTATTTTTACATACAATTACTCATTTATAGAGTTGGGTTTTTACTGGAGCAATCTAGGTAAAGTACCTTGCTCAAGGGTACAGCAGCAGTGTCCCCCACCTGGGATTGAACCCACGAGCCTCCAGTCAAGAGTCCAGAGCACTAACCACTACTCCACACTACTGCCCTGTTTTAAACATGTTTGTGACTGGTTAACCCTCCTATGTTCAGAATTTAGCTATTTTATGTTTCGTGTCATTGAGGGTGCAATTTCAACCAAATCGAAACAGTCTTCAACTGCTACATTTTTTTTCTTTGCATAGCTTTTTATCTTATGTTAAATATTATAAATTAATGTAAACTCTCATTATAATAAACTCAACGAGTTTGGAGAAGGGAATGAATGAAGCTTGAGCATAGTGCAGAATGTCAAGTATGTAAAAAAATACCTTTTCATGAAGTACTAATTATAACTATGGTACATTCACGTTCAAAAACATTTCTTTATACATGTCCCAATAAATGTGGATATATACAAAAATAGGATATAGAGTGTTGTAGATATAGTACTATGATGTTTGCACAGATACTTTCTGCATGTTACACAGGTAATGTTTGTCTTATTGCCATTGCTAGAAGGGCAAAAGTTGCATCTTGCATGTTGTCTGCAAATGCCTGTTGTTTGCCAATTCCTGCAGGCGAGATGCATTGGTTATATCTGCCTGAACATTTTGGATAAGAGCAATTGCTGCACATGCTCTAAGCATTCTGAATCTTCTTTGAATGAGGGATGTGTGGCAAAGTAGTTTGCAGTACACAGGTGCAGAGGTGATGCAATGCTCAAGATAATGACAAACAACAAAGTACTGGTGAAATGGTGGTTTATTTATAATCCAAAGTCTGATGACAACAGTAAAGAAAAGGAGGGCTGGCAATACACAACGATGGGTATTGCACAGTTCTATAAACAACAGGTTGCAGTCCCAAAATAATAGACACAGTTATTAAACACACACAAGACACACACACAATCACAAGTCCACAGTGAGTGCTAATGTGTAATTGGTGAATATACAATTAATCCGTGAACAATGGTGCAGTGTTTTACGGGTTTGTGCTAGCCATAAGCGACAGCTGCGGATCGTGTTAGCTGTCTAATAAATAACAAACAGTACAATTAGACTCGACAAAACAAACAAACACTAAACACTCACAGTAATATTTTGCTCGTCCTTTAGCGTTCTCTTAACCATAAACAAAGGAACAGATCACCTAGCCACGACCCCTTCTTGTAACTTCAGTCAGACCCTCTTGGTTAGCGAGTGCAGCCGTTTCTCCTCCAATCCACGATTGCCACATCGTTTTCCCTCTAGGGCAATGACTTAATGTACTGTCGCTGTGCCCTCTTTCCACCTAACCCTGGGAATGAATTGTCAGGCCATCCAGTCCAGGACACTCTGTTCCCTTTATACAACACCCTCACAGGTCGGGAGAGAGATTTATCACAGGTGTCACTAGTACCTTGCCCAATATCTCCAAGAAAATTCTGTGTCAATACAGCTTGCCAGCGTTCCACATTGCATTGATATCAGTCCAAATGCAAAAGCATTGTATGCCAACACATCAACTATATTGTAGAAGATGACCAGTGGCCAGCAGGAAGTCATGCATTGACAGTAGCAGGTTGCTGTCAGTTTATCCAGGTTGTCAACTCCCCCTTGGGAGGGATGTCACCCGTGGTACACACTGTTGCATCCTGGTGCATCGTGCTCATCACAATAACATTCTTGCTTATTGTTTGGACAATATGAAACAATCGCTGTGCTTTCTGTAGAAGCAAATTTTGAAGTGTGCACAATTCGGTTCTGCATTTTAGTCTCATTTGGAAGCTCAGGTTTGCTTTTTCTCTCACTGTTACATGGTAAACTTTCTTTTGATAGCTCAACACCAAGTCTGTAGGATGTGAAGAAGTTGTCACATGTGACATTAAGACCTGGAGTCATTTGCAACACTACTCGCATCCCCCAGTTTCTTTCAGGTGCTTCTCCAGACAATTTACCTGTGTACACATGCATATTCCATGCATATCCTTGACTTAGGTATATTATAACAGCAAGAGAACATTCAAAGAGGAGGTTAAATGTCTAAGAGACACAAATGGCAAAATCATAGACGAAGAAATAAAAATAGCAAATATATTAAATGATTACTTTTCACAGGTTTTTACAAAGGAGGACACAGACAACATTCCCCCCATGTCGACCTGTCCCTATCCAGTTTTAAATAACTTTAGCATAACAGAGGCAGAAGTGTTAAAGGGACTAGGAGCTCTTAAAATAAACAAATCCCCTAGGCCGGATGAGATCCTCCCAATAGTACTCAAAGAAATGAAAGAAGTTATTTACAAACCGCTAACCAAGATCATGCAACAGTCTCTTGACACAGGGGTTGTACCGACAGACTGAAAAATTGCAAACGTAATACCGATCCACAAAAAGGGAGACAAAACTGAACCAGGTAACTACAGACCATAAGCCTGACTTCTATTATATGTAAATTTATGGAAACTATAATAAGATCCAAAATGAAAAATTACCTATATGGTAACAATATCCTGGGAGACAGTCAGCATGGTTTTAGGAAAGGAAGAATTATCCCGGGTTTAAAAGGCATGTCATATGCAGACAGGCTAAAAGAATTGAATCTATTCAGTCTTGAACAAAGAAGACTACGCGTTGATCTGATTCAAACATTCAAAATCCTAAAAGGTATAGACAATGTCGACCCAGGGGACTTTTTTGACCTGAAAAAAGAAACAAGCACCAGGGGTCACAAATGGAGATTAGACAAAGGGGCATTCAGAACAGAAAATAGGAGGCACTTTTTTACACAGAGAATTGTGAGGGTCTGGAACCAACTCCCCAGTAATGTTGTTGAAGCTGACACCCTGGGATCCTTCAAGAAGCTGCTTGATGAGATTCTGGGATCAATATGCTACTAACAAGCAACCGAGCAAGATGGGCTGAATGGCCTCCTCTCGTTTGTAAACTTTCTTATGTTCTTATGTTATGTATATACTGCCTAAAGGGACAGTGTCCTCTGAAGTGGACAAGACATTCATCCATGTAACATTTTGTCCTGGGTTGGATAGCAAAAGACAACATTTCTACCCATTCATCCCATTCAATCCACACTTCCTTGACAGCAGCCATTTGATGACATTGGAATTTGACAGCCCACCTTGATTCATATGTGGAGATGCAGCCCAAGCATTTTATTTTCTTCCTCCATACAAAGCTCCAGATAAACAGCTTGGGTCATATTGTCCTGAGGCGTTATGTTTGTATCATTTCTAACAAAAATAAGAAGTTTGTGACTCCAACGTAGAAAAAATCATAAAATATTATAGTAGGGCGAAACAAAGTTACATTTCAGGTCAATGGAAACCAGTGTCACGTGAAATAGACCCTAAACATAACAGGAGGGTTTAAGTGATCATTATGATGGTAGCACTAGTCATGAGTAGCAGGGTGATGATTCCCTGTACCAAGATAACCACTCCTCCCTGAGAAATAAAAAGCTGGTTTCCATTGTAAATAGTGTGTGTGTGCAATTGGAGAACATAATGGTATAATTAATGTGTAAAACATCAACGATTGAGCACTCTGGATAATTCTTTTTTTTTATTTTAATTCACATGGAGGAATGCGTGCATCTGATGGGGAACGAGTGTAATACAGCATTCAGTTGAATCCACTATAAATCAAGGGGGGGGGACTAGACAATTATGTCAAAACATAAAACATTTTATTTGCTGTATAATGCACATCACTTTTGAATTGACATTGTGCCAGAGGTACACGCATCTCCAAAAGCCACCAAAACGTACTTGCCCTTTTCTGGAAATGGCTATACAAATCGCTATTAACAAGATTTTCTATCTGCATTCTTGTCTTTTGAAACGGGTGTCAATAGCATTCTTGTCTATTCCCACATGGGTGTCTGTAGCATTTCTGCTTGCTGACACAACAGTGTCAATAGCCTCTTCAATAAAATCCGATCATCCAAAGCAAGTGTAAAACTACCTTGGGTAAAGTACCTTGCTCAAGGGTACAGCAGCAGTGTCCCCCACCTGGGATTGAACCCACGACCCTCCGGTCAAGAGTCCAGAGCCCTAACCACTACTCCTTTTTCGCAGAGCTAAGTTGTATCAAGTGGCATAAAAAACCTGACAGCTCTGTCTGACAATTCGGGGAGCTCGCCTTTGGACCCAAAACCGCTTTTGTTGGAACTCTATTTTGAGTCCGCCGTCAGCTGAGATGTCCAGGAGGTTCTCCTGTTGTTTCATTGACAGGTCTTGTGGCAAGGTGTGGCAAAGTGCCCACCCCTTTATATTTATTTATGTATGTATGTATTATTATTAGCTAAGGGAAAAACTTAATTGTTGCACAAAACATCTTAACCACTCTCCTTAGCTAAGGGAAAACAGTTAGTGTGCCTGGAATCTTTAAAGATTTCAACCAATAGGCAAGTAGCTTACTGTACTCAGTAAATCCTGTCTCCATGGCAACGTTTGGGCAGTTAAGTAAAACTACAGTATTGCTGATAAAAAAAAAAAAAAACTGGACAGAGGAAAAAATAATACTTATGGAGGAATATAATAAAAGAAAGCAAATAATATCAGGCAATTTGACAACTGCCATGAAGTAGATGAAATGGGCAGAAATAGCTTAATGTGTAAATGCAAGAAATTTAACGGTCAATCACAGCATTCACGAGATTAAAAAAAAAGAAAATATATTTTGTGTAGCTTTTTGTGTATGATACTGTGTCTCTCCTAAATATTCCAATGTGGTGCCTGTGTTTCTCCTAATAATCCAACACAGTGCCTGTGTTAAAATGAACACAAAATGTGTTGTCCTTAATCACACTCAGTAATGTGTAAAAAAAACAACACATTATGAGTTGTTTTTAACACATTTGAGTGCAGAAGGATTTTTAGGGACAGAGAAAATCATTTGGATATAATGGATGACAAGCAATTAATAATAATTAAAAATATATATTGAATTGACTAAAGGATTTACAACCACAAACAAGAATTCACTTCCGAATAAAAGAATAATGTTGTGGATTTCCAAAAAGTCGCTAGATTTCCCAGGATAGATTTGAATTAAGCTTTTAAAAAAAGAAAAAATTAAACTGAAAAAAATGAATTTACGATGGCATCTCTTATCGCGCATTGGAAACCTTGTGAACTATTCTGCTAACAGCAGATTTGTGTACAGTATATGGAATATATCTCCAACAACTGCTTGGAAGCTATCAGTTGCGAAAAAGTGCCACCAATATCTGCAGAACAGGGAGCAATGTGTGATTTCTTCTTGTTTGTGGTTGTAAATCTGCTTCCAGCATTGCAGACATTTGAAAGACAGAATTTTGGTCAAATCGATAGTTTTTTATTGCTCGTCATCCATTCTGTCTCTGAAAATCCTTCTTTGAAGTGTGGCTTCATTTTCAAAAAACGCTGCCATTACCGTTTTTTTTTCAGACATTTAATTATTTTCAATTAATTTTCCCCTTAAGCCGTTTTGTGCAACTGTTAATTAACTTAAGGGAAATATTTAAGTACAAATACTACTGAAGTAGAATTACTTAAGTTCCCACTAAGAGATTTCCCTTAAGTTGTTTTATGCAACACACTTAAACTTAGGGAATATTTAAGGGGAAAACTAAGGAGGAAATTTCACTTAAGGTGTTTTATTCAACTGGGCACTGGGCCTCAGAGTGAAGTTCAAATAAACATGCCAAGACTTTGCCCCGTGACATCCATCAAACCTCCGTGTGGCACAGTAGATGGATGTGCTTGCTTGCCATCTCATTACATAATTCAGAGAAGATTCTGGAATTCAAGGATCGAGGTTTTAGGAAGTTTACCATCTTCGCAGCATTGTCCAGCACCTCCAAGTTGGTAGGCATGCTTTTGGCAGCAAGTGGTTCCCTATGTATACTGCAATGCACCTATATCACATTGGGAGTGAGGGCTCTGATAAGCGTCACTACTTCCAGTAGCAGACTGCTCCAAAATGTCTTCCTGTATTGCACCTTGGTAAATGTATATATTAGATCATTATGACTGGCCATTCTAAAGTACGAGACCACAGCACATGTTTCATATATAATAGACTTATATCTCTTAGGAAAAATACTTAAACATTTGGGGCAATGTGATTTGCATACTTTTATTAACAATGGAAATTATGTCACCCACTGCTACATGATAATCCCCCCCCCATAGTGACAATTAACATCTATTAGAAAGAATAGTAAACGATTTGGGGCAATGTTATTTACACTTTTATTCATTATTTAAATGACTTCACCCAAGATGCTTTGCCCCCGCATAATGTCAATTGTATAACACAGTATGGACTAATATTTCTTAGAGTTTGGGGCAATGCGATTTACATACTTTTGAAATGCCGGCTCGTCACCCACAAATATATAGTGGTGTCCATATGAAGAACGCTTTGCCCCAGCACAATAGCAAAGGTAATCGATGTATAGTATGGACTTCTGTCTCTTAGGGAAAATAGTTAAAGGTTTGGGGCAATGCCATTTAGACACCTGTATCCAGTAATAAAATGACATTGAGAGTTTCACTTCTGGAGAGCTGGTTCCATCTGCAGTTATGAAAATCGGGTTAATTTGAGTAATATACCGATAAGCATGACGTCTTTGTCAAAGCTGATATAAATGTGTATAAGTGCACGACACGATATTTGTCCACATTTTATTAAAATGTAATAAATTCTTCATATAGAAATGTCTCCCTTAATGCACAATAGTATAGATGTTGGAAAACATGGAACAAGTATTGAATAGCGGTTTGCTCGCATCATTTAAAAAGTCCATTTAACATTGGATACCTTGAAAAACTGTTAAAAAAATGGAAGCACTTTTGTGATAGATGAAGGCGGGCTATATACTTGGGTAAAATACTTTAACTATTTTTCCGAGCAAGCAAGAAATAAAAAGCAGCTTCATTGAGCAATGGATGGTAGCAGAGAGCTGAGAAAACCAAGTTAAAGTATATTTAACTATACTTAAACAACTGCACATTAGAAGTAAATTGAAGGCAATATGGTAGAGAAGTTAAGATTCTTTTGTGTCAAAGCAAATGGCTGGCCATCCTTTGATCTCCAGCCCCTGACATGAAAGAAGCTTGCCCTTCGGGAGTCCACTGGGGTATAAAACTAGTTAAACAGGTTTTGCTTAGAAAATACAGCTGGTTTATGAGGGGTCATAAAGCTAGTTTCAAAGGGGACCAGAAGGAGCCAGGCTCTAAGACTTCAGAGAGATCCAAAGAGATAATGCACTGGGATCAAAGGGTCTCAGGCAAAAAACGAGATAGGAACAAGGATGACAAAAACCAGATGTATGGACCTTTCTGGCACCAGGGTCTGAAGAATGCACTGAGTTCAGAGGTCTTCACACTAGATCACACACACACACACACACACACACACACACACACACACACACACACACACACTAAATTAACAGGATAATGTGTTGTACCTTTTCTATTGGTTAAGTGTTAGAGAAAGAGGTGGACCATCTATACAGAAGGAATTATTTAATGTCATGCAACAATTGTAAGAACGAGTATTCTGTTTGTCCTGTACCTGGGACCAGACTCCCTGCATATATGTAATAAACTTAACACTGATTAAGAAATGGCGTCTGTGCAGTTTCTTAGAAACATCGATACTCACGTTTTAAGTTACATCAAGCCACCTCGGACTGTTTCCTGATACTTTTTTCAAAATACCGGGGGTTGATACCTGACTTTTGCCCAGCCTGAATCCCGTGTGCACAGGACCAGGACAAAGCGAATGGACAGAGACTGCTTCTAACTTCTAACCAGGCGGTGTGGAGAATCTTTGGATCAGGACTTCAGCTCAACATATAACCCACGCATATTGGTGAGTAGTTACTGGTTTATTGTTTTATATGCAGTGTTTATTTTTCTTCTTGATAATTCATGTACATTGAGGACACAATTAGTTAAGTCAAGAGATTGACCGCTGAACTAAAAGTGTAAAAAGTCTGGATTCCTAAAAAGTCGGAGAAATAGTAGAGTCTATTGGACTAGTTGGGGATTAGCTTCAGGCATACTCGGGATTTATGTTTTATGTTTGTTTTGATTTTGGTACACCTTTTTGTCTTTGTTTTTTACTGTTTGGTTTATAAGTCACGATAAGGGGCAATAGGATAAGCCTCTTATTTAACTGTCACATTAGGTGGTACAGATATTTCAGACAATAAGTTCAGTTAAGCCCAAATAGCACATACAAAAGTGTAAATTAAATGTGCAATAAACCAAAATAAAAGTTTATGCTTCGTTAAGCATAGCTTTAAACACGGAATATTGAAAACAAGACAAAACTAAAAAAGTGTTGTTTTTTGTTAGTTTGTGTTTTGTTGGGAAACTCCAAATATGTTAGAAGATAATAGTGACGGTCATCGAATGGATGACTGAGAATCTGGAGACTATGTTTTTAAACATGGCAAGGAGGGACCCTATACAAAAGACAGTAATAACAGTCAATACTATAGGGCAGGAATGTGTCCGAATGAAAAAGAAAGAATAAGAAAGTAAAGGCAAACTATTGAAGAATTGAAAACAAGATATTTTTAAAGGGAAAATTAAGAAATTATCTGTTAAGAATGAAGGTTTGCATGAGGAAATTAAGATAGAAAAAGTGCCAATTGGCTGCGCTGACAATTGGAGATGTAAGAAAACGCAACCCAAAAACAACAATTGATAGATTGTCACTAGTGGCATTGCATATCAGGAATTATGGAATGTGTCTGGAGAAAACAAAGACAGACACATTGTACAAGAGTTGAGGGAGGTAACGTAACAACGGAAGAATAATAAGGTTTTGCAGCAAGAATTGCAGCATTAGGATTGGTTGATAATGAGCAAGAAACAGATAGTGAGGAGAGGATGGTCCTGAGGACTGGGATCCTAAACAGGAGAGTGAAGAGGATGAAGAGGTGGAGGACGTAGGAGTCAGAAACAGTATCAAGAGGAAGATGCTATTTATTGCAAAAAAATCAAGGAGAATGCTGAAGAACAGAACCAAAAGGGAGAGTATATGTTGCAGGCAAATATGTCAAAAACAGCTCCTGTAATGACTATTAGATGCGCACAACTGGTACTAAGAACCAGTGAATACTTATTGTCTTGCCTCGATCAGAAGAGGTTTGATAAGAGAAAGACCCAGGTTAATTGATGAGTTATTTGTGTTGTGTTAGTGTTTGAATGCAAAGGAATGGCCAACCTTGAACTAAAACAATAACACAAATATACAAAAAACAATTAATAGTTTGTTCAGGATTATATTGGTAAACAAGGGAACATTTGTCTGTCTGATAGAGGTTTACTTGAAAAGAAAGTGGTATTGTTTTTGGTGGGGGTGTCTCCCTCTGGAGTTGACCATATTTGGGCAGAGAGAGAAAAAGACTTTGTAGAGAATGAGAATAGATCACTGTTAGACAGACTAAAAAATAAAAAAGACTTTTAGGAGAGAACAAATGTTTTGGAGATCAATAAATCTGAAACAAATTAAATTATCGACCTGGAAATATTTTATTAAAAATATTTTCATGAATGAATATTAAGTGTTTGTTTGAGAGTGAATTTTATGTTTAAGACACGGGTGAATTTTATGAATCACCTATGAATGCATATTTGAAACCAAGATCACACATGAGTGGTAGAGTTTGTATTAAGCTAAAAAAGTGTAGAGTTAAAACGATGTTTTATTTTTAAGGGTCTGTTTATTAATGATTGTTTAGTTCATGTTGAATTAAACAGGAGATTGCATTCTCTTTGAATGGAAAACACGGAGTTTAATAAAGCACTGATGTTATCAGTATTAACTGGGTTTATTCTGATGTTGCTAAAGCACACTACCATACAAAGAAGAAAGAAGAAAAAGTTGAATTGTTAGTGGGGAAAGAGGTCACAATCGATATCAGAGTGATCTACAGGGATTTCAACTTCTGCTAAGGCATCAGAATGCAGTGATGCAGGAGACAAAAGCAGTGTCAGTGATGTGAAATGGGATGTTTGCACATTTTTTCAATTAGTATTTCATGATAATTAGATTAATGTGATAACAAAACATGAATAAATCGTAGGTGACATGAGATTATTGATGGTGCAGTATAGGACTGCAGGCGTGATGGATTGTGATACTGGTATGATGGCAGTCTGTTGGTTAATGTTTGTGTGTTTGTCTGTGAATGTCTTTTTTCAGCACAGGACGCTGAGCTAATGGCAATGTTGACAAATTAAAATCAACTTCTCACTGTCTAATACAGAACAGACAGTCGCAGTAGCAAAAGTAATTATACTCACAGTAATACAAATGCATTGAGTACGATTGACCATGGGAAATGCCCAAATTAATCAAATAAAGAATATATTCCAAGCAACCTGCCCTGGTTGGCGGTACAGTGATTCCGTCCTCTTCCACCCAAAGAGCTCTGGGTTGGTAGAGCTTGTGGATCACATTCTAAAAAAGGAAGCATCATAAACAGGTGCTCATGAAGGTCAGGTTTATGTGCACACACATTTTCTTTTTCTCACTGGATTATTTTTATAATAGATCCTGATTTATTTTCATCTGCTAAAATGCATTTTATCCCAAAACATTAACGTTTGAATACATTTTCTTTGTAAACTTTCTTTTCAACTGTTATTGTGATGTGCTCTGGACGTCTTGCCAAGAAGGGAGAGATCAATGTATGACTAACATCTTACAGGACTGTTCTCAACCAGGTAATATCATACAGTATTTGGACGACATACTGTTGCAGTAATAAAACACTTGTTGCTGGAGGAAGTCTTGGATCTCATGGAGCACGCTGCTCAAATTAAATCTAAAGAAAGCTGCATTAATGAAGTAATCTGTTTGTTTCTTAGGAGTACAGGTGGAAGCTGGGAGGACACACCTGACCCAGGAAATAAAAGTTGATTAAAATCTGCCCCTTAGATCCTTTTGGGCATATTTGGATTCTGTCAGGACTTCATGGAAGGATACAGCGAACTTGAATGGTAACCCAGGCAAGCAAGACACTGCAATCCAGATTAAAGGTCACATGCCTTGTTTGAGGCATTAAAACAGGCACTGATTCCAACCCCACAATAGGGTCTCCATTCAAATTTAAAAATTAAAAAAAAAAAAAAAAAAGGGGGGTTAGAAGGCTGATTGGGAGGTCCATATGAGATAATGGACAAACTGGGAGAAACCAATTTGAAATTGGCAATACAAAAATGAGGGTGAAAACTGGTTTCACTGATAAGAAGCCTGCTGGAGAACGGAAATTCCCTAAGGGCACTGATGCAGTTAGTTTAGAGTAGTAATTGTGAGCAATGAAGTAGATAAGATTTGTAGTTACTTTCACACAGGTCTAAGGCTTTTTCTTCTTCTACAGGTTCATGCTGGAACTGATATTTTATATTATGTTCACAATATGGGGTGGACATAGGCTCAAGATAGAATTAACAGACATTGGCGATTCTTAGAATTGCAATAACATTATCAATGCAGATGAAAAAGAATATTCAAGAATTAACCCTTTTTGAAATTAAATCAGATATTAATCAAAGAATAAATACTGCACTTGTTCTCCACAGGTTCGAGATATTATTGATGGCGTTTATGTGGAATGGAAGTGCTGTTCATCGGAACTGAGAGGACCATTTCAGAAGAGTTTGTGCAGAAAGTTCCAGTACACTTGTGGGACAATTTGGATATCCAAACAGTAACTGTACATATTAACCTGCATAACTTTAATGCTTGTCCATGATATGTAGTAATTAAGCTCTACCATATATCTGGAACAAGAGTGTAAGTTGCTGAGAGGCAGTCATGAAAGTATCTGAAACCACAGAGACATTCTTAACATGGGGAACCATTCCGGTCTGCATATCAAAAGAAGAAATTTTATGATGACGTTAAAGTGACATTTTTGGGGATGTAATAGGGACTGTTAATTTCAGTTAACATACCTGATAATGAAACTACGTATTATAAACTTGGGGTATAGATGTATGATTGGTGAAAAGATTTGTCTTAGTTTAAAGATACTAAAGGTAATATGTCAGCGATCCTGGAGTGCAGAGATGGGAAGGTCTCATGTAATTTATTACTAATCACATTCAGTAAAATAACAAAACTGCAAAGGTTATACCATTTCCCTCTAGAGGCACTGGGAGTATGGAGTTTGTGTTGTTCATGACACTTAAGAGTGACATTGTTAAGACATTGTATCTGCCATCCATGTTAGGGAGGTAAAATGGTTGGTTAATGGATTATTTGGAGTGTTGTTAGGAACATAATATATGTACTTGTAAGGTAATGGGACATCCTATGTTGAATGGAAATACCAATTGAAAACAGCTGTTCTACTGAAAATATGGTTACCTATATTAGACATTAATTTTTGGAAATCATGTGAACTTTGAATGATATGCTGTAGTGTTGAATATGTCTAAAAAAAGGCACTATTTTAGTACTTGTTCAATGAAGTTATAGTTTTAGGTTTTAATCAGTCTTATGCATCATAAGATTGAGATGGTCTAGAATATTGGATTCTAGAAAGATGTAATTTTAATACAGGTTAAAAAATAATGATGCACCTAAATTTTAGAGCAACATGAATAATTGTTAATTATAAATTAACAACAAGCTATGAGCGTAATTAAAGCATTTTTAGGTAATAAAAATAGTGAGAAAGTGTGACCAACTGGCACAGACCATGATGGATGCACTGCAGAATATGTTCAGAGATGTATATAGGGGAAAGTAACCGATGTGATGACAGTAGAACTTTCGATAGAATCGGTGCACAGATTGTGAGAAACAGTTACCATGGTGGAAAGATGGCTTAGGCTGTCAGAGATGCAATGATTAAGTGGTGGTTCTGATCAAGAGGATGGGGATCCACAGCTGGAACATAGAGTTTATTCTGAGAGTACTGTAGTTTCGAATAGAAGATGTGATTATGCTTACAGAGTTAAACCAACACTGCACCCGTAGCTAAAGAGCAGGACAGGGTGAAATTGGGAGGCATAGATTGAAGGAATTGAGCGGCCTTTACACTTGTTCCATGCGGGTGATCCAATTTCTTGAAACAGGGCAGTAAAACGTGCATCGAGGTAAAATCACTACGGTAGCATGTCCCCTTTACACCCCCTCGGGAAGGTATCATTCTCGGACCAGAACGAAAACTGTTTTTGGATAATGTGAATATAGTATTATCGTATGTAATGTATAATTTCACAAATCTAACTGTTATGTTTGAACAGCATTGCAACAACACACCAATATCCAGAATTGGCTTCAAAGGGAATAAGTAGTACAATAAAAGATTACAAAGAGCTAATAGCCGAACGTGTATGAAGGTAATGAGAAACGTTTTTTGATGAAATAGCAGGCTGGTTTGGTGCAGGAAATTCTGTTGCAAACAGCTGGGATATTATCAAATGTCAAAAGGGCAAACTTGGATAGCAAGTACTGTGGGAGAAGAATAGAAAAGATTGGGGAATGGACAGATGTATGTAAATCAAAGGATTAGACTCCAGGATACAGCTATATATGAGCTAATGGATGAACAGAGGGAGCCCTCGCAATTTGACCAAAGCAATAGATTGTAGAATATTTTTTTAAAAACAATGAAGGAAGAAATAATGGACATTAGGCTTGGTACAGACATGCACAGGAGGAACTCAGGTTGAGGTTGGCAATGATTTAGACTGACCTCCTGGGAGCTAGTTTAGTGGCCAAAGGAGAATGGCAAACCACCTGGTCACATAGGGTTCTATCTCTCGATACCATACCTGGATCCTAATAACCAGTATAAAAGACAGTTTGAAGATTAGACCTACACAATGAGACAGTGATAGTTTGGGGAAAAGGCTAAAAAGTTCAACGAGGCAACTGGAGTGGTGGTGCATGAAGCATGCTGTTATGAAACAAATAGTCATAGTTTGCCGGTGTCCTGCAATCACCGGAATTAATAGAAATATAAGCACTGAATTAGAGGTACATCCACTAGAGAGGTGGAAAAAGCGGTGCAGGTTGGGGAAATATCAATGGTGTTTGAGTAAACATACCAATTTTTTCATTCTCCAGGATTTTGTTTTGCTCAACACATGCAGTTCAGATTGGATATATATATAAACCTGAAGCAGAGGAGTTCCAAATTACTTGCAGGGATGACATATTCATATTCAGTCATTTTTCTCAAGTGCAAAATTGGTTAAAATAGCCCTACAAAGAGCGGAACAGAAGCTGCTCAAAGCTAAGGTCAAGTTGATTTGGCACAATTAAAAGCCACCGTATTGAAACGATTGGTCAAACAGGCCTTAGGGCACACTTTTGGGGATTATATTATTTTAATAATACTGTTAATAGTAATAGTATTGATTTTGTGGAATAGCATTCAGTGTTTTTGGTGGAAAAAAACACCGATAAACTTACTGGGGAGCCACCATGAATAAGAAAATAACCTCTGTATTTACTGTATTTTTCTATGTTTATTTTTCATTTTTTGTATTATTTTTTACGTCATGACATACTTACATGGAGAAACAAAAAGGCAAGGTAGATACCACACATAATGGAGAGACTTAGAATGAGAGGAACATATACTATAATATATTATACAAACACGGTACTTGATGTGACTACTCAGAACCAGCGAAGAGGGACATCTGAGGGCTTCACGTCAGCAACTTGGTTGTAGCGGGTCACCCCCTCCATCTTATATTTTAAAAGTGGGTATGTTGGAAAACATGGAACAAGTATTGAATAGCGGTTTACTCGATGAGGAATGACGGCTGTATTCATGTTATTTTTCTGAAAAAGTGATTTAACATTGAAGAAAAAAGTTTATTTCAAAATGCAAGCACTGCTGTGATAGATGAAGGCGGCTATATACTCTGGGTATATAGATACTTGCACTGCATTGACTCCAAGAAATAAAAGCAGCTTCATTGAGCAATGGATGGTAGCAGAGAGCTGAGAAAAAACACCAAGTTAAGATATTTAACTATACTTAAACAACTGCACATTAGAAGTAAATTGAAGGCAATATGGTAGAGAAGTTAAGATTCGTTTGGCTGGCCAGCAGCACACGGCTGTACAAACAAGTCCTTTGATCTCCAGCCCTGACATGAAAGAAGCTTGCCTTCGGGGAGTCCACTGGGGTATAAAACTAGTTAAACAGGTTTTTGCTTAGAAAATACAGCTGGTTTATGAGGGGCAAAGCTTTTTCAAGGGACCAGAAGGAGCCAGGCTCTAAGACTTCAGAGATCCAAAGAGATAATGCCACTGGGATCAAAGGGTTCAGGCAAAACGGAGAGATAGGAACAAGGAAGATGACAAAAACCAGATGTATGGACCTTTCTGGCACCAGGGGTCTGAAGAATGCACACACACACACACACACACACACACACACACACACACTCACACTAAATTAACAGGATAATGTGTTGTACCTTTTCTATTGGTTAAGTGTTAGAGAAAGAGGAGGACCATCTATACAGAAGGGTATTTAATGTCATGCAACAATTGTAAGAACGAGTATTCTGTTTGTCCTGTACCTGGGACCAGAACCCTGCATATATGTAATTACCGATTAAGAAAATGGAGTTTCTTATTAAACATCGATACCACGCTTTTGTTACATCAATAGACATGTGGGTGACATCATTTAAATAGCTTCTAGGAGTGTATAAATCGCATTGACCTAAAGCTTTAACTATTTTTCCTAAGAGATAAAAGTCCATACAATATGATACACTTGGCATTATCCCGGGGTAGCCTTAATGGAGTACTTTTTATTATTGGATACAGTTGTGTAAAAACTTTAACTATTTTTCTTAAGAGATATAAGCAGTGCTTAATTTGTAAATCGGGAGGTCCCGGAACACATAGTGAGCGCGAGAGGGGGGGTGTTCCGGGGGCTCTGAGGTACCGGAACGCATGAGAAAAAACACAATGACAAACACAATGTAGCCAGACAATGTAAATATAACCTGTGTTAAGGTGTCATCTTTAGCCTTGGCTACAATGTTTGCTGCTGCTAAATGGGCCTTGGTTCGGCATGTTCAAAACCTTTTTTCTGAGGGCTCTTTGTTGTTTTTTTTTTACGTCGGAGGCAGAGGACGTTACTGTACATTCCACCCACTCTTTTGCTAGTTTCATCCCACCAGTCTTTTTCCCGGACCCAAGCTCCCTACCTTTTTGCATGTTGTACAGCCCAGCTTTTGAATTTTGCATGACAAGCCAGGGGTTATACGTTTGCTTTTTCTTGAACTGAGCCTCCGTCCAAACTGCACCTGCTCCGGCACTTCGTCGGTGGATGCACTGTCCTCCCTAGTGATGTGCAGTTCGCGAATCTAATCGTTCTTTTGAACGACTCACTAAGAACGATGGGAATCGATCAGAGTCCCCCATTGAATCTCTTTGATTCATCCTATGAACAAGCTGTGGCTTGGGAGTCGAGTTACCAGCCTATCAAAAGTCATGAAATTATTCTTCTCGAGTCTGGCTGATTAGTTCGTTGTTACAATGAAACCGGATTGTCTCTCAACTCATTGAGTGTTATGAAACTGAAGACCGTATGTGCCATGTTGGATCCATATTCCCACTTACTTAGTGCATGATAAGAACTCTGTGTGAGCCAAAATGGCGTCAGTTACATCCTCCAGACCATAGCTATATATCTCTGATCCAGACGGTGTGTACTTTCTAGTGCTGCTTCACGCTGTCAGAAACTCAGATTACAGGTTTGTGCACCGTAATTTTATTTTTTTATTTTTCTTACAGTTCTTCTTAGTTTACTATGTCACGAACCTTGTGTAAGTCTGCCAAACAAATAAATAATAAAATGAATCACTACTAGTTGTAGCCTATGTGTGTTTGTTATTTTTATACACATACAAAATTAATCATATCTATAGTTAACTATTTTAAACAAATTATGATTAATACTTCTAAGTCATCTTGAGTAAAGTCATTAAATTAGAATAATATTATTATTATTAATAATAATAATAATAATAATAATAATAATAATTGAGATATACACCTCATTTCCAAAATAAATAAATACAAGCATCTACTGGTATTGTAACGTTATTGTACCCAAGGCTTAATTAAGAACATAAGAAAGTTTACAAACGAGAGGAGGCCATTCAGCCCATCTTGCTCGTTTGGTTGTTAATATTATTGATCCCAGAATCTCATCAAGCAGCTTGAAGGATCCCAGGTGTCAGCTTCAACAACATTACTGGGGAGTTGGTTCCAGACCCTTTCTCTCTGTGTAAAAGTGCCTCCTATTTTCTGTTCTGAATGCCCCTTTATCTAATCTCCATTTATGACCCCTGGTCCTTTTTCTTTTTCAAGTCAAAGAAGTCCCCCAGGTTGACATTGTCTATACCTTTTAGGATTTTGAATGTTTGAATCAGATCAAAGTCTTCTTTTGTTCAAGACTGAATAGATTCAATTATTTTAGCCTGTCTGCATACGACATGCCTTTTAAACCCGGGATAATTCTGGTTGCTCTTCTTTCCACTCTTTCTAGGCAGCAATATCCTTTTGTAACGAGGTGACCAGAACTGAACACAATATTCTAGGTGAGGTCTTACTAATGCATTGTAGAGTTTTAACATTACTTCCCTTGATTTAAATTCAACACTTCTCACAATATATCCAAGCATCTTGTTAGCCTTTTTTATAGCTTCCCCACATTGTCTAGATGAAGACATTTCTGAGTCAACATAAACTCCTAGGTCTTTTTCATAGTTCCTTCTTCAATTTCACTATCTCCCATATGATATTTATAATGCACATTTTTATTGCCCGCATGCAATACTTTACACTTTTCTCTATTAAATTTCATTTGCCATGTGTCTGCCCAATTTTGAATGCTGTCTAGATCATTTTGAATGACCTTTGCTGCTTCAACAGTGTCTGCCACTCCTACTATTTTTGTGTCGTCTGCAAATTTAACGAGTTTGCTTACTATATCAGAGTCTAAATCATTAATGTAGATTAGGAATAGCAGAGGACCTAATACCCTGTACACCACTGGTTACCTCACTCCATTTCGAGGTTTCTCCTCTAATCAGTACTTTCTGTTTTCTACCTGTTAACCACTCCCTAATCCATGTGCATGCATTTCCTTGAATCCCTAATGCGTTCAGTTTGAGAATTAATCTTTTATGCGGGACTTTGTCAAAAGCTTTCTGGAAATCTAAATAAACCATGTCGTATGCTTTGCAGTTATCCATTTTCAATGTTGCATCCTCAAAAAAAGTCAAGTAGATTAGTTAGACATGATCTCCTTTCCTAAAACCATGCTGGCTGTCTCCCAGGATATTGTTACCATATAGGTAATTTTCCATTTTGATCTTATTATAGTTTCCATAAGTTTACATATAATAGAAGTCAGGCTTATTGGTCTGTAGTTACCTGGTTCGGTTTTGTCTCCTTTTTGGATCGGTATTACGCTTGCTATTTTCCAGTCTGTTGGTACAACCCCTGTGTCAAGAGACTGTTGCATGATCTTGGTTAGCGGTTTGTAAATAACTTTTTCATTTCTTTGAGTACTATTGGGAGGATCTCATCTGGCCCATGGGATTTGTTTATTTTAAGAGCTCCTAGTCCCTTTAACACTTCTGCCTCTGTTATGCTAAAGTTATTTAAAATTGGATAGGAACAGGTCGACATGTGGGGCATGTTGTCCGTGTCCTCCTTTAAAACCTGTGAAAAGTAATCATTTAATATATTTGCTATTTTTTTTCTTCATCTATGATTTTGCCATTTGTGTCTCTTAGACATTTAACCTCCTCTTTGAATGTTCTCTTGCTGTTATAATATTGGAAAACATTTTGGAATTGGTTTTAGCCCCCTTAGCAATATTGATTTTGATCTCTCTTGGCCCTTTCTAACTTCCTTTTGACTTGTGTTTGCAGTTCCAAGTACTCTTTCTGTGTGCTTTGTTTTTGGTCCCTTTTAAACGCTCTGTAAAGTGCCTTTTTTTCGCTGAATATTTTTTTTTTTTAATTGATCTATTAAACCATTTTGGCCATTTTGTTTTAGATTTAGATTTGTCTACTTTTGGGATGTAATTGTTTTGTGCCTCTAGTACTACATTTTTAAAAACAGCCACCCTTTTTCTGTGGATGTTTTCTCTATTTTACTCAATCTACTTCTATTAGTCTCTGTTTCATACCTTCGTAGTTTGCTTTTCTAAAATTGTAAACCTTAGCTTTAGTCATTACTTTTGGGGTTTTAAAAAATATTTCAAATGAGACCATGTTGTGGTCTGAGTTTGCCAATGGCTCTCTGACCTCTGTTTTAGTTATTCTGTCTTCATTATTTGAAAAGACTAAATCAAGGCATGCCTCCCCTCTAGTCGGTGCCTTGACAAATTGCGTTAGGAAGCAGTCATTTGTCATTTCCACAAATGACAAATGACTGCTTTTGTCATTATATAACTTGTGATTAAATATTTGACCTTGAGGAATGAATGTATTTTATACATGACAATTTACAACTACGGTTAAATATTTTATAATTTAATAATGACGGCGATTCCCCTTAATCCACAAGGTAACATGTAGTATCAGCTACGATACAACAACCTTTTAGGAGGATATTGCACATTCTAATGGATGACGTTCTTAAACGTCTATTATATTTTACACGCACATTAAATATACATTTTCTAAATGTTATCTTACTGTGTTAAACACTAAAAAATACTAATACACGTTTAAACTTTGTTTATATAAAATGTACATGTTGCGGTTATGGGTGTGCTTCAACGTGTGATTGATCACATGACTAATCCCAAAGGTTTACTGGATAGAAGAGGAATTGGGCAAACAGCGTTTTGCTATGTGCTGAATAAATACCACGGATTAGTTCCACAAATACCACTCTTTAGAGCCTCTCTTTTTGATTGTTGTAAAAAACAATGGGTGGCTCCAAATGTATAGAGAAAAAAAAACACGTAAGAAATGCAATTGACTATTTTTATTGTTTTAAAGATTAAATTAAATTAGATTGATACTGATGGCTAAACAATGCTAGTGGTTCAAACTGTTATGTTATCTCCAGTATTCTAAATATATATTATTATTATTTTTGTCAAACTATATTTAATTTAATGTTTATAAACCCAGTCAACCAAATATAGATTCTCCCTAGCTTTTGTGATGTGCAGTTCGTGAACGACTCGTTCTTTCCGGTTCAAATAAACCTACGTAAACAATCTTAATGCGGTCTACATTGATTGGTTTTGTGTCACTGAATCAGTGAATCAAATGAACGAAATGAATCGATTCACCAAACTGAACTGAATCAAATGAATCGAGTCACTAAAAAGAATCGAACTGCCCATCACTAGTCCTCCCCGACCCCGTCCCCCTCTCCCGCCAAGTCTGACTCACTAGTGGCCTTCTAGCTAGTGAAGGACGTGCCGGTGGTGATGCTGAACTGGCGGGATTAGCAGCGCAGACAGCGCTGCTAACTAAGGCATCGCCATCAGGAGCAGTTTCCCCCTCATTTTTGATTTGGCTTTCCTTTCCCACGACACGTTTCAAATTCAGTAGCGACGACTAAGCTAAGTGACGTGATTACGTAGGGACCTCTCAATAGCTGACCACCACTGTTTCAAGATCAGTTACTTACCTCGCCGGCCCGCCCCATAACCTCTATGTACAAATAAGAGAGCAGGTCTGGAATCGGTGTGGCAGGATAGGATGCGCTTTTACGGGGGGGCGGGAGAAATAACGAGGAGGCAGAGGCAACGTTAACTCGGATCGCTTTTATTAGAATGTTTACAGTGCAAACAGTGGAAAAAAATAATAAGTCATGCCGCGAGAGGTACCGGATCCGAGCAAATTAGGTGCCGGAACGAAAAAAGTCAAATCTGAGAGGTGCCGGATCCTGTTCCGGCAGGATCCGGCTCAAATTAAGCACTGGATATAAGACTATTATATACGAAACATGTGGCATTGTCTTGGGGCAAGGAGTTCTTTACATGGAAAAGCCAGCCATAATGAACTAATATATACAGGTGCAGGTGAGGGCATTTTCATGTTGGATGCAGGTGTGTAAAACGCATGTGCCCACACTATATAAAAAATGGGAAATGACCTTGGGGCACACACTAGACACATTTGGTGACATCATTATAGAAATGTAATTTGCATTGCTCCAAATGTATGTATTTTTTCGAATAGACATTTGTCTATGCAGTATAAAAATTATTACTTGTGGTGGGGCAAGCAGAGGCGGGTTTGTCAATTTTGTGGCCCCAATCAAAGCTCAGTTTAGGGGCCCCTCCTTCTCTACCTGTCATGACCATTTTAGCGTTACCACACACATCAGTGTCTGCCACAGTCCTATGTCATTATAAGGGTGGGCTACAGAACCGACATTGCACTTGAACTAAGGTGTTCTCATGTAAGTTAAATAGGAGAGTGAAAGACATTTTCTTACCTTCTAGTAGCTCTTGCTGCAATCAGAATCTAACCATCCTGGCTTTGACTTCAGCAAAAGCTTTGATTATGTCCTCCATATTCAATGATCTCCGGACTCTCTGCTCAATAGAGATCATTGCTAAACCATTCAGTCTTTCCTGGGACATGGTTGACCGCAAGTACATTTTAATCAGCTTCAAGGAGGAGAAACCCCTCTCACCTGAGACGACAGTGACGGGCAAAGTCAAGAGTAAACGCAGGGCAATGCTCAAATTGCCATACAGTTCCAACAGATTCTCCTTGTAGATGTAATCCAGCATTTCTGCTGGAGAAGAAATGTGACCTGGAAAAGCAATGACAGCTGCCCTCACTTCAAGGACCAAGTCCTGGCTGTCAATATCCCCTAGTGTCTGCTCCAGGTTCCTGCATGACTCCTCCAGTGTGTCTTCTTGAACGGCTTTCTTCATGTTATCTGCTGAATATAAAAATCCAAACAAAGAAAAAAATTGGTCCACCTGTGTGAACCTCTCACTGACACTATTCAGTGCCATATCAACCAGGGGAAGGAAAAAATCTTGCTTAAAGCGCTGTTCTGGTGTGAATTGAGTTTCCTCTGTGCCCTCATAGAGGAATTGGCGAGTTGTTCTTCTCTGTCTCTCCACTGGGAATGTCATGTCTATCTGCATTTTCTCAGCTATTTCTCTTGCATCTATCTGGGTTGAGGCAAGTCCACCATCCCTGTATTCCTGGAGAAACTGTTTAACACCATCAGTCTCCTCTTCACTGTCTGAATTGACACACTGGGGCTTTGCAGGAGTTTGCTGGCCGCGTTTACCTGATACAACACATTGTACCAGATCACAACACAGAGAATGAAGCGCCATGTTGTCAGCTCCTTACACAGGCTCTGTGATGAAGACAATGTCTCCCCATCCTTCTTCTCTGTTGCTTGTTCACTGAGTGCAGTTAAAGCCTCCACCACTTCAGGCATTTGGTAGCGAAGTGCTTTCACACTGTCAATACGACACTCCCATCTTGTTGTTGACAGACTTTTCACTATGAGCTTCACATGATTTTGTAGTATTGACCAGCACTGTACTGAGGAGCTGAAGAGGTTGTAAAGGCGCTGAAGATTGCCGAAAAAATTCACAGAGAGTACAGATGACTTGGCTGCATCAGCCACAACAAGGTTTAGTGTGTGACTGCTGCATGGAACACACATTGCCTTATTGTTCAGTTCCAGCACTCTTTTCTGGACCCCCTGCTTGTGTCCCAACATATTACTTCCATTATCATAGGATTGCCCACGACAGTCTGCAATGTTCAATTTCAAGTGGTTCAGCTGCTCAAGGAGGGTATTGCACAAGCCTTTTCCTGTGGTGTCATCAACACTGATAAACCCAACAAAGTGCTCTGAGATGAAGGCCCCCACAGCTGACTCACAGTTCACAATGCGTAGCACCAGGGACAACTGTTCTGTGTGGCTGATGTCTGGGGTGCAGTCCATTATGACTGAAAAGTATTTGGCCTCTTTCACTTTCTGCACAATTGCATCACGTTTTCTGTCCAACTAATGCAATTAACTCATTTTGGATGGTGTTACTCAAGTAATGATCCTTGATTTCCTTTTTGTCAATCCTGTTGACAAAAGATGTTCGCTCATTATGGGATCAAACTGTGCCATCAGCTCTATCTGTCCAAGGAAGTTGCCATTATGGGGTTCAAAAAGTTTCTCTGAGTGTCCTCTTAATGCCTGGTTGCGTTCTGCTAAATGGCAAACAATGGCAATTATTCTGCTTAACACAGCCCTCCAGTGCTGTACTTCCAGAGCCTGTAATTCCTGACTGGCACTATCAGTGGTTTTGCCAGATTTCAGCCGTTCATCTAATTCCCGCCAGCTCTGCAAATTGGCACGGTGCGATTTGCCCTTTTCATGCTCTTTCAAGTGGCTATGAAGATTTATCCACGATCGAAATCTACTGCTGCTAAGAGCATATCTGGTCCCTCTTTCAAACAGCTTGCAGCAGAAACAAAATACAGAATCACTGCTCACTGAGTAAACTAACCACTTACGATGTATTTTCTCTCCGTTTTCATTTTCTTTTGGTAATTCTCTTCAGTAAAACGACGGACGTTGTCATCGTTTTGTGGGAAGTCAAAATCCTTAATTTGAACTGGCCCCTTATGATCAACTGACATTTATTTTGGTCGGTAAGCTTGTCTGGCCAAAGCGCTGGGTCGTCCGAGAGAATGACAGTTTCACTCACCACCGGGTCATGTTGTTGCGAGGATTCAGGCGAGGCCTCGGCAAGTTCTGTGGCAGATGGAACTGCTTCCTCTGAGCTAGTCGCTGTAACGTTATCCGGTAGGTCTGTGCTAACGGTGCTGCTGCAACAAGCTGAGGTGGTGGCATCACGAGGAGGACAAACATTTCCCACCTCCTCCTCGTCGGATGATTCCTTTGCAGTGTTACTCTTAAAGAAACTAGTGAGCTTCTGCAAACTTTCCTATTGAGTTTTTGATTCTTTTATCTTTTTTCGTTTTTGAGCTCCGCTAGGATACGTGCGCTTCATTTTGCTTGATTTCACTGACTGAAGCTGGCCTAGTTACGGTAGCTCAAATGTGTCATGACGTGCGCTGAATGAAATTACCTTTTGTAAATATATAGAAGTGCAGACAGGGTGTGTGTGGTCTATGAAATCAAATGTGTATATTATTTTACTTCATCTGAGAAAATAAGGATTTTGTTGCAATTCAGGCAGTAATGTAACACTGCTACTAGGCAGCAGGGGGCCCCCTAGCCCCGCGGGGCCCCACGCAATTGCGTGGTTTGAAGGTTGGGAAACCACGCCCCTGGGGGTAAGACATGCTTAATTGATAAAAACAGCCTTAATTAAAAACGGTATATTCCCTAAAGGGAAATGTAGATTCATTATTGAGCAACCCCATGTAAAACATGCTTCCTCCAAACTTTAGCTCCTTTTTCAAACAGATATATGTGAGAAAATTATTATACAGCAGGTGCGTGGCTAAGTATGTGAACTTGCCTCGCACACTGAATGCATGCCTGCCACAGGGCTCCCCTGGGTCCTAAACCCTGCTAGGTACAAACGGGGATTGCAGTAACCATATACCGATATAAGGGGGTTTAACAGTAGAGTTTTGAGCAAAATACGGGAGAAAAACTGTGATGTCCGGGAGAAGGGTCTAAAAGGTTCTAAAATACGGGAGACTCCCGGTGAATACGGGAGAGTTGACAGGTCTGTGTTTATATGCAGTCTTTTAATCATGTTCTTAATTTTAGCGATTTAGTAGGCTACTTGTATCTGCTCTTCAGTTTATTTTTCATCCTGTCTGGCATCAGTATAACAGATGCTTTTTTTTTTTTTTTATTACATTAGACTACTGCAATTTCCAGGAAAAGTAATTTCTTATATATTCTGTGCAATGTGAACGGTACAGTGTCAAGAAATGATTATCATTGTCTCCTTCCTGCTCCTGCTCCTGCTCCTGCTCTACTCTTTATCAATGCACGTTGAAGCTTAGTCTGCGACTGGATGTTTGGGCTTCACAAAAACATTGCAATTTTGGTTGCTCTTTCCATGTTTAGCCTACGTGTCTTCTCCTGTGCCAGTCAGCTGGTGTTAAACCACCAAAAAATATACTGAAGCTGGTAGAAGCACGTGGTACACACAAGGCAGTCCAGAGCAGAGAAAACAATATTCCTCTGCAGGGAAAATAGTTCCATCAGCCCAGCCAGCACCCAGCGAATGCATCGGGACACCAGGACAGCCTTTCTGAAACTGGGACTGTCCCAGCCAAACTGGGACATGTAATAGATTTACATATTGTTTGCATTTGTGATATAGGAAATTGTAAGATGCACAAAATGATGGCAATATATGTTGGGTCAAATTTCCTGGAATTATTTTCTTAGCACCATGTAATACACTATGCTAAAACGTTGCACCTATTTGCCATGATACCACAAAGATATGGACTGTAAAAGTTCTCTCCGGTGTTAAACTACTACACATAGCTCACCTGTGTTAAACTTAATGATGACGTCGACCACATATAACAGATCAGACAGGTAGTCCAGGGTTAACCACACAGGCAGGTAGTTATATTCCATATCCATAAAGCAGGTCCTAGAAGACAAGGAGTAGATAATGTCTTGCTCAGGTATCAGTATAGAGCATACAACTTGCATGTAGTGCTACTGCATTATCACATGTGGGTCTGCATAACCACGTGCACTGTGCCTACTTCAAAACTGAGCCCATACATTTTTTGGAGCAACTAAAATTGTCCAGTTGTGAAAATCTACCTGGCTTCTAAAACTGTAAGTCACAATTCAGTGTTTCTCTCAGTTATGTATGGTTGTAAACAGTTGTTAAACCAGGAAATTAAATATTTTGAATCTGTAATTCTTTTCACTTTGTGAAAAAAAAACAGCAGGAAATGTTCAGGGACCAACACTATATGCAATACCAAAAGCTTCCCAAAACCATGTGCAGTAAAAGCATTTTAATATTTAATTGAAACATCAATTTAGCATAAGCAGCTGAACTATACAAGCAGCTGAACTATACAACAACTATTTATACCTCAACTATATATACCTCATTATCAATGCTATTTGGACATAAAAGAAAATATACAGGGACATATTTGTAAAGTGCTTACTCCAGTCTTCAATTACCTAAAGGAGAAATAATATGTTAACTTCACAACACAAGAACCAAGCAATACAATAATATAACTAAATGTCTCTTATCTTAAGCACTCTTAACATGTTTGTTTCTCATATTGTAACATTAACGTTGAAGCTTAGTCTGTGACTGGCTGTTTGGGCTTCACAAAAACATCCATTTAGACATCTTTTTGGTAAGAAACTATATCTGCACAATACCTGTAGATAAAGCATTCCGTATTGGAAGTCACGCAGTTCCCTTTCAATTTGAAGACAACCACCAATGACATTACATATGGGATATGCCTGCCCATTGGGTAGGTATCGCTGAGCTCTCTATTCCAGAGCTGCCGATAGGCCTCTTCCTGGGATGATGCACTCGGTCCCGCCCACCAAGGGGATAAAACTCTCATCCAAAGGAAACCATTTCTCTTTTTCCTTTTCAAGACAGTACGGTAAGACCTCTGTGTTGAGCTGAGCGTCTTCTCGAGTCGATTGTATTTCCCTTGCATTCATGCTGAAAGCCAGCTCACCGCTTTCCCGGAATCGACGAATCTGAAAAAGCCTTTCTGTCTTTCAGCGGCCTCCTCGTTTGCATGGTAGGCCTCTCTTTGTATCTGTCTGTCGTGTGTGAGCGGCTGCCTACGCAGTCATCCGCGAATGTTTGTCTTTTCTTTCTGAGAGTACACAGTTCCTCCACGGGACTAGGCCTTGCCATATCCCCGTTGCTGAGTGACTGTTCCAGCCGCGCTCTCCTCCACGGGGCTAGGCCTTGCCGCATCCCCGCTGTAAAGTTGACCCTGCCGAAGGGACTAGGAGCTCTTAAAATAAACAAATCCCCTGGGCCAGATGAGATCCTCCCAATAGTACTCAAAGAAATGAAAGAAGTTATTTACAAACCGCTAACCAAGATCATGCAACAGTCTCTTGACACAGGGGTTGTAAAATTGACAGACTGGAAAATAGCAAACGAATACTGATCCACAAAAAGGAGACAAAACCGAACCAGGTAACTACAGACCAATAAGCCTGACTTCTATTATATGTAAACTTATGGAAACTATAATAAGATCTAAAATGGAAAATTACCTATATGGTAACAATATCCTGGGAGACAGCCAGCATGGTTTTAGGAAAGGGAGATCATGTCTAACTAACCTACTTGACTTTTTTTTGAGGATGCAACATTGAAAATGGATAACTGCAAAGCATACGACATGGTCTATTTAGATTTCCAGAAAGCTTTTGACAAAGTCCCGCATAAAAGATTAATTCTCAAACTGAACGCATTAGGGATTCAAGGAAATGCATGCACATGGATTAGGGAGTGGTTAACAGGTAGAAAACAGAAAGTACTGATTAGAGGAGAAACCTCAAAATGGAGTGAGGTAACCAGTGGTGTACCACAGGGATCAGTATTAGGTCCTCTGCTATTCCTAATCTACATTAATGATTTAGATTCTGGTATAGTAAGCAAACTCGTTAAATTTGCAGACGACACAAAAATAGGAGGAGTGGCAAACACTGTTGAAGCAGCAAAGGTCATTCAAAATGATCTAGACAGCATTCAGAATCGGGCAGACACATGGCAAATGAAATTTAATAGAAAAAGTGTAAAGTATTGCATGCGGGCAATAAAAATGTGCATTATAAATATCATATGGGAGATAGTGAAATTGAAGAAGGAACTATGAAAAAGACCTAGGAGTTTATGTTGACTCAGAAATGTCTTCATCTAGACAATGTGGGGAAGCTATAAAAAGGCTAACAAGATGCTCGGATATATTGTGAGAAGTGTTGAATTTAAATCAAGGGAAATAATGTTAAAACTCTACAATGCATTAGTAAGACCTCACCTAGAACACTGTGTTCAGTTCTGGTCACCTCGTTAAAAAGGATATTGCTGCTCTAGAAAGAGTGCAAAGAAGAGCAACCAGAATTATCCCGGGTTTAAAAGGCATGTCGTATGCAGACAGGCTAAAAAGAATTGAATCTATTCAGTCTTGAACAAAGAAGACTACGGCGATCTGATTCAAACATTCAAAATCCTAAAAGGTATAGACAATGTCAACCCGGGGACTTCTTTGACTTGAAAAAAAGAAAAAAAAAGGACCAGGGGTCATAAATGGAGATTAGATAAAGGGCATTCAGAACAGAAAATAGGAGGCACTTTTTACACAGAGAATTGTGAGGGTCTGGAACCAACTCCCCAGTAATGTTGTTGAAGCTGACACCCTGGGATCCTTCAAGAAGCTGCTTGATGAGATTCTGGGATCAATAAGCTACTAACAACCAAACGAGCAAGATGGGCTGAATGGCCTCCTCTTGTTTGTAAACTTTCTTATGTTCTTATGTTCTTATCTTCTTATGACTGTGTAGGCCTGCCCACTTTGGTGAGTCGGGCCTTGTAAACAAACAGTGTGCTCTCCCCTATACTATCTTTCTACCGTGTTTTGCTGTCTACTTCAACTCGTCCACACCGGGTTTTACCTCGATAACCGTCGGTACTATAAACTTGGCGTCACGGACCAGGAAGTAGAAAACCAAAACAATGGATGGGCGGGTGAAGCTGAGTGCAATAGCACTCAGCGTTTTATTACAAACAAAATATTTAAACAAACACAAAACAAAAAAAAGCGAGGGCCAAATCGAAACAAGTAAGTGTGGTGCTGGCTAATCCATGCACGTTTTAGTTGTGTTCACCTCACTCTTTCTCTCCGCTCCTGGTCTCTCTCTACACTCAACCTCGAGTGCAGAGGCTGCAGGTTTATATACTCTGGCCGAGGATTAACTAGTTGTTAATTATCTTATTATCCCTCGCCAGAGTCTGCATCGCACGTTGTGCATGACTGTCAGCTAGTTAAATAATCAGTAGCTGATCAGCCATGCATCCTCACGGGTTTTTAAATATAATAATAAACAGGCGTGAAATGCTTTTTACCCAGCGCCCAAAACAAAAATACAAATAATAATACATAGGGCGGGACACTCCGCCATGCACACATAGTCCTTGATCTTGGTATCTCCAGTGCATATGGCACACGGTGCCCAGCACCTCAGCATCAATGCACAGTCACAGCTCATGGTGCACATAGTGATCTCGGTTGCTCGATGCGCTGCACCGCAGTGACATACATGTGCTTGGTACCCACTGCTAGCGGCTAGTCGCGGAACACATGGTGCTGCACAGTCATGTAGTGGCACGCCCGCGTGGACCAGTGCACTGTTTCGGGCATACGGGGACCGGTACGGCTCGCAATGGACGCCAGCGACCAGGAGTACAATGTCAGAAACCAAAACAATGGATATTTAAACAAAACACAAAACAAAAAGAGCCCCTCGAGCGCTGGCTAATCCCGGCCAAAATGCGAAAGGGGTGAAGTTTAAACAAACAACCCAGATGGCCCAGGTCCTGAACTCCTGGCTAAACAAAAGGCCCCATTGCGCTCAGGCCAAACGGGTGGATGGGAAGATGCGTCTCAGCTGGTGCAAGAGGGCAAAATGGTCAAACAAGACCCTGCTGAGGAAGAACCTGGCTCAGGTAGTCTCGGAAACCAATAATCCAGATCAGTTTCAGCACTTATGGGATGCGCTGCAGCCTTCTTGCAGGTCCCCCTGGACACCAGCCAGTGGGTGGATTAACTAGATTACCTGTTCCTTATTCACCTCGCAGCGGAGGCGCAGGCAACTCGCCTGTCAAATACAGCGGTGTGCTTACTGTTTACATGGACGGTGTATCGCATTGGGCCCTCTCTCCGCTCCTGTCAGCATACTGCTGCAGATCTCCGGTCTCAAGGGAGCTCTTGGCCAGAGCCTGGCTAGCTTGATTGTGTGGCTGTCCAAACCAGAGTTCCTGATGTGGATAAGGCCGTTGCTGCTTGATGCACCTATATCCCAGGCATACCTTTGGGCCAGCCATGGAGGAGGTCCCGGCAGGTGGCTACGTTGCTCCCCTCCCGGATTGGGCAGGTCGAACCACTGAACTAGTTGTTAATTATCTTATTATCCTCGGCCAGAGTTTTCAGGGCCAGTGCCCAAACAGCCACCCAAACTGCCCTGCCTCAGCCTTGAAGGGCCCCTGATGCATGCAGTACTGGGACTCAGACTCCTGCTCGCCACCATACATAAAACGTTAAATAATCAGTTCATTACCTCCTCCCTTTCCCGATCATGCCATCAGACCTCGGTACGGGTTTTTAAATATCATTACTGTCCCCACCTCGCATTTAGTTAAAACAATATTTTCTGGTACCCAAAAAAAATAACGGCTTTTCGTCCCATTTGAGGCTCCTCAACGGGTTCGTTAAATAAAGGAGGTAATGCACCATCAGACTGGCTGGGGCTGGTTCACCCGCTTACGGGGCGTGTACTAAAACAAAATACAAAGCACAATCTCCTCTTTTCAATACATTTATGGTTTGCGGCCATTCAGCCTCTCCCAGCTCACATAGTCCTTGATATCTTAGGGTATCCCGCAGGGAGAGGAGCACTCAGTGCATATGGCGACACCATCAACGTGCCCAGCACCTGGTAGCATCAATGCACAGTCACATGGTGCAGAAACTATTGGGTCTGATGGTACATGGTTCACTGGGTCTGCTTCACATGTGCCCTTCGGGTGGCTCAATGGTCCACCACAATGCCAAACACATACGGTGCTTGGAACAAAGCTTACCATGAACACATGGTTTCTGCTCTTATTTTCTGTTTATTATCACAATGGCAAATCAAATCTTCATTTCCACAGGCTTTCTGTTCACATAGAAATTCTGTTTTAAAGTTTTTAAAAATCATTTTTTTACCTGAGGGCTTAAACAAAAAAAGACTGTTTTAAAGTTTTAAAGTTTCCTGGAGGGCTTCACTCCGTGGGAAGAGTCAGCGTCCTGCTGGTTTTTCTCTCTCTTTCTCTGGATCTACTTGATAAAAATCCACACAGAGTGTTAGTGTCCTCCTTTCACAAGCACATGCACATCCTGTTTCTTCCACCAACCAACCCAGATTTACAATCTGGGCCCTAATACACAAAAGTTCATCTGCTGATTCAAGAATGTTCCAGCATGTTCCGGGGTTGCTGCCCCCAACAAAGATGGCAACCGCTGTAACTGCACTTCTGCCCCAATGTCAGTCCCACGTCAGGTGATCCTTGTTGGGAACTTCGTGGTTGATTCACAGACCTCTGATGGCTGGGAGGTTGAATTGCAGTACAGGATCGCTTTACTCCGTCACAGCGACAGACACCGTCGGCTGACTGTGTCTCACGCGTGTTCGGCAGCCCTACACTAGTGGAGGAGGTGTGCGAATGGGAGTAGTGTTGAACTGCCAAGTGGTGCCGACAGGTATCCCTTGCTCTCCACCATTTTCTCACAGTGCTGAGCGGTACGCATGTGTTGATCCGGACAGACAACATGACAGTGGTGGCGTATATGTCAACCACCAGGGCGGCCTATGGTCCCCGGGGTTGCATCGCATGACCTTCAGGCTATTGACATGGGCTCAGAGGAACTTGCTGTCCCTACGGGCGATGCACATTCCCTGAGCGGTGAACTGGGCAGCGGACCTCCTCTCCAGGAGTGGTCCACATCCGTCAGAGTGGCGACTCCACCCTCAGATAGTGGAGCACATTTGGGAACGGTTTGGGAAGGCGCAGGTCGATTTCTTGGCCTCTGCAGAGATGACACATTGCCCCCTATGGTACTCCCTCCACCGCTTAGGCGGTCCACTAGGCGTAGATGCTCTAGCACACGAATGGCCCAAAGCGTTTTTGTACACTTTCCAGCCTATACCGCTGCTTCCGGCTTTTCTCGAGAAAATCTGGTTAGAGAAAGCGTTAGTTCTCCTAGTGGCCCCCACGTGGCCCAGAAGAGTCTGATTTTCGACCCTGTGCCAGCTATTGCACGGCCAGCCCTGGGAGATTCCACTTCGCATGGATCTCCTCAGTCAGGCGAAAGGCTCTCTTTGGCACCTAGAACCGGGCAGGTTCCGGCTATGGTTCTGGCCCCTGAAAGGGACCGCTGGTTAGCCCTAGGGCTATCAGATGCGGTTGTGGGTACATTGCAGAGCGCTAGGGCAGATTACACTAGGTCCTTGTACACCTATAAGTGGAGGTAATTCCAGGCTTGGTGTCTGGCTAGAAGCCATGACCCCATATCTTGCCCTATGCCAGTCATCTTACAGTTTCTGCAAGAATTGCTTGATGTTGGTAGGTCACCTTCCACCTTGAAGCTGTATTTAGCGGCTATCTCTGCTTGTCATGCCCCCATAGATTCAAATGTCTCTGGCCGCAAATTTTTTTGGCTACCTATTTTCTTAAAGGCGCTCGGCGATTACGCTCTCCAGGTGGACTGTTCTCCCTGAATGGAGCCTTAATGTTGTACTGGAGGCGCTCATGAAGGCCCTGTTTGAACCCATACACTCCATAGAGCTGAAGCACCTGTCTATGAAGACAGCCTCCTCTTGGCTATCACCTCCGCTAAGCGGGTCAGTGAGCTGCAGGTGCTGTCAGTGCACAGCGTATTTGGGAGGATGGCAGCAGGGTGTCTCTCCGCACCAACCCTGCTTTCCTCCCAAAGCTGATCACAGCCTTCCATGTTAATCAGTCTGTGGAACTGGAGTCCTTCCATCCACCTCCGTTTGCTTCAACGGAGGATGAGAGATAAAATTTCCTCTGCCCAGTGCGGGCATTGAGATGCTACGTGCATAGGACAAGAGCTCTGCGTCATTCTGACCAGCTCTTCGTCTGTCACAGGACATGGACCCTAGGACATCCCATCTCTAAGCACCATCTGTCACATTGGATTGTGGACAGTCTCGACTGCATATACTAGTGCTGGCTTGCCCCCACCTGGTAGGGTAGCCGCACACTCCACTAGAGGGTTGGCTACGTCTTGGGCCCTCTTCAGAGGTGCCTCGATGTCTGATATTTGTACTGCAGCTAGCTGGATTAAGCTGCATACTTTTTCCAGGTTCTACCGTCTTAATGTAGTAGACCCTGCCTTGCCTTCTATAGGCACAAGGGTCCTTGAGGGTGTAAGTTCACACCACTAACCTCTGGGTTAGACAGTCCTTGTGCATCCCTCATATGCTGCCGTTCCTTCTCCCTCGCGATGGCTCTGGTATACATTATCCCATACGTAATGTCATTGGTGGTCATCTTCGAATTGAAAGGGAACGTTAGGTTACTTACCGTAACCTTGCTTCCCTGAAAGAGAAGACGACCACGAACCGCAAGGTTGCATCGGTCGCCCTCACGGGTTCGATGAAAAAAGAGAAATGGCTTCCTTTGAATGAGAGTTTTATCCCCTCAGTGGGCGGGACCGAGCGCATCATCCCAGGAAGGGGCCTATCGGCAGCTCTGGTATAGAGAGCTCAGCGATACCTACCCAATGGTCAGGCATATCCCATACATAATGTCATTGGTGGTCGTCTTCTCTTTTAGGGAACCAGGGTTACGGTAAGTAACTTAACGTTATTATTAATGGATCACAGAGTTATCACTGACATAAACCAACAGGATGTTATGTTGTTTTCTTTCCGATTTCATTCCTGAGAAGTATAGTCACCACAGTTATTATTATTAATGTGTACTTGCCGCTCGCTCTGTTAATGTTTTCTGTAAAACATTAATATCCTGTCAGTTAAGAAAAGGCTTAATTAATGCAAAGCTTGTTTTAATGTTGTCTTTATTATGCCAGCCAGAGACCCGCGCTTGCAACTGTATTGTCATATTTTCTACATTTTCGTTAAATTCTCAAATTAATACATCAATACCCGGGTAGTAAAGAGACCCGGGTAGCATCGGGTAATTTAAAACCCGATGGGTACCCGGGTTTTCATGTACCCGTGCCGACCTCGACTGCATACTAAAATGGACTCCAAGCAATCTTTATTTTTGTATAACCCCTTTAACGAGGGGTGTCACAAAGTGCTTTACCTGAAAAAATAAATAAATAAAGTAATAACAGGAATTGTAAATAATAAGAATGGTCACAAACCAGAAAAAATAAACATGTGTTGGCCTGGGTTCAATAGGTCACTCTTGAAACAGATTAGATCAAGTGTTACTTTGGTGCAAAAGTGAAAGGAATGTTGTGGCTGGCAACCTTTTGATGAATATCAGCAGCTTGAGAACTTGTGCAATGGCCCAACATGTCATGCCATAGGGCAGCAGTGTGGAGTAGTGGTTAGGGCTCTGGACTCTTGACTGGAGGGTCGTGGGATCAATCCCAAGTGGGGGACACTGCTGCTGTACCCTTGAGCAAAGTACTTTACCTAGATTGCTCCAGTAAAAACCCAACTCTATAAATGGGTAATTGTATGTAAAAATAATGTGATATCTTGTAACAATTGTAAGTCGACCTGGATAAGGACATCTGCTAAGAAATAAATAATAATAATAACGTGTAAGAAATTCCTAGTAATAAAATAATAGTTTCCAAAAGACTGCATTATGATGATATTGGATTCATGGAGACTTCAAAAAACCAAAATGTGGCTTTGTTTAAAAGAAGAACAACTATTATTAGAGAGTTTTGATTTTAAGTAAAAGGTGTTCCTTTCTTTCTAATGTAATCAAACAAATATATATTTTCTAAAGTGTGCCACCATTGCATTGAAGTACAAGTACTAAACTAAATCCAAAAGTACAATAGCTCGAAATGCCCCAGTACCAGGGTAGTAACATTTGTTGAGTTGAAAATCTAAACATTTTGGCAATGTAGCACAAAAGAATGAATACTTTGCCATTAGATTATCAAAAAAGTTTTAGTCTTGGCTGTTTTCAAGTAGCAGCAACTCAAAAAGTACAAAAACATGCCCTGATCACTCCTACTCAAAACGGATTCTTTGCTGTGTTTAGTTTGTATATCAAAAACAACAGGTGATTTTAAAAGCTGTATTTTTATTGCTATTACGATCTATTATACCCTGGTTTGTATAAATTAAATATGCAGTTTCAGTACTATAATAACTTGCAGTACAGTCTTTTGCTTAAAAAGTTCCTATCACACCATTAGCTCAGGAAAGTTTCTAAGTTGTTTCCTCTTCTATATGTCTTTCCTGTAGGTAAACCCATATAACAAATACTTTAGTACTGTCCAAAAATGCTATAGTACACTGTGTACTGCAGTACATTATAGGAAACTATACCGTTTTTCAAAGGTACTATTGATTTTTTTGTTTTAAATAAAGTTGATATAGATGTATCTATCTAATGCAGCTTAGCGTTAGTCTATGAACCTGGATTTTGGGAGTCGATCGCCATACATCATACTTGATTGGCAGTGTAATCTTGTGACTCCAGTCCATTAAGGATCATATCCCAGTTCACAGTTGCTATTTAACACTATTCAATGTTATTGTTACGTGCAGGGAATGGCACTATTGCGTATATGATTATATGTGTAACAGGTCTGCAGTTCTG
The DNA here is from genome assembly GCA_036884735.1 of Huso huso. Taxonomy (NCBI): domain Eukaryota; kingdom Metazoa; phylum Chordata; class Actinopteri; order Acipenseriformes; family Acipenseridae; genus Huso; species Huso huso. Next base: position 27,882,364 of record CM072669.1, read on the forward strand.
GTTCAGCAGCAGTGAAGTGTGTGTCTTTATTTTCTCTGTGCATCAATCTACCACAAGTTGTTATTATTTCACCAGGGGTGAATGAACATTAAAATCTGGTTTAAAATATATATTTGAAAAGGCATTTCTTGCCTTAAGGTTGTGAATTGATTTTAAATAGCTGACTAACAAAATGTTTCTTAATAACTGAAACTATTCGTTGCAATTTTATTTTGCTCTGCTAAAGAATGAAGAGCTTTGACAGGACTTGGTCTTGAAAGGCGCTATGTAAGTGCAATGTTGTTGATGTTAATAAATATGGATTTGTTTGTTTATTGAACCAGATAAACCCTTGCTTAATCAGTTTCTTTCATTGGCTGTTGATGATGCTTTACATATAGAATATTAGTGAAAACGGTTTGCAGTGAATTAAGGTTATTATTAAGTCACCACAACCCTGCGATGCAAATTATAATGAGAAATAATAGCACACAGAACAGTGTGTATTTTTAATTTTTTTAACCTTTTCCAGGGATGCCTTCACAAGATTTACATCAATTGTGATATTGTTTGGTTGTTCATTGATGACATATTTTCTAGTTCCAGTGTGGGAATTTAAAAAAGGACCACAGCTCACAGTTTAAAAGACGCACTGAGAAATCTAAGAAAGTGCTTTGGTAAAGTCATAATTACTCAATTTTTTGCCTCTATAGAGATTTTCCTTATAATATAGTAATCAGAAGACAGGTGGCGGTGGTTTTCATACCTGAAGATGATAATGACCCAGTTATAAAGCACAGGGAACACCATGACCTTTAGCCAATTGAAATACACATCGCTGGAGGGGTCCACTGTCCATTCCTTCCAACTTCACAAGGAGAGAGAGAAAAAAAAGATCAGCAAAAAACTTACTATAAAGAGACCTCACATACTCCATGAAAGAGAGGAAGAAATTGTGGAGCATGAGGGAGTGTGAGGGGTATGGGGGTGTAAGAGAGAGAGAGAGAGGAAGAAAGAAGAAAGTGTGGGGGTGGGAGGGAGAGAGGAAGAAAGTGAGAGAGGAGGAGTATGGGGTGTAAGAGAGAGAGAGGAAGAAAGGGGGTGTAAGAGAGAGAGAGGAAGGGAGTGGAGGGGTATGGGGGGTGTAAGAGAGAGAGAGAGGAAGAAAGTGTGGAGCATGAGGGAGTGTGAGGGGTATGGGGGTGTAAGAGAGAGAGAGAGGAAGAAAATGTGGAGCATGAGGGAGTGTGAGGGGTATGGGGGTGTAAGAGAGAGAGAGAAGAAAATGTGGAGCATGAGGGAGTGGAGGGGGTAGGGGTGTAAGAGAGAGAGGGGTGAGGGGCATGGGGTGTAAGAGAGAGAGAGAGGAAGAATGAGGGAGGTGAGGGGTATGGGGGTGTAAGAGAGAGAAGAAGAAAATGTGGAGCATGAGGGAGTGTGGGGTATAAGAGAGAGAGGAAGAAAGTGTGGGAGCATGAGGGAGTGAGGGGTATGGGGGGTGTAAGAGAGAGAGGGGAGTGTGAGGGGTATGGGGGTGTAAGAGAGAAAGGAAGAAAGTGTGGAGCATGAGGGAGTGTGAGGGGTATGGGGGTGTAAGAGAGAGAGGGTGTGAGGGGTATGGGGGTGTAAGAGAGAGAGAGAGAGGAAGAAAATGTGGAGCATGAGGGAGTGTGAGGGGTATGGGGGTATAAGAGAGAGAGAGGAAGAAAGTGTGGAGCATGAGGGAGTGTGAGGGGTATGGGGGTGTAAGAGAGAGAGGGAGTGTGAGGGGTATGGGGGTGTAAGAGAGAAAGGAAGAAAGTGTGGAGCATGAGGGAGTGTGAGGGGTATGGGGGTGTAAGAGAGAGAGGGTGTGAGGGGTATGGGGGTTGTAAGATAGCATGGTCAAGTGGCTGGTGTTATGCAGGAAGCAGACAGGAGAAGTAATAAAATGCAAGAAGTATTTATTGTTGAACTTCAATCAGAAAGCAAAAAAAAAACTTAAGCAAGAAATAAACAGTGCAAACAAAACAATATATTAAACTCAACACAACTATTTATAAATATTCTTTTTGGTATTGAATCAATTTTTCAGAGCACACAGTTACTCTCCAAAAACTAGAGCCTGCCACCTCTCTCCCCCCTGAATCATCTCTCTCTCTCTCTCTCTCTCTCTATATATATATATATATATATATATATATATATATATACAGACGTGCTCAAATTTGTTGGTACCCTTACAGCTCATTGAAATAATGCTTCATTCCTCCTGAAAAGTGATGAAATTAAAAGCTATTTTATCATGTATACTTGCATGCCTTTGGTATGTCATAGAATAAAGCAAAGAAGCTGTGAAAAGAGATGAATTATTGCTTATTCTACAAAGATATTCTAAAATGGCCTGGACACATGTGTTGGTACCCCTTAGAAAAGATAATAAATAATTGGATTATAGTGATATTTCAAACTAATTCGTTTCTTTAATTAGTATCACACATGTCTCCAATCTTGTAATCAGTCATTCAGCCTATTTAAATGGAGAAAAGTAGTCACTGTGCTGTTTGGTATCATTGTGTGCACCACGCTGAACATGGACCAGAGAAAGCAAAGGAGAGAGTTGTCTGAGGAGATCAGAAAGAAAATAATAAACAAGCATGGTAAAGGTAAAGGCTACAAAACCATCTCCAAGCAGCTTGATGTTCCTGTGACAACAGTTGCAAATATTATTAGGAAGTTTAAGGTCCATGGAACTGTAGCCAACCTCCCTGGGCGCGGCCGCAAGAGGAAAATCGACCCCAGATTGAACAGAAGGATAGTGCGAATGGTAGAAAAAGAACCAAGGATAACTGCCAAAGAGATACAAGCTGAACTCCAAGGTGAAGGTACGTCAGTTTCTGATCGCACCATCCGTCGCTTTTTGAGCGAAAGTGGGCTCCATGGAAGAAGACCCAGGAGGACTCCACTTTTGACAGAAAAACATAAAAAAGCCAGACTGGAATTTGCTAAAATGCATATTGACAAGCCACAATCCTTCTGGGAGAATGTCCTTTGGACAGATGAGTCAAAACTGGAGCTTTTTGGCAAGTCACATCAGCTCTATGTTCACAGACGAAAAAATGAAGCTTTCAAAGAAAAGAACACCATACCTACAGTGAAACATGGAGGAGGCTCGGTTATGTTTTGGGGCTGCTTTGCTGCGCCTGGCACAGGGTGCCTTGAATCTGTGCAGGGCACAATGAAATCTCAAGACTATCAAGGCATTCTGGAGCGAAACGTACTGCCCAGTGTCAGAAAGCTCTGTCTCAGTCGCATGTCATGGGTCCTCCAACAGGATAATGACCCAAAACACACAGCTAAAGCACCCAAGAATGGATAAGAACAAAACATTGAACTATTCTGAAGTGGCCTTCTATGAGTCCTGATCTGAATCCTATCGAACATCTATGGAAAGAGCTGAAACTTGCAGTCTGGAGAAGGCACCCATCAAACCTGAGACAGCTGGAGCAGTTTGCTCAGGAAGAGTGGGCCAAACTACCTGTTAACAGGTGCAGAAGTCTCATTGAGAGCTACAGAAAACGTTTGATTGCAGTGATTGCCTCTAAAGGTTGTGCAACAAAATATTAGGTTAGCGGTCCCATCATTTTTGTCCATGCCATTTTCATTTGTTTTCTTATTTACAATATTATGTTGAATAAAAAATCAAAAGCAAAGTCTGATTTCTATTAAATATGGAATAAACAATGGTGGATGCCAATTACTTTTGTCAGTTTCAAGTTATTTCAGAGAAAATTGTGCATTCTTCGTTTTTTTGTGGAGGGTACCAACAAATTTGAGCACGTCTGTATAATATATATATATATATATATATATATATATATATATATATATATACATATATACTTTCATCCACCTAGCCACTCCCCTGGACCAGCCCAAGACCCAAATATATTAAAGAAAAAATATACTTTGGTCCCCTTCTTTCAGGTAAAACATTGCACAACATTGAATTCACAAATGTAATGATATCAAAATTCAGAACACTAACATAAATACATAATGCAGAACAATGCAAAACCTAATCTAGCACTCCCCCAAGTATTGAGCACACTCCTGACTATATTAGCGTCCCTGTGAAGAAAGTGTGGAGCATGAGGGAGTGTGAGGGGTATGGGGGTGTAAGAGAGAGTGATGGGATAGTCGGAGGGAGTGTGAATGAGGAAGGTGACTAAGAACGTGAGAGAGAGAATAAAGAGGGGGAAGTGAAAGAAGTTTCTGACTCACCTTTTTTTCACTGCAGCCCTTGTTCCATTAATCCTTGCCTCCTTTTTCACCTCCTCTTTTATTTGTCCCTGGTGTCTCCTAAAAAATCCAGACCACTGATTCATCCTCCCTCAAACCCTTGCAGAACCCCAGCAGTGATAGAGACCTGAAGACAAGCTTGTACCTGGCAGCTGACTAGTTAACCTGTCTGTGTGTCAGTCAATACGTATCACAGTGACTGTTTGCATGCCAGTTATCCACTGTATGTGTGTCTGTATATTGTTCTTGTGTGATTTGACACCTTGGCAGATGTATGTCTTGTTGATGAGGTAGGTTATGATTGGACAAGGCTGGTTACCTTGGTTATGGGATGCTTACCTGGCAAGCAGGTATTCCCCAGTTAAGGCCTGCTGTGGCTATGGACCAATCAGCACTTGTATCTTCATCTGTAGCTCCCAATAACTCCTTGGGGGGGGTTCATTACCACATACAGGAGGATCCTCCCAAGAGCACCAGTGCTGTTACTTAGTAATGGAAATTACTTGAGATACACAGACCCTAAATAGAGTGAAAACCAAATATTTTACATCCATTTTATTACCTCTTGTTTGCCCCTGGTACCCCTTGTGCTGAAGATCCCTTGGTTATTTGTTTATTTATTTTATTTTAATGCAAATAGGCAGATTTTTCAAACACACAACACAACATATTAAAGTTGCTGTTGCTTCCTGACCACTAGAGTGAAATATCACTGCTGTAAATATTTCTCAATTCCCAACTCTTTCTGTTTCAAAACAATTGAAAGTGAATATATATAGTAATATACTGTTATACTGAGACAGGATGAAAATAAAATGGAAGAACAGATAGTAGCCTACTAAATCTCTAAAATTAAGAACATCATTGAAAGAGGAAATATAAACTCATACTCTACAGAGATTAAACTAACTGTGATCGAACGGTTGGAAAAGAAGCTTTCAGAAATACTCCACTGGTATTTTTTTCAGAAATACTCCACTGGTTCGAAATGCAAGATGTGGACTAACTACAATATTCTGAATTTAGGAAGGCTGTGTGTTTTACTTGCAGCAACACGTGCACTGTAAAATGTTCTATGTAAATTTAAACATGATTTATTTCTGTAAAGTGTGTGCAGCATATATTATATTTATTGCATTTATATAGCGTTTTTTATACAAAAGTATCGCAAAGCACTGTACAGTACTGTGGCAAAGTGGTTTGCAGTGTGCAGGTGTAGAGGTGATGCAGTGCTCAAGACAATGACAAATAAAGTACTGGTGAAATGGTGATTTATTTATAATCCAAAGTCTGATGACAAACAGTAAAGAAATGGAGGGTTGGCAATACATGTTAGCCATCTAATAAATAACAAACAGTACAATTGGACGATACAAGTAAACAAAACACTCACGGTAATTTTACACTCGTCCTTCAGCGGTTCTCCTTTTGTACTTCAATAAACAACGGGTTGCAGTCCCAAAATAATAGACACAGTATTAAACTCACACAAGACACACACACGATCACAAGTCCACAGTGAGTGCTAATGTGTATATTGGTGAATATACAATTAATCCGTGAACAATGGTGCAGTGTTTTACGGGTTTGTGCTAGCCATAAGCGACAGCTGCGGATCGTGTTGGCTGCGGATCGTGTTGACTCGACAAAACAAACAAACACTAAACACTCACAGTAATATTTTGCTCGTCCTTTAGCGTTCTCTTAACCATAAACAAAGGAACAGATCACCTAGCCACGTCCCCTTCTTGTACCTTCAGTCAGGCCCTCTTGGTTAGCGAGTGCAGCCGTTTTTCCTCCAATCCGCAGTTGCCCCATCGCTTTCCCTCTGAAGCGATGACTTGGTATACTGTAGCTCTGTCCCCTTTCTAGATGGCCGACTTCCACCTAACCCTTGGAATGAATTGTTAGACCATCCAGTCCGGGACGCAGCAACCTCACAGGTCGGGAGGGAGATTTATAACCCAAATTCATTCTTTCTCTATCACATATCCCACCGCTCAGAGTGGAGCCGAAGGAACACTCAGCTAAATCTACTTTTCCCCATTACTCCCCCTCCTGGGAAAAATAATCAGCATTTTGGTTCTTTCCCTGCACGGTGGATCATATGATACATGAAGGGCTGCAATGCCAGATACCACCAAGTTATTCGGGCATTCCTGTCCTTCACTGTTCTTAACCACTTGAATGGGGCATGGTTTGTGACGAGATCGAATGAATGTCCCAGCAGGTAATATCGTAAAGAGTGAGTAGCCCATTTAATGACCAAACACTCTTTTTTAACAACAGAGTAGTTGTGCTCCTGAGGGAGCATCTTTTTACTGAAGTACATGATGGGGTGTTCTACTCCATCTACCATTTGGGACAACACAGCTCCCAGACCAACATCCGAAGCGTCGGTGTGGAGGGTGAATCTCTTGGTAAAATTTGGTGTGATGAGAGTGGGGGCCTGGCAAAGTTTGACAGTATCAAACGCCCCCTAATATTCGCCTGACCACTTAATCAAATTTGGAGTGCTGTTTTTAGTGAGGTCAACTTAGGGATTGACCACTGTGGCATACTCGGGGATGAATCTTCAGTAATAACCGGCCAACCCCAGTAGAGACCTCACCTGAGCCTTGGTTTTGGGGATTGCCACGCCCATCAAAGCCTGGACTGGTGGCAATGGGTTTCACCCGACCATTTCCCATCATAAATCCCAATTATTGAGTTTCTGTTTTGGCAAACGTACATTTTCTCAAGTTGGCTGTCAGCCGGACTACCCTTAGAGACTGAAGGACGGCTGTGATCCTAGCCAGATGCTCTCGCCAGGTGGAGCTGTAAATAACCATATCGTCAATTTACGCTGCCACATACTCACGATGTGGGTGTAAGACCTGGTCCGTCAGTCTCTGAAAGGCAGCGGGCGCACCATGTAGCCCAAACGGCATGGTTATGAAATGGAACAGACCATCAGGAGTTGAAAATGCAGTTCTCTCTAGAGCTGCGGGTTAATGAGATCTGCCAGTATCCCTTCATCAGGTCCAGAGTGGAGATAAACCTAGCCGTTACCAGTCTGTCGAGAAGCTTGTCGACCCGAGGCATGGGGTATGCTTCGAACTTGGCAATAGTGTTTACCTTACGGAAATCAACGTAGAAGCAGTTGGTGCCGTCCTTTTTGGCAACTATCACAATTGGACTGCACCACTCACTCCTGGAAGGTTCAATCACCCCAAGTTCGAGCATCACCTGTACCTCTTTGCTAATGACACCTCATCGACTTTCTGGGATCCAGTAAGGTCTGTCTCGCACAGTGACACCTGGGGGAGTGATAATAGCATATTCAACGAGGTTAGTTCTACCGGGCAAGTCATAAGAAATATAATTGAAATCCTCAATTAACTGATACGGCTCTCTTTGCTGATCTGGAAGTAACTGTTCCCCCATTGGAATGTCTCTGGTGCTAGGAGCCTCTAGACAGGGGCCTAAATCATCCTCTTCTTCGCCTGGGGCTATAAATAAGGCCTCCCTTGCCTGCCAGGGCTTTAACAAATTAACATGATAAATTTTGCGTTCATTACGGCAATCAGACTGCTTAATTTCATCATTTACCTTTCCTATAACCCGAATCACCAGATATGGCCCCTGCCATTTAGCACACAGTTTCAATTCCGATGAGGGAAGAAGCAGCATTACTTTGTCTCCAGGTCAAAAGTTTCGAATTCGTGCATTTTGATTGTAATGCTGCTGTTGCCGGTGCTGAGCCGATTTGAGGTTGTTCTAGGCCAAACGACCTACTAAATCTAGGCGATCTCCGAGTAGGAGCACATGCTGCACTACATTTTTGGACGAGCCTTTGGTTAGACGATACAAACAAACAAAACACTCACGGTTATTTTACACTCGTCCTTCAGCTGTTCTCTCTTAACCATTACAAATGAACAGATCACCTAGCCATGGCCCCTTTTCTAATATTATTAGCCTTATTAGAAAGTTAAAAATTTGATTTGGCGGCTGAATTTTCTTTCGAGCTCAACACTATGTTTACTGCCGAGTACATCATTACTGCATAAAAAAAAAAAGTGTCTTAGAAGAAAAGTTAAAAGATATTGATCGAGTCAAAAGTGGGGCTAAACAACTGAATGTTGTTCATGATTTAAAAGTTGGCAAATGCGAATCAATTGTGAGAGGATGGATAAAAGCGTTTTGTCCCAACATCCGTGTGAACAAGAAAAACAAGCAGAAAAAAGTAACTGAAAGTACCCCGTTGTACACTGCCTGACTGACTAACAAGGAAGTAACAGGTTTTATTTATTTGTATTTATTATAATAGGCAGTGCTTAAGTTGCACAAGCAATTACAATAATACCGTCCTTAAGAACCGCACATTCAAAATCATAACACGTTTATTTGAAAGAGTATTGTACGTACTAGTGTTAGATGTTTACATTCACTTATTATACACCATATACAAAGTAGTAGTACACGCAGAGAAATTAATTAAAGGCAACCGCAGGAAAAATAATAAATACATTTAAAAAAAAAAAGCCTGTATACATGTTTTGTTATTGTTTTACATTTAAATGGTGTAAAAAACAAACAAATTAAAAGGACTCCAGAAGGCCGACATTGATTAAAGAAAAATACGCACCCCAACACGAATATTGGTTTGACCGACGGTCTGCACTATTATCAGCGATGTGTATGCAACAGAAGCCGTTGGTAGATTACAAAAATGATTAATTAAACTTAGGCTAGGTAGTTGTTATCTTAGTATGTTTTTATTCTCTGTTAATTAAATTATATTCATTGAAAAAGGCAAGAGAGAACCAGATTGTTATTTTTTATTGTTTTGGTTTAATATAATATAGAAGGCTAATGTTCCTATTGAAGTGGGCTACAATATTTTTTTTCATTAAAAAGCTGTCGTTGTTCTTTGTTGAAATTAACGTTCAGCTTTCATATTTTGTTGTGTACTACTCATTTAATCAAACCAAGTAGTGTAAGAAGTTGCTTGTATCGTTCATGACATTTTTCAAATCAAGTAAGGCTGTGTGGTCCAGTGGTTAAAGAAAAGGGCTTGTAACCAGGAGGTCCCCGGTTCAAATCCCGCCTCAGCCACTAACTCATTGTGTGACCCTGAGCAAGTCACTTAACCTCCTTGTGCTCCGCCTTTTGGGTGAGATGTAATTGTAAGTGACTCTGCATAGTTCACACACCCTAATCTCTGTAAGTCGCCTTGGATAAAGGCGTCTGCTAAATAAACAAATAATAATAATAATAATAATAATAAAGTAAGCTTATCTGTGTAAAAAAAAAAAACAAGAATAGAGTTGCAGCCAGTGTCATCTTACTTAAAGGCACTCAAGCTGAAATAGTAAAGTAATTTAAAGTAGGCTACAAACATGGCAGTGGACTGTCTCTCTTTAACACACACACACACAAGAACTTGCAAACTTGATACAACTGTGTTGAGAATTTAAAAAGAAAGCATTTTATGAGATTTTTAACTAGCGGTACCGGGAATATGATTGCACACCCAGAGGTTCCGGGGCTGTACCCCAGCAAGCCCCTGGGCCGGATGAGATCCTCCCAATAGTACTCAAAGAAATGAAAGAAGTTATTTACAAACCGCTAACCAAGATCATGCAACAGTCTCTTGACACAGGGGTTGTACAGACAGACTGGAAAATTGCAAATGTAATACCGATCCACAAAAAGGGAAACAAAACCAAACCAGGTAACTACAGACCAATAAGCCTGACTTCTATTATATGTAAACTTATGGAAACTATAAGAAGATCCAAAATGGAAAATTACCTATATGGGAACAATATCCTGGGAGACAGTCAGCATGGTTTTAGGAAAGGGAAATCGTGTCTAACTAATCTGCTTGATTTTTTTGAGGATGCAACATCGACAATGGATAATTGCAAAGCATACAACATGGTTTATTTAGATTTCCAGAAAGCTTTTGAAAAAGTCCCACATAAAAGATTAATTCTCAAACTAAACGCAGTAGGGATTCAAGGAAATGCATGCACATGGATTAGGGAGTGGTTAACATGTAGAAAACAGAAAGTACTGATTAGAGGAGAAACCTCAAAATGGAGCAAGGTAACCAGTGGAGTACCACAGGGATCAGTATTAGGTCCTCTGCTATTCCTAATCTACATTAATGATTTAGATTCTGGTATAGTAAGCAAACTTGTTAAATTTGCAGACGACACAAAAATAGGAGGAGTGGCAAACACTGTTACAGCAGCAAAGGTCATTCAAAATGATCTAGACAGCATTCAAAATTGGGCAGACACATGGCAAATGAAATTTAATAGAGAAAAGTTTAAAGTATTGCATGCGGGCAATAAAATGTGCATTATAAATATCATATGGGAAATACTGAAATTGAAGAAGGAACTATGACAAAGACCTAGGAGTTTATGTTGACTCAGAAATGTCTTCATCTAGACAATGTGGGGAAACTGTAAAAAAGGCCAACAAGATGCTCGGATATATTGTGAGAAGTGTTGAATTTAAATCAAGGGAAGTAATGTTAAAACTTTACAATGCATTAGTAAGACCTCACCTAGAATACTGTGTTCAGTTCTGGTCACCTCATTACAAAAAGGATATTGCTGCTCTAGAAAGAGTGTAAAGAAGAGCAACCAGAATTATCCCGGGTTTAAAAGGCATGTCGTATGCAGACAGGCTAAAAGAATTGAATCTATTCAGTACTGAACAAAGAAGACTGTGATCTGATTCAAGCATTCAGAATCCTAAAAGTTACAGACAATCTATGAAAAATAGACCAGGGGGACCATTTTCCATGGGGACCATTTTATATACTGTTAACAAAAATAACAGTATATAAAATAGCACAATAATAGTTTAAAAATTAAACATCGGTTGAATTTATAGCAGATCATAACAACTCATTTTGTTAAATGTACAAAAAGACGGATCAGACATTAACTTACCATTTAAACACATGGGGCTTGATTTTCCAGTGTTAGTAAAGCTGTTTACTCATGAGAAAGGGCATTTTTCAGTAAATGTACTATTTTTTCCAATTTTCCAAGGTAAGTAAAGTTCGTTTTTTTTACTTTACTAACTGCATTTCAGACCAAAGAGAAAAGGCAAGTGTGGTGAATACGGTAAATCGGTTAAATTATTAAATTATATATATATATATATATATATATATATATATATATATATATATATATATATATATATAGTACTGTGCAAAAGTTTTAGGCAGGTGTGAAAAAATGCTGTAAAGTAAGAATTGCTTTCAAAACAGACATCTTAATAGATTATATTTATCAATTAACTAAATGCAAAGTGAGTGAACAGAAGAAAAATCTAAATCAAATCCATATTTGGTGTGACCACTCTTTGCCTTCAAAACAGCATCAATTCTTCTAGGTACACTTGCACAAAGTCAGGGATTTTGTAGGCATATAGTCAGGTGTATGATTAAACAATTATACCAAACAGGTGCTAATGATCATCAATTCAATATGTAGATTGAAACACAATCATTAACTGAAACAGAAACAGCTGTGTAGGAGGAATAAAACTGGGTGAGGAACAGCCAAACTCAGCTAACAAGGTGAGGTTGCTGAAGACAGTTTACTGTCAAAAGTCATACACCATGGCAAGACTGAGCACAGCAACAAGACACAAGGTAGTTATACTGCATCAGCAAGGTCTCTCCCAGGCAGAAATTTCAAGGCAGACAGGGGTTTCCAGATGTGCTGTCCAAGCTCTTTTGAAGAAGCACAAAGAAACGGGCAACGTTGAGGACCGTGAGACACAGTGGTCGGCCAAGGAAACTTACTGCAGCAGATGAAAGACACATCATGCTTACTTCCCTTCGCAATCGGAAGATGTCCAGCAGTGCCATCAGCTCAGAACTGGCAGAAAACAGTGGGACCCTGGTACACCCATCTACTGTCCGGAGAAGTCTGGTCAGAAGTGGCCTTCATGGAAGACTTGCCGCCAAAAAGCCATACCTCCGACGTGGAAACAAGGCCAAGCGACTCAACTATGCACGAAAACACAGGAACTGGGGTGCAGAAAAATGGCAGCAGGTGCTCTGGACTGATGAGTCAAAATTTGAAATATTTGGCTGTAGCAGAAGGCAGTTTGTTCGCCGAAGGGCTGGAGAGCGGTACACGAATGAGTGTCTGCAGGCAACAGTGAAGCATGGTGGAGGTTCCTTGCAAGTTTGGGGCTGCATTTCTGCAAATGGAGTTGGGGATTTGGTCAGAATTAATGGTCTCCTCAATGCTGAGAAGTACAGGCAGATACTTATCCATCATGCAATACCATCAGGGAAGCATCTGATTGGCCCCAAATTTATTCTGCAGCATGACAACGACCCCAAACATACAGCGAAAGTCATTAAGAACTATCTTCAGCGTAAAGAAGAACAAGGAGTCCTGGAAGTGATGGTATGGCCCCCACAGAGCCCTGATCTCAACATCATTGAGTCTGTCTGGGATTACATGAAGAGAGAGAAGCAACTGAGGCTGCCTAAATCCACAGAAGAACTGTGGTTAGTTCTCCAAGATGTTTGGGCCAACCTACCTGCCGAGTTCCTTCAAAAACTGTGTGCAAGTGTACCTAGAAGAATTGATGCTATTTTGAAGGCAAAGGGTGGTCACACTAAATATTGATTTGATGTAGATTTTTCTTCTGTTCACTCACTTTGCATTTTGTTAATTGATAAATATAAACTATTAACATGTCTATTTTTGAAAGCATTCTTACTTTACAGTATTTTTTCACACCTGCCTAAAACTTTTGCACAGTACTGTATATATATATTGTGAATGAACTTGCACCCCTCACGGTTCTTTGCCCCTTTAAAATCAGACCCAGGACGCAAGAATGGATTTTTCACGTGCTGACACGCTATATTTTTAATAAACAAAACACAAAATAAACATCTAGCTCTACTGAACACTAACTGAACCCGCAGGAACCTCTATATATGGCAGGACGGCTAAGCCGTTTACCTGCTAAACACAAAACACTCTCTCTTCTTTAGACTTACTTTTCGTCTTTTCACGACGGCTTGGAAGCAGAGCACCCCTCCTTCTCCTCAGCAGCCCTAAGCAGACTGACTGCTTCTCTGTTATACCCTGCACCTGGCTCTAATTTAACAATAATCATCAGGTGTAGGGGATAATTAAACAATAAAACAATTAACAAATCAATTAAACTATAAAGCAAACTAACAAAAATGTGCCTGCGCACATGTCTTACGCAGGGAGGATTTTAACCCCCTCCCTGCTATGTTACAATATATATATATATATATATATATATATATATATATATATATATATATATATAAAACACGGCTTAGAAAAATAACAACCTCTGATTGGTTAAACAGCATCACATGACCATGCGTATATATAGTGTATAGCACGGCTTGCATACTATTGAGCCGCTTCACACTGAATAAATCACTACACACCACTACATTCTAAATTCCATGACAAACTGCCATTTTATTTGTTATTAGTTACAAAACCACAGCCAAAAATTAGTGGCATTTCACCTATTTCCTTTAATATATTTGGGGATGAAACTCCACATAACTGGTACAACACCAACTTTCTGAGTGAAGACAGCAGTCCATCTGAAAAAAATAAATAAATAAAATAAATGCACCAGCAAGAGTAGACACATAACAGTAGATGAGGAACAGCTAAATGAAATAGAAGAAAACAAAGACTGAAAAAAACACAAAAAACTACAGCATGGGCTGGTTAATGTACTTAAAGAAAAAAATATGGCCATTCATTTTATGGAAATAAATCCAAAAAATCTCAACAACATAAGGGAATTTTATGCCAGTCACGGTTTCCGCTAGGAAAAAACATCCGTCACAGTGACCTGTTACTAAATTTTTTACTGGTCACCACACTAAATGAACCGGTTATGTCCACGCTACACATACACGTATTCAAAATTACTGTACACAATCCTTTCACAGTCATATTTTTAATTAAATGCAAAATAAACAGTTCAATCATTTGTTTTCAAACGTTACTGATATTTTTACATATTTAGAACATAAGAACATAAGAAAGTTTACAGACGAGAGGAGGCCATTCAGCCCATCTTGCTCGTTTGGTTGTTAGTAGCTTATTGATCCCAGAATCTCATCAAGCAGCTTCTTGAAGGATCCCAGGGTGTCAGCTTCAACAACATTACTGGGGAGTTGGTTCCAGACCCTCACAATTCTCTGTGTAAAAAAGTGCCTCCTATTTTCTGTTCTGAATGCCCCTTTATCTAATCTCCATTTGTGACCCCTGGTCCTTGTTTCTTTTTTCAGGTAAAAAAAGTCCCCTGGGTCGACATTGTCTGTACCTTTTAGGATTTTGAATGTTTGAATCAGATCACCGCGTAGTCTTCTTTGTTCAAGACTGAATAGATTCAATTCTTTTAGTCTGTCTGCATACGACATGCCTTTTAAACCCGGAATAATTCTGCTCGCTCTTCTTTGCACTCTTTCTAGAGCAGCAATATCCTTTTTGTAACGAGGTGACCAGAACTGAACACAATATTCTAGGTGAGATCTTACTAATACATTGCAAAGTTTTAACATTACTTCCCTTGATTTAAATTCAACACTTCTCACAATATATCCGAGCATCTTGTTGGCCTTTTTTATAGCTTCCCCACATTGTCTAGATGAAGACATTTCTGAGTCAACATAAACTCATAGGTCTTTTTCATAGATTCCTTCTTCAGTTTCAGTATCTCCCATATGATATTTATAATGCACATTTTTATTGCCTGCGTGCAATACTTTACACTTTTCTCTAATAAATTTCATTTGCCATGTGTCTGCCCAGTTCTGAATACTGTGTAGATCATTTTGAATGACCTTTGCTGCTACAACAGTGTTTGCCACTCCTCCTATTTTTGTGTCGTCTGCAAATTTAACAAGTTTGCTTACTATACCAGAATCTAAATCATTAATGTAGATTAGGAATAGCAGAGAACCTAATACTGATCCCTGTGGTACACCATTGGTTACGTCGCTCCATTTTGAGGTTTCTCCTTGTCACACGGCTGGCTGAGTGGTGCCGTCAGATCCAGGAAATGAATACACAGAGAGACAGTGGTGATGTGTTTTAATAAACAAATAAATAAACGGTTGAACAAAACACAGGACACGGCACTTGAGGCCAAATAAAACAGACAAACAAACACGGTGAGTTTAAACAACTATCAATTTACTTTAATTTACTTTACTTTACTTTACTTTCTCCTCTCCACACCCGTTCTCCACTCACCGAACACACAACCCTGAGTGAATGAAACGTGCATCTATATATACTGTTGTGCCGGGATTCAATTACTAATTAATTATTCACTTGAATCCCAGCACGTGAATTAATTATGTGCAACCTCGTGCTCACATATTAAATACTTTAAATGCACGTGAAGTGATGTGCAATCCTCGTGCTTAAATACAATTATACATTTTAAATAACTCGTGCTGCACACACCCATTTATATCCCGTGCAGCCAACTACAATACACCAACATTAACACACGCAACATACAACAAAGAAAAGCACACAGGGGCGGGGCACATTGCCACACTCCTCTAATCAGTACTTTCTGTTTTCTACCTGTTAACCACTCCCTAATCCATGTGCATGCATTTCCTTGAATCCCTACTGCGTTCAGTTTGAGAATTAATCTTTTATGCGGGACTTTGTCAAAAGCTTTCTGGAAATCTAAATAAACCATGTTGTATGCTTTGCAATTATCCATTGTCGATGTTGCATCCTCAAAACAATCAAGCAGGTTAGTTAGACACGATCTCCCTTTCATAAAACCATGCTGACTGTCTCCCAGGATATTGTTCCCATATAGGTAATTTTCCATTTTGGATCTTATTATAGTTTCCATAAGTTTACATATAGAAGTCAGGCTTATTTGTCTGTAGTTACCTGGTTCGGTTTTGTCTCCCTTTTTGTGGATCGGTATAACATTTGCAATTTTCCAGTCTGTCTGTACAACCCCTGTGTCAAGAGACTGTTGCATGATCTTGGTTAGTGGTTTGTAAATAACTTCTTTCATTTCTTTTGAGTACTATTGGGAGGATCTCATCCGCCCAGGGGAAAGGTTTATTTTAAGAGCTCTAGTCCCATTAACACTTCTGCCTCTGTTATGCTAAAGTTATTTAAAACTGGATAGGAACAGGTCGACATGTGGGGCATGTTGTCCGTCTAAAACACAATGCATTATCCAGAAGCTTTGTAAAAACCTGTGAAAACTAATCATTTAATATATTTGCTATTTTTTTCTTCATCTATGATTTTGCCATTTGTGTCTCTTAGACATTTAACCTCCTCTTTGAATGTTTTCTTGCTGTTATAATATTGGAAAAACATTTTGGAATTGGTTTTAGCCCCAACTTAGCAATATTGATTTCTATCTCTCTCTTGGCCTTTCTAACTTCCTTTTTGACTTGTGTTTGCAGTTCCAAGTACTCTTTCTGTGTACTTTGTTTTTGGTCCCTTTTAAACGCTCTGTAAAATGCCTTTTTTCGCTGAATATTTTTTTTAATTGATCTATTATATACCACTCATATATTATATATTCACAGTCACATTTACTGTCTCATCAATCACAAGGCCAATAAATTCGCTTGATTTTAGTTTTTCGTCCAGTTCCTCAAGCAAACAATTTTCTATAGCTTTCTCCATATCATTCACCGAGTCACTATGCCTATAGATTCCGGAGTCCGTTTCCACATCTGGAGTTGGATATAAGCAAATCCATCATTCCTCTAAACTGGTGACTTGGAATGTCATTTTGTGCCATGTGATAAACAACTTTTAGCTGAGTAATCAGTTTGCTGCCTGATGATTGACTTGCTTTATCACAGTGCTTTTTCATAGTAGTTTGCTGCTTCAGTGGGTACACACTTTAGCTAAAATATGGTCGTAGCACTTTCGGGTGTGCTACCAGGGAAGAAGCTTGCATATTAACTGAACCTTTAGTAAATCCATTTTTAAGTGCAGCTTTTATGCAACACTGGCAAAATATTTTGTCAATGCCATCAACATTTTCGTGTCGCACCCCCAAACTTTTGTTCCCACTCAGGGTTGTACGATCTCTTTATTTTCTTACTTGTAGAAGGCTTTGTAGTAGGTTCAATGTCTTCTGGCTCTTCAGGCACGCCCACTTCTGTTCCTTTTCACTTGCAGCTGTATTTGAAGCCGCATTTTTGAAAAATGTTGCTATTCATGGCTGACGAGACATACTGACTCACATGTCTGCTCTCCACCGGTAGATTTTTCTTTCAATGAAAAAAAAAAAAAAAAAAGAGCGGGGTGACGTAAATATGCACTCACGTGCCACAACTGCAACTGTCTAAACTATCGTTAAGTAGGTAGTGAGCCACTCTTTTAGCTGCCTCTCACACGTTTTGCTGCCAGTCAAACTGACTTCAGGCTTTTGTCTCTGCCGGTCAACGAGCTTTTAAAACAGTCTCTGACCGGTATTTACCGGTTAACGGAAACCCAAGCCAGTGCAAGAAGTTCAGCTGAGGACCAGTATTCAGTCTCCAGTTTTATAACACTGACCTGGACTAAATACATATTTTAACTGTAGAAGTTTTAACATCTCTGCTGACAGCGAGTTTAAAACCAGCAATAATGTATTCCTGTCAGTCAGGAAAACGCTTAGAAAAGTAGGTAACGACAAGGCCAGACACCACCCCCCGAATTACAGGCCTGGATTTTAAGCGTCTGCAGGAAACTGAGGTAGTGTCCCCTGACACCGCGGATAGATTGGTGCGTAAAGTCTGGATCGATCGTCAACTTAATCTGGCACGACTTGGACGCAAGGGTGTCCGACAACTAACTTACAAAACATGTGCAATTTATTTTTAATAAGCAAATAGTAAACTAAATTAAATTAAATTTAGGACTGTATTACACTGTGTATGTATACACAATAAAAGTTTCTGGTTTTGTCTTAATTTAAATGTGTTTTAATTATTTTAATTATTTTTCTTCCCACAAATGACAGGTATCCGTGTTATAAGTGGTATAAACCACTTCGGGCCGTGCGGTTCTGATGATGTATACCACTACTGGGGTGCTTATCAACCACCCCAGACGTGATATATATCATGGGAACTTTTGGTTTCAATGAAAAATAAAAAAAAGCTATATTATATATATATATATATATATATATATATATATATATATATTATGTCTCTGCGCAGTCTTAAACGCACATAGTTAAGGTTTTGAATGAAGGTTCTGTTTAAAGTCGATTTTACAACCAGCTCAAAAGGGGGGTAAATCCCCATCGATATGCATGAAAATTGGTGTGTGTGTTCGGATTGACAGGCTCAACAAACCCTGTGAACGGGATAGCATTTGGTGAAATACTTTTTGAGATGCAGAGTGGCGATAAAAACAGCTGTTTTAAAAAAAAAAAACAAATGAAAAATTAAGAAGCTTTTGTATACACCTGTATCTCAAACTGGTAATCAGTGATAATAATTAGTGTTTGTGCCTTCAGTACCTGGGAAACTAATAATAATTTGTTCATTTGGGAAATATGAAATAATAATTTGTGTTGATTTAAGAAACCCCTGAAATAAGGATGTATCAGACAGCAGTAGAACATCCATGAGTAAAATAAAAAGTTATTTAACTTTTGTTAATGAAATGGGTGAATAACAATATATTTTTTTTTAGAAAGTATAAGACATGACTGACGATAATCAATCAGCTCATAGTTAAGGTTTGAATGAAGGTGTGTGAATTGAGAAAATAAATTAATACTACTGCAGCAGAGTTGTCTAAAGCCAGTAAAAAAAAACACATTACAATACAGTATATTATTAATACAGTGGCAATACAACTTATGTGTACAACTTTAGAGGTACGTTTTTTTTAACTTCCTGATAATTGTTTTAATTGCCCTGAAATAAGGATTTATCAGACAGCAGTTGAACATCCACGAGTAAAATAAAAAGTGAACTTTTGTTAATTAAATGGGTGAATAACAATATATTTTTTTTTAGAAAGTATAAGACATGACTGACGATAATCAATCAGCCTGAATTGAGAAAATAAATTAATACTACTCGCAGCGAGTTGTCTAAAGCCAGTAAAAAAAAACACATTACAATACAGTATATTATTAATACAGTGGCAATACAACTTATGTGTACAACTTTAGAGGTACGTTTTTTTTAACTTCCTGATAATTGTTTTAATTGCCCTGAAATAAGGATTTATCAGACAGCAGTTGAACATCCACGAGTAAAATAAAAAGTGAACTTTTGTTAATTAAATGGGTCAATAACAATATATTTTTTAGAAAGTATAAGACATGAATGATGACGATAATTCATCGGCCTGAATTGAGAACATAAATAAATTAATACTACTTGCAGTATATTATTAATACAGTGACAATACAACTGTAGTAATATTTGTATTGTAACAGTAAAGTACAACTATACAGAATTCTATTTATTACATTTCGAGTAAACTTTTGGGCAATTCAGTTTAGAAATGCATGTAACCTGTTATTGTTATGGTTTCATTTTGAATAAATACTCTTAGTATATCACAGATTATTATATACATTTTCAGATATCCAAATCACTATACAGAATTCTATTTATTACATTTCAGAAACCTTTTTTCTTTTGGTGGTTGATCCAAATATCTCCTATCTAATTCAGGTAAGAGCTGACAAGATTTGAAAGATGCGCCTGACAGATAGAAGAGAGAAGAAGCGACGGCAAATCCAATATGGCATCAAGACCTTAAATTGCACACAACGCATCCGTCTACCTAAAAACCTGCAGGATTCTTACATGATCTTTCTAGAGAGAGTGGACAGAGCCACACAACATGAAGAATAACTGCTCCCCGGCAATACTGTTCAAATAAAGTCACCAGCTCTTCAGCCTCAGGTACAGCCCTTGCTTTCCCCACCTGTCCAGCCTCAGAGAGAGCCATTGCTGTCCCCACCTCTCCAACCTCAGGTACAGTTCTTGCTGTCGCCATATCTGCAGCCTCTCTGGCAGCCATTGCTGTCGCCACATCTCCAGCCTCAGGTACAGACGTTACTGTCCCCACCTCTCCAGCCTCCAAGGCAGCCGTTGCTGTCCCGACCTCTCCAGCCTCAGGTACAGCTGTTGCTGTCGCCACATCTCCAGCCTCAGGTACAGTCGTTGCTGTCCCCACCTCTCCAGCCTGAGGTACAGAGCTGTTGCTTTCCCCACCTCTCCAGCCTCAGGTACAGCCGTTTCTTTCCCCACCTCTCCAGCCTCGGTACAGCCGTTGCTGCTTCCACATCCTCAGCCTCAGGTACAGTCCTTGCTGTCCCCACCTCTTCAGCCTCCAAGGCAGCCATTGCTGTCCCGACCTCCCCAGCCACCAGGGCAGCTGTTGCTGTCCCCACCTTTCCAGCCTCCAGGGACAGTCTTTGCTTTCCCCCCTCCTCTAGCCTCAGGGGCAGGGATTAACAACATTTGATTTTGCCTCAATAAACCTGGCTTTTAAAATAAATCTTTACATACTTGTTGTTGGTTGTTTGATTCTCCAAGATGCCTTCTGCAAAACTATGGAAATTCAATGGCAAAAACTTTGTTAAAGTAACGTTAAGGTTTGTTTGCAAAAGTCCAAAAGGTTAGGAAATTGCAAGTTAAGGTAGCCACGCAACCTTAACTCGGCACCCTTATGTATGTTTCCTGTCACACTTGACATCACATATGACATCATCAATGACATAGGCAATCACATCACTAAGCACATGACAAATTCTCCCCAAAGACTGGCCATACGGAAGTCATTGTGATTGGTAACAAGTTCAGTAACTGCATTATGTTTGCTGTCAAAATGTGCTTTAACCAACAACAGATTTCCATGTACTCAGAAATGCGTAATTCATGTTGAGGTATGTAGTGATGAGTATTTGATGTTTGGAAAGGAGTACCTGAAAATGGTTGGGACATGCAATATGTGAAACCCTACATGTAAGATAACACTCTCCATTAAATTTCACTCAGAAGGCGCCAGTGAAACAGAAAAGGAATCTGCTGCAGTACAGTATGGTATACTGCTGCTCCATGTATACTGTGGTACACAAAGCAGTGTTTTATGTTTCTTGGACGCATAAAATCCACGCATTACAATCCACTTCTGCTTTATGTACTTCACTGAACTGCAGAAATCTGCAATTGTACCTAAACATTTCAATGTCATAATTGGCTTCCAGCCATAAGATTATGTTAGCAAGAATTCTTACTGAACTGTAAAGTTTGAAAGAAGAATGGGTAACAGTGCAAAAATAAAATGAATAATAATACCGTAGAAAATGCAGTGACTCCTTTTGCCATGTGAAACAGTGTAGTTCATACAAGAAAGCCAAAGTTGTGGATTCCAATATTAGAGTTTGGAGAAATATGGCTTGTGGAAGGTCCCAACTAATTAATTAGCTCTACTGTATTCTGTGTTAATTGGTTTTATTTAGAACACTGGTGAAATAATGAGCAAAGATTGTGGGAATGCAGTTACTGAACATGTTACCAATCACAATGACTTCCGTATGGCCAGTCTTCGGGGAGAATTTGTCATGTGCTTAGTGATGTCATTGCCCATGTCACTGATGATGTCAAGTGTGACAGGAAACATACACATAAGGGTGTAGAGTTAAGGTTGCTTGGCTATCTTATCTTGAAATTTCTTAACATTTGCAAACAAACCTTAACGTTACTTTAACAAAGTTTTTGCCATTGAATATATATATGGGGGGAGTGTGGCAGTGTGACCCCGCCTTGTGCGTATTGTTTGTTTATATGTTGCATGTAGTGTGTTAAATGTTGGTGTTTAGTCATTGGTACACGGGCTATAAATGGGTCTGTGTAGCACGTGTGATAAAATGTATATTTGTATTTAGCCACGAGGGTTGCACATCACTTCACGTGCTGATTAAAATGTAATACTATGTGAGCACGGGGAAGGACACGTAATTAATCCATGTGCAGTTGTACCGAGATTCTACTTGAATGACTGATTAGCAATCGAGTCTCGGTACAACTGCATAAAAGACGCACATTGTCACTCAGTCGGGGTTGGGTGTACAGAGAGGAGGTATGGGGAGATAGAGAGGAGACAGAAGCTTAAAATAACAATTGCTATTCGTTCAGCACGATACTTGTTGTCCATTTCGTCTTGTTTGTGTTTGTTTACTGTTTTGTTTGGCCCTTGTGCCCGTTTGTTTTTTGTGTGTGTTTTGTTCAACTCTTTTATTTTCATTATTATTTAATAAAGATTTGCGTCTTCTTCCGGGTGTGATGTCACCACTGCAGCCATCCTGCCACAGCTGGTGTCCGGAAGTGGGACTACAGTGCCTCCAGGAGTCAGACCGGAGAGTTGTGTGTGGGGGAGAAAAAAAAAAAAAAAAGTGAGTTGTTCTGAGAAGAAAAAGAAAAAAAAAGTTTTTGTGAAGAAAAAGGGAAGGAAGAAAAAAGGGAAAGAAAAGAAAATTTGTTTTTTTGGGGGGAATAAATAAATAAATACAATAAGGAATAAGATGGGAAGAAACAGGCGGAGGAAGCAGCAGCAGCAACAGCAACAGCAGCGTGGGGCCGGTCGCAGGTCCCACTGCATCTTGACCATGCTGGACGTCTGCCTCACCTGCTTGAAGGGTGAGGAGTGGTGCTTCGCTATTGGCGAGGTTGGGCACATAGCACCCGACCAACCCCCTCCATGGCAGGAGAAGGAGGAGCCAGAGCATCCAGCAAGGGTGAGGGAGGACCTGCATCCTCCAAAAAGGACGAGTGCACTCTCCTCTGAGGGAGTCTGGGACTGGCTGGTGGAGCCGAGGAGGGATTATGAGGAAGCCCTCCCTGCAGTGATCAACCTCCTGTGGTCCCAAGGTGGGGAGCGCTGGGAGACCTGGGAACAGCAACACCACCTAGCGTCCCTCCCAGACATCGCAGCCATGGTGCTCAATTACCTGGCTGCTGACATGGGAGGGGTCCCGCCATCTCCAGGGAAAAAGGGAGAAGCCCCGCTGCCATCTCCAGCGCCCGAAGGAGAGGAGCCACCACTGCCGTCTCCAGCGCCCAAAGAGGAGGAGCCATCGCTGCCGTCTCCCGAGGAAGAAGCCCCGCTGAGGTATCCAGAGCCAGCGGGAGAGGGGAAAGGGAAGGTCTGGGACGATGGCTGGGAGGCAGTTGCAAGGCGCCTCGCGGTGGAATTGTGCCCCGGCTGTGGAGAGTATGGCCACACCGTGGCTATCTGCCCCTCCCAGTACCGGGAGGAGCCCGAACGTCCTACGCTTGAGTGGGAGCAGCCCAGAAGGGGGCAGCCTGTGCATCCAGCGCGCAGAAGGGGGGAGCCCATAGGTCGAGAACCTAGGCCTCCAGGAGCAGAGCAGCGGTAGCTGGCTCTGCCTCCGCCACCTCCACCACCAGGAGCAGAGCAGCGGGAGCTGCCTCTGTCTCCACCACCGCTAGGAGCAGAGCAGCAGGAGCTGCCTCTGTCTCCACCACCGCTTGAGCAGAGCAGCAGGAGCTGCCTCTGTCTCCACCACCGCCAGGAGCAGAGCAGCAGGAGCTGCCTCTGTCTCCACCGCCAGGAGCAGAGCAGCAGGAGCTGCCTCTGTCTCCACCACCGTGGGAGAACAGCTTGCTGCTCCCAGCTCCACCAGCAGAGGGTGAATGCCTGCTGGTTCTGCCTCAGCCTCCGTGGGAGGACTGCTTGCCCCTCCCAGCTTCACCAGCAGATGGTGAATGCCTGCTGGTTCCGCCTCAGCTGCCGTGGGAGGACTGCTTGCCCCTTCCACCTCCACCAGCAGAGGGTGAATACCTGCTGATTCCGTCTCCACCGCCGTGGGAGGACAGCTTGCCCCTCCCACCTCCACCAGCAGAGGGTGAATACCTGCTGGTTCCACCTCCACCGTCATGGGAAGGACTGCTCCTGCCCTGCCTCGCTCTGCTGAGGGATGCCTGCTCCGCACCGCCCAAGGATGCCTGCCTCGCACCGCCCAAGGATGCTTGCCTCGCACCGCCCAAGTATGCCTGCCATGCATCGCCTGGGGCTGCCTGTGGCTCCGCATCGCCTGGGGCTGCCTGTGGCTCTGCATCGCCTGGAGCTGCCTATTGCTCCGCATCGCCTGGAGAGTCACCAGTTACAGGGAACGAGGGAGAAGTGGAGCTCCCGCTGCCGCCTCCATGGCCAGGGGCTCCCCTCCCGAGTTCGCCTCCCGAGGGTCCGCTGCTGCTGCTGCCGTCGCCTCCCGAGGGTCCGCTGCTGCTGCCATCGCCTCCCGAGGGTCCGCTGCTGCTGCTGCCGTCGCCTCCCGAGGGTCTGCTGCTGCTGCCGTCGCCTCCCGAGGGTCCTGCTTTGCCTAGGGTCGCTACCAGTCCTGCCATGCGGCAGGAAATACTGTGGCTGGAGCCCCATGAAGGGGAGCTGCCAGCCATGAAGAAGGGGTGGGAGGTCAGGAGACCAGCTCCCCCTGCAGCAATTTCGCTGCAGGAGAATGGGTGGCCGGAGCCCCACGGAGGGGAGCTGCCGGCCATGAAGAAGGGGGGGAGAAGTCAGGAGACCACCTTCCCCCGCCGCAATTTCGCTGCCGGAACATCTGTGGCCGGAGCCCCAGAAGAGGGAGCTGCTGGCTGCAAAACAGGGTTGGGAGGAGGACCTCCCACCATGGCCGCCCCCTGGACTTATTGGTGCCCCTGTTCCTGGGCCGGGACAATGACCGGGACTTTGGGACTAAGGGGGGAGGTGGCCTTTTAAGGCCATGTGTGCTGTGCACAAGGGGGGAGATATGTGGCAGTGTGACCCCACCTTGTGCGTATTGTTTGTTTATATGTTGCATGTAGTGTGTTAAATGTTGGTGTATAGTCATTGGTACACGGGATATAAATGGGTCTGTGTAGCACGTGTGATAAAATGTATATTTGTATTTATCCACGAGGGTTGCACATCACTTCACGTGCTGATTAAAATGTAATACTATGTGAGCACGGGGAAGGACACGTAATTAATCCATGTGCAGTTGTACCGAGATTCTAACTGAATGATTGATTAGCAATCGAGTCTCGGTACAACTGCATAAAAGACGCACATTGTCACTCAGTTGGGGTTGGGTGTACAGAGAGGAGGTACGGGGAGATAGAGAGGAGACAGAAGCTTAAAATAACAATTGCTATTCGTTCAGCACGATACTTGTTGTCCATTTCATCTCGTTTGTGTTTGTTTACTGTTTTGTTTGGCCCTTGTGCCCGTTTGTTTTGTGTGTGTGTTTTGTTCAACTCTTTTATTTTCATTATTATTTAATAAAGAAACCGAGTGCATTCGCGTCTCAGTTTTTGCCCCAGCTGCTGTGTGTTTGCGTCTTCTTCCGGGTGTGACGTCACCACTGCAGCCATCCTGCCACAGGGAGGTGTAGCTATAACTTATAGCTGTATACTTTAGAATCAATGTTTTTGTTAGTGTCCGCTGAAATTACTTAATTCACAAGATTTTTTTGTTATTTTATAAAGCGAATTTGTTTTCCAATCCCTTACAAAAGGTATAATTAACGTGTAGTAAATAATGATGACATTGCTATAAATGCAACTCTCTCTATATATAATAAAAAGCTCCGTTCCAAAACGGTAAAAATGCCATTTAGGCCTTGTGGCAAAGTGGCCGGTAAGGGGAACAGGTGTAGCGGTGATGCGGTGCAGGAGTGACAGGCAGACAACGGCAATCCAGTGAAAAATGCTTTTATTGAATTTCCTGGTCTGGTGACCGTAAATAATAAGCCCCGGCAATACACAACGATGTGTAGAGCGCGGGGATGAAAAAACACAGGGTACAGTCCTGAACAAAGAAACAAAACACGTTCACCAGTCTCGGGTGCGTGCAGTCGTGCTGGTGGTGCGTGAATACACTTTATTCTGTGACAGTTCGTGATGTGGTGATCCGCCTTGTGCTGGCCCACGGCGACAGCTCCGGATGTGCTTTAGCTGTCTGGTGATTCCAAAAACACAGACAGTTATTTTACAGCGACAAACAAACAGAAACACACAAACGCAACTCTTTACAGAGTAATACAGTGGCTCTCTATTACGTCCTTCTCGGTCCTTGGCTTAACCCAAACGAAGGAAAAGAACAGCGTTACCCTGGCCCCTATATGTAATCCCGCATGATATCTAGGTAAACGGTTGCAGCTGCCTTATTACTTGCAGCTGCCCCTCGTTTACCTGTCAAATCAATACGGTCTTACAACAGAGTCTCGCTTCTTTCCAGGCTGACCCACTTCCCGGTCCCGGAAACGAACTGTCAGGCCAGCCCTTTCAGATACTTCTCCTCCCGTTCTTTAGCGCCCTCACAGGTCGGGAGGAAGATTTATCACCAGAACTGTATTTCTGTCACAGGCCTACACACTTTAAACTATCGCTATGGATTTACTCCTTAAGGGTAACATTAATATTTTTTGATCAAATGCAATCAAATGTAATCCTAACATGGACAACAACTATTGCCATAGACTTAGCTACATTGAGCAATCAAAAATGCTAATTTACCAAAAACAATGGAAGTTGATATATTGCGTTTTGGAATGGAGCTCTTTGTGTGTGTGTGTGTGTGTGTATATTGTGAAGGGTTTTAGTCCTTCGGGTTCTTTTTCAGCACTTTAAATGACCCAGCCACACACAAAACTTGATTTTTAAAAGCGCTGTTGCGCTATTTTTAATAAACACAAAATAAACACCTAACTCCCCTTGGAGCTCTAACTCAGCTTTCAGGAACACCCTGTCTAACACGGGACAGCTAAGCTGTTTCCCCGTACTTACACAAAACACAAGTTTAACACCGCACTTACTTTTTAACTGTGGCTACTCGGAAACAGAGCACCTCTTCTGCCTCCTTCTACTCAGCAGCCTAGAGCAGACTGACTGCTCTCCTTATAAACCCTGCACCTGGCTCTAATTTACAATCATAGCCAGGTGCAGGTGATAATTAACAATAAAACAATTAACAGAAAAACAATTAAACAATAAGCAAATTAACAAAATGTGCATACGCATGTTTTCTGCAGGGAGGATATTAACCCCCCCCTGCTGTGTTACAATATATATATATATATATATATATATATATATATATATATATATATATATATATATATATATATATATACTGTATATATATATATATATACAGTGGCTCTCAAAAGTATTCACCCCCCTTGGACTTTTCCACATTTTATTGTGTTACAACATGGAATCAAAATGGATTTAATGAGTTTTAATGAGTTTTTGCCACTGATCAACACAAAAAAAGTCCATAATGTCGAAGTGAAAAATAAAATCTACAAATTGTTCTAAATTAATTACAAATATAAAACAGAAAATAATTGATTGCATAAGTATTCACCCCCTTTGCTATGACACACCTAAATGAGCTCTGGTGCAACCAACTGTCTTTAGAAGTCACATAATTAGTTGAATGGAGTCCACCTGTGTGCAATTAAGGTGTTTCACATGATTTCAGGTTAAATACACCTGTCTCTGGGAGGTCCCATAGTTGGTTAGTACATTTCCTAACAAAAACTACATCATGAAGATGAAGGAACATTCAAAGCAAATCCGGAATAAGGTTCTTCAAAAGCACCAATCAGGGGTAGGATATAAGAACATTTCCAAGTCATTGAATATCCCCCGGAGCACAGTAAAGTCCATTATTAAGAAATGGAGAGAATATGGCATAACTGTGAATCTGTCTAGAACAGGCCATCCTCAAAAACTGAGTATCCGGGCAAGAAGGGCACTAGTCAGGGAGACCACCAAGAGGCCTATGGCAACTCTAAAGGAGTTACAGTCTTCCACGGCTGAGCTGGGAGACACTGTGCATACGGCAACAATAGCCCGGGTGCTTCACAAAACTGGCCTTTATGGGAGAGTGGCAAAAAGAAAGCCATTGTTGAAAAAAACTCACATCAAGTCTCAGCTAGAGTTTGCCTTCATTACCTGATTTGTCCAATTAAGCAAATTAATTCAAATCAGGCCTTCATTACCTGATTTGAATTAATTTGCTTAATTGGACAAGTTGAACCCCTTTATTTGCTCTTAAGCAATTGAATTTTATACTTGATGTGGGATTTTGACAATTTATCCATGTGTGGGAACATTGAACAAGTTCAGTCCAAATGTTTATCAATCAGAGAACATGGGGACTTCGATAAATGTGAGTAGCATTATTTATTAAAAATATAAACCATAACCAAATATACATGATAAATCATAAGAGCAAAGGTTGTAAATCAAGTTCTTCATTAAGACCCACAGTGGTTACAGAACTTCTTGTGTATGTATCCAAAAAGCTTCCAATTTTAATAGGAATAGGTTAAAATCCACTTCCCTTCTAGGATTACTAATTAATTTCTATACCAACAAACATCACAGATGTGTTCAATGATTATATTCTTTAATACAAGGCCGTAGTTGGATTTTTATTTGCATCACAGCTTGTTATTTAGGGTTTGGGGTTAAGGTTGGTTTGTCTTCAATTCAACTTTAAACCACCAACTGTACTATAAGCAACTACTTTCACGTCAGTGCAACTGCCCTTGAATCTCCATCGAATCCTGTCCTAACACTTTTCAGTGTCTCTGAACAGGAAAAGATTTTTCTGACCAGTTTTTAGGTTTGCTAAAGAGACCCATTTAATCACCATCTCTATGTGATTACATGATATATTGTTGTATTTTGTGTGCGTGTTTCACATGTAGACTTAATGTGAAAAGTACAGTTGTACTGTGTAATATATGTATATATCCTATACCATCAATGTATAATGTTGTATTATGGTACTACAATGCAGTATCAGTATAATAAAGCATTGTACTTTTTTAAGTATCATGATATCAAATTGCAATACTATACCATAGTATAGTGTAGCTATATATTATTATGGTTGTACTGCATTACAGTAACATAATAGGGAATTGTACATTGATGGTATAGGATATGTACATATATTATACAGTACCAATATACTTTCACACTGATAGATACCATCGTACCTTGTTCCAAAATCCAGTGGTACAAGTACTGTACCATGGTACATTTTTATAGGGGACCGTTCTAACAGTATTGTTCTTATTGCAAAGGGCACAAACGATAATTGAACGGTTTCCAAAGACGCGGAGGTTAATATATTAACCAGAGCGTATCAAGCAATATTTTTAAAATACGCTTACATCAAGACCATTTCAAACAATGCTTGAAGATATACAAACTAAATATCACTAAAAATGCTTGCCGTTTGCCTTTTTTTATCATACATTCCATACTGCAAATAGTTAACGATGCTTTTGCTATATGATATGGAAACATGTATAAGAGCATTAGCTACTGCCTTTCTAAACGTAATGATAATTAAATTGTTTATTTATAGTGCAATGACGATATATTCATTATTTGTAAAACACATCAAATTGGCATATTACATTTTACTTTTAGGTGTCTGAGCCTTTCTTAAAAATACAAACATTACGATATTTACAATACAGAGTAAAGTAGATTCCGTAAACAAACAAACAAACTTGACTTCCCATGGGTGGGATCAGTGTGGGGGCTCGTCGATTTCGTTACTGTAGAGGTGGAGTTACTGTGGTATGAGGTTTGTAGTACCAGGCTTGTAATACAAGACGTGGTGCGTCCGTCTTGCAGGTATACATTATTGGGGCGGGCCAGGCCAGAGAGTGTGCAGAGTTCCTGCCCAACGTCAGGACGCCAGCGTACGCAAGGGTGTGAGTGAGGAATTTCAGTAAGATGGCTGCGACAGGAAAGTGATCTTGTCTGAAACATACTGTCACCCTACCAAGAAGACGGGGAGGAACGGGAATTAATGTTGTCCTTGTCGGTGTCTAAATCGGGGGTTATTCACTGATAATACGCCGAAACTGGCAAGGGGATGGTTTCTGGTAAGTAATACATTACAGAAAAATCAAAGCTGCAGCTTCATTGAAAATAAACAGAAAATGTTGCTGAAAAAAAGCCAGATAAGTAAATGGTTAATCCGGCAATACTGAAGATCGATTTTATGTTCTCTATATATAAATGTACTGTCACTTTTGGTGTACATGGAAATGCATTATGATGAGGTATATTGTGTAGTTGGACTTGGAGATCGAGTGACGTTATGATGAGAGCACATTGGTGTTTACATCACTCATGGTAGTAAGGTCACCGATGAATCAACCATTAATTCATTATCAACAAATAGAGTTGAAACATTGTAATTATAGTACGTGATAGTATTGGTAATAATGAAGCACATTTTTTTAATATTGTTTTTAGCCCATGAATTAGTTGCTGTCTGGTGGAATACTGCCAGGTGATAGAACCAAGTTACTGTGTGTTTTAACTGATGTGTGTGTACACTAGCATATAGCGTACCGTGATACCAAGATATGACAGACAGTGAGAGTAAGCTGGGGCAGTTGTTGTTTACTTGTGGCGTGATATGAAATGTAATGATTCATTCTGTCACGTCATCAGTACGAGTTTCCACCGGCGTAGAGAGACCATAGGGATGTAAAAAGAGGGTCAGTAAATGTGACAATAAAAACAAAACATTGGTAATTACTCGGTGTGAATGTAGTGCTGAATTGCACCAGTTAGAATTTACTGTATAAGCAAAGCATTTCCCACAGCGGGTTATTTACACGCGCGCTGTAACTGTTGTATTTACATAAAATATAGTTTACATTGTGCTGGTAATTTACAAGAAAAACAGGTATTGGACAGTTAAATAAACGTTGCAGTAGTTCCCTCATTTAACTAAATAACTTACAAAGCTTGCCTTGGTAACACAGTGGGATTTCTCTGGGAAGATGAACATTGGTTGATTTTAATTGTATTCATTATTATTGTTGTTGTTATTATTTTACTTCGAATGTATGCATGTTATATTATTAGTACAGTTAGTATAATGTAATTTGACTCATTTATTGAGCAGTACTATGAAGACTGAAGCATTAGATATTTTTTAGAAGAATAAAACAATGACAAAAAATATATAGGATAGACAGATACTGTAGTATGGTGTCTAAATTAGATAAAATATGAATCTCTGCCAGTGAGTGGAGGTTGATAACTAACTAGACACAAGTGTTTTTCTAAGTGAATTTGAGGTTTGAATATGCAAACTTGGGCCATGGTAAAGTAGTACACTACAGTAATTGATCCCTGCCCCCTGGACTGTAAGCCCTAAACGGTTATTAGCCTCTTGCTTGATCCTACTGTACTTCCTTGAATCAAAAGCTTACTCTGATAAATATATGCAGCAGAGTCATGACTGTTACAATATTTAGGTCTAATTTTAGTCATGGTTAATTTAGATACACATCCCTTAAGAATGCACATGAGGGTCATTCCATGATAAATTATCCAAAAAAGACTGCATTTAACACCCAATCATCTCTGATTTCTACCCAACTAAATGCTCAGGGTTGTTCAAAGCAAAACAAACAAAAAAAATACATTTTCAGCCTGATTGGGTCATAATTTTGGACTCATAATCTTAAAAACTATTTGAGATAGACTTGTGGTAAGTGTAGGTGTTATGTAACCTGTGAACGTGTTAATTTCTGCGCATGCTTATTACATGCTGAAGCTAATAGATTTCAGCATGTCATAAGCATGCAGGGAAAATAACACATTCTCTGGTTTATTTTTGGAGGACCCCTTGAAACTTCCTCAAAGCCCCCTGTCAGCATTGCCGCTGCCAGTGTTGCCAATAGCAGCATTTCCGCTGCCAGAATTCTCTTTACCAGAGGAGCCAACCGGTTCGCTGTCAGCATTACCACTGCCAGCATGGCCTCTGCTGGTTACACGTTCCCAGGAGGCAGCATTTCTGCTGCCAGAGTGTGCCACCCCGCTGTCAGCCTTTCCACAGCTAATGGGGCCACTGGAGGAAGACCTTGCCCCACTGTCAGCAGTATATTGTTGTGTATTTGTATATGGGCACGGGGATTACACAAATTAGTTCACATGCAAACTGTGCCGGGATTCAAGTGAATGATTAATTTGCTAGTGAGCCCTGGCACAGCTGTAGATAAAAGGAGCATGAATCACTCGCTGAAGGTTGGTGTGTTCAGGGAGAAAGAACGGGAGAGAGTCGGAAGAGAACGAAACTAAAAATAACAATTGCTACTCGTGCTGGAGGACCAGCACGATACTTGTTGTGGGTTAGTTCAGTGGTTTTTGTTTGTCTATTTATTTTGGCCATTGTGCCGTTTTGTTTGTTCTGTGTTTTGTTTTGTGTTTTAAATCTTTTATTTATAATAAATCTGCGCAGCAGCACTTCACTCCCCATACTGTGTCCTGTCTACTTCCGGGTCTGTGACATTGCCACGCAAGCAATCCGTGACAGGCGGTCAAATGCTTGATGTGATCAGTGCAGATCTCGGGGGCGGGGGGGGGAATGTTCCCGTGTTGTTGTGTTTTTATTTTGTTTTTAATCTTTTATTTTTTTAAGCTATTGTCACATTTGTGACAGTTGGTGGGTGAGGTTTGTATTTTTTTTTTATTTTTTTAGATCAAACAAAAAAAAACAACCTGAAAAAATAAGGCACAGTTTCATTAAGTCGTTGTTTTTACATAACATACCCCATTGGTGCTTGCAAGTTGCTATTTCATTGGTCCACAAACAAGTACTGTGTATTAAACAGTTAAGGTGCAGTTCTACAGTTCACATTGCAGAAAATGGGGGGTGTTTGATCACGGACATTGTTGACAAAGCCTGTAAGACCCCCAGTCTCCTGGAATAATCCATAAATTAGTGTAGCTCACCTTCAAACCGTGAGCACCGTCTCTGCCTTTATTATAAAGGCTTGCGTCTTATACAACAATAACTGCCATGTCCGCATTTTTTTTGGTCTGCATGCGTAGTTATGTGAACCCCTGATGGATCAAGAGGGTACAAGGTGTTGGAAAGCCATATTCTCTGCAGAAAACATGTAGACATAATAAATACTCGTCACAGTAACTACAGCCTGTCATCTGCTTTGTGACATCATGTTGGTGATCCAGCGAATTATAAAATACACCCCATGTTAAACAAGCATCTTTTGAAAAACAAGAAGTTGACAGACAGTTGATTCCCACAGAAGGCAGAGTGAAAAATCAAGAGGTCATTTTAAACATTTTTATTAACAGAACGTTAAGATTTTTTTTTTTTTAATTTGTACACAGACCGTTTTTAAGTTTAAACATATTTTATTAAACTTACATGACATAAGCAATTAGTGTTTGTTTTTATTAGCACTATATTTTCTTACATAAAATGAAGCAGAAAAAGTATTTTTGCTTAAAATAAACATTTACAATATTAAATGCTTAGTAATAAGCCCAAACTAGTGGCTTCTTTTGTAGGTAAGGTCAAAAAACAGGAGTGAAAGAAGGTGCCACAAAAATAGACATTAACAAGATCAATTGGAGGTGTACATAGTTCTTTTTTGACCTTTTAACAATTAAAAGGGAGTTACTTTCTGATGTAAACAAGTTGCATTTGAGATCCAAAGGAACAAGAACATTACAAGAAAAGACATGCTGTACAACATGTATTTCAGCCCTTGTGCAGAGGTAAGAGAAAATAGATTTCACTTGAAACTAAATATATATTTGTGGCAAAGTGGTGAGTGAATACAGGTGCGTGCAGTGCAGAGTGGATACAAAACAGACAGACAATGATTTCCAGGTGCAAAGGTGTTTATTGATTTAATTGACAATGTCGAGAGCCTTATGGAGAACACCGGTAAATAATACACCGGTAAATAATAATGATGGAGTGATACAGCGGCGTGTATCACTCGGTATTTGTAAATCCCCGAGTTTGACCCATAACCAAAAGTCCAGTTTTACACACCAACACTAAACACAAAACACAAACACAGTTCTTAGTGATAGTGAATAAGTGCAAGTGGTGTATTACAGTTCGCCGTGAAATGCAGGGGTGAAA
Organism: Huso huso; assembly: GCA_036884735.1. Lineage (NCBI taxonomy): Eukaryota > Metazoa > Chordata > Actinopteri > Acipenseriformes > Acipenseridae > Huso > Huso huso. The sequence goes on from CM072669.1 coordinate 27,916,659, forward strand.
GTGATGTCCGGGTTTATGCTGGCTTTTGCTACAGCTCCGGATCGTGCTACTGGTAGTCTATTAAAAAACAGACAACAGTTAACAAACACAAGACAAAACTCAAGGTTCACAATACTGCAACACAGACTCCTTGTAGGTTTAACCCTTTGCGGTCTTATGTCGGACCTGGTCCGACATTGCAATTATTCCTATCCGGTCCATTGTCGGACCCTGTCCGACATCATCAAAAAAAACGCAAAAAACGGGTTTCTAGTCATTTTTTCTCCGGAAAAAGCCGAGAAAACCATTCAATGGCCGAGTGGGAGCAACAGGAGCCGAGACAAGCCGATTAAAAAAAAAAAAAACAGGCGTATGTCATGAGTAGTCATACTTGCCCCTGGCATCACATAGGGGCGGTCATAAGGAAACAAGCTGGCTGTTATTGAATCAGCACACAGAGACTATCACGGACATTTGCAGAGCTTTTTTGAGTGTTATAGTAATAAAATAATGACTTGGATCGCATTATTGAGGAGTTTGGTGATAAAACGAGTGATTAGGAGATGATTGATCGGTATGTACGACTATTATTATTATTTATTTATTAGCATATGTGAAAGCGATAGCGAACGAAAGGGTGGGGCGGGGCTGGAGATGCCTAGTGAGTGCTTTGTTGATATGCAGGGCCTTTTAAACCCGTTTGACTGTGGAAAAAAAAACTTTTAAACAGCGCGTCTAAAATTAACTGCGCGTGTGAAAATAAATTGGACCTGACGCGCACTTAATAAATGGACTGCAAAGGGTTAAAATACAAACCATTTACCAAGGAACTGATCACTTACACTACTCCCCCCTATTTATACCCTCGTTCATGACCCCTAGATTAACGAGCGCAACTGCTCCTTCAATCCTCGGATGCCACGCCGTTTCCCATCCGAGTCATTGAGTTTGGGTACCGTAGCTCCGCCCCCTTTCTAAATGACCGACTTCCACCTACCCTAAGGAATAAATTGTCGTGCCATTTAGTTAAGGGTACTCTGTTCCTTTTATACATTGCCCTCACAGGCCGGGAGGGAGATCTAACACCAAGAATCATTCGATCTCTGTCGCAATATTTTACCTCAAGTTTATTTGACTGGACACTTACATCAAGTTTCACAGACCCTACTTTACCATCCTGACTGACAAAAAAAAAACAAAAAAAAAAAAACAACATTTACCTAATTTTGCTTGGCAGGTGCTGTTTTGTTCACTCTCGAGTATTGGTATCTCTGGGTTTGTGAAACCAGCAGTTAAAGTTCACTTATTATTTGTTATACGTTCTAATTTCAGGTGTAATCTGAATCTTAACTTCATTCAATTTGGGTTCCGGCAGTGGATCCCAGATACTGCACTTCTGATTTGGCTATGGCTCATTTTGCCCCGTTGACAGTTAAGTCAGCTTCCTTTATTCTCTCCTGGACAGTCCTTAGGTGATATAAGGACTGTAAATAACAGTACTGTAAATCACAATGTCATCCAAATAGGCTGCTGTGAAATCTTGGCATCCGGCAAGGATTTTGTCCATCATTCGCGGGAAGGTTGCAAGTGCCCTGTGCAGACCAAATGGCATGACGCAGAATTGAAAAAGTCAGTGTGTTCAGAAGGCTGTTAATTCCTTAGATCTGTTGGTCAGTGGTACTTGCCAATATCCCTTGCTGAGGTCAAGAGTAGAGATAAAGATGGCCCTCCCCAAGCGTTCCAGCAGCTCATCTGCCCATGGCATTGGATAGCTGTCGAATTTCGAAATGGCATTCAGTTTCCGAAAGTCAATGCAGAAATAGATTGAGTTATCCTTCTTTGATACTAGCACCACAGGACTGCTTCAAGAACTGGAAGGCGGCTCGATGACTTTAGTGCGAAGCATGGCATTAACTTCCTCCTTCCGGTTGTCCAGGAGTCTTTGTGAAATCCTTTGTCTGATGGCGTTTGGCTCCAGCAACTGAATGTCATGCTGTATGACTGTGATGTGTCCGGGCTTCTCTGTGAATAAGCTGGGAAAAGGTTTCAGTAACCTTGTCATCTGCTGCTGCTGACTCTGACTGAGATGTAAATGAAAAAGAGGGCATTCTTCCTCTCCTGATGGGAAAAATTATTTTGCTGTTTGTTCTTCCTTTGCTCACCTCGTTAACAGTGTCTGCGTGTTTGGGCGCTCCTTCCATTCCTTGAATAGGTTGATGTGGAAGATTAGCTTTTTCTTAGTTTTGTCTGATGTGCTGATCTCGTATGTCACCGGACCACGTTTTCCCAACACCTCATACGGGCCTTGCCATTTTGGCAACAGTTTGTGTTGGCACAAACAACAAAACTCTTTGTTCCGGTTTATAGTATCTGTTTCGGGCCTGTTTGTCATACCAAGTCTTCTGTGCCCTTTGTGCCTTGGCCAGATTTTGTTTAACCAGCACCATATATTCTGCCAACTTCTCGCGCATCTTCAGGACATAGCTGATAATGTTCTCTGGTTCTGTTCTCTCCTCTTCCCAGGTGTCTTTCAGGATGACGAGGGGCCCTCTCAGCGTCCTGCCATAGAGAAGCTTGAAGGAGGAGAATCCAGTGGATGCTTGGGGAACTTCTCTGTAAGCAAAAAAAAAAGAGATACAGAAGTCCCAGTCTTTACCTGTCTCATTCACAAACCGTCTCTGCATAGTTTTTAGCGTCTGGTTAAAACGCTCAACTAGCCTGTTCGTCTGAGGATGATAGGCGATGGTGCCTCTTATTCCTAACACTTTATAAATCTGCTTCAACAAATTGGACATCAAATTTATTTGTGGCCTGATCTGTGGTTATTTCTGTAGGGATGCCTCCGAGGGAGATAAACAACACTAGTGCCTTCGCTACCTGCTTGGCTTTAATATTATGTAGCGGAAACGCCTTGGAGTATCTCGTAGCATAATCACTTAGCCCTAATATGAATCGATGCCCACTGCTACTCTTTTCTAGTGGGCCTACAATGTCCATTGCTATATGCTGGAAAGGTGTCTCAATGATAGGAAGAGGTTGTAAAGGCCCTTGTTCTGATACACGGATCTTGGCTGTAAACTGACATTGCGGACAGCTCTTACAGTAGTTTGCCACATCCGTGTACAACCATGGCCAGTAAAAGCGCTTGGCTATCCTCTCTAAGGTTTTCTCCCTTCCTAAATGACCAGCCACCGGTATAGAATGTCCCAGACTCAGGATCTGAGCTCTCAAACTCAACACCTGGTTTCCTCCTGTACATCCTTTATATAATGGCCCATTCTCTACTAATATAAGTTTCTCCTGCTACTATCTTGCTTTTACCTGCCACTCGGTCAAACAACACTCAAAGTCTCATCTGCCTTTTGCAACTCTTTATCGCTAGGTATTTGTGGCATTATATCCCCTTCCTCACTTAATTTTAAAGTGTGCTGGGTGCCACCAGATTTTTCCAGCTGCTTCTGCTTTCAGCTCTTACAAGTTTTCCCCGATTCCACGACAATTTCTGACTGTGAAAAGGGTAACTGCTGTAATCCATCGGTCTACACTCTGTAACTGTCTAGCACAACTTCATGTTATATCTACGTTACTAGTCTCTCTCACTAGCTCAGATAACACCGGTCACTTCATATGGGAGAGTGTCCAGTATACCGAATGTCATCAGGTACTTCTGTTGACGCACAATCAAGTACACCTCAGCAGTAGCATATGACTTCTCATCACCATGGATACAGCTAATGCTAATACCTGGACACCTAATTTCCCTGTTATCCAGTAAATCAGACATTACCAGTGTTGTACTACTCCCAGTATCAATTAACGCCTGGACTGGTCGGTCTTTCACTTGTACTGCACAGACCTGTACTTTGTTCTGCACTACTGTTTCTGTCTCCCTCAGCACATAACACAAATGACCCGCTCCTGGGGTGCGATATACCCTTCCTTCCCACAATGGTAGCAAATAACAGGTCTATCAGTGTTCCTATTCTCCAGATTTCTGTTATAAACCTGGTTCGGCTTTCTAGGCATGTGTGACAGAGATAGAATGATTCTTGGTGTTAGATCTCCCTCCCGACCTGCGAGTGCGCTGTGTAAAGGGAACAGAGTACCCTGGACTAAATGGCATGATAATTTATTCCCTGGGTTTAGGTGGAAGTCGGCCATCTAGAAAAGGGGCGGCGGTACAGTACCTGAACTCAATGACCTGGACGGGAAAGGCGTGGCATCCGCGGATTGGAAGAGCGGTTGCGCTCGTTAACCAAGGGGTCATGAGGGAGGGAGGGTATAAATAGGGGGCGTAGTAAAGTGATCTGTTCCTTTTGTAAATGGTTAGAAACAACTTAGAAGGAGAAACCTGTGAGAAAACATGAGTGTTGTGTTTGTTTGTTTGTTTGTTTTTGTCAAGTAAAAACTGTTTATTTGTTTGTTATTTAGACTACTAGCATGACCCGGAAATGTAGCTGAAGGCCAGCATCAAACCCAGACACCAGCGCTTCCCTTGTTGTCACGAAGAACTGTAATTTGCACCACAAGCACTAATTCACTCACTAAAGTAATTGTGAATGTATTTTGTGTTATATGTGGGTGTATAAAGAACGAGACCTTTTGTTATGGGTCAAATCCGGGGATAACAAATAAAGTGATACACGCTGCTGTATCACTTTACATCATTACTGTAATAACAATAACAAATAACAAACACCTTTGCACCTGGATATCGTTGTCTGTCTGTTTATTCTGCACTGCTGTATTACCTTCACCTGCACACACTTACCCACTTTGCCACATGTGGTTGTCAGAACTGGGACTACGCAGCATTGTCAGCGTAACTGGACAGCAGACGGGAGGCCGAGGAAAGACAGAGAGAGGAGAGGTACACGGCGTTGATCGAGAGGGTGGGGCTGGCGATACCGCCCACGGCACCAACAGGATCCGTAATGTCGGCCCCAAAGACGAGGACGCACAAGATGATGGTGGAGGATGATCCAGAAGCTTGCCTGGTTGCATTTGAGCGGCGGGCTACCACTGCGTCATGGCCCAGAGAGTTCTGGGCAAGCCAACTGGGACCCTGCCTGATTGGGGAGGCACAGGCAGCCTACCAGGCCATGGCTGACGACGACGCCACTCAGTACGACCTGGTGAAGCTAGCCATTCTGTGCCGTCTCAACATTATGGAGGAAACCCACAGTGTGAGGCTCCAGAAGCGCAAGAGGTCCCCGGATACACGCCCCAGGGTGGTTGCACAAAAACCGTGTGACCACATGGTACACTGGCTCAACCCCGACTAGAAGACAAGTTTGCAGAGGGGAGAGGCGATTGTGATTGAGCAGTTTTGCCATATGGACAGTGCCACAACCCCGACACCCTGGACAAGGCAGTGAAACTTGGCGAGGACTTTGAGGACTCCCTGTTGTCTGCCCAGACCGGCCTACTCACCGCTGCAGTCCAACGGAGCAACCGAGTACCACCTCCTCTCTGCTCCACCACCACTGGGACCGGGTCCACAACCTCCTAGAACACCGGCCCCAATGGGCAACCTTGCCTCCCCTCCATGGAGACCAATGTTGACCCCCATCTGGGGTAGAGGTGCTGCCCCTGCCCCATTGCCATACCAGCAACGGGACAGATATCTAACTACTGTTCCCTCCTCCCCCCCCCCCCCCATTTGTTTTAAATGCCACCTGCCGGGACATCAGGCCTAGTCATGCCCATCTGCGATGGAGTGTGACGTGGCAGCATGCAATCTGGCATCAGAAGTGGGTAAGCAAGGGGAAAATGGTCGGAAGGGGCCTTATATTGTCAATGTAATACGTTACAGCAAGTTTAGAAAATACAAAAAATACGGATGGTTTGGAGGAACGTTTTAATCAGACCTTGAAGCAGATGCTGAGATGATTTATGAATCAAGAGCAAAAACATTGGGCATCGCTTCTTCTCTACCTCCTTTTTGCAGTGAGAGAGGTGCCGCAGAGTTTGACAGGGTTCTCCCCCTTTGAGCTCATGTATGGCTGACAGCCTCGCGGCATCCTCGATCTGCTGATAGAGGGTGGGAGGAGCACAAAGGCTTGTCCAAAAATGTAGTGCAGCATGTGCTCCTACTCAGATAGCCTAGATTTAGTCAGTCGTTTGGCCTAGAACAACCTCAAAGCGGCTCAGCACTGGCAGCAGCAACATTACAATCAAAATGCACGAATTCGAACCTTTCGACCTGGAGACAAAGTAATGCTGCTGCTTCCCTCCTCAGAATCGAAACTATGTGCTAAATGGCAGGGGCCATATGAAGTGATTCAGGCTATAGGAAAGGTGAATTATGAAATTAGACAGCCCGATCGCCGTAACGAAAGATAAATTTATCACATACATTTATTAAAGCCCTGGCAGGCAAGGGAGGCCTTATTTATATCCCCAGGTGAAGTAGTGGATGATTTAGGCCCCGGCTTAGGCTCCTGGGGGAACAGTTACTTCCTGATCAGCAACGGGAACTGCGTAAGTTAATTGAGGTGTTCAGTTATGTTTTTTCTGCCGTGCCCGGTAGAACTAACCTTGTTGATACCATTATCTCTCCCCCAGGTGTCACGGTGCAAGAGAGACCTTATTGGATGCCATAAAGTCAATGAAGTGGCATTCGCAAAGAGGTATTGGTGATGCTCGAACTTGGGGTGATTGAGCCTTCCAGGAGCAAGTGGTGCAGTCCAATTGTGATAGTGGCCAAAAAGGACGGCACCAACCACTTCTGCATTCATTTCCGTAAGGTAAACGCTATTGCCAAGTTCGATGCGTACCCCATGCCTCGGGTCGACAAGCCTCTAGATAGACTGGGGACTGCTAGGTTTATCTCCACTTTGGACCTGACGAAGGGATACTGGCAGATCCTGTTAACCTGCAGTTCTAGAGAGAAAACTGCATTTTCAACACCAGAGGGGCAGTTTCATTTCACAACCATGCCATTTGGGCTTCATGGTGCGCCCGCTGCCTTTCAGAGACTGATGGAACAGGTTTTACATCCACATTGTGAATATGCGGCAGCGTATATTGACGATGTGGTTATTTACAGCTCCACCTGGCGAGAGCATTTGGCTAGGATCATGGCCATCCTTCAGTCTCTAAGTGTAGCCCAGCTGACAGCTAACTTGAGAAAATGTGCGTTTGCCAAGACAGAGACACAATATTTGGGATTTATAATAGGGAATGGAAGAGTGAAACCCGTTGTCACCAAGGTCCAGGCTTTGGTGGATGTGGCAATCCCCAAAATCAAGGCTCAGGTGATGTCTCTACTGGGGTTATTTAGCCGGTTATTACCGAAGATTTATCCCCGAGTATGCCACAGTGGTCAATCCCTTAGTTGACCTCACCAGAAAGAGCGCACAAAATTTAATTAAGTGGTCAGTAGAATATCAGGGGACGTTTGATTTTGTTAAGCAGAGAATCTGCCAGGCCCCCACTCTCATCACTCCAGACATCACAAAGAGATTCGTTCTCCACACCGATGATGTCAGTTTGGGTGCAGTCTTGTCCCAAATGGTAGACGGAATAGAACATCCCGTCCTTTATATCAGTAGAAAAATGCTCCCCCGGGAGCGCAACTACTCCGTGGTCAAAAGGGAGTGTTTGGCCATTAAATGGGCCACTCACTCTTTAAGATACTACCTGCTGGGACGTTCATTTGATCTTGTCACTGACCACTCTCCACTCAAGTGGTTAAGCACAATGAAGGACAGCAATGTCCGGATAACTCTGTGGTACCACATGGTACACCGTGCGGGGAAAGACCACCAAAATGCAGATTATTTTTCCCGGGAGGGGGGTATAATGGGAAAAGCAGATTTAGCTGAGTGTTCCTTCGGCTCCACTCTGAGCGATCAAATGATTCTTGATGTTAGCTCTCCCTCCTGACCTGCAAGGGTGCTGTGTAAAGGGAACAGAGTGCCCTGGACTAAATGGCATAACAGTTTATTCCCAGGTGTGGGAGGGTAGTGGGTGGAGCTTTAGGGAAGGACCAGAAATGACAGCACACAGGAGCCGGAAATTATGTTTAGTCCTTGGAGCCCTGTACCATCAATGGTATCGGGGCAGGATTTTATTTTAGCAAACAATGAAAATAGAACAGTACAGCATTGCAGAAAATAAACAAGAAAACCACCTGGAATACCAGCAATGGTAAACTCAGGTTTCAAATAAAAAGTAAACAAAAACGTCACGGTTACAAAAAAAGAAAGAAAGCACTGGGTTTCTCTGTGCTACTGCAGTGGGTTTCCTCTCACCGCCTCTTGGCTCCCTTCCACGGGTTAATGGCTGTAGGCACACTCGGCCAACCCTAACTCCCCTAAATGACCCCCCTCCCTTGAAAAAAACATCAGCATTTTGATGCTCCTTACCCGAACGATGTTTAACAGTGAAGTTAAAGGGTTGCAGCGCCAGACTCCACCGAGTAATCCGGGCGTTCGTGTCCCTCATCGTGTTTAGCCACTTAAGAGGAGCGTGATCTGTGACAAGAGTGAAGGACCGCCCCAGGAGATAATATCGAAGAGAGTTCGTGGCCCATTTAATGGCCAGGCACTCCTTCTCAATAACTGAGTAGTTGCGCTCCCTCTGAGCCATTTTCCTGTTAATGTATAGCACAGGGTGTTCTACCCCATCAATCTCCTGGGACAAAACTGCCCCCAGACCGACATCTGAGGTGTCTGTCTGGAGGATGAATTCCCTATCGAAATCTGGTGACACTAGTGCAGGGGCTTGGCAAAGTATCCGCTTTATCGTGTCAAACGCTCCCTGACACTCATCTGACCATTTTACAGCGTTTGGGGCGCTTAGTGAGGTCAATCAAGGGGCTAACAATGGTGGAAAACTCGGGGATAAAACGGAGATAATGGCCTGCCAGCTCCAAAAGTGACCTCACTTGAGCCTTGGTTCGCGGGACCGGAGTGTCCACCAAGGCCTGGACCTTGGAAGCCACTGGTTTCACCCGACCATTACCCATGATAAAGCCAAGATATTGGGTCTCTTGTTTGCCAAACGCGCATTTGCCTAGGTTGACTGTTAGCCCCGCCTCCTTCAGAGACTGCAGGACAGCCGCTAATCTATCAAGGCGCTCCTTCCAGGTAGAGCTAAAAATAACCACGTCATCAATATACGCTGCCGCATACTGATGATGGGGACATAACACCTTGTCCATCAGTCTCTGGAAGGTAGGCTGGGGCCCCATGCAACCCGAAGGACATGGTCTTGAAATGAAACAAGACATCCGGGGTAGCAAATGCAGTTTTCTCCTTGGAGCTGGGTGTTAACGGGATCTGCCAATATCCCTTTGACAGGTCCAGAGTGGACAAGAACCTCGCCTTACCCAGTCTGTCAAGGAGTTCATCCATTCGGGACATGGGGTACGCATCGAACTTGGAGATAGCGTTCACCTTTCTAAAGTCCACACAGAAACGAGTGGAGCCGTCCTTCTTAGGTACCATTACCACGGGACTACACCACTCGCTCTGGGAAGGCTGCACTACTCCCAGCTCGAGCATACTGGCCACTTCCCGGGGGCATTACACCCGGCCGACTTTCCGGGATCCGGTAAGGCCTCTGACGCACCCGAACACCTAGCTGAGTAATGATGGCATGTTCAATAATGTCAGTTCTACCGGGCAACTCAGAAAAAACATCACTGAATTCCTCAATTAATTGGCCCAGCTCCTGTTTCTGACAGGGAAGTAACTGTTTCCCCATCGAAATCTCAGTTGTTTGACCAGGTGGCGCCGCCTCAGGACCAAAATCCTCCTCGGGGCTATCATTAGCAATAAACAGGGCTTCTCTGTCTCTCCAAGGTTTTAACAAATTTACATGATAAATTTGGAGTGGTTTTCGATGGTCGTGCTGCCTGATTTCATAATTGACTCTCCCTATAGCTCGAACCATCTCATAAGGCCCCTGCCACTTGGCAAACAACTTAGATTCTGCTGTGGGAAGGAGCAGCAGTACCTTATCTCCAGGTCGAAAAGTCAGAATTCTTGCTTTTTGATTGTACTGCTGTTGCTGCTGATGCTGAGCATTGCGCAGGTTCTCTTGAGCCAAACGACCGACTAATTCTAAGCGATCTTGTAGCAGTAGTACGTATTTGACTACATTTTTAGAAGTAGAAGTTTGGTCCTCCCACCCTTCTCGCACGAGATCGAGAATGCCTCAGGGTTGTCTCTCATACAGCAGCTCAAACGGGGAGAACCCTGTTGAACTCTGTGGCACCTCTCTCACTGCGAACATCAGGAAGGGGAGGAGTTTTGCCCAATGTTTTTGTTCCTGGTTCACAAATCGCCTCAGCATCTGCTTCAGGGTCTGATTAAACCTTTCCACCAGGCCATCTGTCTGCGGATGGTAGACAGAGGTCCTGATGGGACGGATTTTCAAAATTTTGTACACTTCTTTGAGGGTATCGGACATGAAGTTGGTTCCCTGATCCGTCAGAATCTCTTTGGGCACCCCTACTCTAGCAATAATCTTAATTAGTTCTTTAGCAATGGTGACGGCACTAGTGGAGCACAGTGGCACCGCCTCTGGATATCGAGTAGCATAATCCACCATTACTAGAATGTGTGTATATCCAGAGTCGGCGGGATGCACTGGGCCCACTATGTCCATTGCTATGCGATCGAAGGGAGTACAAACCAGGGGCAGTGGGGCCGGGCGAACCCGCCCCGGCGCTACTCTCTGGCAATTGGGACACTCCGCTACATATTTCCTCACATCCACGTGGAGTCCCATCCAATAAAACCGGGCCAGTATTCGTTCCAAGGTCTTTTCCCGCCCCAGGTGGCCAGAAAAAGGAATATCATGTGCCAACCGCATGACCTCCCGGCGGAAAGACCCCGGAACTAATAATTGGGTTACAGGCTGTCCTGTGCCCGGGGCTTGGGATACCCTATACAGCAAATGCCCCATCATGATGAAGTGAGGAAATGTGAGCGGCCCGCAGCCTTCAACTTCCTTCCCCTCGACAGACCGAACCCGCCCCCGGATGTGCACCAGAGTGGGGTCGTTACTTTGCTCCCACTCTAGGTCCACACCCGGTCCCAGAATTGCGGTATGCCGAGCGGGGCCTCAGTAGCTTCTGCTCTAGGGATCTCAGTAACCCACTCCCGCTGGTCACACTGGACACCCACCCCCTTCTGTGTTCGTTTGACAGGCAAAGCAGATTCTCCCACCAATCCCCAGCCTTGTCTCATTAATGCCCCCTCAAGTTTCTCGGCCCTCCGCTCTCTTTTAGTTTTACGGGGCTGGAACCTGGCAGTAAATATGTTGGCCTGCAAGGGGAAGATCCAGCCAATTGGATGCCCCGTTGCGACCACCCCTTCTACAATAGGTGGTCGAGCTGCATTGACCTTAACTTCCGTATAGTAAGGCCAGTCTTGACCCAAAATTACTGGGTATGGCACCTTTTTAGCGACGGCCACGACTACGTGGCACGTCCGACTTTCCACAGTCATTCTAACTTTAGTGGTAGGATACGCCTTTGTTTCTCCATGAATACACGAGATGATCACAGACCCCTGTTGCCGCCGGGGCGTACCCTCCAAGAGAACAGACCGAATTATAGTGTGACTATGCCCTGAGTCCACTAATGCGTGGGTGCTCATATTAATAATGCAAGGCCCCTCCCGACCCCTTCCCCTATACTCACCACCCTCTGCGGCCGGACATCGCAAGGCCACGTCGCACTCCATCACAGCGGGACAGAATCTCACAATGTGTCCCACCTCGTGGCACCGGAAGCAGGTAGGGGAAGGTGGCGCTGTGGGAGACGGCTGCTTGTCCCTTGGTCCACCACTAGGGGGGTCCAGGGATTCTCTCTGGCCCAGCTGGGAGCTAACCTCGGTCTCCACTTTGGAGGCGAGGCGCTCAAAGGGACAGGGAAAATTGAAGGCCTCGCTGCAGTCTTTGGGTGCGCTGGCGAAGGTCGATGCTTCACTGGGACCGCTGGGGCTGGACTGGGGTCTACCTGAAGCAGTGGGTCCTCGAAGGCCTCCGCCAGCTCGACGGCCTTGTCCATCTTCTCGGGACTGTGGCGAGCGACCCAGGCTCGAGTCTCCGGTTCCAACACCTCCAGAAACTGGTCGACCCCCACAGACTCCATGATTTATTTAGTGGTCCGTTCAGTGGGACGCAGCCAGCGGGTCAGATGGTCCCAGAGTTGCTGGGCCGCGATGCGGGGCTGGGTTCCCTCCGGCCGCTTGTAGGTCCAGAAACACCAGCAAAACGTTTCCGGGGTGATATTGAGGCGCCTGAGGATAGCTGTCTTCACCTGGGAGTAATCTTCCGCTGCCACGTTGCTCAGGGCCCGATATGCTGCCTGCGCCTCACCAGTCAGACAGGAGGCGAGTTGTGCCACCCAACATCCGACTGGCCACCCTGACACTGTAGCCACCCGCTCAAACGTGGTCAGGAAGGCTTCCGGGTCATCTTTTGTAGCCGGATTTTGGGCGTTGGCGGCGCTGGTCCAGCTGCTGCGGCCAGGACCTGGGCTTGGGCCTGGGCCACTACCAGGTTCTGAATGGCCAGACACATGGCCGCCATCTTGTCAGCCATTGCAGTCATGTGGGCTGAACGCTCAGCATCCCTCTGAGCATCCCGTTCTTCCCGACGACGCACTACACCGTCACAGTGTCTCTCCTGATCCTCCAGGATGGCTTGCAGGGTGTGCCGGTCCATGCTCATCACACTTCTGACACCACCTTGTGGGAGGGTAGTGGGTGGAGCTTTAGGGAATGACCAGAAATGACAGCACACAGGAGCCGGAAATTATGTTTAGTCCTTGGAGCCCTATACCATCAATGGTATCGGGGCAGGATTTTATTTTAGCAAACAATGAAAATAGAACAGTCCAGTATTGCAAAAAATAAACAAGAAAACCACCTGGAATACCAGCAATGGTAAACTTAGGTTTCAAATAAAAAGAGTAAACAAAAACGTCACGGTTCCAAAAATCAAAGAAAACACTGGGTTTCTCCGTGCTGCTGCAGTGGGTTTCCTCTCACCGCCTCTTGGCTCCCTTCCATGGGTTAATGGCTTGTCCTGGGTCTTCCTCACTGCGGTAATCCACCAAAGTTTCCCCAAAGTTTCAATTTTCTGTGAATTACAGCAGTTGGATGAAAACAAAACAACAAAAGCACAGCACGTGTTTTCAGTTCAGGACAGGGTGGCCAAATGGCAAAACCATACTGCTTAAATACTGCCAAGTCCCACCACTGCAATCAGCACGCTGCCCCACGTCAGCCAATTGACGAGAACAGCACAGCCGATTGCAATGATGGGACCTGACGGCCGCATGGTTCTACCTTGGGCCAAGATGGCCACCGACCCGGAACTTCCTGTATGGTCAGAGTTCAGCCTTCTGACCCAATCACGGCCAACCCTACACAGCGCTGCCGGTGGTCGGGAGGGCAAATTACGACAGGGACTCCTTTCAATCCTGTCACACCAAGGTTAGGTGGAAGTTGGCCATATAGGAAAGGGGTGGAGCTACGGTACCCGAACTCAATGACCCGGACGGGAAATGGCATGGCATCCACAGATTGGAAGAGCGGATGCGCTCATTAACCAAGGGGTCATGAGGGAGAGTATAAATAGGCGGCATAGTAAAGTGATCTGTTCCTTTGTAAATGGTTGGAAACAACCTAGAAGGAGGAACCTGTGAGAAAACGTGAGTGTTGTGTTTGTTTGTTTGTCAAATAAAAACTTTGTTATTTAGACTACTAACACAATCCGGAGCTGTCGCTACTCAGCCAGCATCAAACCCAGACACCAGCGCTTCCCTTGTTGTCACAAAGAACTGTAATTTGCACCACAAGCACTAATTCACTCACTAAAGTAACTGTATGTGTTTTGTGTTGCGAGTGCGTGTATTAAGGACGGTACTTTTTGTTACGGGTTATTAGAAATAAAGTGATACATGTCACTGTATCACTTTACATCATTATTGTTTACAGTTGTTTGCCATCAGGCTGTGGACAAATAACAATTAACACCCTTGCACGTGGATATTGTTGTCTGTCTGTTTCTTCTGCTGTATTACCTTCACCTGCACACACTTACCCAATTTGCCACATTTAGAAAAAAAAAGTATTTTTTAAATAAATACTTTGTATTTTCGTTTTGTTTGTCAGCGCTGTATTTCCATACGCACACTTAAGATTTACATTCTTAGCTGCAGGACCAAAGAAAAAAAAAACTAAACAAAAAGCACTGTAGGAGGACGTTTGAATAATACTGTAATTCTAGTAATAATAATAATAATAATAATAAATAATAATAATAATCATTTTGAAAACTAACACTAGAACCACTACATACAACCGCCGCACCTGCAAAATGTGCGGCTCCATTTTAAAACGGCTTCGATATGAAAAACAAACAATCGGATACAATTTAATATTTTTATTTATGAACATCATACATAACATTTTCAGACAGAAACTACTGTATTTACATTGAAAATTAAACTTTTTTCTTATTTTTTTCAAAAAGCGTACATAAACATGAAAAACTAGTAAAATAAACTTTACGCAATAAACTTATGTGTAAACAGGTGTAGAAAGCTGTATGCACATATAAAATTATAAAACATAAAGTTATAAAAATAGCGTAAAACAAAAATATAACATAACTTTGCAACGTGAAAGCGCTTTGAGTGAAACCTAGTTCAAAGGCTGTCTGTTCAAAGTTCTATTACAGCTTTCTAAGTACTATCTATGTGGAAAACACGCTTTTCAACTGTACAAGTGCATTTGCCACAGTCTTGCCTTTTCACAATGGGCGCAGACATCAAAGTTCTGTTTTTACTGCATTTAGCAACCTGGCATTGTCTTTTATTCCGTGTGCCAGAGGACACAGCGCTGGCTAAAGGTTGAGTGGCATTTGCCAGCTGGCTTTTGTGTCTCTTATCAAGATGTTTCTGCCGTAGCTCCAGGGCTAGCTGCAAAATGAAGTCCCTCCGGGTGATTGTGTTGCCGGTGCACTCCTTGTACATACCAAAGTGTTGATGGCTGCCAGGTCCAAAACATTATAAAAAACAGACACAGGCCACCTGCGAGTACCACTTTTGACAGAGTACAGCCCTGTCATTTGATCCAGTATATCCACACCGTACTTTGTTGCGTTGTAAAATGTCTCTGGCTTTCATTTAGCATCAGTCCCGATGGTCACTGATCTCTGCAGAGCTTAGAATACGCACTTTTTTTGGTTTGTTTTTTGCACCGTCACACTCAGGGTGGCACAGTCATTCTGCCTGAGAAATGTAGTGTAAATAATAATAATATATGATGTGTAGAATGACTGATCAGTGTTTCAAGCACTCAACATGACTATAATATGTTAGTTCACAACAATGTTGATTTTATTACAAAGCCCAGACTAAATTATCGGCTATATTGTATTGATTTCAATATGCCGCATAAACTGTGGGCCTGGCGGTTGAAGATGCAAGTGCTTATAACTTATTCATTTTTATGATTCTGCAGCTGAAACACTGTATGGGTATTTAATTCAAATATTTAGTAACACTTAAGAACGGACATGCACGAGATATTCACATATGTGGAGATATTTAAATTTGAATTGCAAAAGCCGTTCAAAAAGCAGCTATGGCGGTGCTAGTGTTAAATGCTAATCTTACAATTTCTCAACATAATAATAATAATAATAATAATAATAATAATAATAATAATAATAAACCCCGCTTAAAGCAGGGAATCAATCAGGGGTGAGTTTATGTTTATGAATCAGTGAAAGTTTCACACCATATTGCACACTGTACACAAAAAGGATTGTTGTCCCAGCTGTCTTATCCAACTTCTGTCCCATATCCAATTTTCCTTTTCTCTCCAAAACTCTTGATAGGGCTGTATCCAGCCAGCTGACAAAACATCTCACAGATAACAATCTTGAATCTCTGCAGTCTGGCTTCCGGCCACATCAAAGTGCCGAAATTGCTCTGCTCCGTATTGTAAATTATCTTCTGCTCAATGCTGATGCTGTTGCTCCCTCTGTCCTTGTCCTCCTTGACTTAACTACTGCTTTTGATACCATAGATCATAGCATTCTTCTTGACCGCCTTCAGAAGTATGCTGGGATCTCTGGAACCTGTCTCTCCTGGCTGTCCTCTTACCTATCTAGACGCATGCAGTCTGTTTTCTATGATGGAAGCAGTGGTGACGCAAACCCGGTTACGTGCGGTGTCCCCCAAGGATCTGTTCTCGAGCCTCTTC
Source organism: Huso huso (assembly GCA_036884735.1). Classification (NCBI taxonomy): domain Eukaryota; kingdom Metazoa; phylum Chordata; class Actinopteri; order Acipenseriformes; family Acipenseridae; genus Huso; species Huso huso. The sequence goes on from CM072669.1 coordinate 27,932,879, forward strand.
TCTTCAACATCTACATGCTTCCCTTGGGTCACCTTTTCCGCCAACATAGCCTCATATTTCACTCCTATGCAGATGACACCCAGCTCTACCTAAAACTAGACCCTGGATGTCCCTTTGCCATGGTTCGGCTCTCAGCTTGAATCCAAGACATTGAGGCTTGGATGTCTGCCAGTTTTCTTCAGCTCAATACCAACAAATCTCAACAACTTCTAGTAGGATCGAAAACTCAACTCAAGAATCTCAATATTGCTGCTTTGAACCTCGGAAACTGTCTGCTGCTGCCTTCCCCCACTGTACGAAACCTTAGTCTACTTTTGGATAGTAACCTCTCCTTTGATGCCCAAATCTCCTCTGTAGTCAAATCCTCCTTCTACCACCTGCGAAACATCTCAAAGATCCCTCCCTACCTTTCCCCCCCGGATGCAGAGATACTTTGTCATGCATCCATCTCCTCTCGAATCGACTACTGCAACTCTCTCTACAGTGGTCTTCCGTCATGCGCCACAAACAGACTGCAGCTGGTTCAAAATGCCACTGCTAGGATCCATACCAGATGTAAAAAACATGATCACATTACCCCCGTCTTGCCCAGCTGCACTGGCTACCTGTAAAGTTCATGATTACTTTCAAAATTCTCCTGGTTGCCTACAAGGCCCTTCATCAAACAGGTCCAGAGTCCAGAGCTGACCCACTCCCTCAACCTGAGGTCCTGGCCAGGCCTGCTGTTATACCCAAACAAAAGCAAGCTGAGGTCCTTCATGGCCCCCCGACTCTGGAACTCTTGCCAGCTTTTATACCCCACAATCAGCAAATCAGACCCACTTGTTCTCTCTTGCTTTTAATGCTCTCTAAGCCTGGTATCTGTTTTAGCTGTTGTCTAAATTGCCCTTTCAGGTTTTTTTTACTCCATCTTATCTGGAACTGCTTAACACACACACATCCACAGTGTTGAATTTACATCCTAGCCTTTTATTTAATGCCCTATGCCTATATTTAATTTTTGCAATGTTGTATTTAATGGACTATTGTTTTCATCACTATATCTTGTAAAGTGCTTTGTGATTGTGGTCCACTATGAAAGGTGCTATATAAAATAAAGATTGATTGATTGAGATCAGGCACCTCCTGACTACCTTCAGATCTGATCTTGCAGCATTTGCCTTCAGAGCTTTGTAGCTGGTCCAGGCTCTTCTCCTCTAACTGTTCTTTCACTGTTCTTTATGGATGTTTCTTGGTATGTGTCAAACACCACATAAATCCTTTGACTCCTGTTTCCCTCCCTCAGAGCCATGGATAGCACAGCCATGGCCACTTCACCAAAGTTGGCTTGATCACCTCTCACCCTTTTAACAAGATTCATTCCATCAATTACAGTGGCAGAATTGTCTGGCATTTCTTCAGCTGGTGCTACATTCTTCTGCAAGCATGTGGCTAAAGAAGCTTTGTTGGTCTTTCGAAGGAGCCCTTTTGGGGTTGCCAATGTCCATGGCAAAGGCCCCAGAGGATGGGAGAGTACATCTGCCATCTGAAGGTTCCGGCTCTGTGCCATCACAATGATGCGACCAAAGAGTGCCCTGTCTGCTTTTAGAATTATTGCCCTCCCATTGCTCTTCACTTCCTTCTTGCACATATTGCTGAAGGTTTTCAGCTTGTTCATTTTCATGGAGTCATGGAATTTCTTCATCAGTGGGTTGCTCTCAAGTCTCTCAGTTCTGAAGTCAGCATAACTTTGCTCTCCTATTTCATATGCCTTCATCAGATCAGAGGCTATTTCCTGAGAAGCTGCTTTTGCTTTGGAGATAATAATGCGATCCTGTTTCACAGCAAAGGGGTTGATCCAGCTTTGTAGTAGACTCACCACTGCTGACACTGCATCTTCATCTTTTTCAATTATTGATTTGTGTAGCTGTTCATGGTGAAGATCTGATTTGTTGTTCTGCACCATATCTCCCATCTGACCCAAGAAGGCCCTTCTGTATTCAGCTGTGATGTAATATCTCTTCACAGCACCTGGTTTAAACCTTCCTATACCACCTGGAGTCTGTGTGTCTTTATTTACTGTGACCTCAGTGGTTTGGTCAACAGGAATGTGTCCAAATGGATTGTTGCTAGAGAGCTGAACAGAAAAGTATCCATCCATGAAGCTCTGGTGCACCTTAGGGTGTTCCACTGGAAGCATTGTCATCTGGGCATAGTAGGCAGGCAAATACCTAGTTTACTTTGTAATCTTGGTATTTTGCTATATATTTGTGAATAAAAATAAACAATATTGAGTCGAAATACTGCAAAGAACCCGCAATTTCCGAAGGTCAAAAATCTAGATTTATGCTACGTAAAGCTAGAGAATCAGCTCTCGGAGAGGTACTACATCAATCATTGTACAGGTAAGAACCAAATCAACAAAACAAGGCATATAAAAAATATGAGATGTTAAGTAAAAGCTAATATCATGAAACTCTGGTCAATAAAATACCTACTAATCAAAGGAAACGTTTTATTATCGTTCTGCATTGAAAGGAAAAGAAAAGTTACGCATAGGTAAGATAGCCACCAATTGTGTTCAAATAGGCTGCAAATTACATTTAACACGAAGTAGCATGAAAGATATTTTAATCATGTAATATAATGAAATTAAAGCCATATATTATGTAATAACTCCTCTCTGAGCGACCCTGAGTGGAAAGTGGCAATCCAGCTCTTTTTCTTTTTTTTTTTAAACTGTGTAACTATATGACATATGTTCGCAGCACAGAAGGGGTTACAACAGCACCCAGAATATTTACAAAATGTCTAAACTGACCCTGATATATTACTCAATATACAAGTGCACTGAAACCATTGTATTAAATAATTTAAGATGTTTAGATTAACTTTTAGCTTAGTTTTTAGTAAAAACAACTGTTTCAGAAATTTAAGGTACTGTAAAATAGACAATGAAAACAAATAGGAAAACCAATGAAAATAACTGAATGCTGTTTGTTGCACTGGTAAATGCAAGTGCTTGATTATCTTAGCTGTTAATTTCAACCAATAAAGATTTTATAGGAGATTGATATACAGACCCTGCTTCACAATTGTAGAGATCCAGCTGCTGGTGAATTCGGGGATATAGTTGAAAATGTGGTGATAAAACAGATTTGGCAAAGAGTTCTGCACTGCCATCACTTATTTTCCATCTCTAGGGGTCCAAACCTTGCCAAAAATAATAGTGAGCCTTCGCCCCCCTGAATGGTACCGATGGGCACATTTTGGGATCCTGGCTCATGGACTATAACTAGAGCTGCGGTTGGTCAGGGAGGCATTAACATTAACATACACTAATAGCACTGTCTACTGGCACAATTTCACTTTACCGCTCTGCAGTGGAAAGAAAACCGCCTCACAGTCAAAATAATGTAAAGGACTATGCAGTACATGAATATCTCTGCAAACGTATTTAGAATTTAGGAAATCTGTAATGATATTCTTTCACGTGGGACTAAGTTTGGCATTTATTAAATGGGAATCGGAGTTATAGTGGACTGTTTATTTGTATTGTAAAAGGGTAGGGTCTGGCATTTAAATATCTATGTTTTCAAATAAAATACACGTCTTTTTGTCTTGCTGAAACAATATGTTCATAAATTATTTATAGTTTTGTTACGTGGCTTAAGTTTTTCCAGTGTGGCTAAAAAATGTTAAGTTACTTTAGCCACAGTAGCTAACTAAATGAAAGTCTTCATAGCATATCCCAGATCCTGTCCTTTTTTCTCAAAGTGCAACGTATTCATATCTCTACCAATAGCTTCACAGGTCCTCTACATCTATCATGTCTTTGTTTCCATCACATCAAGCATTCATTAATATGAATTTCTTTTAATACAGAATGTAACAGCATGCCATTTATTTTCCAAACATCTTCAAACAATCAATCTTTATTGTACATTTCAGTTGATATTGGAGTACAATAATAAATACAATTTAAAAAGAAAATCATGGTGAGAGTGCACACAAAGATGTAACAATATAATAACAATAAAAAATAACTGGTAGGGAGAGCCAGTTCACATCTATGCAACACCAGAACAAGCAGATCCACAATAATCAATCTATCTACCAGGTTGCATAATAAGTAACTATAGCAACACAGAGTAAATTCATGACATACGCTCTTGTAAAAGTTCTGCCTGAACATTTCAGCAAGCCTTTGACTATTCTATGTGAGACCAAGAAAGTTCACATCCAAAAGCAGTCATCAGAATCAGTCCTCATCACCGTCAGCACTGACATTGTTGTCTGTCTCAGCCAAGGCCTGGTCGTAGTAAGCCTTCACGTCACCTGGAGCACCAATAGCATTTAACAGACTGACAATGTCCGATTTCTTGGCATCCTTGACAATTGTCACCATAGGGAGGGGGCCAGGATTGAACATTCCCCAATTTGTTTCGCTTTTCAGCATCACATGCTGACAGGGTTCACCATTGTAATCCAAGTTTGTTCCCTTCCACCTCCAGGATCCTCACCTCACTGATCTTAAAAGATTGCTTTGCCCTAACAATGGCCTTTGTTGCAGCTTTGTAATCAAAGCTGGCCCAGTCCTTCCCATAAATGTACACATGGCCATGTTTCTGCAATAGCTGGAAGTACGCATCAGGCAGGAGAATTGTCAAATTTTTTGACATCCTGCTCAATCCTGCCAAATACTGTCAGCGGGAAGAAAACTGTGACCCCTCACAGGAAATATGTATTCTATCTTCACGTTTGTAAATAACTGATGACAGAGGTTGAACAGCATTGCAACAACATTAACATTTTTGTTTTGTCCAAAGCACGAATCACTAAACAGTCGCAGAGTGCCAGCCTGTTGGATTTTACCATGAAGAACATTCTAAGACAGTGTACCAATGCTGATGCAATCATGTTGCGATCCTTTCGGTTTTGGTGCTCAAGCCAGACATAGAGATGTTGGTCATCCTTGGCCTGATGACTTACCATGGTGGACAACAGTGCCTAATATGTACATGTACAGTTGTCTTGAATAGTATGTCTGGCCGATTGGTGATTTTGGAAGAGGCACATTCTGCATCATGTTGAAGCATACTGTAACCGTTTCACTGACCACATTGAGGAGGTCATAAAACACTCTGGCTTTTCGTCTGTGCAGAATGAAGTTTGCTGCCTCTATAAGCTTTTCTTCCTCTGTCAGGCTGGAGTTCTTCATTCGCATCTTATGGCTCATGCATGTTGCACAGATATCTTTGGCAGGATGACCAAAGCCAAGGTTGAATCTGTAGCAAAAAACACTGTAATGTCGTGAGTAGCTGACTTGGTCGTGGTTTTGCGCGAAGAAGAGCTGATGCATCTTTTTGACACTCAGGTTATGGGGCAGATATTTCCGCCCTGGTGCCTCACGACGTGCATAATGACTGGCCCTGCACATGAATGAAGAGATATGCAGTACAATCTTCTCCTTTTTCTGTTCATACTCTTCACCTTTTTGTGCCCCACCTTTGCACTCTGGTCTGGGAGCAGCATGCTGTGCAAAGTACTGCACAACACGGGATACACGGTCTTTGCTGATCCCTACAAAGAAATAAATAAACATAATAAAGCTCACAGTATAATCGTATGTTTCTTTTTTATTATTATTATTTTCTTACAAGGAAGACAAATGTGCCATTTGTCCACAGTTCACAAATTGAAATTTTAAATCTCAGTTAGGTAAATACCCATTTGTAGAACTTGTAAAATATTAGTCATAATGGTGTTGATTTCTGAAATATTCAATGAAAAACCATGCATTTAATTCCAGGACCAACACCATAAATTAAATAATTTAGCCTTTTGGACATTAAAATTTCATTAAAACACTAATAGGTGTTGACAGTCTATACACATATGTCAAGAAATAATACATAGGGCTTAGTTTACATAAAAAGCTGAGCAACACTCAGGAGATCATTTAAAAAGAAAATGCCTGTATTTTTTATTATTAAAGAAACATAAACATCTGTAAACAATAATTAATTAACTGAATTGTTCAGATGAAGAATAATATATGTGCAATTTTGGCAAAAAAAAAGAGTTGATGTGGTTGTGAGGGAGATCCCTTTCTCATATTTGCCATTTGGTGGATGTGGGACGCTATTACAGCTTGCTGTTTAGTATTTCAAATATCAAACTGTATATGTTTTTTATTAAAAAAAAAAAAAAAAAAAGATTGAATATCTCAAAACTATTCAGAATGCACATATATGGTTCTTCGTCTGAAAGATTCAATTAACAATTATCAACAGAACACCTGAAATTCTAATGATTCTAATTAGGGGTGGGTTAGAGTACTCGAAATAATTATAATTACTCCAGCACTAATTTATTGCTCGAGTACTTGAAAAAAATTAAATAATAATATATTTTCATGAATGTCAGTTCAGGTCAGCAAGACATTTGTTTTGTCTCGTTTGTTTATCTTGTTTCGTCTGGTCCTGTGCCTTCACATTATCTGTATTGTTCCGGGGATGGACCATACCACTAATTTCGCTAGTGTGGGTGTGTGTGTGTGTTGTGTGAGCCGCTGGTGGGTGTGGACCATGTCATCTACAGCCCTTGCTCTGCCAGGGTCATTTGGGTCGTTGTCATGCTGAAAGGTGAACTTCTGTCCCAATTTCAGCTTTCTTGCAGAGGGCAGTAGGTTTTCCCCAAGTCTTCACTGTACTTTGCTCCATTCATTTTCCCTTCTATCCTGACAAGTACCCCAGTCCCTGCCGATGAGAAACATCCCCATAACATGATGCTGCCACCACCATGCTTCACAATAGGGATGGTGTTCTTTGAGTGATGCGCTGTGTTGGGTTTGTGCCAAACATAACGCCTTGAATTTAGGCCTTGACCAGACTGCACCCAGCTACCTCCAGACCCTCATCTCTCCCTACACCCCCACTCGACCTCTCCGCTCCGCCTGCACTAGAAGACTGGCTCTACCTCCGCTACGCTCCCCTGCCTCCAGAGCCCGCTCCTTCTCCACCCTTGCTCCGCAGTGGTGGAATGACCTTTCTACAGATGTCAGGACTGCCCAGTCCCTGACCACATTCCGGCGCCTCCTTAAGACTCACCTCTTCAAACAGCACCTGTAGAACTCCTCTGTTTGTATCCTGGGACACTATCACCCTTCATTTAAATGTGCTTTATTTTGCTCTTATCTGCCCCCTATTTTACTGCATTTAATCCTGTACTTCAGAATACTGTAATCTGCCAAGTGTTTAACCTGTAGTATTTTGTATTTAATCATATCCTGATGTAACTATCACTATTATCTGCTGTATTATTGAATTGTGGTTTGTCACACTTGAACAAAAGTTATTGTATTTCTTGCTCTTATTGTATTACTTGTATTGTAACACTTGAAATGTATTTGCTTACGATTGTAAGTCGCCCTGGATAAGGGCGTCTGCTAAGAAATAAATAATAATAATAATAATAGGCCAAAAAGTTCAATTTTAGTTTCGTCAGACCACAAAACTTTTTGCCACATGGCTACAGAATCTCCTGAGTGTTTTTTTGCATACTTCAAACGGGATTCAAGGTGGTCTTTCTTGAGTAAAATACAGGCCAGATTTGTGGAGTGCTTGGGATATTCTTGTCGCATGCACACTTTGACCAGTCTTGGCCATAAAAGTCTGTAGCTCTTGCAAAGTTGCCATTGACCTCTTGGTAGCCTCTCTGATCAGTCTCCTTCTTGCTCGGTCATCCAGTTTGGAGGGACGGCCTGATCTAGGCATGGTCTTGGTGGTGCCATACACCTTCCACTTCTTAATAATCGTCTTGACCGTGCTCCAAAGGATATTCAAGGCCTTTGATATTTTTTTATACCCATCCCCTGATCTGTGCCTTTCAACAACTTTGTCCCAGAGTTCTTTTGAAAGCTCCTTGGTGCTCATGGTTGAGTCTTTGCTTTGAAATGCACTACCCAGCAGAGGGAACCTACAGGAACTGCTGAATTTATCCTGAAATCATGTGAATCACTACAATTTAATACTGGTGGAGGCCACTTAACTGTGTGTGATTTTGAAGGCGATTGGTCACCGGCGTAAATTTAGCTAGGGACGGTAGGGACATGTCCCTACCAATGTCAAGGGACAGTTGAATTGTCCCTACCAATAATTTTGATAAATCTGAAACGTCTTTTGTCAAGTCATTTTATCCGCTCCACAAAGGGTTAACTCTCTCAAGATCCCCTCGTTGCTCTCCCTCCTCCCAAAAAAAAAAAAAAAAAAAACTAATTTGATTGGCTTAAGCCCTAGGTTCTCAACTGGGGGGGGCGCGTGAAACCTTCCAGGGGGGCGCGGTGAACGTTTGAATAATAACGTACTAGTAATAATAACAGTGACGTGCCAAACGATACTCCCGATTTCACCCTTTGAGTGCAGCGAGTTATTAAAGAGAGAAAAAGAATGGCACCCTGGGATTTGTGGGTGTTTGGTGGGGTTTTCGGGTGTAATCAGCAGACAAGAAAACTACAAATTCCATAATGCATCACTGAAACACAGACTCAGTGCGCGGCTGACGTCAGGGACCAAGCAGAGTGTGTTGTTTTCATTGAAGCGCGAAAGTGCACAAGGACTCAGGAGTGAAAGGTAATTCTCCGGGTTTAAAATAAAAAAAATTCTAGTCATTCTTAAACGGCGTATATTGTGCCACAATTTTCACATTTATTTTAAAAAATAAGAATAAATATAATCAGTTTAATTCGATATTTAGTTTGTGTTTGTTGGTTAATGCGTTGTCACATTATTTCTATCCTCCTCCTTCCTCCCTTTGTAACTAACTTACTCCTTGCTTGATATTTTTGTATCGTGTGTGTAAAAAGCGAACACGAACATATGTATTTGATTGAATGGACAGTGTGACTATCCAGGCGGCTAAATAAACGCACTATATTATATAGGCAGTTGAGGCACCTTTATCAATAATAATATTTGTCAATGAGCTTTTGGCATGATTCTTTAGTGATTTTTGACCAATCTTCAATGCAAAATTGTTCCAGTTCATTCAAATTCCGAGGACTTATCTTGTGCACAGCCTTCTTCAACTCATACAAAAGATTCTCAATCGGATTTAGAGCGGGACTTTGACTAGGCCATTCCAGAACCTTTATTTTATTCTTCTTTAACCATTCTGAAGTAGATTTTGATTTGCGCTTTAAACCAAAACTTGGTACAAGTTTTATAGCTGAGGGTTTCAGATGATTATCCAATATCTTTTGGTATGCTATGGAATTCATTTTACCATGCATTGAAACTAAATGTCCTGTGCCATTAGAGGAGAAACAGCCCCATAGAAGGATATTACCACCTTCGTGCTTGACAGTAGGTATGGTGTTCTTTTCTTTGTACGCCTCACCAGACTTTCTTCAAACGTAACGACTATCAGCATGCCAAATAGATAAATTTTTGTTTCGTCGCTCCACAAAACCTTTGACCAGAACTCATATCCATCATTCAAATGCTGTTTTGCAAACTTTAAATGATTGGCCTTGTGACGTTTTCATAAGTGTTTTTTTCCTTGGCCTGCAACCGTTGAGACCTTCACCATGCAATACTCGATCTATGGTTGAAATGGAAACCCCAGTCCCACTTGCAGCCAATTCACTTTGAATATCTTTGGCAGTCAATCTCGGATTGTTATTAACCTTCCTCACAATTCTTCTACTTTTTTTTTCCAGACCGAGGAAGCATTGTGACAGTACCATGAGTCTTGTACTTCTTGATAATAGAAACAATAGTTGAAATTGGGATGCTCGAATGCTTGGAAATCTTCTTGTGTCCTTCTCCAGCTTTATGACAATAAATAATTTTCTGCCTAGCTCTTTACTTTTTCCCATATTGACTTATTGGTAATGACAACAATCATCCTATGCCTAACCCTTTTATACTCTCTAAGAATGTTCACCTACAATCCAGCATTTTCTAGATTTTTCCAGAATTAGGCTCTGCATTATAATATTGGAATTTCTAGCACCTTGTAGACAATACTATCATAGCATCAAAGGGTATGAATACTTTTGAATGAGCATTTTTGGAGTTTTGCAAAACTTTTGCTACAAAAGATTTTTCCTAAAATTCTTTGTTTGAGAAATGTCTAGAAATTTTAAATTTCCATTGGGGTATGTAAACTTTTGACTACAACTGTATGAGTCAGGAAAATTATCAAAATACAAACACAGTAAATTCCAATTAATGAGTAAATTCCCTGTATACACACAAAAGATTCCTAAACATGTTTGAGCTGCAACCCAATCAGATCATAGTTAGCATTATATTGTGGACTTTAAACAATGAAACCAAACAAAAAATACCTTGTTACTTTGAATGGGTTCTGAGTTTGACTGAAAGAGCAGTCTTATACAGGAAACGTGTCCTGTGTGGGCTGGCCTTGGTTCTGGATCAGAGCGGGACAAATGTAGGTGTCCCATCTCCAGTGAAAGTCAACACAATACCCTTGGAATGTTGAACATTAATATAATGTAGGCCTACTATTTTCCTGCTGGAAAATTCATTATGCAGTATTCTAGAGGGTATTTAAACAGTAAATACATTTTCTTTTTGGCTAGTTTTGTGTCTACCCGTACTGTATGGATGAAAGTGGGCTCCTGTAACAGCTGGCATTGTACAACACGTTTCAATTACGATAGTGACTACATCTGTTCTGAAGGCACCCAGTCTTTTAAGACAGGTGGTGTCTCCCATGGGGATCTTTAACCCGGGTTTCATCTGTACCGTGTTGAATTACAAGGGCATGACACCAAGGTCAGTAAACTCTCTGGAGACCTATACTATCCCTTTCTATGCACTGTACATAACATGGGATTTGGCTAGTAATGGTTTTATAGAAAACGATAATTCCTTAACATTTAGGGCGGTGCAATTGATACTTTATGATATGCACAATTTATTGAACATCCGGGGGACCTATTGGGGGGGAAAAAAATTGGAAGTGTTTCCAGCATTTGTCAAAGTGTGAAATCAAAACCATTTTACACTAGTTCAGATTAATTTCTCTTTTCTGGTTGCTTACAAAAAGGTGCATTTTCCAAAAGTAACCCACAAATGACAAGCTTATCTGCTTATCATCAGACACATGGTGGGCATGTGTGTGACTGAAACATTCATAATTTATAATATGTTTCTTTTAGTATTTCTTAATTTAGCACTATTGAGTGTTTAATAGTTATGGATGACTGTGACAGGATAGCGTGTGTGGTGACGTCAGGCCAGAGTGCAGGAACTAAAAACACACAGGCACTGCAGTTTTCAAAAGGAATACGGCGGCTGCCGTTTTTATTAAACAACAAAAATAAATAAAACGTTCAAACAAAAAACACTTGCTCACAGAGCGAAAATAAAAGGTTTGAACAAAACAAAATCACGAACACATAAATACATAAACAAAGGTCAGGCTGGGCAGATTGCCTTCACTGTTCCTATGTTTCTTTTATTAAGTTTCGTTTTTTTTTTTTTACTCCCGCCTCTCTGCTCTCTCGCTCCTCCTCTGAACTCCAACCCCGAGCTGGAGAGCTGCAGGCTTTTTATAACAGGTGACCATCTCCGATTAGCAGCAAATTAAATCACCTAATTAATTGGAGATGGCCACCTTCTGCACGAAGTTTTTAAATAAATGCTACGCCAGAAAATACAAAACAACCGGCGCCATCATATAAATACAATAAATCATAATAAAAAAACACAAAATAACACAAGGGCGGAGGGGGAACCCCCGTTCTGAAAATAAATAAACAAATGAATGTACAGGGCACCTCGCCCTGTTACATATCCCCCCCCTTGTGCAACGCACACTTGGCCTCAACGGCCACCTCCCCCCTCAGTCTCAAAGTCCCGGAAGAGGGGGAAGCACAGTGTCCATGGGGGTGGCCATGGTGGGAGGTCCGGCACCCCCCAATTCTTCGTGGCCGGCGGCTCCCTCTTCCGGGGCTCCCGCCACACTCTATCCTGCCGCGAAAGTGCGGCTGGGGGAGCTGGTCTCCTGACCTCCCCCCCCCTTCATGGCCGGCAGTTCCCCTCCGTGGGGCTCTGGCCATCCATTCCGGCGGCAAAATGCGGCTGGGGAGCTGGTCTCCTGACCTCCCCCTTTCCTCATGGCCGGCAGTTCCCCTCCGTGGGGCTCCGCCATCCAATTCCGGCCCCGGCAAAATGCGGCTGGGGGAGCTGGTCTCCTGACCTCCCCCCTTTCTTCATGTCCGGCAGCTCCCCTTCATGGAGCTCCGGCCACAGTGCAGCGACCGAGGCAAAGCAGAGCCCCGGCGACCCCAGGCGGCAGGATCCCTGGCGACCCCAGGCGAAGCAGGATCCTCGGCGACCCCAGGCAATGGCAGCAGCGGACCCTCAGGAGGCGATGGCGGCAGCAGCGACCCTCGGGAGGCGACGGCAGCAGCAGCGGACCCTCGGGAGGCGACGGCAGCAGCAGCGGACCCCTCGGGAGGCGACGGCAGCAGCAGCGGACCCTCGAGGCGACGGCAGCAGCAGCAGCGGACCCTCGGGAGGCAACGGCAGCAGCAGCGGACCCTCGGGAGGCGAACTCGGGAGGGGAGCCCCTGGCCATGGAGGCGGCAGCGGGAGCTCCACTTCTCCCTCGTACCCTGTACCCTGTGCGGAACAAAAGGCAGCCCCAGGCGATGCGGAGCCACAGGCAGCCCCCAGGCGGCGCGGGAGCCACAGGCAGCACCAGGCGGTGCGGAGCCACAGGCAGCCCCCAGCGATGCGGAGCCACAGGCAGCCCCCGGCGATGCGGAGCCACAGGCAGCCACAGGCGATGCGGAGCGGCTGGCAACCCCAGGCGATGCGGAGCGGCTGGCAACCCCGGGCGATGCGGAGCGGCTGGCAACCCCGGGCGATGCGGAGCGGCTGGCAACCCCGGGCGATGCGGAGCGGCTGGCAACCCCGGGTGATGCGGGGCAGGGAGTCAGGACAAGCTGGGGTGTGGGTGTTGGCCCTCTTCTCGACCTCTGCGGCCGGGCAGTTCTTCCCCGTGCTTCCCTCAGCAGCCTATGCAAGGGCTGCTGAGGACCGCCAGCAATTAGTCCTGGTCCTTCTGTTGAAGGGAGAGGCAGCTCCTGCTCCTCTCCCCCTGATGGTGATGGAGGCAGAGGCAGCTCCCGCCCCTCCTTGTGATGGTGGGGAAAGTGCTACCAGCAGGCATTCATCCTCTGCTGGTGGGGAAGTGATACCAGCAGGTATTCATCCTCTGCTGGTGGGGAAGTGATACCAGCAGGTATTCATCCTCTGCTGGTGGAAAGGGACCCAGCAGGTATTCACCCTCTGCTGGTGGACGGGAACCCAGCAGGTATTCACCCTCTGCTGGTGGACGGGAACCCAGCAGGCATTCACCCTCTGCTGGTGGACATGGCGGAGGCAGAGGCAGCTCCTGCTGCTCTGCTCCTGCCGGTGGAGGTGGCGGAGGCAGAGGCAGCTCCTGCTGCTCTGCTCCTGCCGGTGGAGGTGGCGGAGGCAGAGGCAGCTCCTGCTGCTCTGCCGGTGAAGTTGGCGGAGGTAGATGCAGCTCCTGCTGCTCTGCTCCTGCCGGTGAAGGTGGCGGAGGCAGAGGCAGCTCCGGCTGCTCTGCTCCTGCCAGTGAAGGTGGGAGCATCGTATAGTCTCCTGGCGATGGAGGTGGGAGCAGCGTGTAGTCTCCTGGCGACGGAGGTGGGAGCAGCGTGTAGTCTCCCCCTTTTGCAGGGGACTGGTGCTGCTCTGCCTCTCTTGCAGGGGACTGGTGCGGCTCTGCCTCTCTTGCAGGGGACTGGTGCGGCTCTGCCTTTGAAGGGGAAACCAGCAGGCATTCTTCCTCTGCTGGTTGTGATGGGGAAACCAGCAGGCATTCTCCCTCTGCTGGTGGAAGTGGGAACAGCAGGCATTCTTCCTCTGCTGGTGGCTTGGGTCCTCGGGCTGTGGAAGCCCCGACTTCCCTCTCTTCGGGCTGTGGACGCACCGACTCCTCCCTTTTGGGCTGTGGACGCACCGACTCCTCCCTTTTGGGCTGTGGACGCACCGACTCCCCCCCTCTTGGGCTGTGGACGCCCGACTCCCCCCCTTGGGCTGTGGACGCTCTCCCCCCCACTCAGGCGTTGGACGTTCGGGCTCCTCCCACTCAGGCATAGGACGTGGCAGCAAGGGCTCCTCTTCTTCATCCTGCATGGGGCATAGGGCCAACGTGTGCCCATATGCCCCACAGCCAGGGCACCACTCCCCCATCCCAGTCTTTGGGCCATTGCCTGTAGGGTCCTGTGGACGGAGCAGGGGTATGGTGGTGTGGCTAGTTTGGCCACGGTCGAAACACCACAGCCCTGCTTCCGCCTTTCTCCTTTGCCCTCCTGTGCTCTTCTCCAGCCTCTTCTCCCCATTTCTTCTCCTTTTGTTTTTTTCAAAAAAAAAAAAAAAAAGGTTCCCGCCTGGCCTGAGTCCTGGAGGCGCTGTAGATCCCACTTCTGACACCACGTGTGACAGGATAGCGTGTGTGGTGACGTCAGGCCAGAGTGCAGGAACTAAAAACACACAGGCACTGCAGTTTTCAAAAGGAATACGGCGGCTGCCGTTTTTATTAAACAACAAAAATAAATAAAACGTTCAAACAAAAAACACTTGCTCACAGAGCGAAAATAAAAGGTTTGAACAAAACAAAATCACGAACACATAAATACATAAACAAAGGTCAGGCTGGGCAGATTGCCTTCACTGTTCCTATGTTTCTTTTATTAAGTTTCGTTTTCGTTTTTACTCGCCGTCTCTCTGCTCTCTCGTTCCTCCTCTGAACTCCCACCCCGAGCTGGAGAGCTGCAGGCTTTTTATAACAGGTGACCATCTCCCGATTAGCAACAAATTAAATCACCTAATTAATTCGGGAGATGGACACCTTCTGCACGAAGTTTTTAAATAAATGCTACGCCGTAAAAATACAAAAACAACCGGCGTCATCATATATAAATACAATAAATCATAATAAAAAACACAAAATAACACAAGGGCGGAGGGGGAACCCCCGTTCTGAAAATAAATAAACAAATGAATGTACAGGGCACCTCGCCCTGTTACAATGACATATTTGAAATTAGACAAATAGTGAAACTTGCAGTACTAGTAAAGTTGTATCACATTTGATTACACATTGTGTTTAAAAAAACAAAACAAAAACAAACCTACATCCCACCCTACTCTATTTATTCTCGATTGTAAAATACTGGAACTCTAACCTAGAACCCTCTGTGCACCTCTTAGCGGAGTTGCAGACAGCTGCAGTAGAAACTTGTGTATTTTGTTCACATGGCCAACCTCAAAACAGTAGCACTTGATGGCCAGATTTGTTCTTTGTTCAAGTTTCCCAATTTGCTGTTGCATAAATAAAGTATACTTCTCACAGAAACCTACTGTCAAACAGAAATTGAATATTTGCAGAGATTTTTTTTTTCTGTGATTTAGAATACGTTATTGCCTCACAACATGTATAGGTTTTACTGGCATTAAAATATTGTATTGTCTGCTGCATTGTGTGTAACTGTGGCTGGGAAAAAAAAAATTCTGTGTACAGTAGTCAGTATTAAGACAGTCACAGACACATCAGATTTTTTATTCAGCATCTAGGATAAATGTATGTATTTAATGATATTAACATACTACTGTTGGTTTTCAGGTCTATCCTCTTACATATCGGGCATGGAGTGGCATTGGCTACAGACTGGATGACAGCACTCACCAAAGAAGCTGATTGGCTGGCTGAGAAAGGGAAGCTGATTGCATTCTCTTGATTGCCTGGTTGTGCTGAAAGAAGCTGATTGGGTAACAAAGCCACAAAATCTCCCTTTTAGTTTCCTTTAAGTCTCCCGCTACCCTCTGTCCTCCCTTTACCCCATCCCAAAACCCTGTCCTTTCACCCCCCCATGTACCTCTCCCCTTGACCTCCGAACCTTGACCTTGGCAAACAGGATGAGCTGGCTGAGCCGGCTGACCCCGCGAGGATCCGGGAATCGGGCCAGTCGGAGTGCAGCGCCGTCCAGCCCTGTCACAGCTGACCCCGAGACCTGCCTGATTGTGTTTAAGAACCACTGGAGACAGGTAGGGGTTTAACCTTTCTAGGACTTTTTCTATTAAGTAGGAACATTGTCCTGAATGTGCGCACATAGTCCTTTTAAAGTAGGGGCCCAGTGACATCATATCTCCATAGGGTTGCCACCTCTGACTTAAAAAACCGGGACAACATTTTGTAAAAAAAAAAAGTAAAAAAAAAATATATATATATATACACCATCATATATTTTGATGAAACCAATATCCAACTGACCACATACAAGCCTCACAGCAATAGTTCCTACCTATAAAGCAGATGTACTGGCTGTCGCTTGACTTGCTTCAGGTTGACCCTTTTTCTAAAATAAATAAATTTACGCTTCTTTGATAAAGTCTTTTTTATGCTATGCTATATCATATATCTATATACAGCTTACTAAATGTAGGGTCTTTTAGTTATGAAGAAAATATGATCTGCCATTAGCTGTAGATCTACATGCCTGATAATGTGATTAAGCTTTTTGGGATGTAAAGGAAGCAATAGTACTGTGAGGAGTTACAGTGTTATTATTAATAATACTGTCTCTGAAATTACTTCTCACAATAAGCGGCAAAAGCTAATTTTTAATAAAATGTTAAAATCAGGTTAAAAACACAATATGCTAAATAAATGTATAATTTAGTAATATGATGTGCATCCCTCATCCCAGTTTCCACTTGTATTTGTCATTTATTTTTGTAGCACAAAGAAGGTCTTTCTGTTCTTCGATAAATGTTTTGAATTCAGTGCATGATAATTTTCCAGAGTTCAAACGGAGTTGAAGTTCTGACTTGACCACAGCAACCGACATCCTGTTCATTTTATCTTCCATATGACTAAAGACATGCAAATGCATTACTGACAGGAACTGAGAAAACAAAAGAAACAACCTTTAGTAATTCAGTTGCTTGTGCTTCCTTGTGAAAAAAATAAACCCATTTTTTGTCTGGTGTTAGATCTTGAGGTATGGTTGTGATTACATCTTTAAGTACAGTAAATTCTCCATGACTGTCTCCCAGGATACTGTTACCATATAGATAATTTTCCATTTTGGATCTTATTATAGTTTCCATAAGTTTACATATAATAGAAGTCAGGCTTATTGGTCTGTAGTTACCTGGTTCGGTTTTGTCTCCCTTTTTGTGGATCGGTATTATGTTTGCAATTTTCCAGTCTGCCGGTACAACCCCTGTGTCAAGAGACTGTTGCATGATCTTGGTTAGCGGTTTGTAAATAACTTCTTTCATTTCTTTGAGTACTATTGGGAGGATCTCATCCGGCCCAGGGGATTTGTTTATTTTAAGAGCTCATAGTCCCTTTAACACTTCTGCCTCTTATGCTAAAGTTATTTAAAACTGGATAGGAACAGGTCGACATGTGGGGCATGTTGTCTGTATCCTTCTTTGTAAAAACCTGTGAAAAGTAATCATTTCATATATTTGCTATTTTTTTTCTTCGTGTATGATTTTGCCATTTGTATCTCTTAGACATTTAACCTCCTCTTTGAATGTTCTCTTGCTGGTTTTAACCCCCTTAGCAATGTTAATTTCTTTCTCTGTCTTGGCCTTTCTAACTTCCTTTTTGACTTGCGTTTGCAGTTCCAAGTACTCTTTCTGTGTACTTTGTTTTTGGTCCCTTTTAAACGCTCTGTAAAGTGCCTTTTTTCGCTGAATATTTTTTTTAATTGATCTATTAAACCATTTTGGCCATTTTGTTTGCTCCTCTAGTACTACATTTTTAAAAAACAGCCATCCTTTTTCTGTGGATGTTTTCTCTATTTTACTCCAATCTACTTCTGTTAGTCTCTCTTTCATACCTTCATAGTTTGCTTTTCTAAAATTGTAAACCTTAGCTTTAGTCATTACTTTTGGGGTTTTAAAAAACACTTCAAATGAGACCATGTTGTGGTCTGAGTTTGCGAGTGGCTCTCTGACCTCTGTCTTCGTTATTTGAAAAGACTAAATCAAGGCATGCTTCCCCTCTAGTCGGTGCCTTGACAAATTGCGTTAGGAAGCAGTCGTTTGTCATTTCCACCATTTCAATTTCGTCTGTTGTGCTCCCCACTGGGTTCTCCCATTTTATATGGGGGAAGTTGAAATCCCCCATTTGTATGGCTTCTCCTTTTCTACACGCATTTCTAATTTCATTGTATAACAGATTATTTTGCTCGCCGTCTGAATTTGGCAGTCTATAGCATGCTCCTATTATTATGCCCTTTGAATTTTTGTCCATTATTCCATTATTTTTGTCCATTATTAGTAGGGGGGTTCCGTTGCTGAGGAGACCCGACAAACAGGAGGGGGGCCACTGTCTTTGAGGTGACCCGACATACAAAGAGGGGCACCGTCTTTGAGGTTACCCGATATATGAAGAGGCTCGTGAACCGGAAAGAAAACAAAGTTAGTAGATGTTAGAACATATAGAGCGGAGTGTTCCGCCTCTTCAAAAGCCCAACATTATAGAAGTGGGGTTCTCTCACTGAGGAAACGCGACAAACAGTAGAGGGGTCACTGTGTTTGAGGAGACCCGACAAACAAGAGGGGTTCCGCCACTTGGGGCATCAGTACCTGAAAGAGAAGGCAAGAAATCATGCGTACTAAAGGAGGGGTTTGGCCGGGGGTCCCCTCTGACTCACGGTGAACCCTCCTCTATGAGGTAAATGAAGTGATGCTTAACAAAGGGTTGGAGAAAGTGGAATCACTAACCCCCCAAAGGATGGACCCCCGGCTCCCCGCTGAAGACATTTATGAGAAGAAAAATAGAGAACCGCCAATGCATACAGAAAAGAAGAAAAGAGAGAAAACATTTAACACAAAAAGAAACAAAAACGCTTAACGTGACAGAGGGGTTAGTAACTGTGCCCTACTGACTATGTGAAGACCCTCCGCACAGTGGAAAGGAAAAAACCCCTTTCATTTTTATTTCTTTTCTTTTTTTTAGGAGGAAACCTTTTGTGGCCCAGGTGGATAGGTCATCCCCACTGTGGACATACTAGCAATAGACTGATGGGCAGATGCTTTTGGCTGGTGAAGAACTAATGTAAGCTTCGACTGCTGATGAGGTCCAGCGTCCCATATTTTATATTAGATGCTGGTTAATCTTTGCTCTTGCTGCTAAAGTGGCTGCCCCAATTCAGAATGAATGCAGAGAGTGGAATTGTGGGGAAAGACCTGCTCTGGAAACCAGAGTGGACAGCCGAGAACAAAACCAATGTCTTGAGACAACAGACCCACTTGCATTAATGAATAGGGAGTCGAAAGGAGATTTGGGTTCACGTTCTGTAATGTATTTCATCATGGAAGCATATGGGCATAGATGAGAGTTTTTGATCCCCCATTTTCGACCGACTTGAATTGAAGAACAAAGGGCCAGAGGATGAAATGGCCTTACGTTCTGCAATGTACTTCAGTATGGAAATGTATGGGACAGAGGAGAGTTGATTTTTGAAAGCTGAATACATTATCCTTGCAGCAGCTGATACGTTTTTGAAATTCAAAGGAAAAATAGGAACCTTGAATGAGGTTCAGGTTACTGCAGCGGATACCTAGAGTAGGAAAGCTGGAAATAGAAGGAACTACACCTTCGAAGCATCTCAAAAACCCCAAAAATACTGTTAGGCATATGATTTCCATAGTTAAATTGTCAAATGGCGAAAAGCAGCCTTGGCATAAAAAGTAATTAAGTTGCCTAGAATGACTATAGAGATAGCCAGGCTAGCAGGTGTAGCCGATAAGCACTTGGAAGTTCCTTGCAAGAGGAAACGAACATCTGGGATTCATAGTACAGTTGGAGAAGCAAAAGACATCAAGCGAAATTGGTGTTGAATTCCTGACAAATCGGATTTGATAGTAGCTGATGCCAAATGTAAAGATTCTTTTGCATGAACTATGAAAGCCATGTGGTTAAATGGAGTCGGATTAATCCTGCTTTGGGAACAGAAAATCAATAGATGGTTCAGCTTGTGAAATAAGAGGGGTGGTGGAAGAAGTGCTGCAGCCATTTATGCTTGCGCTGTATTGAGTAGTCCGCTGATAGATGGGTTCAGTTGAAAATTAGCTGGCTGAACTGGGATGTCACTACTGGAGTTCTAAAATCTGGAAATCGCTGGAGTAATTGCATAATAACAGGTGAACTGGAATAATAACACTATGTAACACAATTTTTGTTCCTGGGTAGTAAGTGTTATTTCCTAATTGCTTATGCCTCAGAAGTATAGAAAATGGCTATTATTCCCCACAAACTTTGCTTTTGTGACCAGGACAGTGATATTTTGAAATTTACCTATTTCCAATGAGAAAACGGGCGAATTTGTGTCTTTTCGTTCACATAAAGTCAGAAAAAAACAACATATGAATCCAAATTAACATGTATTTATATTAAAGTAATACAAAAATGACTACAAAAGATTTAGAAGTGAGTAGTTTTTCGAGATTTATGATTATACTATAAATCACTTTCACGAATCAGCCCCCAAATGTAGTCTCCCATCATGTTCTCGTTATACTGTCCTTGGTAGCGGCGCTCAAAGTCCAGTATACCCTGGTGGAAGCGCCTTCGCCTGCCTCCTCGTACGCCCCCATGTTCTCCTTGAATTTATCAAGATGAGCATCAAGGATATGGACTTTGAGGGACATCCTTCAGCCCATTGTGCCGAAGTTCTTCACCAGAGTCTCAACCAGCTCCACATAGTTTTCGGCCTTGTGATTGCCCAGGAAGCCCCGAACCACTGCGACAAAGCTGTTCCAAGCCGCTTTCTCCTTACTAGTGAGCTTCTTGGGAATTCATTGCACTCCAGGATCTTCTTTATCTGTGGTCTGACGAAGACACCGGCTTTGACCTTTGCCTCAGACAGCTTAGGGAAGAAGTCTTGAAGGTACTTGAAGGCTGCCGACTCCTTTATCTAGAGCTCTGACAAATTGTTTCATAAGGCCCAATTTGATGTGCAGTGGTGGCATCAGCACCTTCCGGGGTCCACCAGTGGCTCCCACTTGACGTTGTTCCTCCCCACAGAGAACTCGGTCCGCTGTGGCCAGTCCCGCCTGTGGTAGTGCGCTTTGGTGTCCCTGCTGTCCCAAAGGAAAAGATAGCAGGGAAACTTGGTAAAACGCCTTGGAGACCCATCAGAATGCCACCATTTTGAAGTCTCCTATGACCTTGATGCCATCTCAGAAAAATGCAGATATGTATCCACTTAGGCAGCTGGAACTAAACTGAACTGGTGGGCTTAAGGCCCCTGTATTTATACTACTATTTATATTACTGGAAAGTTCTAGAAAGTTCTAGAAGTTACTCCAAGTTTACTCAGCACTGAATCTATCTGGAATGTTCTAGAAAATAGGTAAATTTCAAAATATCACTGTCCTGGTCACAAAAGCAAAGTTTGTGGGGAATAATAGCCATTTTCTATACTTTTGAGGCATAAGCAATTAGGAAATAACACTTACTACGCAGGAACCAAAAAAAAAAAAAAAAAAAATTGTTACATGGTGTAATATGAACTGTAGATTTGTTTTCGCACATGAAAAGTATTCATTTATTTGATCAAACATGACCCCATATATGTGCTGCTGCGACAGTTGGATATATTTGAAGAGCTGTGGATTTTAGATGCAATAATAGGTTTTCAATTTCTCCAAATCTCATAAATGAAGCGTTCGTAAATAAGGCCAGGTGGAGAGGTGCTGAAATGAAATCATCATAGAATATAGAACAGGTCGATCCAATGTTGAATGACAGCCAATCACATTTAATGTTTTTTTCTAGCTTCTGATGAAATATTAACGTAGGAATCCAAGTTTTTTGCTGTTGATGAAAGAGCAAGTAAATCGAAATATGAAATGTCCGACCTTGGGGAAAATGCGAATTACAAATTAAAATGGTCCCGCAAAGAGAGCAGTGCGTGTTTCTTGATCTGAAAGTTCTGAATAGGGGAACGAATATAGTCGAGTTTAGATAGAGGGCTTGCTTAAAACATGTAGTGCCAGTATGATTCCTACAAATTGCAGTGGCTAAACAGATCTTTTCCATCACTAGATCTTGAGAGATTAAAGTATTTGAGAACGGTAAAAATGGCAAACAAGGAGAGGTAGATGATGGCTCTTAAAGATCCCACACAGGCAAAGAACAGCTGGAATGGAGTGTAGTGTTGAAGAACGGATATCACATAATACTGATGTTGGATTCCAGATAAGTAGACTTTGATAGGGAAGAGTCCTTGGAATGAACAATAAAAGCGAGAATCCAATCTCAAAGGGGTTGAGGAAATCTATTTTAGTTCAGAAATTGTCCAGTCGGTGGTATAGGATGATCTAGTTAAAGGGTGAGAGTAGATGCCATGTATCCTAGGCTGAATCCAGGATATTACTAACCCTTTGCGGTCCTATGTCGGACCTGGTCCGACATTGCAATTATTCCTATCCGGTCCAAAAAACCCAAAAAACAGGTTTTTACTTGTTTTTTCTCCCAAAAAAGCCGAGAAAACCATTCAATGGCCGAGTGGGAGCGACAGGAGCCGAAACAAGTCGGAAAAAAAAAAAGGGCATATCTCATGAATAGTCATACTTGCCCCTGGCATCACATAGGGGCGGTCATAAGGAAACAAGCTGGCTGTTACTGAATCAGCGCACAGAGAATATCACAGACATTTGCAGAGCTTTTTTGAGATGTTATAGTAATAAAATAATGACTTGGATCGCATTATTGAGGAGTTTGGTGATAAAACGAGTGATCAGGAGATGATTGATCGGTATGTACGACTATTATTATTATTATTATTATTATTTTTTTTCTTAGCATAGGTGAAAGCTATAGCGAACGAAAGGGTGGGGCGGGGCTGGAGATGCCTAGTGAGTGCTTTGTTGATATGCAGGGCCTTTTAAACCCGTTTGACTGTGGAAAAAAAATACTTCTAAACAGCACGTCTAAAATTAACTGCGCGTGTGAAAATAAATTGGACCTGACGCACACTTAATAAATGGACTGCAAAGGGTTAAGGAGAGATTTAGCTGAATAGATGATTTGATTGCAAAGCTTCTAGAGGTAAGAAAATGCTTTCAATTATATTAATAGTTCTTCAATGTCTGCTGGCAGCTCCACACATTAATTATTAGTTTTTTAAAGTAAACATTTCAAACCAAGCTGCAGGTAATAATTATTTGATTAGAAAATACAGGGCTTAATTTCACAAGCCTGTATTGGCATCTGCAATGGCAAGAAAGTAAACAGAACTGGTAATGCTGATAATGAGTGAATCCAGGCGATTGTGCACTGAAGGGCATCGTTGAGAGCTGAATTAAAGCTTGCTGCTTTAGATATTATAAAAAAGAGAGAAAGATAATCTGCACTACTGGATCTTGTAACGCAGACTGAGAGTAAAGTGTCGGCAGCTTGAACCAGCTGGGGGAGCTGCACTGCTGCTGCTTGAGTACTGGATTGCAACAGAAAGAAAATACCTTTTACAAACAGAGCTTTCAGGAGTCTCTGAACCTGTCAATCTTTACAAAGACGCACTGGAAATGCACGCCAAGGAAGATTTCTCTAGCGGTCAGAATACTAGACACAGTTGCTGCATGATCGAGTACTGTAGCTGATCTGGAAGGTCGGTGTTGTGGGGAGTCGAAGAGTCAGTACATTGGTAGGATAAAACAGGATACCGGGCGGATTTCTTTAGCTATTTCATCTGCAGGATTTGGAAGATGGGCTGCCAACATCAGAGATTTACTGATTCTAGAAAGAAAATTGCTGCAGGTGAGTTTTCTTCTGTATTCCAAATAATCGATTTAGATGTGGATCTGTAGTGAAAAAACGCAAGTAAGACAGGTTTAAAATGCACTGCATATCAACAGGACACTCAGTACTGCATCTCCAGCCCCGCCCCACCCCTTGTTCACTGTATTTTTTACATACCTCTACATAGTAGTGCATACCGATAAATCATCTCCTGATCACTCGTTTTATCACCAAACTCCTCTATAATGCGATCCAAGTCATTATTTTATTACTATAACATCTAAAAAAAGCTCTGCAAATGCCTGCAATATTCTTTGAGCGCTGGATGCAGAACAGCTATCTTGTTTGTTTATGTCTGTGTTATCTATGTGGGAGGTATGACACAGGCCCGGTTTTTGGGATGGAACCGCATAACAGTCTCGCGTTTTGATTGGTCCATGTCTGTCACATGAATATGTCGTCACACGAGGGGAAAAGCTTGCAGGCATTTTTAACATTGTGATCAGAGAGAGAGAGTGATCTGCTTTCCACAACCTTTCCATTAAAATATAATGTGATATTATGCTGTACTGATATAACGAACTATGGGTGATTACTTTATATGAATCATGTTATGCACGAATGTAAGAATTGGCTTTCTGTGGTGGTGTACTTTTTTCTTTCAAGTAGCATATATCTATAATCGTTTTTGCGATATATTTTAATATAAAATGTATACACTATTGCAGTTTTGTTAGAGGATACATTAGTTTATCTCTCATGTAATCACAGTTTTACATATAGACTGCCCCTGTTTTCATTTACGTCGCAAATTCTGGGCCGCTTTGCTTTTCAGATAATGTCCCAAATTCTGGGCCGCTTTGGTTTTTAGATAACGTCCCAAATTCTGGGCTGCTTTGGTTTTTAGATAACGTCCCAAATTCTGGGCCGATTTGGTTTGCAGATAACGTCCCAAATTCTGGGCCGCTATGGTTTTTAGATAACATCCCAAATTCTGGGCCGCTTTGGTTTTTAGATAACGTCCCAAATTCTGGGCTGCTTTGGTTTGCAGATAACGTCCCAAATTCTGGGCTGCTTTGGTTTTTAGATAACGTCCCAAATTCTGGGCCGATTTGGTTTGCAGATAATGTCCCAAATTCTGGGCCGCTTTGGTTTTTAGATAACATCCCAAATTCTGGGCCGCTTTGGTTTTTAGATAACGTCCCAAATTCTGGGCTGCTTTGGTTTTTAGATAACATCCCAAATTCTGGGCCGCTTTGGTTTTTAGATAACGTCCCAAATTCTGGGCTGCCTTGGTTTTTAGATAACGTCCCAAATTCTGGGCCGCCTTGGTTTTTAGCTAGCGTCCCAAATTCTGGGCCGCTTTGCATTTTCGAATTCAGCCCAGTTTTGGGGACTCAGCTGACAACCGAGTTTCTAAGTCATCCATGCAGTTTACCATAAACTGGATCGTGAATTCATTTGAGAGTAACCCTTAGTACATGAATCAAAGTTAATGTATTTTTTATTCTCCCCAGAAATCTTTTTTTTTTTTTATGAAAAAACAGAAATAAAATGTAAATGTTAAAAAAACGTATTTCTTATTACATGAAGAAACTACATTGCACTGAAATAGATACATGTAAATTAATTAAAGCAGTCGTTTTCCTTTATTAAAGACTAATATTAAAACACATTTTTGGGAAGGAACATGGTATTCCAAAAAAAGGACATCTCATTTTCTTATGTAACGTCCATCAATATATTGTAGTGTTTCAGGTTCTTTTTGGACAGAAATAAGACTGTGAGTAGATGAAGGCCGTTTATTTTGACAATAATTAAATAATCACAAAATAAAATCATAAAGTGAGGGTAAGGAGACTGGGAGTCGATAGTGAAAATAAATGATTGTAGTAATTTTTCTTTTACCCTACCCTTTCCAGTCTTTTCCCCGCCCCTCTTTTGCGCAAAACCTGCACCCACAATTCCCCTCCACACCACCATGTGCACCACCATGCAACCCCAGCATGCACACACCACCATGCAACCCCTGCACACACCACCATGCAACCCCATGCAACCCCTGCACCCCTACATGCACACACCACCATGCAACCCCTACATGCACACACCACCATGCAACCCCTACATGCACACACCACCATGCAACCTCTGCACGCACACACCACCATGCAACCCCTGCACGCACCATACGTAACATGCACCACTGATGCAAACCTCTGCACCCCCACCGTAGCAATTCTTTGCAAAATATATTTTCGGGTATTCAGCCCCAATCATGTCTATGGCAGTGTTAAAAAACACATTTTCAATCATATCTCTCGAACCAGAGCACCTATAACCACCTTTCGAAGGGTTCTAGACCAGCCTGAATGTAATATGCCCAGTTTCGTAGCAATTCTTTGCAAAAAATATTTTCAAGGCGTTCAGGGTGTTCAGCCTCATTCATGTCTATAGCAGGGTTGAAAAACACATTTCAGGCATATCTCTCGAACCTGAGCATGTAGAACCACCATTCAAAGTGATATAGACTCAGGGGAGCACCCCAAACCACCCCCTAAAACGGTGTGGTGGTTCACCCAAAAACTCATGTCATGACGAAAAATTCACTTTGCCAAGCCGTCCTGGCATCTGAACCATGAAAATGGTGACTCCTTGTGTGGGGCCCCATGGGGCCCCGCCGCAAAAAAAAAATCAAGTTCCTAACCCCCACAGAACCCGAGATACGCCCTGTCAAAAATGTCCAAAAACTACCCTTTTCGGTCATATCTCCACGACCCCGGGGCCTAGAAACCGGGTTGAACTTCCTAGGGTCATGTCTGGGGGCCCTCTTTCACAGGGAGCCACCCGTTTTCAAATGCTACATTTTCAACAAATTTACACATTTTCAGCATGATGGCATGTCAAGGTTGCATTTCCAATAGCTTTTGAGCTCCAGGTTGGCAAAAAAAGTCTAAACTGGTGTCCTTTCTAGCTGGGGACACGTCGCTTGGAGGGATCGACAGGGGCCCCGAGATGGACCTCCGTGCCGATTGAACCCGAGATATAGCACCCTGAAAAATGTCTATGGGAAATCCCATTATAAAACCCCTTTGGGGCTATGCCCACCATCTGGCGGTGGGGTGGCGTATGAACCCGTGGCTGATGTCTTTCTTTAGCTAAGACTCTTGTGCCCTTCTGAGTTCGTTGGCCCAGGGGTCGTGGAGATACGGGTACGATAAGAGACCACCCCCTTCCCTATGGCAAATCCCATTATAAAAACACCATCGGGGTAAGGCTCGGCCAATTGCGGTCGTGGGTCGTACGAACTCGAAGGAACCCATTTTCTTTAGCTAAGACTGTTGTGCATCTAAAGAGAGTACTAGCGAGTTTGTTGGCCCAGGATTTGTTGACTCATGGGATACGACAGGAGGACCCCCCCCCCCCGACCGCGATTTCCTATAGCAAAATACATACAAAAAATGTCCATTATATATAAGACCTGAAATGTGCACATTTTGTAGTGTATTTATGCAACAGAAGCACCAATTTAAGTCCATTCCAAGTGTTTTGTGATCACAGTATCAGCTTGAGTGTATCGGAGCATAGTTTTGCACCAAAATCGAGCAGAGGCGAAAAAAAGCACTATATACCCTATTCTTTAAAATATCTCTTTGCAGTGCAAATTTGAGGAACGCACCCATTCAGCAACTTGCAAATTGGTACTGCAATTTAGGGCCTGTAGTGTCAGACTGGTAGTCCCTAACTGATTCAAGTGTTTTTGGAATGATTCCTGCAAAGACTGATTTATAAGAAAAAAGAGAGATTGACAAACAGCATTTTGCTTTATATGCAGAAACAGGCAACTACAAGAGGGTGTCAAACAAACTGTGAATGTCCTAGGAGGCTACAGAGTAGCTCTGGGTATGAATCCAGATGCTCGCAGTACCTTATCTTAGATGTCCGAAACCACTGTATCGCTGTATAACTGTATACCCTATAAATATCACTTTTTATTGTGTATTTGAGGAACACAACCAATTACAAACTTCATTTGAATTGCTGTGCTATCAGAATATCAGTGTATAACTTTGCTGGGTATTGCAGTGTATGCTGGGTATCAAAAGGCTTTCACTTTTACAAAAGGCTGTCAAAATTTTAAAAAGGCAGTCAAAGTTAGAAAAAAAATAGGTGTGCTCCTAACCCAATACTTGTCTTTTTAATTCTGTGCATCCAAATACTTGTAGTTAAAAGTTTTAAGAATTAAGCCTACTGTTTGTTGTTCTGTCCTAAACCAGCACTTTGTCACCCAAATTTATTAAATAAACGGGGGTGCATCAGATTATTCTCCATTTTATTGTAACTGAGGTACAGTTCAGTTGAGCGAAAAATTGTAAAGGGGTACTTTCGAGCTGAAACCTCCAGATAGAAGGGGTACAGTTTCAAAAAGGTTGAAAACCCTGACTTACAGTATAAACTATCAGGAATAGATAAGGGAAATGTTTACTAATACAATACAATAGGATTTATTTGAAGTTGTTGAAGGGCACTGGTCTCTTAAACCCAGAAGTTCTGATAAACCCATAAACCCCTATGCCTTACTATATATTGATGGACATTACATAAGCAAATGAGATGTACTTTTTTTTTTTTTTTTGGTATACCATGTTCCTAAATGTTTTCTGGGGAGAGTAAAAATACATTAACTTTGATTCATGTACTAAGGGTTACTCTTAAATGAATTAACGGTGTAGTTTATGGTAAACTGTGCATGCATGACTTAGAAACTCGGCTGTCAGCTAAGCAGAATATCTCAAAAACTGGCCTGAATTCGAAAATGCAGAATTCGGGATGTTATCTAAAAACCAGAGCAGCCCAGAAATTGGGATGTTATCAGAGCGGCCCAGAATTTGGGACGTTATCTATAAACCAAAGCGGCCCAGAATTTGAGACGTTATCTGCAAACCAAATCGAGAATTTGGGACATTATCTGAAAAGCAAAGCGCCCAGAATTTGCGACATAAATGAAAACAGGGCAGTCTATATGTAAAACTGTGATTACATTAGAGATAAACTAATGTATCCTCTAACAAAACTGCAATAGTGTATACATTTTATATTAAAATATATCGCAAAAACGATTATAGATATATGCTACTTGAAAGAAAAAAGTACACCACCACAGAAAGCCAATTCTTACATTCGTGCATAACATGATTCATATAAAGTAATCACCCATAGTTTGTTATATCAGTACAGCGTAATACCACATTATATTTTAATGGTAAGGTTGTGGAAAGCAGATCACTCTCTCTCTCTGATCACAATGTTAAAAATGCCTGCAAGCTTTTCCCCTCGTGTGACGACATATTCATGTGACAGACATGGACCAATCAAAACGCAAGACTGTTATGCGGTTCCATCCCAAAAACCGGGCCTGTGTCATACCTCCTATGTGGTGTCGGGGCGATCTGTATTCATGAGATACGCCCCCTTTTTTTATTAATTTTTTTTTTCCAGCTTCTCTCTGCTCCTATTGGTCTCACTCGGCCATTGAATCATTTTCTCTGCTTTTTCCGGAGAAGAAACGACTAGAGACCTGTTTTTTACGTCTTTTTGATGATGTCGGACAGGGTCCGACATTGGACCGGAAAGGTCCAATGTATTATAAAATTGCAGCTATTATGTACTATTTCTCTATCAAGTACAAAATGTAACCATTACCTAATGGGTATTTAACCTAAAGACTGTGATAACCTGAATAAGATATAAGATATGTGATAACCTGATGCCCTGTGATGCAGTCAAACCCACTGCCAAGGACATAAAAGACTGCTGACACAAACATTTGTCATCATTTTTCCTTTCACCGACCTGAAAGCGACAGAGAGATCTACTTATAGTAATTACTACTTACACGTATTGTGCACTCAGCCATGGTTTTCGTTAGGCCCTCACCGGTCTCATGCCCCGCGTGAAGCCAGCGGCTCCGTCGCCCCTTCCCCGGGATCAAACAACTTTAAGTTGCCTATTTGTGTTCTCCTCTCTCAGGCTGCTAGCTTCGGTTGAAGTTTAAAAAGTAAAAATTTAGTTTTTTGTTACAAAAATTTGTACTAAATTAACAGTAATTAAAGTGTTACTGTGTAATGTGAGAGAACTTGTTTCTCTGTGTGTTTTTTCAATTTTTTTTTCAGAGAAGTACTAACGCAGCTGCTGTCCTGCGTTAGACAGAGACGTGCGCTTCGGGTTAAGCTGCTAAGTTTTTCCCACATTGTCTTGTTGCCACATTAGTTCTTCTTGCAGAATCAGTGTGAAGACTGTTAGGGCTCTAACAGTAGGCTTTCCTTAGTTTTCGGACTGTTATTTAGCCAAGAGCGTTATAGGTGGGCATCCCTATAATTGCTCCCGTGGTAACTGTAGGTCCCAGACCTGCTCGCGTTCACGCTGGTACTTTGTACAACGAACGAGGTTAACTTTTGCCGATTCACTAGCAGTCACTGTGCTCAGCTCTGCTTCGGGTCTGACTGTTCGCAGTCCTTCCTGCAGTGTTTCGTTGCTGCTCTGGTTTTTGATTGCAGTGACATTTCGAAGACCGTCAGGGCTCTGACAGTGGGCTTCCTCCTGTCTTAGGGCTGTGTTGGCTAGGCCAGAAGCTATATAGGTGGGCATCCCTATATATTGCTTCTTCGGTAACTGTAGGTCACAGACCTACCACTGGTCTTAGTGAGCGAGGTTACAGTACTGGTAGTGCACTGTACCGTGTGTACCGTACTAAATTTCTGTACTGTACTAGTGCTTAGGCACCGTGAAGGTAGTTAAGAGTAACTAAGGTACCATCCCTGGTCCAGTACCAGCAGATTGGTCGAGGTGATTGCCCTGTTTGACTTATTACAGTGCTATTGCCTGTTACACAAGCGGCATTGCTGCTTGTGCTGCTCGACAGCTTTTTGGTTACTAGTACTATATACTGTAATGTTATAGTAGTGACAGCTGAGCGGTTGTTTAAATTGTACACCACTGCTGTTACACTATGCCGGGGTTTCATTCTTGCGATGTTTGGGTCCAGAGCATGCTAAGGAGGCACTCACTAACCGCAACTCCTGTGAGTTCTGTGCTTCTTTTTCTAAGCGCACGCTGGAGAAGCGAGTGTCTCACAGCTCTACGGAGCGATCCTCGTCCATTCCACCTGGACAAGGCTCCCCTCTATCCTCGGCTCAGAAAGAGAGGGGTAGATCCTCCTCTGATGGCTCTGTGCCAAAGGAGAGCAGGAGAGCTTCATGTTGGAGACCACCTTCGCGGTCTTCCTCATCTTCTCCTTCTCCTTCTCCCTCTCCTCCTGCTTCTCCTGCTTCCCCTCCTAAGAAGTGGGGGACAAAGAGCCACCGATCTCATAGTTCAGAGAGCACTGAGCAGCTGGATAAGCTCTGGGCAGCGGTCTCCCAGCAGGGCACCGTGTTAGCTGAGCTACTGCATGAGCGCACTGCTCCACCTACTCCCACTGTGCCTTTAGAGCATGCAGAGTGGCAGCAAGAAGATCTGCTGTCTAGCACCACCTCCTGCAGAGATGGGTGATCAAGAGTTCCCCTCTGAGGCAACACCAGTAGCGCATTTTTCCTTGTCAGCAGAGCTTATGCAGCTGATCAAGAGGGCCACAGACGTCTTACAGGTTCTATGGCCTGTAGATGACGCGGAAACATAAGTATGTAATAGTAGACCTGCTAACCTCTACGCATTTTGAGTTGGTAATACGCGGGTACGCTTTTATCAGAGATGATACGCAATAATACGTAATCCACATTTCGCTCATCGCAAGGCAAACAAAATAGATTAACCAATCAGGTTTTGAGTTTAGTTACGTGATAGAATAACCAATCAGCTTTTGAGTTTAGTTGACGATCCAACCTCAGTTTAACAAAAAAAAAAAAAAAAAAAAAGGTTATCGTGGGTTGACTGACAAATTCCTACCACCCAGTTTCTTTGTATAATCACTGACATTTCTACTGTAGCCTATCAGGCTTTGTTGAGCTGACTCGCTTGTGTTTCAACTGCCATTTTCGGACAGACTGGAGGGAGTGTGAAGTACCGTGATTTGTGAGGGAATTATTTATTTCAAACTGGCTACGGTACCTTTGTTTTTAATTAATGCATTAGTTATGCATTCATTTTTGTCTGGGGAAAAAACCCACTTGCGTTTAAAAAAAAAAAAAAAAAAAGTGCTCGGTTTAGATAACTGCATCGCATGAAAAGAAAATACAGCTGAATGAGGATTTTACGAGAATGGCGAGGGAGTAAGTACAAACATTTATTATAATAATATAGTACAATATTTAAGTTTAATATTATGTTTTTGGCTCGTTGTCCTGTTTTTCACAAACGCCTGTTACCATACAGGGATGTCAGTAAAATTCGATTTGATAAAAATGAGCACAGCATTAACATTGTTAATGTGTAAACTTTAAGGTACGTAAGGCTTCTGTTTACTTTGCAAGTAGCGTACGTACATTGTAGATACATACAGTTTCATTGTGCTTTAAACAAGTCATAAACGGCTGGTTTGTGATTTTTATATTGAAGTTCAGTAAGACTATTAATGTAGCATTATGGATTTTGTTAACGGTAAAATATTTTTTTTATGTAAGGACTGGGAATCACGACCCGCATAAGTGTAATCCTGTTGAACTGTATAGCCATTATTTTTGAAAAAAACGGCCATACAAGTAAGCGTGTTAAAGTGGGACTTAATACTACTACGACTACGACTACTAATAATAATAACGTAATATCATAACTACCAATATATATTTACTGATATTAACTTTTTATGAAACGCTCACTACAAACGAATGGATCCAGTCTTTTTCGTATTTTTTATTCTCTTTTAATCGCTGAAATCCATTTTACCCTCCTGTCTGGATCAGCAGGAATCCTGTAGAAGGAAACTTTATATTTCTGTCCACAACAAAAGAATCGGGCATTACTGTAATGTTACCGCGCTAGGCATTTTGGTCATCTTCCACAGTAATGCTGACTGTGAAAGAGTGTTCAGCTTGGTGACCAAAAACAAAACCCAACACAGAGCCAGCCTGAGCACAGACATGCTAAGTTGACTGGTAACGCACAAAGTCATGATGTCAGTGAAGCAGCAAGTGTGTCACACACAAACCTTTAGTGACACTTTGCTCAGGAAAGCCAAGTCAGCCACCTATGAAGCTAAACATTCAAGATCTGAAAGTGCAGTTTGACCTGTTGGATTCCTTTCTGTTCCAAACATCTCACTTTGTGGATAGCTATTACATTTGGTGCTGACTCAGTGACTATTTACAAGTTTTTTTTCACTTTTTTGAAAGTGCTTTGTTTCTCTGTTTTAGAAGCTTATACATTTGAATTTGTTATGTTTTGACAGTAAATAAAATACAAACATACATAAAACAATCTCATTTTTTTTACTGAAAAATTCATACCCAAAACTCACCAGAGTGTAGCATTTAGCTGTTTTATACCCTAAAACAATTCTGGGTTGGCAGGTCTGTAATAGAAATAAACAAAAGAAAAAACATATTTTGTCTTTGAATTTGATAAAGCTTACTGTAAATATTGCATGCATTTTGGTAGAAAAACAGTAAAAAATGCAGAGAAACTTGACAGGTTATACGCAAGTCCTTTAAAAATCTGGGGTTCAGCAGATACAAAACTGAAAGAACAACAAGAAAAATCAGAATTCCACAAAGCAGCAGTAATAGTTGGCTATGATTTTGTATCTGTGATGCAACAAACTAAAACACCTGGACATCAGGAGTTGAATTCAGCTTATAGAGAAAGAGAAATGGAAATAAATGGAGAAGCTGTTTTTATAGCTGAATAACTCCCAAGTATTGCTTATTATAGTTGTACTCTTAGTATGTTACTTAAATGTACTAACAAATGTTTTCCAAACTGCACTGAAAGGGACATTTCCTTAAACTATGTTATACATTTGTTGAGGTGAGGTGGAATCACAGGGAACCTTTTGTGTATCTTGAAGAATTTAGAGAACCAATCAAGCTACAATCCTAGATCTGCCCCTGTTAATCACTAATTGATTGATTGTGTTCACTGTTAAGTAAAACCAAAATCCTACAAGTTATGTTCTTCTACTATTGTGTGTGTGTGTTTTGTGTGATGGGGAGGGGACAAGTATATTTTGTCCCTTGGACAAGAAGTTTTTTTTTCAGAAATTGCACACCCCTGTGGGGAGAGAGAAAAAGACACAAACAGGAAATAAAAAAAATAGCCACATATACATGAGAGAAAAATGAAAGCCTTCCAACCCATCAAGTAATCCTAAACTGCTTATTAACCTTTGCAATCAAATTCTTCATACGCCAGCACTCCTGCTCAGAGAGATCGGAACCTGAAGCTTTCTGTAGTAAAAAACACGCTGAAAAACATTGTAATATTTGGGAAATGATCCTCAACATTAACCCCCATTCCTACCTTTAATGAGTTGTAAGAATGTTTTAATGCTGTCAGCGCTGTATCCTGTCCAAGGGAACGTGGACTTTGATGTCTGCGAACAACAGTCAGTCAGACTCACCTCCTCCTCACTGTCAAACTCTGAGCTCTCCTCCGGAGCTTTGCTGGCAATGCTGACACTCCACGGTATTTTCTCCCCGCTTTGTTCAGGCTGAGAGCTATCAGATAGAGCTACACTATCATCTGTGCAATTCGCTTTTTGTCTTTGCAACCACATCTACAGCCTTTTTTCTCTGCCTCTTCTTCCTTGGAGCTTTAAACTCAAAAACCTGCCCGCTCCCTTCTCCTCTATACGCTCTGCTCCAGACTCTTATCGTCTCCCTCAGTTTCTGTCTGTTTCTCTTTCTCACGCAGAGTCTCCATTTCCTGCTTGGCAGAACCACCTCCTTTCTCAATCTGACTGCTACTTTCCTGTACCACACTGATGCTTACTCCTTTACCATCAACAGCCAGTGGAAGGCTCCCCAGTATTACACTCAGCAAGTGCACTGCTTTTTCAGCTCCATTCGACTCCTTCACACCCACGAAAACATCTCATCACATCAGTGGTTGCAAAACTTACATATTTGGTCTTGTCCGCCTTAAATTTAAGTGCAACATTCAGTTTCCTGATTTATATAATTAAAAATCATGTTGACCTGTCTTCGGAATGATACTATATGCTTCAGCTGCAGGGATTTGCCAATTGGTATTCTCTTGGGGCTGGATACAACCTGACCATACCGAGAAAGTGCACTCTCAATTAACCCTTTGCGGTCCATTTATTCAGCGTGTCTCAGACACGTCAGGTCCAATTTATTTTCACACGCGCAGTTTATTTTAGACGCGCTGTTTAAAAGTATTTTTTTTTCACAGTAAAACAGGTTTAAAAGGCACTGCCCATCAACAGGACACTCAGTACTGCATCTCCAGCCCCGCCTCACCCCTTGTTCGCTGTATTTTTCACATATCTCTTCATAGTCGTGCATACCGGTAAATCATCTCCTGATCACTCGTTTTATCTCCAAACTCCTCAATATTGCGATCCATGTCATTATTTTATTACTATACATCTCAAAAAGCTCTGCAAATGTCTGTTACATTCTTTGAGCGCTGGATGCAGAAGCAGCTTTCTTGTTTGTTTATGGCCGTGTTATCTCTGTAGTGCCAGGGCTATGTGTATTGCTCAGATCCGCACCTTTTTTTTTTCGGCTCCTATCGGTCTCACTCAGCCATTGAATGGTTTTCTTGGCTTTTTCCGGAGAAAAACGACTAGAGACCTGTGTTTTACGTCTTTTTGACCGGAAAGGGAAATCTCAATCTCACTTAAAAAAGCAACGATTGCCCCATTCATTCGAGCAGCAGACAAAACACACTCACACCCAACCACATTACCCAAAGCTAACACATACTGCTCCAACAAGGTGAACCCCTCCGTCACCATTTTTACCCCATGGCGGCTGCTTAACTTTTTAAAAATAAAGTTTGGGGGAGTTTCCTTCCCCCTTGAACTGGCCATCCCGGCCTATTAAAGCTGACAAAAGTCAGCTTATTTTTTGAAAAACACCCCCCCCCCCCAAAAAAAAAAAACTAAACACTATATAACACCTATATCCCAAAAAAAAAAAAAAAACATAAAACAAAAACAAAAAAAGAGTAATCACTGAATCTACACACCTTCACACTCCTGCAACAACACACGCACTCCTCACACTCCCAGCATGCACCAGTAGACAGAACAGATAAAGATAGCTAGATAGATCGATAGATATTTGTAGTTTTTCATCAACAAATTTTAATGCCGATTTTATTAATACAGTACTCACATGATACCCCTACAGAAAGAGAAACAAATATAAAGCAGAAATCATCTTAAGGAACAACAATATACAGTCCATTCAATTCTTAAAAGCTGTGTAGCGCTCTCTGCTGGAAAAATAAAGTATTGGCTTTACACTTCAAGCTCCACCACACATTATACTGTGACGTACCTCGAGGTACCGCAAGTTTACCATGGTAGCGAGGACATTTTCTATGCAACCCACTGTATTTATCAATTAAAATGGAATTGACTGGGGGATGCTGTGCTGTAGCTCTGACATATCTCCTACTCTGTGTCCTAGATATTCAAAAAGAGTGAACAGTCAGTTAAAACATAAGAGGCTGGAGTAGTTTATGGGCAGTGGAAAAGCAAATTTGAAATTAATTCATGGGTGAAAAAATCTGGGGCTACAGTAAATGATTTCCCAGCTATTTTCATCACCAGATACTGGGAAAAAAGCAAAGTTTCTCTTTTTACAATCACCAGACCCATTTTCTATTTTTGACCTGTTCCCTACAATGAGAAATCTTAACTAGGTCCCTGTAAGGAACTAGATTTGAAAACCACTTTGCAAGGATTTCCGTAGCACTGTGGCCCTGACAATTCCTTATTGGGTTTACATAAGAACATAAGAAAGTTTACAAACGAGAGGAGGCCATTCAGCCCATCTTGCTCGTTTGGTTGTTAGTAGCTTATTGATCCCAGAATCTCATCAAGCAGCTTCTTGAAGGATCCCAGGGTGTCAACTTCAACAACATTACTGGGGAGTTGGTTCCAGACCCTCACAATTCTCTGTGTAAAAAGTGCCTCCTATTTTCTGTTCTGAATGCCCCTTTATCTAATCTCCATTTGTGACCCCTGGTCCTTGTTTCTTTTTTCAGGTCAAAGAAGTCCCCTGGGTTGACATTGTCTATACCTTTTAGGATTTTGAATGTTTGAATCAGATCGCCGCGTAGTCTTCTTTGTTCAAGACTGAATAGATTCAATTCTTTTAGCCTGTCTGCATACGACATGCCTTTTAAACCCGGGATAATTCTGGTTGCTCTTCTTTGCACTCTTTCTAGAGCAGCAATATCCTTTTGTAACAAGGTGACCAGAACTGAACACAATATTCTAGGTGAGGTCTTACTAATGCATTGTAGAGTTTTAACATTACTTCCCTTGATTTAAATTCAACACTTCTCACAATATATCCAAGCATCTTGTTAGCCTTTTTTTATAGCTTCCCCACATTGTCTAGATGAAGACATTTCTGAGTCAACATAAACTCCTAGGTCTTTTTTCATAGTTCCTTCTTCAATTTCGCTATCTCCCATATGATATTTATAATGCACATTTTTTATTGCCCGCATGCAATACTTTACACTTTTCTCTATTAAATTTCATTTGCCATGTGTCTGCCCAATTCTGAATGCTGTCTAGATCATTTTGAATGACCTTTGCTGCTTCAACAGTGTTTGCCACTCCTCCTATTTTTGTCGTCTGCAAATTTAACGAGTTTGCTTACTATACCAGAATCTAAATCATTAATGTAGATTAGAATAGCAGAGGACCTAATACTGATCCCTGTGGTACACCTCTGGTTACCTCACTCCATTTTGAGGTTTCTCCTCTAATCAGTACTTTCTGTTTTCTACCTGTTAACCACTCCCTAATCCATGTGCATGCATTTCCTTGAATCCCTACTGCGTTCAGTTTGAGAATTAATCTTTTATGTGGGACTTTGTCAAAAGCTTTCTGGAAATCTAAATAAACCATGTCGTATGCTTTGCAGTTATCCATTTTCAATGTTGCATCCTCAAAAAAAAATCAAGTAGGTTAGTTAGACACGATCTCCCTTTCCTAAAACCATGCTGGCTGTCTCCCAGGATATTGTTACCATATAGGTAATTTTCCATTTTGGATCTTATTATAGTTTCCATAAGTTTACATATAATAGAAGTCAGGCTTATTGGTCTGTAGTTACCTGGTTCTGTTTTGTCTCCCTTTTTGTGGATTGGTATTACGTTTGCTATTTTCCAGTCTGTCGGTACAACCCCTGTGTCAAGAGACTGTTGCATGACCTTGGTTAGCGGTTTGTAAATAACTTCTTTCATTTCTTTGAGTACTATTGGGAGGATCTCATCTGGCCCAGGGGATTTGTTTATTTTAAGAGCCCCTAGTCCCTTTAACACTTCTGCCTCTTTTATGCTAAAGTTATTTAAAATTGGATAGGAACAGGTCGACATGTCGGGCATGTTGTCCGTGTCCTCCTTTGTAAAAACCTGTGAAAAGTAATCATTTAATATATTTGCTATTTTTTTTTTCTTAATGATTTTGCAATTTGTGTCTCTTAGACATTTAACCTCCTCTTTGAATGTTCTCTTGCTGTTATAATATTGGAAAAATATTTTGGAATTGGTTTTAGCCCCCTTAGCAATATTGATTTCTGTCTCTCTCTTGGCCTTTCTAACTTCCTTTTTGACTTGTGTTTGCATTTCCAAGTACTCTTTCTGTGTACTTTGTTTTTGGTCCCTTTTAAATGCTCTGTAAAGTGCCTTTTTTCGCTGAATATTTTTTTTAATTGATCTATTAAACCATTTTGGCCATTTTGTTTTAGATTTAGATTTGTCTACTTTTGGGATGTAATTGTTTTGTGCCTCTAATACTACATTTTTAAAAACAGCCATCCTTTTTCTGTGGATGTTTTCTCTATTTTACTCCAATCTACTTCTGTTAGTCTCCGTTTCATACCTTCATAGTTTGCTTTTCTAAAATTGTAAACCTTAGCTTTAGTCATTACTTTTGGGGTTTTAAAAAATATTTCAAATGAGACCATG
Source organism: Huso huso (assembly GCA_036884735.1). Classification (NCBI taxonomy): domain Eukaryota; kingdom Metazoa; phylum Chordata; class Actinopteri; order Acipenseriformes; family Acipenseridae; genus Huso; species Huso huso. The sequence continues at coordinate 27,971,807 of CM072669.1, forward strand.
TTGTGGTCTGAGTTTGCCAATGGCTCTCTGACCTCTGTTTTAGTTATTCTGTCTTCATTATTTGAAAAGACTAAGTCAAGGCATGCCTCCCCTCTAGTCGGTGCCTTGATAAATTGCGTTAGGAAGCAGTCATTTGTCATTTCCACCATTTCAATTTCGTCCGTCGTGCCCCCCATCGGGTTTTCCCATTTTATACGGGGGAAGTTGAAATCCCCCATTAGTATGGCTTCTCCTTTTCTACACGCATTTCGAATGTCATTGTACAACAGATTATTTTGCTCAGCGTCTGAATTTGGTGGTCTATAGCATGCTTCTATTATTATGCCCTTTGAATTCGTGTCCATTATTCTGACCCATATTGATTCTGCATTGTTTTCTTTGTCCTGATTTAACACCTGGTATCAATAGATACAATATGTAATAGTTTACATCTGGTATCAATAGATACAGGCGTAGATTGCCCAGTGTATCTGTATCGGTTTACCTATAGCAGAGTAGGTTTAGATGCCACTGTAGCCCTTAACTTTGCCACTCTCTCTTCCAGGTGTCATGGATCCTAGAGGAGCGGGATCCATCCCCAGGCCAGGGTGATGAGTTGAGCGCTGTGAGGAACCACACTGACCAAATGCTGTGTCTGATGGTGGAGGAGTGCCTGGGAAAGCAGGCCAACATGGGGCCCATCCTAGAACTGGTGGTCTCTGAGAACATCCTGGGCAGGCTGGTGCATTGGCACCTGGTGCGTGGTCTGGACCCTGACAGCCAGGGGGCGCTTCTGAAGCTGTTTGAGATGCTGATCGGGCAATCCCAGCAGCCCCTACTTCGGCACAAGCCTGTGCTGCAACCTTTGCTGACCCTGCTGAGTGCATGCACCGACCCCCAGCACAGCACCCCTACCCTGGAGGGGAGCCTGGTGCTGCTGCTAAACCAGGTGTGCGTCTCCATGGCGAGGGAACCCTCCACCCTTGAGCTGTTTTTCCACACACCCACCCAGCAGGGACCCACCAACCTCTTCATCTTTTCTCTGCTTGTTCCCTTCATCCATCGTGATGGTGCTATTGGGCAGCAGGCCCGTGATGCGCTCCTCCTTGTCATGGCCACCTCTGCTGGCAACCAAGTGGTGGCACAGTACATCTCAGAGAACTCCTACTTCTGTCCGGTGAGTGTCGACATTATTATTTATTTATTTCTTTCTTTCTTTCTTTCTTAGACTTCCTTATTCAGGACGACTTACAGTTGTTACAAAATATCACAATACAAAGTATCACATTACAAAATATTACATTATAGATAAGAGCAGTTATAAAGTACATTAAAATCAGTAGAAGGTAAGGTCAAATTCAAATAAGTGCAAAATAAAGAATACAGTAAATAATTACATTTAAGAGTGAATTCGACTAAGAGCAATTAAACTTAGATAGATCAGCAGTGTGGGAGGAAGGGGTGGGGGGGGGAGGTCTGATTTAGAGAGGTTGAGTTTAAGGTGATGCGAGTGCATCCAGGAGGAGATGGCCGAGAGACAAGTAAAGATAGGGGAGGAAATGTCAGATTCAGAGGGTGGAAAGGAGCGGAAGATCTGGGCATCATCAGCATAGAAATGATACGAGAAGCCGTGGGAGGAGATGATGGACCCAGAGAGTGGGTATAGAGAGAAAACAGGAGGGGTCCCAGGACTGAGCCTTGGGGGAGGCCTGTCGAAAGAGAGCAAGAGGCAGAGGGTGAGCCATGCCAGGACACCCGGTATGTGCGTTCGGAGAGGTAGGAGGAGAACCAGGCAAGAGCAGTGCCGGACAGTCCCAGGTCAGCGAGGGAGGACAGGAGAATAGAGTGGTCGACTGTGTCAAAGGCAGCAGAGTGGTCGAAGGGCAGCAGAGAACATTCAAACGCTTTTTAATTTTCTCTGTATCCTTGCGCATTAAAGTTTTCTTCTGTGAAAGTGTTTCATGGCGGCCCGTCCTTTTGTTATAGAGAAAAGTCGAGATGGGACGACTTGGGTGAGTTTGTTTAGATGTTTGCTGCACAAATTTAGGGCACTTCAAATGCATAACTAATAAAGAGAACCTCGCTGAATGGCAGTACCAAGGCTCAATGCAAGTTTTAACATGCCAGTAGAACTGGCTTGGCTTTGTTTTGTCAACAGAGATATGGCAGTTTGAGTACATTTTTAAAAAGCCATATTTGCATACATTTTCATAAATGATTACACACAATGTCTTTTGAAATATTTAACCTTGGATAAGAATTATATAAAAGGGCTTCTATAAATGACTTCATAACCACTGAGAAATCATGTTGCACACCTTGTGATGCTGAACAGAGCTAACAATGTTACCGTAATACCTTTAGCTAATACAGAGCCAACAGTATCATAGTCCTCCTACTACAGAGCAGTAGAAACCTCAAAACTTTCATCCATCAATCAGGAAGCTCTGTTACTGTAGGTGACGGCAGAACATTCAGATAGAATGTCTAGGTAATACAGCATGCATACATTAAATCATTGAAAATAATGAAAATTAGACATTTTATGAACAACTTTCATTCCCAATGTTTTCATAACATGTAGAAAGAGTGGTGCATGATTTACATTAATTAAAATATGTTGCCAAAACCCAGGTTTATCGGTTTAAAAAAATTCAAATCGAGTCTTTGGGGTATTTTTCCGGTTATTGTTAGCTAAAAACGCAGTACACAAATAAATTATTGACTTGTACTGTCTGAACAAAACTAAAGGGAAATACACAATGCATTTAACTTGTTAGATATGCACTGAATTATGCAAAAAATATATGTACCCACCAATCCCTATCACTAGTATGCAGTGTAGTCTAACCTTGCTTTTCTGACAAGTGCTATGAGATTGTTGTGTACAACATAGTTTAAAAGGTAAGTATTATCATGACTCGTGCTTAGTCAAGTCTAAAGTCCTCTTCCAGCCTGCAGGCTCTCTTGTGTGCTTGTTTTGCTAGCCTTGCTGTATCAGGTGTTGACAGTCAGTTGTAACATGTTTAGCTGAAACATATCACTGAAGTAACCACGTAGATTATAGGAACTGCATACTTTATTATGTGGTGGGAATTAAAGTGTTAGATTCCATTTAACTGCAAGAATAGACCTGTTTTAAACACTTAAACTTATTTTGAATGTTTATAACCAATTGAAAAAAAAACATCATGAGAAGCCCTTTTTTCTGTTACTTTTTTTTTATACAGTCACGGTGCCCGAGTGTCAAAACTCGCTTCAAAGACTATGAGAATGAGAATACATCAACACAGACTCAGTCACAGTTGCGAAACTCTGACCAATATGATATTGACAGATTTCTGAATTTGCCCCCAAAAGGTCAATCAAATATCCCTGATGTCCGCTGCAAGGGTATTCATTCTAATTGGGTGCCATCAGAATCATATGATCTTCCTCATGTACAACAAGGAAAACAAACATGTCATTTTCAGTTTAGCTGGTTGAAAAGATACACTTGGTTAGCTTACAGTTCAGAACTTGAGGGTGCCCTTTGTAAGACTTGTGTTGTGTTTGCAAATACCGAAGTAGGGCATGGAGAGCATCAAAATGAAGGAAAACTTGTTACAGAACCGCTAATTAAGAACATAAGAAAGTTTACAAACGAGAAGGAGGCCATTCGGCCCATCTTGCTCGTTTGGTTGTTAGTAGCTTATTGATCCCAGAATCTCATCAAGCAGCTTCTTGAAGGATCCCAGGGTGTCAGCTTCAACAACATTACTGGGGAGTTGGTTCCAGACCCTCACAATTCTCTGTGTGAAAAAGTGCCTCCTAGTATCTGTTCTGAATGCCCCTTTATCTAATCTCCATTTGTGACCCCTGGTCCTTGTTTCTTTTTTCAGGTCAAAAAAGTCCCCTGGGTCGACACTGTCTATACCTTTTAGGATTTTGAATGTTTGAATCAGATCGCTGCGTAGTCTTCTTTGTTCAAGACTGAATAGATTCAATTCTTTTAGCCTGTCTGCATACGACATGCCTTTTAAACCCGGGATAATTCTGGTTGCTCTTCTTTGCACTCTTTCTAGAGCAGCAATATCCTTTTTGTAACAAGGTGACCAGAACTGAACACAATATTCTAGGTGAGGTCTTACTAATGCATTGTAAAGTTTTAACATTACTTCCCTTGATTTAAATTCAATACTTCTCACAATATATCCGAGCATCTTGTTGGCCTTTTTTTATAGCTTTCCCACATTGTCTAGATAAAGACATTTCTCAGTCAACATAAACTCCTAGGTCTTTTTCATAGATTCCTTCTTCAGTTTCAGTATCTCCCATATGATATTTATAATGCACATTGTTATTGCCTGCATGCAGTACCTTGCACATTTCTCTGTTAAATGTAATTTGCCATGTGTCTGCCCAGTTCTGAATGCTGTCTAGATCATTTTGAATGACCTTTGCTGCTACAACAGTGTTTGCCACTCCTCCTATTTTTGTGTCGTCTGAAAATATAACAAGTTTGCTTACTATACCAGAATCTAAATCATTAATGTAGATTAGGAATAGCAAAGGACCCAATACTGATGCCTGTGGTACAACACTGGTTACCTCGCTCCATTTTGAGGTTTCTCCTCTAATCAGTACTTTCTGTTTTCTACATGTTAACCACTCCCTAATCAATGTGCATGCATTTCCTTGAATCCCTACTGCGTTCAGTTTGAGAATTAATCTTTTATGCGGGACTTTGTCAAAAGCTTTCTGGAAATCTAAATAAACCATGTTGTATGCTTTGCAATTATCCATTGTCAATGTTGCATCCTCAAAAAAGTCAAGCAGGTTAGTTAGACACGATCTCCCTTTCCTAAAACCATGCTGACTGTCTCCCAGGATATTGTTACCATATAGGTAATTTTCCATTTTGGATCTTATTATAGTTTCCATAAGTTTACATATAATAGAAGTCAGGCTTACTGGTCTGTAGTTACCTGGTTCAGTTTTGTCTCTCTTTTTGTGGATCGGTATTACGTTTGCAATTTTCCAGTCTGTCGGTACAACCCCTGTGTCAAGAGACTGTTGCATGATCTTGGTTACCGGTTTGTAAATAACTTTTCATTTCTTTGAGTACTATTGGGAGGATCTCATCCGGCCCAGGGGATTTGTTTATTTTAAGAGCTCCTAGTCCCTTTAACACTTCTGCCTCTGTTATGCTAAAGTTATTTAAAACTGGATAGGAACAGGTCGACATGTGGGGCATGTTGTCCGTGTCCTCCTTTGTAAAAAACTGTGAAAAGTAATCATTTAATATATTTGCTATTTTCATTTCTTCGTCTATGATTTTGCCATTTGTGTCTCTTAGACATTAACCTCCTCTTTGAATGTTCTCTTGCTGTTATAATATTGGAAAAACATTTTGGAATTGGTTTTAGCCCCCTTAGCAATATTGATTTCTATCTCTCTTTGGCTTTTCTAACTTCCTTTTTGACTTGTGTTTGCATTTCCAAGTACTCTTTCTGTGTACTTTGTTTTTGGTCCCTTTTAAACGCTCTGTAAAGTGCCTTTTTTCGCTGAATATTTTTTTTAATTGATCTATTAAACCATTTTGGCCATTTTGTTTTAGATTTAGATTTGTCTACTTTTGGGATGTAATGGTTTTGCACCTCTAGTACTACATTTTTAAAAAACAGCCATCCTTTTTCTGTGGATGTTTTCTCTATTTTACTCCAATCTACTTCTGTTAGTCTCTGTTTCATACCTTCATAGTTTGCTTTTCTAAAATTGTAAACCTTAGCTTTAGTCATTACTTTTTGGGTTTTAAAAGCTTGGGATATAAGGTAGAATGTTGTAGACTCATGAATCTTCACAGAGTAGTGGAGGCCTATGGGAATTAATGTGTGCTTGTGGCGGAGTGTCCCGCCCCTATGTATTATTATTTGTATTTTTGTTTGCAGCGCGGATAAAAGCGCAGCGTCTTTTATTATTATATTTAAAAACCCCGTGAGGATGCATGGCTGATCAGCTACTGATTATTTAACTAGCTGACAGTCATGCATCCTTACCAAACGCGTGCAGACTCTGGCCGAGGAGTAATAAGATAATTAACAACTAGTTAATCCCTCGGCCAGAGTATATAAACCTGCAGCTCTCTGCACTCGGGGTGGAGTGTACAGAGGAGAGTACGGGAAAACACGGGAGAGCGAGCAAAAACAATTGCTATATTTAATATACTTGTTGCTGTTTATTTGTTTGGCCAATGCGCCTTTTTGTTTTGTTGTTTGTTTAAATATTTTATTTTTGTTTTGTTTATTAATAAATACGCTGAGTGCCGTTGCACTCAGCTTCAACCGCCCATCCATTGTTTTGGTTTCCACTTCCTGGTCCGTGACGTCACCACTGCGAGCCAGACTGCCACAGTGCTCTATAAAAAATGGCCTTGATCATGACTAGAGCCCCGTGAAATTATTACAGATACACACTCAAATAGATGTATATTAATAATAGTATACATCATGTTTTAACTACATACATATTTATTAAACACTATCCGATTTTTATTTTTTTTTAACATTTTGACAAACAGACCTCACACAGAAAAATAATTTAGTTAGCATAATTTCTCAATAGCGGCATTAAAGGTAACATACAGTCCCCCACTCTTTAGTCAACTGCCTATTTACAGTAAATACTGCCCATGCCCTCTATAAAAATATAATAAGATCAAATTAAAAAATATATATTTCCACTGCCCTACGATTGTGGAGCTTTCATAATAATTGCACATACAGCAACCTACCCATTAAAAAAAAAAAAAAAAAAACATAGGAATTGTATTTCAATCCCATTGCACTGAAGCAGTATGCAGCAAGCTTGGGGTTACTCAGTATTTAAACACTAAGCAAAGCAGATTCATTCATTCAAATCAGTTCTAAACCAAAACAGCATTTGCTCCAGTGCCACTTGAAATGAAACAAAGAATTAGCATACTAATGCAAAATACAGATGAGCCCGACTTATATCACCTTGCTTAATATCATACTCCGTTTATTATCACATTTTTTCAAAAACCACTCGCCATGCACCACAGGTTCTTTGAAAAATTACCTGTCTTAATATCATCTCACAAACCTGCTTATTGTCACATTTTGTGCAGCCTGTCAAATGCTGTGTAGCCGGGCTTTACTAAGTAACCATAAAGGCTCACATACATAATTAGAGAGAAAAAAAATTGTTTGGTATTCTGTCCTAAACCAGCAGATTGCCAATCCCAAACTATGTGGACATAAATTATGTATTAAATAAACTGGGACATTTTTTTATTTGTTAGGAAAGCATTGGTATAAATTAACGAAATGTAGAATATATATATATTTTTTATTATTATTATTATTATTTCTATTGTTTATTCTTTTCTATTCAGAAACTGCTGAAAGAATGTATTTTCAAAGTATAAACATATAACTCCCCCCCCCCTCCTCATGCGCATGGGAAACTGAGGGCTGGACTGCTAGTCAGACTTGCCGTGCTTGGACCACACAGCTATACAGTGTGTGGCGATATTGCTGACAAAACCTACACTGAATGAAATGATCATACGGGACGTTACTGACGTTACTGATGGTAAAACAGAAGCGGGGGATTATATTCAGATTGTCTTGTTCTTTAAAAATGTCTCCTTAAATTTCTGTTATTGGTCTGAACATCATTGTTTCCAAATTCTCATCATTGTTTGGTTGAATGTTCATGTCTTTAATTTGGAATGTATTATTTCTTCTCTGTTATACCGTGCTTGTTGTAGCAAGGGCGATACTGGTGGAAGATTAGTTTTAAATGAAGCTGCCGACTTGAGAGCATCATGAACTAGGAACGTATATATCACAGGAATAGAGATTTTGTATGCACCCACGTACGTACATGAAGATTACAAAGATAGATAGTTGTCAATATAGTGTTCTGTTTCCATGGCAACATTAACATGAGTACATGTTTTAATCCATTACAAAAAACTTTGTTAACCCTCCTATTGTGTTCAGAATTTAGGTATGTCTGTTATGTTGACCTGGTGCAATTTCAAACAAATTGAAACAGCCTTGAATGTATCTTTTTATTTTTCTTTGCATAGCTTTTACTCTTATGTTAAATGGTAGAAATTTAATGTAAACTCCAGTTTATCATAAACTCAAATATATTTCATTGTATCATAACTTATTGAACTACATTTTATGTTCTAAAAGTTGGTATTTCAAGATATTTCACAATTAAACATAATATTTATGAAAGCAGAAAAAAATACGGCAGCTTAGTCACATACTAAAAAAACTGATCATTTTTCTCTAGAACAAATGTTCCTACATATTTAAATGCTTAACTGAAAAGCAGTAAATTCAGCGTTGTAAAATATTTTGTTTTCTGTCCACCAGGAGGGGGGGGGGCACCTGGGGGGCACCTTCGGGCAATATTTAAATATATACAAAATCGTAATTTTGTGTGCATTTCACCATCAAAATATGCACAGACCAAGTGAGTTTCATAAGGAATAAGACATCAAACACAAGTCTAAAAATATTTATGTAAGATTCAAAGCAACAAGGCAACGTATTAACTACGTTGCAAATCAGATGTTGAATAAATAAAATGCAATGACATAATAAACACATAGCCTGCTTGTATTGTGCTTTCTATTCGAAACGTGTATATTCACGCGTTATAAATTGTGGTGGTCTCGTAACACAGATCAGACTTGAAAACATGTTACACACACACGCTAATTGGGAAAGTTACGCCTTTCGTACATTCGTTGGGTAGATGCATTGGGAAACAAAGTTACAGTTTTAAAGGCAGCGCGCTACTGCTTAGCATTTGGTAGCAGCTGTTACTTTTTAATGTAGGGTTGGTAGATTTTTAGATGTATTTCTGTTCTCGCTACCTGTCTGTAAAGCTGTAATTAGCATAGTTTAATCATGGGCTGGATTAAATCAAGCTCAAATATTTTGTAGCTCTACATTCCTTAATGAAAACTGATGGCAATTTCCTCTCACTGTAAGGAGGATGTAGTCACTACACTACACACTGCTGATTTCGTAAAATACATATATCCTGTATGGATACACACGGCTTGATAAACTTACCAAATAGCAAAAATGTACAATTCGCAATCCGGGGATACAGAGCAATAAACCTGTTAGCAATCGAGCTAGTCGCGTTGCTTTTATCTGTGAGTAATTCTTTAGAGTGAAAGAAAGATCGAATGAGTCAATATCGTTGTAAATTGATTTGTTTAGGTTTTGTTTTTATTTGAATTGTTTTATCTTAGTAGTTTCACCCACTTCCTCATTTATAAACGTCTTGCATCCCTCCCCGCCTTCCTTTTATATACGTCTTGCATTTCTTTTTTAAATTTTGGAAATCCCTCATTACATTGCGGTCAGTTACAAAATATTCAACTCAAAATGTAACAATCACAATGAAAAACTATTTTCTACTGGAAGCTAAAAATGAAAATGGCAGCTTGTCATGCCGGGTATACATCCATTAAAACAGACGTAAGCTTACCTTGTTAATCTGCCTTCCTTAACGATTGAACGTCTCTTCTGAGTTCTTATCGAAAACATAAACTGTCACTTTCTACTTGAATCCATACAAAAAAAAATCTCACATTCCAAATACAGTACTAGCATGAGCCTACTGATGGAAATGATCGTGCCTCACTGGCCTGGGCTGTTGCAGTAACAGTTCTAAAAGGGAATAGTGAATAACAAAAAACACGACAGAGAAGACAGCACCACTACAAATACAGTTTAGAGCACGACTTCTATGGTTTCAATTAAATTAAAATAAGTGGCATACACAACGTGAACTGGTTCTTACTACAAGTAAAAAGAAACGCAGGAAGGTTATGATTTGTTTATTGAGAAATATATTGACACATGTTAACAGTTAAATATCCTTTCTTCTCGACTGTTTAAATGTGGTTCTGGAAGTTACAAAGATTCATTTGTAATGTTTTGCCATCCCACATTATTAAACACACAGTTCTCATAGCGAAACCAGCAGCTAGCTCAGGATACATTTGTAAGTAAACGCTGTGTTTCACATGACAGTGCTTGGTGCTGATATTATCAGTGATAGGTTGGAACAATGAACGCCCGCCCTCGCATAGCAATACTTAGTGCTAATTGGTTGAAACGCTAAATGACAGCACGCAGTCGGCAATACTAATTGGTTGAAACGTTGATTCATGATGTTCTTGCAGGCAGTGCAAATGCTCATTCATAAACTAAAGTTAACAAGAAAAGTTGCCGGTGCGCCCGCACCCCCAGCACCCCCACTTCCCACGTCCCTGAAACCGTGGGTACGGTACACTTAACTCACAAACTCAAAAACACAAAATTCGACCAAATTTCTCATCCTTGACCTTTATTATATTAATATAAATAAAAAAAAAAGCGAAAATAAAACAATTAATTATTATTTGTTTATTTAGCAGACGCCTTTATCCAAGGCGACTTACAGAGACTAGGGTGTGTGAACTATGCATCAGCTGCAGAGTCACTTACAATTACAACTCACCCGAAAGACGGAGCACAAGGAGGTTAAGTGACTTGCTCAGGGTCACACGAGTCAGTGGCTGAGGTGGGATTTGAATCGGGGACCACCTGGTTACAAGCCCTTGTCTTTAACCACTGGACCACACAGCCTCTAAACTTATTTACAAAAATACAGTCAAACATGCTGTCCAGCTGTACCGTACCTACGGCTCTTGTTGCATTCGCGCAGCTTCTTTTTTTTTAAGCACCCAAACAAAAAAGTAGAAAAAACAACAACTATCCTTAAACGGGATATCTTTGGCAAATCATATTTATAAAACCTTATTTTTTCCCCTTCAACAGAACTAATTGAACAACACCATGTAACAAATTTTTTTTTTTTTTTTTTGTTCCTGGGTAGTAAGTGTTATTTCCTAATTGCTTATGCCTCAAAAGTATAGAAAATGGCTATTATTCCCCACAAACTTTGCTTTTGTGACCAGGACAGTGATATTTTGAAATTTACCTATTTTCCAGAACATTCCAGATAGATTCAGTGCTGAGTAAACTTGGAGTAACTTCTAGAACTTTCTAGAACTTTCCAGTAATATAAATAGTAGTATAAATACAGGGCCTTAAGCCCACCAGTTCAGTTTAGTTCCAGCTGCCTAAGTGGATACATATCTGCATTTTTCTGAGATGGCATGAAGAGGCTGCAAGCATCCGGCAGACGATTTTGCTATGTCTGCGGCCAATTTATCAAGACAAGAGCGAAAAAAGTACTCCGTGGAAGCATCTGCTAAGATGTGTGAGGCCTACAAGGCATATTTCGACATGCCTGTCGGGGATCAAGACAAACCCTGGGCACCTCATTTCACCCAAGAGCACTGCAAAAAAAACTCTGGAAGGTAAGATGGACAATTGTTGCTCGAATTTTATGTTATAAAATTTGTTAAATTTTTTAAAATTGTAAAAGTTTTTAATTTTAAAATGTTTTACAATTTTCAATGTTATTGAAAAAATATATCATATATGAAAAATGTTGCGAGAATCTCTTACACATTAGTCATGGGTGAAATAAATGTATTTTTGTAGGATGGTACAGAGGGGAAAAGAGAGCCATGAAGTTCGCTATCCCAAGAATTTGGCGGGAACCCACTGACCACTCAAGAACTGCTACTTCTGCATGGTGGACCCTTCCAAACGTCGGACTGGCAAGAATGCACCTGCTATCATGTATCCGGACCTTCCTTCATCCATCGCCCGGTGCCACACTGCCATGAGCTCCCGTACCCCACTCCTCCGGAGAGAGAGCAGCCGTCTTTAGAAGAGAGCAGTAAGTCAGAGAGCGAGGAAGACGTTGTAGATCCAGATGACAATTTCAGAGGTGGAGCTGAGGAGAGAAACCCATACTACCCCAACCAAAAAGACCTCAACGACTTGATTAGAGATCTTGGTCTCACCAAATCCAATGCCGAGCTTTTGACGCCTAGGCTCAAGCAGTGGAACTTGTTGGATGAAAGTGTGCAAGTCGCAGATCAGAGGAAGTCCACCAACCTTTTTCCAGCTTCTTCACCCGTCAAGATGGGCTCTGCTTCTGCCACAATGTGACCAGTCTGTTCGAGGCAATCGGAATCGCCTGTAACCAGAATGAGTGGCGCCTCTTCATTGACAGCTCATCCAGGAGCCTCAAAGCCGTGCTGCTCCATAATGGTAACAAGTACCTGTCTCTTCCCCTGGCTCACTCGGTGCACCTCAAAGAGGATTACAACAGCATCAAGACATTGCTGGACACCTTGAAGTATGATGAGTACGGCTGGGAGGTCATAGGAGACTTCAAAATGGTGGCATTCCTGATGGGTCTCCAAGGCGGTTTTACCAAGTTTCCCTGCTATCTTTGCCTTTGGGACAGCAGGGACACCAAGGCGCACTACCACAGGCGGGACTGGCCACAGCGGACCGAGTTCTCTGTGGGGAGGAACAACATCAAGTGGGAGCCACTGGTGGACCCCGGAAGGTGCTGATGCCACCACTGCACATCAAATTGGGCCTTATGAAACAATTTGTCAGAGCTCTAGATAAGGAGTCGGCAGCCTTCAAGTACCTTCAAGACTTCTTCCCTAAGCTGTCTGAGGCAAAGGTCAAAGCCCGTGTCTTCGCCGGACCACAGATAAAGAAGATCCTGAGTGCAATGAATTCCCAAGAAGCTCACTAGTAAGGAGAAAGCGGCTTGGAACAGCTTTGTCGAAGTGGTTCGGGGCTTCCTGGGCAATCACAAGGCCGAAAACTATGTGGAGCTGGTTGAGACTCTGGTGAAGAACTACGGCACAATGGGCTGTAGGATGTCCCTCAAAGTCCATATCCTTGATGCTCATCTTGATAAATTCAAGGAGAACATGGGAGCGTGCACGAGGAGCAAGGCGGCGCTTCCACCAGGATATACTGGACTTTGAACGCCGCTACCAAGGACAGTATAACGAGAACATGATGGGAGACTACATTTGGGGGGGTGATTCGTGAAAGTGATTTACAGTATAATCGTAAATCTCGAAAAAACTACTCACTTCTAAATCTTTTGTAGTCATTTTTGTATTACTTTAGTATAAATACATGTTAATTTGGATTCATATGTTGTTTTTTTCTGACTTTATGTGAACGAAAAGACACAAATTCGCCCGTTTTCTCATTGTCCTGGTCACAAAAGCAAAGTTTGTGGGGAATAATAGCCATTTTCTATACTTTTGAGGCATAAGCAATTAGGAAATAACACTTACTACCCAGGAACAAAAATTGTGTTACATAGTGTAATCAGTAGAATGTGTGGATTATAAAGACATTCCTAAATATATTTACAAAATATAGCGATACAAGATACAGCTGTACCGTTGGTCTGTTAATTTTTTAACACTATTTGTTTGCACTTCTTTTGGCAAAATGAATGAATTAATAACAATAATTAATGACAACTGTCTTTCGTTGCGTGTGACGTCAGTAGCACGGCTCGTTTCTGCAGTGGAAAAACAACTCAGGCTCTCCCCTTAACCGCACCCCGAAGGCTCGGTACAACCCCATCGTGGCTCGGTTGTACAGTGGAAAAGAGGCATAAGGTTCCTTTTATCAAAGTTATCCTAATCAAGGAAGAAGTCTTCTAAAAGGCCTAGAAGTCTGTGCTCGGACTTTACCTCCTCTAGGTTTGAGGAGGCTCAGTGTTCAAGATTGGAGGATGTCATCGTGTCAATCTGGAATTCAGGTCAATCTTGGTTGAGCAGTAGGCCTCAGTTTTATCACTTATTGATTGCTATAGTTACCGAACTCGTCTTACTCCCTTTCTCGTCATCTTGTTACACTTCTGATGGTGCAGTGCAATTATAAAGATGTTTGACCCTTTAACGCACTTTTATGGTCTTACAAGTAATTAAAAGTATTTAATTTGTTTTGGCCTACACAGCACTGCCAGATTATTATTTTTATCTTTAGCAACACCCCTCCACATTTTGAAAATAACCAGCCAGAAAGTAGCCAAATTGTGTTTTTTAAAACCAGCAAAAAACAGTAATTCAATGCAAGTATAAATAAGTGCTACACAGGGGTGGGAGTGTTCCGGCTATAGACGATCTTCCGTCTTAAAAATATTTAGGGAACTGTAAAAAATTAGTGTGTGTTTGGAATGTGTACTGTAGCAAAAGTTGTTTTCAGCTTCTTGCAATTTACCGTGAAAAATGTGCATTTTATTTTCCTTACAGTATTTGACACTGTAAAGTCATACTTTTATCAGAGCTGTGCATTTGGTTACTATGGCAACGGGGTCAAACAAATACCGACTTCATGATTGGTGTTCGAGTTATACCTATACTAGTCTGTACATTGACCTAGTGAGTCAGTGGCATATATGATGTTACAATTTACTAATACCTTGAAGGTATCTGTGGTTTTAAAACTTATAATTATTTCTACGTAGTATTAGAAATGTAAAGAAAAATACAAAAAACTTTGTCATTTAAGGTTTGCCTCCTGTATACGATTATTGATTTAAAGGCAGCACGTTCCTTTTCAATAGTATTTCAAACAATTTTAAAAGGTTTACAAAACTTGAAAATGTCGCTGAATTCACATGTCATTCAGTTGTTTTTTTTAAAAATATCTATTTTTGTCTACTTGTTACGTTTTTTTGCAGCCAAAACATTTATAGAACATTGATACATTTTTAAAGATTGTTTCAATAGCGACTCGAGTTTGAATGCTGTTTGACCTTTGAAGAAGTGGAAATACTTCCAAGGTTAGCTCACAGATATTCTATTTAATAGAATGGAAATAAGTAGAATGTCTTTGGTTAGCTGTACCTGAGAAAATGCAGTGAAAACGAGCAGCCACACTTAGCTGGAAACTAGGTATTCTCAGTACAGTAATAAGCTTTCAGTTTTGGTTTGAAGGCAGTAGGAGTATAACCTGGGTTTCTAACAAATAAATCAGTGAATTTAAATATTTTGTTTAAACTTGGCAAGTCAACATTTAGAGCTAACATTTCTAACAAATAAATCTATAAAAAAATACATATAACTTAACTCTTTTTTTGTTTGTTTTATTTAAACTTGGCGATTCAACAGTTACCTGACAGATACATCTGAAAAACATTAGCGTTCAGCAATTAAATCTTAGGTTTTCACAAAATACAGTATGCACATCGGGAGCGAAGCGAACGACACGAATACAGCACGAGTACAAAAAAAATGTAGCTAGTCATGAAAAGAAAAGACTCCTTTTGCTCCTTTTGTGGAGACGAAATAAAATAATTAAAACACAGAAGAGCATGGGAACACCACACACTAAAATGGAAACAGTTTAGGGAATACTACCGGCTTATAAAAGAGCTAATGTGATTATTATTACTGGTCAACATTATTAAAACAAAGAAGCATCATTTTACAGAAATACAAAACCAGTGTGTGGCGCTCCCCGGCACTTTGACTAAAATTAAGGTGAAATAAAGACAAATAAAACAAATGTATTTCTATATTTGCTCGCTTCATTCACGCCGCTCGCTTCATTCACGCCACTCGCTTCGCTTGTGTTGTGCATTACTCCATTTAAATCAATAGTTTTAATTATTTTTGATTCGCAAGCTCGCGTCCGGTGTGCATAGCTCTTAACATGCAAGCCCATGCCCATTGACGTGTTTGATTTGGCATTGTATGTTGCAGAGCTGCGCTTACACTCCGGCTTCTAAGAGTGTGTTTGTTAACATTTATGTATTTAGCTAAATCTGGACTTTTTTTTGTTAAATCTAGGAAAAAATATGCGATTTACATTAATCTAGGAAAAATATATATATATATTTTTTTACTTATCGGCACTGTTCACTGCAGTTTCACTGACACACTTGCCACTTCAAACATAATTTCTCCGGTTCTACAAGTTGTAACAAACCCAATCCTTAGGCAACGTCCAATAACTAGTATTTTGTGACGGAAATACAAATAAGCTACCCTGAACAATATAAACTCTCCAAAGCAGTAGGATTGCGCGACAGAACAAAGAAAAATTGCTGGGTAAGGCAGTATTGTTTACAACACATAGAAAATAGGAAAAAAATTAAACCAGAAGGAAACACCAGAATTCAAATAGCAGATATTATTGAATATGCGTGGAATATTATACTTGTAGACAGATCTATCAAACATTTGATGTACATGGGTTTTAATCAGACAGCATTTGGACCAGTCAAAATGTTTACCAGAAACCACATTAATACCAGTCATATAGGACAGATCAAGCTTTCAGTAATGTACAGCTTAACATGTCCATGTTGATTAAAGTGTTTACCAAAGAGTCCATCAGGCAGTCCTTATAGAAAAAAATGAAACAACCACAACCAATACTTTAAAAGACCCAGGCTGTTATATCAGGTCCGTATTGAGAATGCAGTTGAGCCAGAACAGTTTAAACACAAAACAAAAAAACAAAATGAGACTTCTGAGCAGGGTGCTCGTTAAACCCTGATAAATAAACAAAAATGAGAATAATCCCAAACAAGAGAGACCAGTGCAGAGATAAACCCCTTACCAAAACTGACAGTAAATTGATATAGCTTCACCTAAGTTTTACCTTATGAATCTGAAAGGCCCACTTTAGAAACGAGGACAAAATTACTTATTTAGCAATTGAATAGAGAATTAACTTAACCTGGCCAGGTATTCTGATACTCAATTAAGAGCAGCAGGCAGCAAATTACTTATGCTGCATTCATGTAGCTAGTGCTACAAAGTCCTGGAGTAATCGTCAACAGCTCATTTGAAAGGTAAGAACTTGGCCTAATTAGCTGTCATTTATGTATTTATTTAAAATGTTCTATCTTTTTTTTTAACTGCCTCTTTAGTCAGTCGCGCCCCCCTTAGTGACACTCCACGCACCCCTAAGTTTGCGCACCACTGTCCTAGGATACTGTGTAGGACTGCTTATTACAATGTAGGAGTCAAAATAAAACAGCATTTTAATCAAATTATTGTGTATTTCCTAGAAAGTAGTACCGGGATAATATTGAATAATAGACAAAAATCGGGTATAAATCATTATAAATCACAGGGCAGCAGTGTGGAGTAGGGCTCTGGACTCTTGACCAGACTCTTGGTCATGGGTTCAGTCCTAGGTGGGGGACACTGCTGCTGTACCCTTAAGCAAGGTACTTCACCTAGATTGCTCCAGTAAAAACCCAACTGTATAAATGGGTAATTCTATGTAAAAAATAATATGTAAAAAATAATGTAATTTGTATGTAAAAATAATGTGATATCTTGTAACCATTGTAAGTCGTCCTGGATAAGGGCGTCTGCTAAGAAATAAATAATAAAAATTAAAAACCGACGTCCAGTTAAAAAAATCTTTTAATTTTTTTGGTAAAATTGGGAATAAACCAGAAACGCGGAACACTATGTATAGGCTACGTGCAACTACTGCTAAAAATGTTCACCTTGCTTCACTCGGCACCATATATTTTCGGTCTTGGCTACTTTGCTCTGCTCCCACCCCTGTGCTACATGTTTATTTTAAATAAAAATACAGGTAAGTAATTTTATAAACTTTTTTTTTTTTTTGTATTTTTAACTTTTTTTTTAAACATTTCTCAAAATTTACAGTACAAGCATCGTTGTTTCTTATCTGATGAAACAAAATGCGGTCGGTCCGGGGAAAATATTTTATTCAGAATGTAGTGTAAAATTAAATTGTCTAGAACTGTCGGCAGATAATGTAAAAAATCTATTCAAATTCCACTTGTACTGATACAGTTCTTAAATTGGTGAAGAATAAAAACTATTCAAGAATCCTGGTCAACTGCATAGGCCTGTCAATCATGTGTAAGAATCCCCATATTAAGCAGTCCTGAGGAAAGAAGTGGGGTTTGCTTGTCCTACACACTGTTCAGACCACTCATTTTTTTCACGTTGTATTTGGTCAGATTTTTTTGTGGGTTGTAGTAGTATATAGAGGGAGTCTGAGAGAGAAAAAATGACACCAAAGTTTGGTGCTTCTTTCATTTGTTTGGTGTGCAAGGTAATCAAACATGCAAGCTTCAGGTGTGAAAAAAGTATTGCCCCCCCCCCCCCCCCCAGTTAACTCAACCCAATTAAAGGGATAATTAGGGTCAGCTGTTTGAGTACTTTGGTTAAGAAACAGGCCTGATTTGGGCCAGCCCTGCCCAATATACAGTGGCTCTCAAAAGTATTCACCCCCCTTGGACTTTTCCACATTTTATTGTGTTACAACATGGAATCAAAATGGATTTAATTAGGAGTTTTTGCCACTGATCAACACAAAGAAAGTCCATAATATCAAAGTGAAAAATAAAATCTACAAATTGTTCTAAATTAATTACAAATATAAAACAGAAAATAATTGATTGCATAAGTATTCACCCCCTTTGCTGTGACACACCTAAATAAGCTCTGGTGCAACCAATTGTCTTTAGAAGTCACATAATTAGTTGAATGGAGTCCACCTGTGTGCAATTAAGGTGTTTCACATGATTTCAGGTTAAATACACCTGTCTCTGGGAGGTCCCACAGTTGGTTAGTACATTTCCTAACAAAAACTACATCATGAAGACGAAGAAACATTCAAAGCAAATCCGGAATAAGGTTCTTCAAAAGCACCTATCAGGGGTAGGATATAAGAACATTTCCAAGGCATTGAATATCCCCTGGAGCACAGTAAAGTCCATTATTAAGAAATGGAGAGAATATGGCACAACTGTGAATCTGTCTAGAACAGGCCGTCCTCAAAAACTGAGTATCCGGGCGAAAAGGTCACTAGTCAGGGAGGCCACCAAGAAGCCTATGGCAACT
Organism: Huso huso; assembly: GCA_036884735.1. Taxonomy (NCBI): domain Eukaryota; kingdom Metazoa; phylum Chordata; class Actinopteri; order Acipenseriformes; family Acipenseridae; genus Huso; species Huso huso. The sequence continues at coordinate 27,990,624 of CM072669.1, forward strand.
CTAAAGGAGTTACAGTCTTCCACGGCTGAGCTGGGAGACACTGTGCATACGGCAACAATAGCCCGGGTGCTTCACAAAACTGGCCTTTATGGGATAGTGGCAAAAAGAAAGCCATTGTTGAAAAACTCACATCAAATCTCGGCTAGAGTTTGCCAGAAGGCATGTGGGAGACTCTGAGACCAAGTGGAAGAAGATTCTATGGTCTGATGAGACCAAAATAGAGCTTTTTGGCCTCAACGCTAAGCGCTATGTTTGGCGCAAGCCTAACACCGCACATCATCCTGAGAACACCATCCCTACCCTGAAGCATGGTGGTGGCAGCATCATGCTATGGGGATGCTTCTCTGCATCAGGGCCTGGAAAGCTTGTGAAGATAGAGGGCAAAATGGATGCAGCAAAGTACAGAGAAATCCTGGAGGAAAACCTGCTGAAGTCTGCAAGAGACCTGGGACTTGGGAGAAGATTCATCTTCCAGCAGGACAATGACCCCAAACATACAGCCAAAGCCACACTGGAGTGGCTTAAAAACAAAAAGGTCAATGTCCTGGAGTGGCCCAGTCAAAGCCCGGACCTCAATCCAATTGAGAATATGTGGAAAGAGTTGAAAATTGCTGTTCACCAAAGGTCCCCATCCAACTTGACAGAGCTTGAGCAATTTTGCAATGAAGAATGGGCAAAAATTGCAGTGTCCAGATGTGCAAAGCTGGTAGAGACTTATCCAAATAGACTCATGGCTGTAATTGCTGCCAAAGGTGCCTCTACCAAATATTGACTCAAGGGGGTGAATACTTATGCAATCAATTATTTTCTGTTTTGTATTTGTAATTAATTTAGAACAATTTGTAGATTTTATTTTTCACTTTGACATTATGGACATTTTTTGTGTTGATCAGTGGCAAAAACTCCTAATTAAATCAATTTTGATTCCATGTTGTAACACAATAAAATGTGGAAAAGTCCAAGGGGGGTGAATACTTTTGAGAGCCACTGTAAATCTGACTAACTTTGGCCCTTACCATCAGAGTGAAGTTGTCAGCACACAGGATCTAGAGGCACATCATGCCACGAACAAAATAAATTCCTGAAGACCTCCGGAAAAAAGTTGTTGATGCCTATCAGTCTGGAAAGGGTTATAAAGCCATTTCTAAGGCTCTGGGGCTCCACCGAACCACAGTCAGAGCCATATTGTCCAAATGGAGAAAGTTTGGGACGGTAGTGAATCTTCCCAGGAGTGGATGTCCTGCCAAAATCTCTCCAAGAGCAAGGCATAAAATCGTCCAGGAAGTCACAAAGAACCTTAGAACAACATCCAGAGATCTGCAGGCCTCTCTCACCTCAGCTAAGGTCAGTGTTCATGACTCCACCATCAGAAAGACACTGGGCAAAAATGGGATTCATGGCAGAGTAGCAAGGCGGAAACCATTGCTCACTAAGAAGAACATGAATGCTCGTCTTAAGTTTGCCAAAAAGCACCTGGATGATCCTCGAGTTCTGGAACAATGTTCTATGGACAGATGAGTCAAAAGTGGAACTTTTTGGCCGACATGGTCCCCGTTATGTCTGGCGAAAACCAAACACTGCATTCCACAGTAAGAACCTCATACCAACGGTCAAGCATGGTGGTGGAAGTGTCATGGTTTGGGGATGCTTTGCTGCATCAGGACCTGGACGCCTTGCCATCTTTGAAGGAACCATGAATTCTGCTCTGTATCAGAGAATTCTACAGGAGAATGTCAGGCCATCCATCCGTGAGCTGAAGCTGAAGCGCATATATATACTGTGTGTGTGTGTGTGTGTGTGTGTATATATATATATATATATATATATATATATATATATATATATATATATATATATATATATATATATATATATATATATATATACAGTATATATATATATATATATATAAATAATAAAAAAATGGCCAAAGAGAGGGATAGGGTAAATCTCATTTACTCATGTAAATGATGAAAAACACAGGAAAATCCACGGCCAGTTTCGCATGGAAACCTGCATTTCACGTGTAAATGTTAATGAGCGTGTTTATTCTTAACTATAAATATTGCAAGGGATCAGGTCAGTTGTTACTGTGGATTCCAAAACGGCAGAAAGTAGTGGCTGATGGGCTATTTTATGGTTATCAGTGGAGTAGTTCACCTTAATGATTGTCAAATCTCGTGAGACTTGGCAACACTGGTAACCTTTCCCGTCTGTCTCACAGGCAGTCACTGATTCCTGATCGCCTCATTTAGTTGTTGACAAGAGTTTGTGCAGGATACAGCACACAGTGGCAATTTTGGGAATGAACTAATGTTTCATCAGTATTTGCCAACTCCCCTACAAGTGCCCATTAGCCATATTTGCCCAAGCGTGGTGTTGAATGCTTCCTCAGCAGCTGTCAGTTAGCTGTCCGGACGGGTAGGGTTTCTAAGCCAGGGTAGTATACGCAGCATCACCTGATCCCCTGTATGCTGTATTGCCTGAATGAAAGGGAAATATATATATATATATATATATATATATATATATATATATATATATATATATATATATATATATATATATATATACAGTACTGTGCAAAAGTTTTAGGCAGGTGTGAAAAAATGCTGTAAAGTAAGAATGCTTTCAAAAATAGACATGTTAATAGATTATATTTATCAATTAACTAAATGCAAAGTGAGTGAACAGAAGAAAAATCTAAATCAAATCCATATTTGGTGTGACCACCTGTGGCAGGAATGGACGAGTGGGTGACGTCAGACCAGAAGGCACAAACAAAACAAAAGGTATGGTGCAGTGGCACGGGCGCCGTTTTATTTAAAGCAACCAAAAAATAAATAAAATATTTAAACAGAAATAAACACTGTGCTCACCGAGCAAAATAAAAGAGTAAACAAACACAAATCTCGCACACAAAATCAAAAATACTAAACAAACCATACAGGTCAGGCTGGGCAGTCGCTGTCACTGTTCCTGTATGTTGTAAATTTAGTTTCGTTTTCTTTTGTTTCTCTCCTCTCGTTCCAAACACCCACACCCACCCTGAACTGGAGAGCTGCAGGCTTTTTATATTCAGGTGACCATCTCCCGATTAGCAACAAAATTAATCACTTAATTAATTCGGGAGATGGCCACCTTCTGCACGAAGTTTTTTTTTCAGTACACCTGGCAGAGGGCGAGCACCGATCTCTCTGCCAGGACATGTTTTAAAAAATAAACAAAACAATAACAAACATACGGCGCCGTCCGTCATGCATATAATACAATAAAACATAATAAACAAACACAAAATAACACAGGAGCGGAGGGGGAACCCTCGTTCTAAAAATAAACAAATCAATGTACAGGGCTGCTCGCCCTGTTACATATCCCCCTTGTGCAAAGCACACATGGCCCCAACGGCCACCTTCCCCCTCAGTCTCATAGTCCCGGAAGAGGGGAAAGCCCAGTGTCCATGGGGGTGGCCATGGTGGGATGTCCTCCACCCCCCAATTCTTCATGGCCGGCAGCTCCCTCTTCCGGGGCTCCCGCCACACTCTCTCCTGCCGCGAAATTGCGGCTGGGGGAGCTGGTCTCCTGACCTTCCCCCTCCTCTTCATGGCCAGCAGTTCCCCTCCGTGGGGCTCTGACCACACAGACTCCGGCCGCCAAAGTGCGGCTGGGGGAGCTGGTCTCCGGACCTCTCCCCCTTTCTTCATGGCCATCAGTTCCCCTCCGTGGGGCTCCGGCCATAGTGTGGCGACCCCAGGCGAAGCCGGATCCCTGGCGACCCCAGGCGAAGCCGGATCCCTGGCGACCCCAGGCGAAGCCGGATCCCTCGACCCCCAGGCGGAGGATCCCAGGACCCCAGGCAGGGATCCCTCAGCGACCCCAGGCGGGCAGGATCCCTGGCGACCCCAGGCGACGCAGGGACCCCTGGAGGCGACGGCAGCGCAGCGGACCCCAGGGCGACAGCGGACCCTCGGAGGCGACGGACAGCAGCAGCCCCTAGGAGACCCTCGGGAAACACAGGCGACGGCAGCGGACCTGGAGGCCCCTGGCCATGAAGGCAGCAGCAGGAGCCCACGAGGCAATGGTGGTGGTGGTGGTGGTGGTGGTGGTGGTGGAGGCAGCAGCAACCCTAGGAGAGACTTGGGAAACAAAGGCGCAGGGCCCCAGGCGATGCCCCGGGGGAGGGGAGCCCTGGCCATGAAGGCGCAGCAGGAGCCCACTTCTCCCAATGGTGGTGGTGGTGGTGGAGGTAGAGGTAGCTCCTGCCCTCCTCTTGACCAAGGCGGGCAGGGGCGCCCTCCTGGCGGCCCAGGGGCTCTCCCTTCTGGCGGCCAAGGCGGCAGGGGGGCTCCCTCCCTTCAGGCTGCCAAGGGCTCCTCCCCCCTCAGGCTGCCAAGGCGGCAGGGCTGCTCCCTTCTGGCGGCCAAAGGCAGGGGGCTCCCTTCAGGCCAAGGCGACAGGGCTCCTCCCCCTTCAGGCATGGCAAGGGCTCACTCCCCTTCAGGGCTTCCTCCCCTTCAGGGCTCCCCTTCCCAGGTCTCTGCGTGGGGCTTCCCTCCCTTCAGGGTCATGGCATGGCAGGGCTTCCTCCTTCAGGGTCATCAAGGCGGCAGGGCTTCCTCCCAGGTCATGGCTCAGGCGGCAGGGCCCTTCCAGGTCTTCAGGCTTCCTCCCCTTCAGGGTGCAGGGCTTCCTCCCCTTCAGGCTGCGGCGGCAGGGCTTCCCCCTTCAGGCTGCGAGGCAGGCTTCCTCCCTTCAGGCTGCGGGCTCCCCCCCCCCTTCAGGCTGTTGGCGGCAGGGCTTCCTCCCCTTCAGGCTGCTGGCAGGGGCTTCCTCCCCTTCAGGCTGCGGCGGCAGGGCTTCCTCCCCTTCAGGCTGCGAAGGTTCAGGCAGCGGCGGCAGGGGCCTCCCTTCTGGCTGCAACAGGGAAACCAGCAGGCATGTTCCCTCTGCTGGCGGTGGTGAAAGCGGAACCAGCAGGCATGCTCCCTCTGCTGGTGGTGGTGGTGGGAGCGACATGTCGTCCTCCCACGGAGACGGAGGTGGCACCAGCAGGTATTCTCCCTCTGCTGGCGGAGGTGGGAGCGACTCACAGTCCTCCCACGGAGGTGGAGGTGTAACCAGCAGGAATGCTCCCTCTGCTGGCGGAGGTGGGAGCGACTCACAGTCCTCCCACGGAGACGGAGGTGGCACCAGCAGGTATTCTCCCTCTGCTGGCGGAGGTGGGAGCGACTCACAGTCCTCCCAGGGCAGTGGAGATGGCACCAGCAGGTATTCCCCCTCTGCTGGCAGGTACCTGGGCTGTGGACCTTGGCCTTCCCCTTCTTGGGCCGTGGGCCTTTGACTTCCCCTCTTGGGCTGTGGACGCACCCTCCCCCCTCTTGGGCTGTGGACGCACCGACTCCCCCCTCTTGGGCTGTGGGCGACGGGCTCCTCCCACTCAGGCGCAGGGACGCCCGGGCTCCTCCCACTCAGGCGCAGGACGCCCGGGCTCCTCCCACTCAGGCGCAGGACGTTGGGGCCCTCCCACTCAGGCGCAGGGACGTTCAGTCTCCCTCTCCAGGTCTCCTCTCTCAGGTGGTGATGGGACCAGCAGGCACTCTCCCTCTGCTGGTGGGAATGGGCCCTAGCAGGCACCCCTCTGACAGGAGAGGGCAGTTGAGTGGAGAATGCCCCCGCTCACCGCAGATGGGGCACCAGCAGTCATGCATGACCGCCCGGAGGATGGCATCCCAGCTGCTCTCCCGCTTGGTGGCCGCGGCTGGTAGCTCCCGCTTCTGGGGTCTCCCCCGGGGTATCTGGTCCTGGCTCGCTTGGGCAGCCCACTCCTCTCCCTGGTATTGGGTGGGGCAGATGGCCACGGTGTGCCCAAACTCCCCACAACCAGGGCACCACTCCTCCACCACAACAACCCCTGGTGGCCGCTGTTGCAGCTCCTTTTGCTGCCTTCTGCAGCTCTTCCTCCTCTCTCCTCTCATCTTTCTCTTCACACAATCAAAAAAACGAAAAAAACTGAAAAAGCTGCAATACCCTCTTCTGCCTGCGTCCTGGAGGCGCTGCAATCCCACCACTGCCACCACGTGTGGCAGGAATGGACGAGTGGGTGACGTCAGACCAGAAGAAGGCACAAACAAAACAAAAGGTATGGTGCAGTGGCGCGGGCGCCGTTTTATTTAAAGCAACCAAAAAATAAATAAAATATTTAAACAGAAATAAACACTGTGCTCACCGAGCAAAATAAAAGAGTAAACAAACACAAATCTCGCACACAAAATCAAAAATACTAAACAAACCATACAGGTCAGGCTGGGCAGTCGCTGTCACTGTTCCTGTATGTTGTAAATTTAGTTTTGTTTTTTTTTTTTCTCTCCTCGTTCCAAACACCCACACCCACCCTGAACTGGAGAGCTGCAGGCTTTTTATATTCAGGTGACCATCTCCCGATTAGCAACAAAATTAATCACTTAATTAATTCGGGAGATGGCCACCTTCTGCACGAGTTTTTTTTCAGTACACCTGGCAGAGGACGAGCACCGATCTCGCCTCTGCCAGGACATGTTTTAAAAATAAACAAAACAATAACAAACATACGGCGCTCGCCGTCATGCATATAATACAATAAAACATAATAAACAAACACAAAATAACACAGGAGCGGAGGGGGAACCCTCGTTCTAAAAATAAACAAATCAATGTACAGGGCTGCTCGCCCTGTTACACCACCCTTTGCCTTCAAAACAGCATCAATTCTTCTAGGTACACTTGCACAAAGTCAGGGATTTTGTAGGCATATAGTCAGGTGTATGATTAAACAATTATACCAAACAGGTGCTAATGATCATCAACTCAATATGTAGGTTGAAACACAATCATTAACTGAAACAGAAACAGCTGTGTAGGAGGAATAAAACTGGGTGAGGAACAGCCAAACTCAGCTAACAAGGTGAGGTTGCTGAAGACAGTTTACTGTCAAAAGTCATACACCATGGCAAGACTGAGCACAGCAACACAAGGTAGTTATACTGCATCAGCAAGGTCTCTCCCAGGCAGAAATTTCAAGGCAGACAGGGGTTTCCAGATGTGCTGTCCAAGCTCTTTTGAAGAAGCACAAAGAAACGGTAACGTTGAGGACCGTGAGCGCAGTGGTCGGCCAAGGAAACTTACTGCAGCAGATGAAAGACACATCATGCTTACTTCCTTCGCAATCGGAAGATGTCCAGCAGTGCCATCAGCTCAGAATTGGCAGAAAACAGTGGGACCCTGGTACACCCATCTACTGTCTGGAGAAGTCTGGTCAGAAGTGGCCTTCATGGAAGACTTGTGGCCAAAAAGCCATACCTCCGGCGTGGAAACAAGGCCAAGCGACTCAACTATGCACGAAAACACAGGAACTGGGGTGCAGAAAAATGGCAGCAGGTGCTCTGGACTGATGAGTCAAAATTTGAAATATTTGGCGTGGCAGAAGGCAGTTTGTTCGCGAAGGGCTGGAGAGCGGTACACGAATGAGTGTCTGCAGGCAACAGTGAAGCATGGTGGAGGTTCCTTGCAAGTTTGGGGCTGCATTTCTGCAAATGGAGTTGGGGATTTGGTCAGAATTAATGGTCTCCTCAATGCTGAGAAGTACAGGCAGATACTTATCCATCATGCAATACCATCAGGGAGGCATCTGATTGGCCCCAAATTTATTCTGCAGCATGACAACGACCCCAAACATACAGCGAAAGTCATTAAGAACTATCTTCAGCGTAAAGAAGAACAAGGAGTCCTGGAAGTGATGGTATGGCCCCCACAGAGCCCTGATCTCAACATCATCGAAGTCTGTCTGGGATTACATGAAGAGAGAGAAGCAACTGAGGCTGCCTAAATCCACAGAAGAACTGTGGTTAGTTCTCCAAGATGTTTGGGCCAACCTACCTGCCGAGTTCCTTCAAAAACTGTGTGCAAGTGTACCTAGAAGAATTGATGCTGTTTTGAAGGCAAGGGTGGTCACACCAAATATTGATTTGATGTAGATTTTTCTTCTGTTCACTCACTTTGCATTTTGTTAATTGATAAATATAAACTATTAACATGTCTATTTTTGAAAGCATTCTTACTTTATAGCATTTTTTCACACCTGCCTAAAACTTTTGCACAGTACTGTGTATGTGTATGTATATATATATATATATATATATATATATATATATATATATATATATATATATATATATATATATATACGCTTATAACATCTCCGCTGGTTTTCAGCCATGGTGATCTGCAATACCTGTTGGTCAGTTTCAATTTATGAAACTGAAATTAATGAGTTGTAAGATAAATTAGTTGAATCTGTATTCACTACTAATGACATGACCCTCCACTAATGACATATGAAAAACAATTTGGGCAAGAGCAGTAAAACATTATTAACCAACCAGGCACAAGGTATTTTCCTTTGTTACAGCATCTTAGATTCACTCGTGTACCAGTTCTCTGCACATGGAAACCGCATTTTCACAACATTTCACTAGTAATCTTCAAAAACAGCATGAGTACTTTACACATAGCTAATTTACATATCAACCCCCAATGTCTCAAGTTAAAAAAAAAAAAACTTGCATGGAAACCCCATGAATGTCAACTCAGTAATAAAAAGCTCCCATTGTTCTCATTTAAGCAAATAAAGTCTGAAATGCTGAGAAGTACAAAGACAATGGTCTTGGATTATTCCTTATCTTTGGTGAAGAGAGGCAATTCCCTGAACAATGGTATACAATAGTTAAACACTGCAAACAAGTAAAATCATTCTAACTTCTGCATGCTGTGTTTAAACAAGAACCGTGTTAGATGATGTTTCCCTAGTAATAAATACTGATGATTTCAATAGTACATGGTCCGCTCCTGCAGCTAGAGTTGTTTGCCTAACTCCCTTAACACGCTATTTCAGTAAATTTGATCCAGCTAAGCAAGCAAATTGTTGTAATGTCAGAGGGTTACAAAATTGTGTTCAAACTCCAGACCTGGAGCATTAGATTTAATTGCTGCCCAACAATGCATATTTGTCTTCTCTCTCTCTCAGCTTTTAGCTGAGAGACCTTGACCCCAATCTTGAGAATGCACCCACTCTAGCACAAATAATTTATGTGCAAATGTTTCTGACCTATATACGTACTAGTAAGCATAGCAGTGCCATCTAGGTAATAACCAGTGAAACTGCAGTTTAGGTCCTATTATCTTTTTTATTTATTTTGACTGTAGAATGTTATTAAATTAAACGTTTCTGTGTGAAAATAAACCAACATATATACATAAAATTATCCAGTCCCTGCCTATAGCATAGGCAATTCATTTAATTAATTCCAGTAAAGCATTCCAGTCTTTTGAAATTCCTCTTAAACTTGGAGCAGTGTAATTGCATTGTCTAATTACAAGCTGTACAGATTTTTCAGTTATCTAAAAGTATTTAGAAAATAAATACATTTGTCTTTTTGTCACTATAGAATAAATGCTTGAAGGTACGTGGACAAAATCCACTGTATTAGGTGTCATATATGATAACAGTTACAATAGGGGAAAAATACTTCTGAGGGTTATGAATAAAAATCTACTTTCAAAGAAGTCTAATTTTAAGAAGGAAGGGCTGTAATTGTTTATAATTTAAACTCAGTGCATTAGATGCTCCTGCACAGGTTGCTTTAGTAATAGGAGCTAACAGGTTTCTGCTGTATCATACTTCAGGGAATCTGATAGCCTGACTTTGGTAACCAAAGAAAACTAAGAAAAGTTCTGAACGATAAATGCTTGGCCTGTTCCTAGTAGCTGATCCCAGAACTTTGTGTAGTATGCTCCTAAAGGATCCTAGTCACTCATCAGCAAAAGCATGACTTGGTAACCCATTCCATAAACTCCTCTAACCTGAGTTTGTCTCCACTCAGTTTCCAACTGTGAGCTTTGACCATGGTCTCTGCTCTTAAAGTAGTGACTCTAGGGATCTCCTGTTGGAAGGTCTTTCACTATTGCTTACTACAATACCCATATAAACACAACTTTTTCTTTCCAACCAGTAGGTGCTAGCAACTGGTCTGAGTGCACTGTACTCCTCACTGCCACGGAAGATTGAGGTGCGTGGAGACGACTGGCACGCCTTGCACAGAGAGGACTGGATTGGAGTGCCGTCCCTCGTTCTCTTTATGAACTCCCTGGAGTTCTGCAATGCTGTGATACAGGTACGAGATGTAAAGATGATTAGTTATCTCATTGACATAGCCAGACTGGAGATGCATTGACAGGCTTTGATTGGCAATATATGAGCAGAATTAATACCCCACTACCTCTGCAGTGTCTGTAAGCCTAATGATTTCATTAGTCTATTGTGTGGTATTAAAATAGTTCTCTTTCTGCCTTCTGCCCCCCAGGTCTCTCACCCTCTTGTGCAGAGCCAGCTGGTGGATTACGTTCACAACGGGTTTCTGGTGCCGGTGATGGGACCTGCTCTTCACAAGGTAAGCGGGATTTCTACAGACAGTTGTGAATAGTGGGTTGCTTTGTCTGCTGTTGAAACAAATGATGAGATTCAGTGTCAGTTCATTAAATCAGTAGATTAAAAATCATCAATTAAAAAGTTTTTTTCCCCCCTGTGGATTGTTCCCATTTGTATCTATTTTAATTCTTGGAAGAACTGGGAAAAGTGTATACATCTTGAACAGTTTTGCCTATTCTCCCCTCATAAAACGTCATTCTTTCTCCTCCTGTTTTCTCTCTCCCACTCCCCTCAGTCCTCAGTAGAGGAGATGATCGCTAGCACTGCCTACCTGGACCTGTTCCTGCGCAGCATCACAGAGACAGCCCTTCTTAAAACCTTCCTGCTGTTCATCCTGCTGCACCAGCATGATAACTACACCATCCTGGACACGCTTATCACTAGGATCAGCAGCAACTCACGGGTGAGGGGTTAGAGTATCCTGATTGCAAGGAATAGAAGGTAAACCAAGGTTAAAAGGGAAAAGCCTGCAGCTAATACCACCTTATTTTAGGTTGGTCCTGGTCAGATACTTTAATAGGGGACAGAGTTGTAGAAAACGCTGTGGTTTAAATAGATTATCTTCTATTGAGTATGAGCTCAACCAACATCCCACCATGGTTGTGGAGATATGTGGGATGTTGGAGATGTTATTATCCTTTGGATGAGACTTTAAATTGAGATTGTTAAACTGAAATTCTACCGTGGCAGAAGAACAATGATGCTAAATCCCAATATAAGACAGTAACATTCAAATTCAGGCCTGCAGCCCCCATCCCCTGTTGTTGTTGTTGTTGTTGTTGTTGTTGTTGTTTAGCAGACACCCTTATCCAGGACGACTTACAATTGTTACAAAATATCACAGCACAAAGTATCATCGCATTACAAAATATCGCATTACAGAATATCCCATTGCAGAATATCACATTACAGATAAGAGCAGTTATAAAGTACAGAAAAAGCAGTAGAAAATAAAATCAAATTCAGATAAGAACAAAATTAAGAATACAGTAAGTAATTACATTTAAGAGTTTGACTAAGAGCAGTTAACTTATGGTAAAAATATTTGCTTATATGAGTAAAGTTCCTTAAGAGCACATAGTAAGTACGATAAATAGATGAGAATGATTTCAAATAAGAGCAATTAAATAAAACATGAATACAGATACCTATAAGAGTAAAATCAAGTACAAGATACAGGAAGTAGTTATAATTAAAAGCAGTGGTAGAATACGGCAGGGTATGAAGCAGTTCAGTGCAAGTATAAGCTGGTGCAAGTACTGGTACAATTGGGTGGCATGTAGTCCAGCATAGTCGAGAGTTGTGAAGTTTACAGATGCTGTCTGAACAGGTGTGTCTTGAGGAGGCGCCTGAAGGTGGTCAGGGACTGAGCAGTCCTGATATCCGTGGGTAGGAGAACTAGGCAAGAGCAGTGCCGGAGAGTCCCAGGTCAGCAAGGGGGGACAGGAGAATAGAGTCGTCGACTATGTCAAAGGCAGCAGAGAGGGTGAGGAGAATTAGGACAGAGGACAGGGAGGTGGCATGGGCAGAGTTAGGAGTTAGTGAGCAGGCCTCTTTTGAAGGCAGAGAGGAAAACCAGAGAGCAGAGAAGTGTTGAGAAGAAAGGAAATGCAAGGCTGTAGAGCAGGGTCAGCAGCCTGTGAGAGGTGAGTGGGGAGAGGGTCCAGAACACACGTGGTGGACTTATGGCTCTGGAGCAGGGAGCAAAGATCGGGGCGAGAAGGAGGGTAGATTAGTAGTGGTTGCAGAGGGTGATGGGGAGTGAGTGAGCAGAGGACAGGGAGTGGGTGGGGAAGGAGGCGAGGTATTGAGAGTTTGCGGATGTCTGTGATTTTGGAGGAGAAGGAGGCAAAGTCGCCAGCTAAGATAGAGGAAGGTGGAAGAGGTGGGGTGGGCTAAGGAGGGAGGAGAAGGTAGAGAAAAGTTTACGTGGATTGTTAGTAGAAGACTGAATGATAGAGTGGTAGTAGGAGCATTTGGCAGAGGTAAGTGTAGAAGAGAAGGAAGAGAGGAGCGAGCGATAGAGATCCAGGGCAGCAGGGAGATTGGTTCCCTTTCAAGTATGAAATGTATCCATTACATAATGGGTTAACTTCATTTACCTGAAAATTCTGAGACTTACCAAAGTGAATGGCAACGTGATCATGCCAGTCTCTGCCCCTCCTGAGAGACGCTAGGCTCTGTGATGATGTTTGAACAGCACCATTTTCTTTTCAACCCGATTCGAGCAAGTTGCAGAGAGATTCATCGTTTCAAACAGTTTCATCAAAAGCTAAGTTTTTGTTTTAAAATAACCTATATAATTCGATTGTATGTTTCCTTGCGGAATTAATCGCTGAGTTATGTTATAATTAATTTTTTTTTTTTTGAGTGTGTATTGTGAGTCCGTACACAACCTTGTAGTATATATATTATGTTGTTACTGGATTATTTGTATAGTGGTGGAACTGCCTGTGTGTCGCTTTCTCCACTGTTTTTCTTTTCCAGGTGCAATACGTAAGTTGCTGATTTTTTCAGCTAGCAGCATTTTCTGGAACCAAATTGTGTTTGCTGACTCACGCTTCTTTAAGAACACTCTGGTGCTCAGCTGGCCAGCTACACCGACTGATCCGTTGGCAGGAGCCTTCCGATTGGAGAGCTTGTCTCTGTGTTCATGCCGCTGCGGTATGCAGCTTTTTAGCACCACGCTGTGAAGGCTTTTTAGCTCAGGCTATTAAGAGGCACACACAGGCTCTGCTGTGGTACTCTTGTTGTTGTTGCCAGTGGTCTGTGCATTTGCTTTTAGCCCTGCCTGTTACCACCCCGTTTGCCGTCCCAAGCGCTGCTCTGCCCCCGGCTTGTACCACACCGACCCCGCGTACTGCACCGGGTCACGACAGCCTCGGTACCGCACCGGCCCGTGCACTGCACCAAGCCGCGGCTGCACCAGCACCAAACCAGTACCGCACCAGCCCATGCATTGTTCTCAGGTACCACAGTGGCCGCACCAGCACCGACCGGTACTGCACCGGCTGTGCACCGCACCGGGTCGCGGCAGCCTCAATACTGCACCGAGCTGTGGCCGCACCGGTCCGTGCATTGGTCACAGGTACCTGGCCCGTGTACTGCACCGAGCCGCGATCACACAAGCACTGCTGCTTGTGTTGTTGAGACAACAAGATTTTTTGTTACAACTACTGTCTATTGCATCAGCCCTGTTACAGTAAGTACTGTGTAAAGGAGCTGCAGCTCCCGCCCTGTTACACAGCGGCATTGCTCCTTGAGCAGACGTCCATCCTCGGCTGGGGCGTTATGTTGAATGGCAGGGGGACGTAGGAGAAGTGTAACCCCCATTGCACACTAATGTACCTACGGTGCTGCAGGCACCGAACCGGTACCAAACCGCATTGCTTTCTTACTGTTTAGTACCAAGCAGGCCTTGCTGACAGCCTAGTTACTGTCTTAACAAGCTGAGGCAGCAACTGTACATTCTTACTATACATTACTTGCTGTTTGCATAATGTCTGGGGTCATCCCTGTGATGCATGCAAGGTCAGCCTGCCTGTCTGGTGCCAAGCAGGCCTTGTTCACAGCCCAGTTGCTGTCTTTATTAAACTGCTTTCTGCGAGTTTTGGGCACATTCCTCCAAGGCGCTCTGCGTCTCTAGGAGCTAGCGTTCTTGTCTGAGAACTTGGACTCAGGTGGCACATCCCCTGCAGTTAAGCTTTCCCTGTAACGGCAGCCAGTTACTGTTTTTAGCAACCTGAGGCAGCAACTGTATATTCTTACGGTACATTGTTTGCTATTTGCATAATGACTGGGTTTATCCCTGTGACACATGCAAGGCCAGCCTGCCTGTGGACAAGCAGGTGCTCTTCCTGCCTGAGGCAGCAGCACGCAGAGGAGGCACTGCTAAACCACATTTCTGCATGTTTTGTGTGCATTCTCCAAGCGTACGCTGGAGAAACATTTCTCTTGCAACTCTACTGAGCACTCTGCATCCCTCACCTGTACAACACTCTTCCCCATCACCTTCTCTTAGAAGAGGTGGCTGCGTCCTCACCCTTTGGCTCTGTGCCAAGGGAGAGCCACACACCCGGGAATGGAGAAGTGTTGGTGCGTCTGGTTCTGGCCCGCTACTCACCGGTGTTTACAGCCCAGTCTGGTACCAAGCAGTCCTGTTGCTGTCTTTAGCAGCTGAGGCAGCAACTGTACATTCTTACGGTACATTGCTTGCTATTGCATAAGGCCTGGGTTTTTATCCCTGTGCCAGCTGTCTCAGGGTCCAGCACAGCCAGCTACACCTGCAGCCATACTGCCTTCCGGCAGAGGCAAGAGCCTCAGGCCAAGCCACAAGGTGAGCAGCGGCCCTAGGGGTTTGCTGCCACAGGTCCAGGGCCCTTTCTCAGGGAGCCATCTGGAGCATTGGTGTCAGTGCACCACAGACATCTGGGTGCTTACTACACTTCAGACCGGCTACTCACTGCAGTTCAAGCACGGTCCCTCTCCCTTTTGGGGCATGACTGCATCAGTCGCAGACCCACAGGACGCCGTTGTGGTGTCTCAGGAGGTAGCAGTTCTGCTGCAAGAATGAGCTATTCATATGGTACAGCCCCTCCAGTTGGAGGACAAGTTCTACTCCATGCACAAGCGGGGTGGTGGCCTCAGACCAATCCTCGACCTCAGGCAGGTCAACCTGTTCTGAGCCAAGGGAGGTTAAAAATGTTGACAATGCAATAGCTGTTGCTGCAGTCATTCAGGCCAGGTGATTGGTTCACCACGATGGACCTCAAGGATACCTATTTCTGTATCCCTATAAAAACTGGCGCACTTAAGTACTTGCGGTTCACCTTTCAAGGAACAGCGTACGAGTTCAGGGTCTTGCTGCTTGGCCTCTCTCTAGCTCCCTTTTCGAAGTGCAGGGAAGCTATACTGGCCCATTGAAACTCAATGGTATCAGAGTACTCTTTATTTGGACAACTGGTTCATTGTGCCCAGTCTCCATCTCAGGCAGACGCTCACACGTAACTGTTCATTGGCCACCTTTACGGTTGGGGCTTACAGTGAATCATGCAAGAGCCAGTTCCCACTTTCTCAGACAGCCTCCTATCTAGGAGTGTGCTTGGACTCCGGGTCCATGCTGTCCACTCTGTCGGACAGCAGAGTGCAAAGTGCAGAGAATAGCCACCTGTTTAGAACTATTCATCTCAACAGAGCGCTCATGGTATGATGTTCCAGAACTTCTGAGCTTGAGGGCAGCAGCTTCTCAGACCCTACCTTTGGGTCTCCTGTGCATGCGCCCTGTGCAAGCCTGGTTCAGTAGCAGGGCTTTTTCAGCCTGCATTGAACTGCGACTGCCCATTCACGGTGTTCATCATTGTCTAAAGGCACTCTCTTGGTGCAAACAGCCTGCCCATCTGCACCTTGGCGTAGCTTGGGCAGTGTCACCAAAGGGGAGGCCTTCACCACGAACGTGTCCATATGTAGAATGGCACTCCACATAATGGTTTGGAACTGCAGGCAGTTTTAAATAGCCTTTTTTTTACAGGAGGTTCAAGGGAGACATGTGCTTGTCCGAACGGACAACACTACCGTGGTGGCTTATATAAATATTAGCATATTATGTTGACAGAACAAAAAGTTCTATCAACAGAGGCAATCTGAACAGCTGTTCATCTGATATGGAGCTAATGCCCACGGTAAAGCCCTGACTAAGCAGAGGCTGTCCGGTTGGATTGCAGAGATTGCTTATAAACAAGCCAACTTGCCCCCTCCTGTGACTGTCACTGGTCACTCCACAAGAGGTATGTCTACCTCTTGGGCATTGTTCCAGGGTGCATCTGTCACTGACATTTGCAATGCTGCAGTATGGGCTACACCCCATACTTCACAAAGTTTTACAGACTAAGGGGTAGATGTACTAAAGTGTTGTGCCCTTCGCAATAGTCGCAAACCATTTGCAAACGAGTTGGAAGTCTAGGGTGAAATGTACTAAACATGCGCAATGCTGTTAGCGACTTTTTAGGGAATGCTTTGTGGCAGCAGTTTTTCTTTGCAGTTCAACCTTAGATGAATATGTAATGATGGGCGTTCCTGCATAAATCCGCAAAAAGGGGGCAGAGATAGTGCACATGAGGGGTCACAAATATTATAATGATGTACTAAAGCTTCCGACAGTTGCGACACTTACAATTCCATCAATTTGTTAAGAACTTTTGAAAATACGTTTTAAACAGTCGCAATTGTTGCTGGCATTTCCCAGTCCGCTTTTTCTCGTGCGTTGCCAGTTGTGCTCAATGCATTTTTGAGGCGAACACCCAAGTACCTAATTTTCACTAAAGTCAGGGTGTACTTGCAAGACAAATTTCTGTGACATCTGGTTTTTCCAACGTGTTGGGAGCAATAGACTGCACACATGTACCACTAACCCCTCCAGCTCATTCTGAGCATATGTACAGGACCATGATCTATTGTGTGTTAATTGTCTAGGCTACTAAGTAGGCCAAGTTAAAAATAATAATAATTAAAATAAAAAACCCTAAAATCATTTAGTTTCAATTTAAAATAATCTTTTATTCGCATTGTACACCAATGTGTACAATGCAGCAGCATCATTTATTTTGTGTTACCAGTAGGCTAAATTAAAAAAAAAAGTGTGCTAGGTATTCATTTGATTTTACTACTGTACTATATACTGTATAGGCCTACTGTACAGATTTATATTTTTACATAAT
This sequence comes from Huso huso, assembly GCA_036884735.1. NCBI lineage: Eukaryota > Metazoa > Chordata > Actinopteri > Acipenseriformes > Acipenseridae > Huso > Huso huso. The sequence goes on from CM072669.1 coordinate 28,007,856, forward strand.
GTAATGTGTAGCGTACCCAAAACACATTAGTGTTATTTCAGCACAATGATTTATATTTAAAATACATCAAGAACTGTAAATGTATGTGTGTGCGATTTTATTGTATTGTTTTTAAACCCGACACCTTCTTATGTTGGATCAGACAAACATGTCCGGTTTAGTGAGGGGCTACTGTATGATTATGAAAAGCTTTTTGGGGGTGAAGGTTGGGGCCCCACTATAGAATCTTATGGGATTAAACTGCCTTTCATGTTTTATGTATATAACAGTATTAAAATAGGTAAAATAAATACGGAACAGAATGCATTGTATAGATGACGTTTACATTTAACAAAAACAATGTTATTTAATTCTTGCACCCTTGCATTAACTTTGGACACCCTCTGCTGCAGCAAACCACAACTCAACTCCTGCTATTTATTTGAACAATGTCGCAACACTCTCGCAATGTATGCTAGAGATCTCGCTAAGAAGAGCAACAAATATTTAAATTAGTATATTTCGGTTCTTTTCATTAACATATTTTCTCTTAGTACATATGACAAAATGTATACTTGGGAATTGTCGCAATGAAAATGCAAATTGCGGTATGTTTGCGCTGCGACTGGCCCATCTTAGTACATCTATCCCTAAATGTGCTGGATCCTCAAAACTAAGGAAGCACCCGCAGAGAATCGATTACTGCTATGTACTAAAAATAATAAATAAATAAATAATCTATATTGTGGCAGCCTTACCATCAGACCCTCTCACATTAAAGTCGTTCTGCAAGTAATGCATTTTGCGATGGCTTGGGTATAATTACCCATTATGTAATGGATACATTTCGTATTTGAAAGGGAACGTTAGGTTATTATCATAACCCTGGTTCCCTGAAATAGAAATGTATCTATTACAATCTTTGGTCGCTGCCTACATTACATGCAGCAGGCTGAAGAAGAAAAAAGTTGACTGGCGCTGTTCAAACATGAACTAGAGCCTAGTGTCTCTCAGGAGGGGCAGAGACTGGTGTGATGATGTTGCCGGTCACTGCTTAACAGCTTTGGTAAGTCTTGGATTTTTCAGGTAAACAAAGTTAACCCATTATGTAATGGATACATTTCTATTTATATTTTCTTCCATTTCTTTTCAGCAGTTCCCCAGGTCACCTCTGTAAATGTTCAAAACTGATCCTAGCTATTAGTTGGCCTTGCCCACCTTGTTGGTGGTCTTAACTTGGGTCACAAGCCATATGTGTCTATATTGCACGAGGATGCGCAGTGAATGCACTTTCTTTTGACAGAGATGCTTTGTTTTTGTTCACAAATACACACATTTCTAGCTTTTAATTCAGTTTCTGTCTCCTCTCTAGCTTTGCATGGTCTCACTAAGTCTCTTCAGGACACTTCTTTCTCTGAACTGCGAGGATTTCATGTTGCAGCTCGTTCTCAGGTAATGCATAGTTTACAAAGCAGGGTGCTTTCCCTTCAATTGTGGAGGGGCAACACTGTAAATCACTGATGAACTGGTACCTGCTAAAATAGCGTCTTACAATTGGCCTTTTCAGCAGGCCTGTCTTATGAGCTTGCGATAACTACTAATTAAAGACTGGGTTTAAGATTGTTTTTTTCTTTGCTACAAGTCAAAAGATATTTGAAATGATGGACTTGCTATCAGTGTACAGTCTGTACTGGATACTTTATGCTGAAAAGAAAATCTGTCAGGACAACTGTTAAACAAGTGAAAATAATAAAAGCACAACAATAAACTAGGCAATTGCAATAATGAAATACAATTAACATTAGCGATGAGCAATTAACGTAATTTGTCACTTCTGTTTGGAATAAAAATTAAGTGAAACAGAATCAGGCTCAGTCAAGATATGAAGGTAAAAACAAGTGACATTGTTTTGTTTTCACAGCTTTTTCTGAGTTTAATTAGGAAACACAATCCTCTCAAAATAAGTTTTAAAGGGACATCTTGTGATCAAAAATAAAACCTAAAAACTGAAGCCCTAATCCTAGGATATACCGATAGAAGTACGAGGGGCGTGGGGTGGAGGGGAGCATTTCCACTTTTGTATGTTTATTTAAACCAAATGAGAAAAAGCAGGAAACAGGCACAGTATTCCTAGTATCTCTAATGAGGCCTGCAGTAGATGACCTCAGCTGAAGGGCTGGGGAGATCAGTGAACGATACATGGTACACGGTAAACACAGGTGAATGCAAAATCATGGATCAACAGCCACCCCCACACACAGTCCTTCCCTCCCTGACAGTCTCTCCCTCCCTCTTCTTGTTACAGGTACCTCCTTCCATGCACCCACGTGATGCTAAGTCAACGCCGTGCTGTCAGGGAGACTGACCTCTATGGCAAGTCAGCTGATAAGTTCATGTCTCTCATCCCAGAGTGCTGCCGACTGGAGCTGGGTACTGCTGAGCGTGAGGAAGAACCTGCCTACTGGGGGAAAGGTGATGCATATGGGCGTTGAAATCTTGAACAGTAGCTATTGAACCTTTTCTGTTAATACCTGCAATGATTATTGAAGGCATGACACTGATATTTACTGTACAGATGTATCCCCGTGTTCATTATTTTAAACATTTCTGATTTGCCTATTAATAGCATAGATGTTTTGTATTCCAGGGCCAGGAAGCCCCAGTGTTGAGTCCCCAGTCTCCAAACCCAACACTCCATCTCGTCTGTCTCTGTTTATTCGCCAGCAGAGCATAGGCTCTAGTTCGAATGCGGAGCCTCCTCAATCCCCGCACAGAGTTGGAGCGATCTCTCCTGAAAGCCCCATGCACCAGCTCTCCGAGCAGGGGGATATGGAGTCTGGATATATAGAGTACCTGCGGGATGCTCAGAAGAACATTGAGTTCTGTGCCTGGGCCTGCCGTGGCTGGTCTGCACCCTACGACGGGGAGGATCCCTCTCCCAACAGTGCCCCACCTCCACCCCCACTGGCTTGCCTAAATATCAATGCAGAGCACTTCAACAGTCAGCAGGCGGTGCCAAACCGACCCAGATCAGACAGTGCAGAGTGCAAACCCAGTCAACAACAGACAACAAACAGGTCCAAACCAGACTGGGAGAGCACGGAGCAGGACAGTGGGGAGTGGGATATCACTATCGGAAAGAACTCTATCATAGTTACTCCACGCACCAAGAAACGGAGCCTGCAGAGGGAGATGCCTAACCCACCGTCTCCCACCTCATCCTCCTCCCTGCTTCCAGGGGCCTCTGCCAGGAGCTACCCCTTAGGACAAGGAGAGGATCACCCCCTCTTCAATGGGATCAGACAGGTGGTGACAAACTCCACGGAGGGGCAGGATGGGGGTATGGAGGTAAAGAAGGTTCGGAGGGATTCTGGAAAGAACAGTTGTGGGGGGCATAATGGAGCCCAGGGTGAGATCCTCCATCCTGACACCAGTGGGCACTATCTTGAAAACTGCCAGGGTTCAGGAGAATTACAAGTCAGCCAGCGTTCACTGGGGTCAGAGGTCACCAAAGGCACACTGGGGTCACAGGTATCCAAGGGTTTGTTGGGGTCGCAAGTCAGCCAGGTTTCATATGGGTCACAGCTTAGTGAGGAGCAGCTCTCTGCACTCGGCGAGCGTAATGTGCCAACTCGGAGCTTGGAGTCAGTGGAGAGCTTGATTGAGGAGCTGCTGGACCGAGCCCCGGGAGAGGCCAGTGGATCTGGGATCAGCATTGAGGCATTCAGTCAGGAGCTGAAGGAGCTGGAGGAGACAGTGCGGGAGCAGCATGCCCAGAGAGAGCAGGAGGATTCTGGCAGTGCAAACAATGGCAGCCAGGGTGGGATGTGTGCCCCACTCCCCTCTCACAAAGAAGAGGAGGAGAGGCCCCCCACCCATGCTGAACTTGCTGATACAGGGTCCCCTAAACTGAAGAATGTGCCCCCCCTGTTTAGTCTGACCAGAGCATTGGGGCAGCCTCTCAGCCAACCCTACACAGGTATGTAACTGAGTGCACAGAGAATATTGATGTACACTAGTTTAAAGTCTTTCTGAACAAGCTTAAAGGGATTTACAACAAAACACATGAGTTACCATAGGTGCCTAGTGTGTTGTGCATATTCATACCCTGTGTATGTCCTTGAGTGAGCTGGGGTAGGCATTGTTTTATTCACACACAGTGAAAATGTTCTGTGAAAATGTTGTATTCACATTTTGATGACAGACATGAAAAATCGTGAATATTCTAAGGAAGCTGGTAGTAAACGAATCAATTGACATTGAAAGCATATCTCCAGAATTTATTTTGAAATATCAGGATCATATAGGAACTATTAAGTTACTCCTAAAAGATTTTTTTTATCCTATTAAATCATATAAGAAACTTTAGAATCTAATAGGATTTAAAAGGATGTCCTATAATTATCAAGAAGATGTATGTGGTCTCGCAGGATTCTCTGACGACGAAAACTATGAACAAAATCATCTTCAAAGAGAAGCTCACGCAGCAAAAGTTGCCGTGTCATCTTGTATTTTGATTCTACAAACAGCTTACACCTCCATACAGGAATGCGTTTTAAGCAACAACTAAGTCTTACGTTATAACTATCATAGCTGGTGCAACCTGTGAAAAGTTAGTAGTATGTAAAATCAACGTTAGTAAAGACTTATGCTTTAACTAAGCTAAGTAAGGACTTAGGCACAGCTGGTGCAACCCAGCCCAGGAGAAGAAAATATGACAAAGTACAGCTACGAAACTTGAAACAAAGCTTGCTGCGTGCTTTGTGTGTAGCTGGTGCTCTTTAAGGGCGTGGGGCGGGTACATGCATGCGTCATGTGTGCCGTTTCACAGAGTAGCAGCTGCACGCCTAATGTTAGTCTGTGGAGAGGGAAGCAGAAATGGTCAAACGTATTTTAAGTTGCCTAAAGAGTACATATCCAGGATAGTTTGAATGCAGATGTTCTGTATATCTGTAAATTATGCATTTTTGTAAGGGTATATTCCGGGGGAGGGGCTAGCAGGTGGTATACCTGGTCCTAGATCTCACTCTGAGAGGTTGACTCTAATAATAGCGGAAAGGGACTGGGCTGTGGTAAAATACCTATAGCAGTTGCCAGCTATTTTAATGATTATTGTAATTATTACTGTTATTGTTATTGTTTTGTTTCTGAGCCAAGCTTGCTGTAGCTAGTTTATGAACTGTTCCTGCACTGTTCCTCCCTATTCCTGCTTGTCAGCTAATAAAACACAAGCCACCTGGTTTAAGTGTATCTCCTGTGTCATTGCTTCCTCCTTGCACTGCAACATCTTGTGCATCGGTCGCTCACAGTTATTTTGAAAATAAACAGAACTGATCATTGCCTGTTAGGTTCTAGAATGCCACTATATATGTTAATATGAACAGATATCTTGACAAGCGCTCCAGTCTTTGAAGTATCCTCCAAAGACTAATTTTTCCTTAGCAGACTATTTTTGTTTATTCAAAACAGTAAAATGAAGCGCTCACACCTGGAAGTCTTTGAAGCTAGCATAAGTGGGGGTATTTTCTTGGCAGTCTCTTGAAAGCAGTTCACATTTAGGTTTGAATAAATCTTTATAACCTATACATTATAGATTAATAAATTGTATATATATTATCTACCACATCATTGGTTCCTGGCATCTCAAGGATCAATTGTTAATATACTGCAAGCGGTAGCACTAGCTAGAGAGAAGTTGTAATTGTAGTCTGGCTGGGAATTGCCAGAAACATGTTACCAAATAAAAAAAAAAAGTGTGGTTCAATCCACACACTTGAATGTTTGTTTGTGGTGAATAAGCGACTGGATTCCTGATCTCTGCGCAGTTTTAGTACCCCCCAACCTAACCTACCATTTTACCCATCTGTGGAAGGTAAATCTATATACTAAATACAATATTCTGTATTTAGAGAGAGTCAGGAATACAATATTATCATGTCTTTATTTGCATTAGTGGAGTATCGATACAGTTTAAAAAACAAAAACAACCAAAAAAAAAAGAATTCACTTTTTTTGGGGAGGGGAAGGGTACGTTTTAGGGAGTGTTTCTTTGGACTTGAAAATGGTGAGCACACAAGACTGAGGGAAGATTTACAGAAAACAAAAAAAACTGTAGCAGCCTAGTACTAGTGGGAGGAGACTCGGGGAACGCAGCAGCTAACTACACCGAGAGCAGCAACTTCTCTGACCTATATATTATTTTTATTAGTATTTTTATTAAAACTCATTTCGGAGGACGCAAGTGCTCATCTCTTCCAAGTTAGTTCGGGTTGCAGCGGTGAGCCAGTTTGAACAATAATTGGACATTCCAAATTGGGAGAAATTTGGGAAATGAATAAAAATAATTGTTATAAAAACAAACAAAAATAACAAGTTGTACTGCAAAGTATGGTGGCACAGTAAGTCAAAGAAACGAAGTGAGTTCGCTTTCAAGTAGGGAATATTAACCATTACAAATGGGTGTTTCCCTTTAAGACACCCGAACTGAAAACTCTATACCAAAGACTCACGCTAGAGCAGGGTGACGCTGCTGCGGCTCCGCCCCGCAACCACAAAATAGCAGCGCGCCCTTCCCAATGCCATTTTCTTTTTTCAGCCGTCCTGATTACTCCTGAGAGCAGATAAGTGTATCTTTATATGCCTATTAGTGCTTTTAACTTGATTTAGTGCTATATATTATATATTACAGAATCGCTGAAGTACAAAATTATTTCGAGCTATATTTCTGTTGTTTTAGTCTGTGCTAGGTTAGTCCCACCGCGGCCTTGTGTGCCATGGGAAGCCTGCGGCTCAATTAGCCATTCCTCCCCGGGATCATAGTACATTAGACTAACTTGCACCTTCGGAGTATATAATATTTATTTTTCTTAAAATGTATTGCGTATTTATTACATTTAGAGAAATATAAGAATATTTTGTGGACCGTGGGTTTCGTTTTTGTTTCACCGGTGTGTTTATATGCTTTTCTGAAATTCTGAGCAGCTTGTAGGCGTTCCTACTAGCAGCTCGATGCTGTTTTAGTACTGCTTCTGTAATACTATTACAAAGGCGTTTTGAAGCAGGCTTTTTCTATTTTCGTGCGCAAATTTACAATTAGCCAGTGGCTGACTCGCATGTGGGCACCCCTGTTGATTCACCACATACAATAACTGCAACTCGTCGCCCCTGATCCTTAGGGACCGAGGTTACTGTTTCGGTGCAGGCTGCTGCTGGTTTGTTGTTAGCACTGACTGCGTAGTTTAGCCAGGGGGTGACTTGCAGGTGGGCATCCCTGCTATCTTGCCACTTGCAGTAACTGCGATTTATCACCCCCGATCTCGCTTGGGAGTTCAAGGTTACTGCTTTGGTCCCGATTGTCAGTACCGAGTGCACCGTATCGACACAGAGTGTCGGTACCGAGTGCCTAGTGCTAGTGTCGCCACTGCATGTCAGTACTGAGCACCAAGTGCAGCATGCAGGTACTAATATACAGTACAAAAAAAAATGCACTTTATAGTGTATTGCACACTATTGCACAGCGTTGTTAAAATGTCTAGGTTCCATGCATATACCACTTGCAAGGTCAAGCTGCCTGCAAAGGCCAGTCACATGGAGTGCATTGTGTGCCTCTGACCCAAACATGTGCAGTAGGCTTTGACAGACATCATACATTATATATGTAGCTCTACCTCTCATTCCTCGCCATCTTCCTACAGTTCCCCCTCACCTTCCCCCACTCCAAAGCGGAGGAGGAAGAAAGCCCACCGATCATGTTCGGCAGGCAGGGGGCAGATCGACAAGATCTGAGAGGCGGTTTCAAGCCAGCAAGCAATCCTTGAGAGCGCTCGGCTCCACCGTCACTGCCGGTAGTGTCACCGATCGCTCCGTCTGCACCCTTGCAGACAGTGACTGATGAGATAGATGACATGCTCTCTGTCGCTGCCTCAGGGGAGGTAGATGACCAGCTGGTCCTCCCATCAGATGATGCGGAGTCTGAGATGCCGGTGACATAGCTCTCGCTTTCGGCCAAGCTTATGCCTTTAATGCAGCGAGCGACTGCAGTGTTACAGGTGCCTTGGCCTGCAGCGCAGACTGAAAGACGCTCTATTTATGATGAGCAGCCAACAGTTACCCCTGCTGCCCCTCCGGTCCACCCAGACTTCCTGTATGAGTTACAGTCCACCTGGGAACACCCGGCCACGGCTGTGGCGGTTTCCCGTTCAGTGGACTCGCTTTATAGGGTTTCTGATGCGGACGAGCTGGGTCTTACTCACTTTCCGCCAGTAGAGTCCCCCATTGCTGCACTGGTTCAGCCTGCTAACCTGTCCTTACTTACCAAGGACGCAGCATGACCGAACAAGCAATGCAGAGTCACTGAGGTCATTCTAAAGAAAGCCTACACAGCTAGCGCTTTCTCTGCTAGACTGGGAAGTTACAACAGCATCCTTGTAGCTTACCAAGCTCACCTTATCGGGGCCATTGCTGAGACCCACGTCTCCAGTTAGACGAGTTGCGCTTGATTTCAAGAAACCTGCTCAGGCTGTCCAAGCTTAGTGGACAAGCAATAGGCAGGAACCTGGCAGCGTTGGTGACTGCACGCAGACAACTTTGACACTCCCAGGCACGAGTGCTGGATGGAGATAAGACCGCTTTGCTGGACGCTCCCGTCACCCGGGTCACACTTCTGGTCCAGCGGTAGACAGCAATCGCAGCGTGCAAGGGAATCCACCAGGGAGTTGGTGTGCTTTCTGCCAAACTGCAGAAGAAACCAACGCCACAGGCTGCTTCCTCTTCGGGTGGACCACCTACATCGGTTATGTCTGAAAGTGAACAATGCAAAGAGTCGACTAGTGCCTGCCTGGATTGTCACCTATCTGGGGGTGCGCTTGGACTCGGAGCTCATGTTGGCCAGCCTGTCGGAGGACAGAATTGAGAGAGTAACCGCCTGCCTAGAGTTGTTTCAACTCGGCAGGGTACTACCAGTAGTGGTTTTCCAGAGGCTTCTGGGTTTGATGGCACAGCATCGAATACCCTCCCACTGGGTCTTCTACATATGCGCCCTCTGCAACTCTGGTTCAACTGCACGGTTCGCCAACTGGTGTTGAACCGGAATAAGCTTGTGACAGTGTCAAATCACTGTCTACAGGTGCTCTCCTAGTGGAGAGAGGTCATCACCATAGACGTGTCCAACTCAGGTTGGGGCTGAGTGTGGGAGGACTGGGACATGGAAGGGGTGTGGCAACCCCGTGGGAGGTTCGCCACATCGATGTTTTGGAACTGCAGGCAGTTTACCTGTCATTGCAGGAATTTTTGGAGCAGGTTCAGGGGAGACACATGCTCGTCCGTGGGGCATGTTCCAGACGTGGTGTTTGGCTCATGGGTTCGAACCCACGACATGGCCTATGGCAGTTATACCATAGGCCCCCTCTACCATAGGCCCCCTCTACTCCTAAAGGTCTATTTGGCAACCATTTCGGTGTGCTATGTAAAAATTGTTTCAGTCTCCCCAGGAGCTCATTTCCTGGCGAGGCCATTTTTAAAAGGCACCAGGCGGCTTAGGCCATTGGTGAAGGGTTTAGTTCCTCACTGGAGGTTAAATGTAGTGCTTAATGCATTGACAAAAACCTCCATTTGAGCCCATGCATTCAGCTGAGCTAAAATTTTTGTCTTTCAAGGCAGCTTTCTTGCTTGCAATCACCTCTGCTAAGCGGGTGAGTGAAATGCAAGGATTTTCAATTTTGAAAGCTTGTCTAATTATTTCAGGCCAGAATGAAGGTCAACCTTTGTACTAACCCAGCTTTCCTACCGAAGACCATCTCGGTTTTCCACATAAATCAGTCAGTGGAATTGGAGGCTTCCCATTCCCCTCCTTTCCAGTCTGACAAGGAGCGCCAGCTCCATACACTTTGCCCAGTGCGGGCGTTAGTATATTATGTGGAGAGGACTAAAAGCTGGAGGCGGTCAAAACAACTGTTAGTTTGTTTCGGGGCTCAGTCCCAGGGGCAGGCTCTGTCTAAACAGCATCTGACCACATGGTTAGCAGGCACGGTACAGACTGCGTTCGAACTGGCCAATCTGCCCCTACCCAAGATGCTCACTGGCCATTCCACCAGGGGTCAGGCGACTTCATGGGCATTGTTCCACGGTGCTTCTATCCAGGACATATGCAGTGCAGCGGTTTGGGCTTCTTCCCATACGTTTGCCAGGTTCTATCGGCTGAATGTCGTGGACCTGTAGAATCCTGGATTTGGCAAAAGAGTACCGTGAGTGACTTCCCAGTCTACCCTCACAATATAACATTAAAGGTGAGTCCATCTTAATGTTTCTTATTTAAATATAAGAACATAAGAACATAAGAAAGTTTACAAACGAGAGGAGGCCATTCAGCCCATCTTGCTCGTTTGGTTGTTAGTAGCTTATTGATCCCAGAATCTCATCAAGCAGCTTCTTGAAGGATCCCAGGGTGTCAGCTTCAACAACATTACTGGGGAGTTGGTTCCAGACCCTCACAATTCTCTGTGTAAAAAAGTGCCTCCTATTTTCTGTTCTGAATGCCCCTTTATCTAATCTCCATTTGTGACCCTTGGTCCTTGTTTCTTTTTTCAGGTCAAAGTAGTCCCCTGGGTTGACATTGTCTATACCTTTTAGGATTTTGAATGTTTGAATCAGATTGCCGCGTAGTCTTCTTTGTTCAAGACTGAATAGATTCAATTCTTTTAGCCTGTCTGCATACGACATGCCTTTTAAACCCGGGATAATTCTGGTTGCTCTTCTTTCCACTCTTTCTAGGCAGCAATATCCTTTTTGTAACGAGGTGACCAGAACTGAACACAATATTCTAGGTGAGGTCTTACTAATGCATTGTAGAGTTTTAACATTACTTCCCTTGATTTAAATTCAACACTTCTCACAATATATCCAAGCATCTTGTTAGCCTTTTTTATAGCTTCCCCACATTATCTAGATGAAGACATTTCTGAGTCAACATAAACTCCTAGGTCTTTTTCATAGTTCCCTTCTTCAATTTCACTATCTCCCATATGATATTTATAATGCACATTTTTATTGCCCGCATGCAATACTTTACACTTTTCTCTATTAAATTTCATTTGCCATGTGTCTGCCCAATTTTGAATGCTGTCTAGATCATTTTGAATGACCTTTGCTGCTTCAACAGTGTCTGCCACTCCTACTATTTTTGTGTCGTCTGCAAATTTAACGAGTTTGCTTACTATACCAGAATCTAAATCATTAATGTAGATTAGGAATAGCAGAGGACCTAATACTGATCCCTGTGGTACGCCACTGGTTACCTCGCTCCATTTTGAGGTTTCTCCTCTAATCAGTACTTTCTGTTTTCTACATGTTAACCACTCCCTAATCCATGTGCATGCATTTCCTTGAATCCCTACTGCGTTCAGTTCGAGAATTAATCTTTTATGCGGGACTTTGTCAAAAGCTTTCTGGAAATCTAAATAAACCATGTCGTATGCTTTGCAATTATCCATTGTAAATGTTGCATCCTCAAAAAAGTCAAGTAGGTTAGTTAGACACGATCTCCCTTTCCTAAAACCATGCTGGCTGTCTCCCAGGATATTGTTACCATATAGGTAATTTTCCATTTTGGATCTTATTATAGTTTCCATAAGTTTACATATAATAGAAGTCAGGCTTATTGGTCTGTAGTTACCTGGTTCGGTTTTGTCTCCCTTTTTATTATTACGTTGCAATTCTCCAGTCTGTTGGCAAAACCCCTGTGCCAAGAGACTGTTGCATGATCTTGGTTAGCGGTTTGTAAATAACTTCTTTCATTTCTTTGAGTACTATTGGGAGGATCTCATCCGGCCCAGGGGATTTGTTTATTTTAAGAGCTCCTAGTCCCTTTAACACTTCTGCCTCTGTTATGCTAAAGTTATTTAAAATTGGATAGGAACAGGTTGACATGTGGGGCATGTTGTCCGTGTCCTCCTTTGTAAAAACCTGTGAAAAGTAATCATTTAATATATTTGCTATTTTTTTTTTCTTCATCTATGATTTTGCCATTTGTGTCTCTTAGACATTTATCCTCCTCTTTGAATGTTCTCTTGCTGTTATAATATTGGAAAAATATTTTGGAATTGGTTTTAGCCCCCTTAGCAATATTAATTTCTATCTCTCTCTTGGCCTTTCTAACTTCCTTTTAACTTGTGTTTGCAGTTCCAAGTACTCTTTCTGTGTACTTTGTTTTTGTCCCTTTTAAACGCTCTGTAAAGTGCCTTTTTTTTCGCTGAATATTTTTTTTTTTAATTGATCTATTAAACCATTTTGGCCATTTTGTTTTAGATTTAGATTTGTCTACTTTTGGGATGTAATTGTTTTGTGCCTCTAGTACTACATTTTTAAAAAACAGCCATCCTTTTTCTGTGGATGTTTTCTGTATTTTACTCCAATCTACTTCTGTTAGTCTCTGTTTCATACCTTCATCGTTTGCTTTTCTAAAATTGTAAACCTTAGCTTTAGTCAATACTTTTGGGGTTTTAAAAAATATTTCAAATGAGACCATGTTGTGGTCTGAGTTTCCCAATGGCTCTCTGACCTCTGTTTTAGTTATTCTGTCTTCATTATTTGAAAAGACTAAGTCAAGGCATGCCTCCCCTCTAGTCGGTGCCTTGACAAATTGCGTTAGGAAGCAGTCATTTGTCATTTCCACCATTTCAATTTCGTCCGTCGTGCTCCCCATCGGGCTTTCCCATTTTATACAGAGGAAGTTGAAATCCCCCATTAGTATGGCCTCTCCTTTTTTACACGTATTTCGAATGTCATTGTACAACAGATTATTTTGCTCAGCGTCTGAATTTGGCGGTCTATAGCATGCTCCTATTATGCCCTTTGAATGTGTGTCCATTATTCTGACCCATATTGATTCTGCATTGCTTTCTTTGTCCTGATTTAACATCTGGGCTTGAAGACTATTTCTTATGTATAGCGCTACCCCTCCGCCTCTTCTGTCCTGCCTGTCTTTCCTATATAGTGTGTACCCACTAATATTATATTCGTCTCCATCACTCTCAGACAACCAAGTTTCTGTAACACCTATCACATCGTAGTTACTTGTTAGTACAGTAGCTTCAAGTTCTAAAATTTTGTTTCTGAGACTTCTAGCATTAAGATAAATACATTAATAGTGGTCTTACCTGATTTGTTGCCCTTGTTTTGATGTGGTCTCCCTTCTGTTTTTTTGTTTTCTCCCCCCTTCCTTTCTAGTTTAAATGCTTCTGGACCTCCTCAAGGATCATTTCTCCGAGTAGATTGGTTCCCTTTCTGTTTAAGTGCAGTCCGTCCCATCTGTATAGATAGTCCTTGCTGTAGAATGTGCTCCAATGTTCAAGAAAGGTGAAGCCTTCCTGTGTGCACCACGATTTCAGCCATGCATTTTGATTTTGTATTTCCAGCTGTCCATATGGTCCTTTGCAAGGCGCCGACAGTATCCCAGAAAATACCACAGTTTTGGTCTTGTTTTTTAATTTCCTTCCTAGCTCTCTGAATTTGTTTTGCAGGATCTTGGTCTGTCTCTTCCAATGTTGTTTGTACCGATGTGGATGACTACTACCGGGTCGTCTCCTGTTCGTTCTAGGAGCCTGTCCACGTTCTCAGTGATGTGCTTGACTGAGGCTCCTGGAAGGCAGCACACTGTTGTAGTAAGGGGGTCCAAACTGCGAACTGAACTTGCTGTGTTTCTCAATATGGAGTCCCCAACAATCATGACCTCCCTTCTTTTTGCTGCCTGGCCAGCACTGTTTATAGGGTCCTGGATGTTGTTTCTTTCATTCTCCTGATGTTGGTTTTGGTCATCTAAATGTTGAAGTGGCTCAAATTTGTTTGATGTCTGGATTTCTGGTGGTTGTGTTTGACGGAGTTTCTTTTTTTCCCTGCTTCTGCCTATCTGAACCCAGCTGTTTCGACTCTCTTCCATCTCCCTGGTGGCTTTCAGTCTGCTAGGGGTGCAGACTTCCATGAATTGTGGATGTGTCAGCGCCTCAAGCTCCTGTTGCTGTCTCATTTCCTCCAGCACCTTTTCTAGCAGGCTTAATCGCTGAAGCAAGTCCTGGATCGTGCGGCACTTTACACAAACTTGGTTGAGCTCTGTTGGGTTTTCTCGGATTTCCCACATCATGCAGTTGTCACAGATTACTGGCTTGAAGACCATTTTTTTTTTAGTTTAGTGTAGCTTCTGCAGCTGTCAACCTGCTTTCAAACTGCTTCTAACTGCGTTGTACTTGTCCACTCGTACTTCTCCCACGATGTCGCTTCCACACGCTGTCAGTATGTAACATTACTGTGACACAAGCGGTCCTAGCTTGCAATTGGGTTTTATGCCATGTCCTTGTGACAGCTTGGGTATACTCACCCATTTGTAATGGTTAATATTCCCTACTTGAAAAGGAATGCTAGGTTATCATCATAACTCTGGTTCCCTGAAATAGGAATAACTTTGGGGTCGTTGTGTTCATGGTTGTAATCTTGAAAGAAAATGGTATTGCTGGAAAGCTGTTTTGTGGTTGCGGGGCGGAGCCGCAGCAGCGCCACCCTGCTCTAGTCTTTGATACAGAGTTTTCAGTTTGGGTGTCTTAAAGGGAAACACCCATTTTGTAATGGTTAATATTCCTATTTCAGGGAACCAGGGTTATGATAATAACCTTATGTTTTTTATCGTGTTTACACAATCACAGTCCTTAAAGGGTTAATAAAAGGAACAGTTACACAAGTAGTGTTCTCCCCCCAGTGGATTAATTGAAAGACCTGGCAAATTATCCTTGGCATAGGGATGAAGCAAATGCAATTGTTTTACAGGTTTTTTTAAACAAAAACTCAATGCATGCGCATTCAAAAAGGTCTTGCAATTGCATTACGACACATTGGAAATATAAATGCATTTTAAATAGAATTAAATGAAAAATAAATGCTATAAAATGTAAGGTTTGAACAAGACCTAACATAATTTAAATGAAAATGTGTGTAATGGCTTCAGGAAAATGAATCTGAAACTTTTATAAGAGACTAGCAGGGTGGTAGAGAGCCCTGTACATTCATTTGTTTATTTATTTTCAGAACAGGGTTTCCCCCTCCGCCCATGTTATTTTGTGTTTGTTTATGTATTTATTATTTAGATTTGTCAGCGAAGCCCCGTATGTTTTGTTTATAAATATGACGGCGTAGCCGCTTTGTTTTGTGTAGCGTGGATGGGTAGCCCCATCCACAGTAGTTAATAAACTCATGCAGATTGTGGCCGAGGGGTAATAGAATAATTACTAACCAGTTAAACCCCTCGGCCACGATATAAAAGCCTGCAGCTCGCTGCACTCTGTGTGGGTGTACGAGAGGAGCGTAGAGAGAGTGGAGAAAGAGAAAAACGAAACTTAAAAATACAGGAACAGTGACTGCCCAGCCTGACCTGTATATTTTGTGTTTGTGATTTGTTTTATTTACTGTTTTGTTTTGCTCTGTGAGCACAGTCTTTTTCTGTTTAAACTTTTTATTTATTTTTGTTAATAAAACGTCAAACGCCGCCTTGAACTGCAGTATTTGCCTGGAGTGTGTTTACCTTCCTGATTCTGTCTGACGTCACCGCTCAGCCAAGCCTGCCACAGAGACTATGAGATATTAAATTAAAGTTATGGTGAAAAAATATGTTTTATCCAAAATCCGATGTGAAACATTAAATAATGAAAGGTGTTGTCATTACACTATAGCAAGATAAAGCCAGCCCTCTTTCTAAGGAGAAAATCCCTGTTCCAATGAATGGCCAGAAAAAGGGACTAAATGATTGGTAGTGTGAGTTGGAAAACATGCTGATTTGAACCCCTATAAAAAGTCAAGACTGGGAAAGATCTCTCATCAAATCAACCCCACCTTGTATCAAGCTTCCAGATTAGTCTACCAACAAGAAACTGCCTTTAATTCCTGTAACAAGCCACAAGGGTGTTGTTTAAATATACCTGAAAACAGCGCTTCTTTTTAGCAGACAAAATAACTTCCTCTGAAAGTAAAAACTGAACTAAACTGTTTGCATCAAATTCACTGCTGTGTCTAATTGCATCAAGGTACTTACACAGAATTAACTTTGTGAAAAAATCAAGACTGCTTATAAATTGACTGTTTTAAGTAAAACAACACCTGTAAGGATCTTCATTGCAACAAAAAAAAAGACAACGAAACAACGTGCTGCAAGGAACTCTCATCGCCGAAAGACATCGCTACACACGCCTGCCTGTTCCTCATTTTGGAAATCGATACGTTGCAAGTGAATCCTCTTTGCCAAAAGACCTACATGCGCCTGTACACTGTACTTTCCTGAAACTTTTCATTGAGTCAGCACTGCTTCCATCATAGAAGACTCCATGCATCCAGATAGGTAAAAAGACAGCCATGAGAGACAGGTTCCAGAGATCCCAGCATACTTCTGAAGGCGGTCAAGAAGAATGCTATGATCTATGGTATCAAAAGCAGTTGTTAGGTCCAGGAGGACAAGAACAGAGGGAGCAGCAGCATCAGCATTAAGCAGAAGATCATTTAAAATCCGGAGCAGAGCAGTTTCGGTACTGTGATGCGGCCGGAAACCAGACTGCAGAGATTCAAGCAGATTGTTATCTGTGAGATGTTTCGTTAGCTGGCTGGATACAGCCCTGTGGCAAAGTGGTTGCTGATTATGTACAGGTGCAGAGGTGATGCAGTGCAGGAATAAACAGACAGAGATTTGTAATCCGGTATGGAAAAATATCCGGTTTTTTAGTTATAATCCAGGTCTGGTGACCAAATAATAAACTTCGGTTATACACAGCGATGCGTAAAACACGGAGAACAGTAACAGGGATTGCAGCCCTAAACAATAAACACAGTATCTCTCCCACAATATACAACCACAGTCACCAGTCCTGCGTGCGTGCTGTAGTGCTCGTGGTGGGTGATACAGTTTAAAGAGTGACAAATAGTGCAGTGCTGTTCCGGGTTCAATGCTGGCTCTTAGAGACAGCTCCGGAACCTGTTAGCCGTCTATAAACACACAAGTAACAATTATAGACAAGACAAACAAACAAACACTCACGATACTCTTAATACACAGTGCACGGGTCCTTCCGGGTCTATTTCGAAACCAAAAGCGAAGGAAAAGATTTACAACCAGAACTCATCATATTTCCGTCACAAGCCCTTTCAAGAGTTTTGGAGAGAAAAGGAAGATTGGATATGGGACAGAAGTTGGATTAGACAGCCGGGTCAAGGGAGGGTTATTTTGAGCACTGGCGTTACTTGGGCAGTCTTGAGGGCAGCAGGAACCAGGCCTGAAACCAGGGACAGGTTGAGAGTGTACATAATGGAAGGAGCAAGGTCAGAAGCACAGAGACGGACAAGATTTGTTGGCCAGGGGTCCAAGGGGCAAGTGGCAGTAGTTGATTTATATTCAAGTAGACCTGTTAATATTATTTTGTATGTTTATAGTAACAGTCAAGTTCCATGTCATAGGCTTTTTTACGACTTTAAAGAGCAAAAAAAATCTTCTTCGTAGTCCCGTTCCTTCCCATTCCCGGAAGCTTAAATCCCGTTCTTTCCCGTCCTGAGAGGTTTATTTTTTTTATTTCCCGGTCCCGCCCGTTCCCGTGAGCTTCACTCCTGTACCATCCCATCCCGCAAAATTTAACACAATTTTTTAACTGTACCGGATCCCGCAGGAGTCCCGTCTTCATGTCACTCTCTATCAAGGTGGTCAAGTACTATACTGGGTTTAAGGCAGGAGAGTGTAGAATAAATGGTGTCCATTTTGTTCCAAAAGAAAGAGGAGACATCATGGCAGGTAAGAGAGGAAGATGAATGGGAGGTGGATTTATCAATGGCTGGATGCAGGATTTGATCAATAGTTTTGAAAAGAATATTTGGTTTACCGTGTTCCAGTGATATGATTTCTGAGAAGTACTTCACCCTGGCAGCAGCGAGCGCACACCTGTAGCTACTGAGGTGATCAGTCCAAATCTCTCTCTCTCTCTCTTTCTCTCTCTCTCTCTCTCTGTTAGTCCAGACGACCTCCATTTGCGCTCAGACTTGCGGCAAGCAGACTTAAGCAGTCTGAGTTCGAGGGTATACCATGGACAGTTGCAATGTTTCTTCACTGTCCTGGTTGTAAGCGGGGCAACAGTGTCGATGATCTGAGGTGGCGTTGTAGAGGGACACCGCATCATCTACTGAAGGCGGGAGAGTGCCAGTCAGAGGGGAAGAAGAGACACATTCCAAGCGTATTGTAGGATTTAGCAGGTTTTTGGGATGGAAGGAAATAACAGTATTAGTAGTAGCTTAAGGTGTGGGAAGATTAATATTGGCAGTGATTAAGCAGTGGTCAGAGAGAGAGATATCAAGACCCCTGGTGATGAGCAGATCCAGGGTGTGTCCACGGGTGTGAATGGAAACATTGACAGATTGAGAGAGTCCAAGACAGTACAGGAGTGTGACAAAGTCGGTCACTAGAGGGGAAGAAGGCAAGTCGACGTGAATGTTGAAATCACCTAGGAGTAGAATTTTGTCAGTTGAAGTGCAGATTAGGGAGAGGAATTGCGAGAACTCAGCAATAAAAGCAGAGTTATTCTTTGGTGGATGATGATAACAGCAAGGGTGAGGGACATGGGAGAGGACAGCTTGATAGTGACATGCTCAAATGAAGAGAATGCTGGCATAGAGTGAGTTGAGGCGGCAAGCACAGAGTTAGCAATAACAGCAGTGCCCCCACCCTTACCAGTGAGGCATGGTTTGTCAAAGAGCGAGTAGCTATTAGGGGTGGATAGATGTAGTGAGTGCTTATCATTTTCAGAGTGCCAGGTTTCTGCTAGACAGAGAAGATCAACATTAGAAGCAGTTATAAGTTTGTTGAGAAGCAGAGATTTGTTAGTCACAGAATGGCAATTTAGGAGCAGGCAGTACAGGGGGAGAGGGAGTTAGTGACGGTATCTGAAGCAAGTACTTACCAGTGTTCATTCTGGGAGGGGAGAAAGAGTGAGCACGCTGTGTCCGGGGGATCCAGACGTTTGGTGTCAGAGTAGGAATGAGGCCTCTACTAGCCATTTGAAGAGGTTTGGGAAAGGTCCTCGCTCTACCTGTTTTCGCTCTGACTGCCACAGCTCAGACTGTCCTTAGACATGTGGCCCTTAGACTGCCACACCTCAGACTGCCTTTGGACAGTCTAAGACACTGTTTGCCAATTGCCAATTTATTATTATTATTATTATTATTATTATTTATTTATTTAGCAGACGCCTTTATCCAAGGCGACTTACAGAGACTAGGCTGTGTGAACTATGCATCAGCTGCAGAGTCACTTACAATTACGTCTCACCCGAAAGACGGAGCACAAGGAGGTTAAGTGACTGGCTCAGGGTCACACAATGAGTCAGTGGCTGAGGTGGGATTTGAACCGGGGACCTCCTGGTTACAAGCCCTTTTCTTTAACCACTGGACCACACAGCCTCCTGTTACTCCTGTTAATTTATACTATCTAGTAGGCCAAGAGCCGTATACTTAACACAATTTTCTAATCAGCCTCACAAGTCAACACAGCCAGGCATAATAAGGAAAACTAAATTACAATTTTTAAGTGCAGGCTGCTTACTTTAGCAAGCAACGATTTGAACTATCAAATTAACTGTAATTCACTTAGCAGCACGGGTTTTCAGCCAGTGAGTAGAAGCACATATGTCTTCAGTTACAATCACAAACTGAATACACACAGAGTTTGGGTGGGAAATTTATTTAAAAAAAACTTTGATGGTTCATTGGACAGAAAGGGGGTTACTTGTCAAAGTGAGTTCCAGTATCACAGCAGTGTATCTAGTCTGCTGTACCACCTGCATGCTGCTAAACATGCTTTCACTTCTCAAAATACACATTCTAGTAGTTCTGTCTGCTACAGACAACAACAATACAACAACAAATAAAATCAGTTTTGACAGAGTACTCTTTTAGAAATTCAGGATCGCTGTAAACCCATGAATCAAACCAAGTGCGATACTATAACCAGCTATTGCAAAGTGGATAGCAACCGACTGCAGACCCGTTAACATTGTAGCTTTGTTTTACTTCAATAACCACGTTTATTTTAAATGATATGATTTACAATTATGGAGGATATAACCATTACTCAGTGAATGTTTTGTTTTATTTAGGCAATAAGTTTGAGTAATGGAAACCGTAAAGGAATTTAACAACAAATGTTGGATTGTAAATAAATAAACTATAAAGAGGGAGCAACAAATCCAGAATCCAAAAATAGGAAAAACAGGGTTTTTAATGCTGGCTTGTTTTTTGGATGATAATAATAATAATAATAATAATAATAATAATAATAATAGCAGCATCAGTAATAAAGCAAACCCTCGTTTGCATGCAGTTTCTACATTCTGCATGCAGCAAACCTTGTGAATTAACCCAATTTTATTACTAACATGTTTCTCAATTGAGATACACAAATGGCTTAACAGGAATCAATTAAATTCTGAATGGAGTACAAAAAGTCAGGGAAAAATAGCAAACCTAAATATAATAGTCAATACATTTGTGATCCTTCTTGGTCAGGCGTTATTGCAAATGAGAATTTGTTCTCAATGGGGAATAACATCACTGACTAGAAACAAGTTACACTCCTGATTGGGCGGGTTTTGGGTGTTTTTTCAGGAAGAAGTGGGCAGGTTTTTGTAGAAGTAGATGGCAGCCCTGCTGATTACAGCTGTCAGCAGTGAGACATGCCTGCCAGAATTGCTTGATTCCTCCAACTAATTGTTCCTTGTTGACAGGCTTCTGCTCATTCCGTATTTATAGCATGCCACTCCATTTTGATTGGGTTTAGATCAGGAGACCGAGGAATATTTGGTTTGCAAATTAGTCAAATTTAAACAATCGATATGTCTCTTTCATTTGAATACTACAAATATAAGTCCTCATTTGTATTTGTTTACAGTTGTATATTGTACACTTTAAACCAAATGTTTAATAATAAATAAGAATTAAACATAAATCAGTTAATTGTTTAACATTTGGTTTCGCATTGCAATGTAACATCTGAATGTGCAAATGGAAAAAGAGTTTGTCCATTCGCACTTTATCATCGAATGTCATGAATATGAATCGATTAGAATTAACCATGGCTTTTTGGTATTTAAAAATGTATTCATCACCTTCAGTGACAGTTCATCATGATAAATCATTTTTGCAGTTTTGCTTTCTCAAGGGTACTGTACTCTGGCGGTGTTCTGTCCCAAGTTCATCCCCTCTGCCTGAATGCATGTGGTGGCTGCTGTAGGCGTGGGTTTCGGATCATTGTCCATAAAGGGACATAATATGTGTATCAGTGTTCATTTTAAAAGGTTAAGCGTCGTCAACTGCACGTATAACAAGAGTCACATATTACATCACACGTAGTCAAAAGATTTGTGAAATTCTGCTTCGTTTTGAATTTTCTTCCATAAAGAAGGTACTGTCCATTATTTCAGATTAAGGGGAAAAAACGCTTTTAACAGGTCATGACAAATTATAAATGTCGTCTGTGATTTGGTTAAAACCTCATAGGAGCAAAAATAGATTGAACTATTGCCCTCACATCCTTACACCACTGGTCAATAGTCTCTGTCTGTCATGTGACTGGTTCACATCACTGTCAGTCCCGCCCCTTTTCAAAGGAACACACTCTATCTCCATGAATGAAAAAACTGCTGAACGGCGATTCTGTGACTTAACAAAAAATTAATTACAAAACCTACTACAAAAGAAAGAAAAAAACTTGCGGTATGAACTTTATGTTATTTAGTTATTTACTTATGCTGTATCAGCTATATTTAAACAAAATACTGTAAATCCATAAATATCCATAAAACACTGTATGGAGGCCCTCTTGTGGTGGAAACAGCCAGCTCACCTGTATCTAGGTGTGGCGTTGGGCAGTATCACCAGGCGAGAGGTGATCACCACGGACGCCTCCAGCTCAGGCTGGGGCTCTGTGTGAAATGGACAAGGAGCGCAAGGTGTGTGGCAGCCCACGGGTGGGGCTACATATAAACATCCTGGAGCTGCAGTTTTTCTGGCCTTGCAGAGTTTCTTCCAGGAGGTGCAGGGGAGACATGTGTTGATCAGGACGGACAACACACCCGTGGTGGCTTATATCAACCACCAGGACAGCCTGCCCGTCTCCATCGGGTAACCCACAAAATCTTATGATGGGCTCATGAGCACCTGCTCTCCCTGAGAGTCATACATCTGCCAGGAGCAGAAAACCACGCCACAGACCTCCTATTAAGGGGAGTCCCATGCGGCTCAGTTGAGGCTCCACCCTGAGCCTCATTTGGGACAGGTTTGGGAGAGCAGAAGTTGACCTCCTTGCCTCCCTGGAATCCGCTCGTTGTCCCTTCTGGTTCTCCATTCTGGGGAACGGGGATCTGCTAAGAGTCGACGCCCTTGCAGTGGACGAGGACTCTCCTTTATGCCTTTCCACCAGTAGCATTGCTTCCGATGTGCCTAGAAAAAATAAGGCAGGAACGAGACAGGGTTCTTTTAGTAGCCCTGTACTTGCCCAGGAGAACATGGTTCTCCACACTGGTGCAGCTATTGTGCCACCAGCCTTGGCAATTGCCCACGCCCCGTGACCTGGTCAGCCTGGCGCAGGGGACATTGTGGCACCCCAACCCATCAAGCCTACAGCTCTGGGTCTGGCCCCTGAACTGCTCCGGTTCAGTCAGTTAGGCTTGTCGGAGAGAGTCATATCGACTCTCCAGAGTGCGAGAGCTGCTTCAACGCGCTCTCAGTATGGATACAAGTGGGGCGTGTTCCAAACTTGGTGTCTGGCATGTCAGGTTGATCCCACAACTTGCCCCATGCCAGTCATTCTGCAGTTTTTGCAGGACCTCTTTGATGAGGGTAAGTCCCCCTCGACTCTGAAGGTTTACTTGCCAGCCATCTCGGCTTGCCATGTTAAAATTGACTCGGTGTCCCCAGGGGCTCATTTTCTGGCTGGCCAGTTTCTGAAAGGGGTGCAGAGGCTTTGGTCTCCTTTTGAAGGACAAAGTTCCTCAGTGGCAGTTGTAGTTGACATTGCGTTTGTAGTTGACATTACATTTTATAGGTTGGGGTTATAATACTATAGAAGTGTTTTTACTAGTACAAATGCAAAGTGTTATTTTTGTGTGACTATGTTGTAAAACAAATTACATAAATTGTATAAATTTCTGTCAAGCACACAATATAATACTACGTTATTCTTTTTATTCATTTTCTGAAGTAAATACAACAAGTAACCAATACCTGTTAGTTTTTTGTCATAAATACAAGAAGTAAACGATATCTGTTAATTTTAACATTTATAATTATAAAACAGTTTAAATTATAGGCCCTACGTCTTGTTCTAGTAGTTTACCTGCCTATTTATTATCGGTATCCTATCGGTATTGGCTGATATGGGTAGATAACCATCAGCTATCGTTATCAACCAAGCTGTCATTCTTTTCAGCCAGTGTAGTCACAAATTCCAAGACTTCCAGTTCTTCAAAGAACTGACTTAAAAGGCACAGCAATCAGCAGCATTAATTTTGGAGAGCTCGTCTGGTTTGGATACAAAAGAAATGGAGACCCGCAAATTCTTCAGTATACCTAAGTTTGCTCTTGGGCCTGATTTTCATGATGTCGCAAAGTAGTGGCGCTAGCGCAAAGGTCGTTTGGGCACGATTTTTGAAGCTGAAAATCGGCCCAAACTTTTTTTGAGCTGGAATATGATTTTGGAGCCATGCTTTGCTGCGTCTTTTAGGGCTAGCGCCAGTGGTTGGCATAACCTTTGAGGCGTGATGTCATTAGCATTTCATTGCAAAGTGATTTTGATGTGGCGCAAAGCCGACACAGGGTGCTGCGTTTGCATTTTGAAAGAGACATCTCAGACAGGCTTATTTAGAGCACCATCATCGGCACCAGAGGTAGAAGGAAGAGAAATGTGGAGGAACTAGAGAAGAGGAATGTAAAGACAAAACGTAAGTGTATACCTAGATATCTAAATATTTGATAAATTGAATATCTATTAATTTTGTGTTTGTTTGTTTTTAGAGAGAATGGAATATGCATTGGGATTCCTGCATCGATGAGAGAAGGAGATATCAAAATAGTTTTCCGAACGTGTCTCTTTTGCGCCGATCAGACAGCGAATGCATACCTTGCCTGTAACAAACAAATTATAGCTGATATCTGCCAGTTACTGCAGGCAGATCTGGAAAGAGATACGGGAAGATATAACGCGTTGCCTGTTACATTAAAGGTCATGACTGCACTAATTTTTTTTGCCACTGGTTCCTTTGAGAAGACTGTAGGTGCTACTGCAGGTATTAGTCAGCTGTAAGCGGTGCAGCTTTAGTGAAGCGTGCAGGGCAATGTATTCGTGGCTTATGACACTGTTTTGCAAGTGTTTACCCAAGTACTCCTGCTCAACACAGGTATAATCAAGCCATCACCTCTGCTTGATCTGTCATTGAGCGTACATTTGGAATGGATCGGTCAAGTACTACACTACAATACAGTCCTCAGGTCAGCAATTTTTTCATGACATGTTATGTTTTTCACAATGTTGACATGCAGAATGGGTGTCGTATTGACCCCTCAGAGAACACAAGCTTTTAGGAACATGAGACTTTTAGGGAACACTGGGAGATGCTCCAGTTGCCGCTACTGTGAGACAGATCAGGGAGTGGCTATTTTATGTGTGTTGATTTAAATTGTGTACTATAATAGACATTGTATTACGTATACAAATTGTTTTGTAGGCTATCCATGTATTTTTGTTTTCTAATTTTAAAACATTTTTTTTTTCGGGTAGAGGACACATCTTTGTAAATTCCTGAGTTCACTCTAAAACCACCCATTGATGGGAATGGCATATAGGGTACGTATTATTAACTATTATGTAGTTTAGGGGTCCCCACTATTAGCAAAATTGCTTTATACTGAATCAATAACATACAGCTTTCAACATTAAACACAAGTTATTTTTTTTATTTTACAATCAGGAAATTATCTAATTATTTTTAAATTGCTTTTTGTCTAGTTTTATTTAATAATGTTAATTCAGTCCATATAAGGAGATGTCGCAAATAGTGGGGACCCCTACAGTACATGTACCCTGTATAATAACAATGATTTCCTTGCATAAGACAACAAAAAAAACAAAAAGACTGGATATCAGTTGAAAAGTTTATTTATTTTATTAATTTGAAATGCAGTCTTTACGTAACAAGAAAACAAAATTATACACACACATACACACACATATATATATATATATATATATACACTACCGGTCAAAAGTTTTAGAACACCCCCATTTTTCCAGTTTTTATTGAAATTTAAGCAGTTCAAGTCCAGTGAATAACCTGAAATGGTACAAAGGTAAGCGGTAAACTGCCAGAGGTTAAAAAAAAAGTTTAGGTTACCAAAAACTGAAAAATAATATACATTTCATAGTTATACAAAAAGGCCTTTTTCAGGGAACAAGTAATGGGTTAACAACTTACAGCTGTTCTGCAGCAATGGAAGTAAATTAAGCCTTGAAAGTTGATGCTAACAATTCCTACAGGTGTCCCAACTTTTGTTGATTACTTACAAACCCTCTGTCTGTATAAAAGCAGTGTTGGAACAGACTGTGTTACTACACCCTCTTAAGCATTATTTGGACAGTATTGTACTGCAGGAAGTAGTATATTGCTCTCATAATGGCGAGAAAAAGGCAATTAACAAAGGAAGACAGACAGACCATTATAACCCTTAAAAGTGTAGGTCTTTCCTTTAGAGAAATTGCAAAGAAAGCCAAGGTATCAGTGAGTACAGTTTCCTACACCATCAAAAGGCACTTGGAAACTGGAGGAAACTCTGACAGGAAGAGGTCTGGCAGACCCAAAGCCACAACAGAATCAGAAGACAAGTTTCTGAGAGTCAACAGCTTGCGTGATACACGGCTCACAGGACAATAGCTTCAAGCACAGCTTAACACTGGTCAAGTAAGCAAGTCTCAGTTTCAACTGTGAAGAGAAGACTTCGAGCTGCAGGTTTGACAGGTCGAGTGGCAGTAAGAAAGCCATTGCTAAGATGGCAAAATAAGAAAAAGAGGCTTGCCTGGGCCATGAAGCACCGCCAGTGGACTACTGAAGACTGGAAGAAGGTCTTATGGACCGATGAATCCAAATTTGAAATCTTCGGTTCATCACGCAGGGTTTTTGTACGCCGTCGAGTAGGCGAAAGGATGGTTCCTCGGTGTGTGACACCAACTGTCAAACATGGAGGAGGAAGCGTGATGGTCTGGGGCTCTTTTGCTGGATCCAGAGTCGGCGACTTGCACAGAGTGAGTGGCACCCTGAACCAAAACTGCTACCACAGCATTTTGCAGTGCCATGCAATACCCTCTGGTATACGCCTAGTTGGTCAGGGGTTCATCCTACAGCAAGATAATGACCCAAAACATACCTCCAGGCTATGTCAGAACTACCTTAGAAGAAAAGAACAAGACGGTAGGCTTCAAATCATGGAATGGCCAGCACAGTCTCCAGACTTAAACCCCATCGAGCTGGTTTGGGATGAACTGGACAGAAGGGTGAAGCAAAGCAACCTACAAGTGCAACACATTTGTGGGAACTTCTGCAACAGTGTTGGGAAGAACTTTCCAAACAATATTTGATTTCCATTGTAGAAAGAATGCCACGAGTGTGTTCGGCTGTTATATCTGCAAAAGGTGGCTACTTTGATGAGTCAAAAATTTAGATTAAATTTTGTTAAACAAAACAATTCCATGATTTCTTTTTTATCTCCAATTGTTTATTTGTTCTATGCTTTAATTTCAGAGTACATTGAGACATTAAACTGCGTAAATTTCAATAAAAACTGGAAAAATGGAGGTGTTCTAAAACTTTTGACCGTAGTGTGTATATATATATATGTGTGTATATATATATATATATATATGTATATATATATATATATATATATATATATATGTGTGTATATATATATATATATATATATATATATATATATATATATATATATATATATATATACATATATATAGACACACAGTGCCCTCCATAAGTATTAGGACAGTGAAGTCAGAATTGCTATTTTTGCTGTACGCTCAAGCAATATGAAAATACGATTAAAAGATGATTATGAGGCAAAAGTACAGAATGTCACCTTTTATTTCTGGCTGTTTCAACACATATATGTTTTTCCAACTAAGAATAACACCACTTTCAGAGTTCCATCCCCCCATTTAATGTGAGCATAAGTATTGGGACATTTGGCTCACAGGTGTTTCCTGTTGCATTGATTGTTCACACATAAAAGAGCTGTGAATGTGTAGTCTCAGTTCTATCCTTTTGCCTTTGGAGTCTGCGTTTGGTATCAGTAGGCATAATCCAACATGACTAGGGAGCTGTCTATGAAAGAAAAGCAAGCGATATGGATTCTAAAAGAAAAGAGGAACTCAATTGGAACCATAGCACAAAAGTTGGGCATAGCCAAATCAATGTCCTGATGTCTTCAGTGTCTTCAGCAATCGGTAACGACCAGGTCGGCCAAGGAAAACAACAGCAGTTGATGACAGAAAAATGACCAGAGCTGTGAAAAACAACCCTAAAATAAGTGTCAGTGAAATCACCAACAAACTCCAGAATGCTGGGATGAAAGTGTCACAATCTACTGTTCGCAGAAGACTTTGGCAGCAGAATTACAAAGGCTACACTGATCAGCAACAAAAACAGAAAGGCCAGATTAGAATTTGCTAAAAAGTACAGAGATGAGCCAGTAGAGTTTTGGAACAGAGTTTTATGGACAGATGAGACTAAGATTAACCTTTATCAAAGTGATGGGAAGGCAAAAGTGTGGAGAAAAAAAGGAACTACAGATGATCCAAAGCATACCACCTCATCTGTGAAGTATGGTGAAGGCAGTGTCATGGCATGGGCATGCATGGCTGCCTCTGGAACGGGATCACTCATCTTTATTGATGATGTAACGAATGATGGCAGCAGCAGAATGACTTCAGAAGTGTACAGAAGCATCTTGGCTACCAATGTACAAGAAAATGCCACCAGACTCATTGGGTGGCGCTTCACAATGCAACAGGACAATGCAACAAGACAATGACCCAAAACACACTGCCAATGCAACCAAGGAGTTCATCAGGGAAAAAAGTGGAAAGTTTTAGACTGGCTGTGGAAGGGTGGTGGGCAATTCACTGACACAAGGAGACAGTACTTTATTTGTAACGCCGCTCAGGCGCATTGATTTATTTGTCGCAGTAGATGGCGCTGTTGTCCGTGTTCTGGATACTGACAACAGTAACCAGAATCACGGCGTTACTAATACAGGTATATGCACAACAAGTGCTCGCAAAATAATGAAAAACCAAAGGCGAAAAAAAAAAGGGAAAATAAAACACAGTAATAAAACTACAAACAAAAAGTTCTGCTTACGCAGTGCCCCACTGCCGCTAAGCCGGTCAGAACGGGCCTCCGTCCCCACGCCAATTACCCTCTATACACTGGGATGGCCGGAGTTCCCCAGAGAACTAAGCACGCCCCTCGGTACGTGGTGATTTCTGTTATTTCTTTTCTCAGCAAATTCTTTTAAGGCCGGCTGTTTTTCTCAGCCAGTTTTGCCTCGCTTTTTTTTAAAACTGACGTCTTTCGTCAGTGTCACTGGGTATTCCCAAACACGGCCACCCGAAAGTCCCAACCAAACCAGATCTTATGGGCCGAGCAGTCTCCCAAGGCCCCCCTCAGCCACTCAGAGAGGGGAAAGCACACACCCTCTTCCCCACCTCTCCGTGTCAACGCCATGACCGACAGGCGGATCCCACGAGACTGCTGACCTCTACCTGCAGTAATACGGATGTGCCAGACAGTCAGTCCAGATCTCCCCTGCTACACATCCTCCCCTCAGAATGGCACCACCGGTCCATTCGAAAAATCCTACAACCCCATGCCTTCCCGAGAGAAAAAATCTGCGTTTTGATGCAGTTTCCTGCTCGGTGGATTACCCTGAAGGCATAGGGGCTGCAGGGCCAAGTACCACCGCGTGATTCTGGCGTTGTTATCCTTCATCCGGTGAAGCCATGCTAAGGGGCATGATCCGTAATCAGGGTGAAGTGTCGCCCCAGGAGGTAGTACCGAGTGACTCGACTGCCCATTTTACTGCGAGACACCCTTCTCGATGGTACTGTAGTTTTTCTGGGGAAGGAGCTTCCTGCTGATGTACAGGACCGGTGCTCGCTTCCCACCTCCTGAGACAACACTGCCCCGAGACCTGTCTCTGACGCATCCGCCTGCAGGGTGAACCTCCTACTAAAATCAGGACTGCATAGCACTGGCTTGCTACACAGCCTTCGCTTCAAAGCGAGAAAGGCTGTCTGGCACGGCTCCGTCCACTGAACCGTATTTGGGGCAGCCTTCGGGTGAGGTCTGTCAAGGGAGCAGCGAAAGTGGCGAAGCCGGGATGAACTTCCTGTAATAGCCCGCTAGTCCCAAGAAAGAGCGCACCTGGGTTTTGGTCGTGGGGACCGCCAGTCAGCCAAGGCTTTCACCTTAGCAATCAGCGGTCTGATCTGGCCGCTCCCTACCGATACCCCAAATACTCCGACTCACTCTTCCCAATGGCACATTTCTTTGGGTTAGCAGTGAGCCCAGCCTCCGCAGGGATTGCAGCACCGCCGCTACCTTCACGCAGATGACTCGCCAGTCCTCACTGTGGATAACCACGTCATCTATGTAAGCAGCGGCGTACTGCTGATGGGGGCCGCAAAATGCGATCCATCATCCGCTGGAAAGTGGCTGGTGCTCCGTGCAACCCAAAGGGCATGGTCCTAAATTGGTACAACCCGGGGAGTCGAAAAACGCCTCTCTCTGGATTCGGGGTCAGGGGTATCTGCCAGTACCCCTTCGTTAAATCCAGTGTCGCCATAAAATGAGCCGTGCCCAGACGCCCAGCAATTCATCTACCGGGGCATGGGATAAGCGTCAAACTTCGATTTTTCATTAACTCGCCTGAAGTCAATGCAAAATCGAAGTTGACCCGTCCGCTTATCCACTAAAACAATTGGACTGTTCCAGTCACTTTGGGACTCCTCTATTACACCCAGTCTGAGCATCTCGTCAATCTCCGTCTTTACTACCTGCCTTTTGCGCTCAGGTATGCGGTACGGCCTCTGGCGAACTAGCGCCCCCGGCTCAGTCTCAATGTGATGATGGGCTACTCGAGTCTGCCCCGGGACGGAGAAACACATCAGGAAATTCCGCCACCAGCGCCCGCGCCTGACATTTCTGTGTTGGTGTCAGATTATCTGCAATCTGTACCGACCCTTGTTTCGCCAACACAGAAAGATCAGGTCCCAGGTCGGTGACGTCATCTGCTGGCGCCGCTAACAAAGCCTCCTGCTGTAACCAAGGCTTCAGCAGGTTTACATGGTAAATGTGCTTTTCTCCGTCGCCCGGCTGGCAGATCTCATAATCCACCGTCCCCAACCCGGGCGTAACCTCAAACGGTCCTTGCCACTTCGCCAGAAGTTTGGACTCAGAGCTGGGTAACAATAGAAGCACCTTATCCCCCGGCTGAAACGTGCGCAACCGGGCCCCCCCTGTTATATTGGGTCTCCTGTCTGTGCTGAGCCTGCTGCAAATTGTCATGCGCCCATTTTCCCACAGACTCAAGACGTTTGCGCAGGTCCAACACATACCGGACAGTATTGGTCGACTGTCCTGTTGTTCCTCCCACATCTCTCTGACCAGATCGAGCACACCCGGGTCTCCGACCATACAGCAACTCGAATGGCGAAAAACCCGTGGAAGCCTGGGGTACCTCTCTGATAGCAAAGAGAAGGGAGGAATCAGCTGGTCCCAGTAACGCACGTCACTACTAATAAATCTGGCGCAACATGTTTTTGAGGGTCTTATTAAAGCGCCCACAAGACCATCAGTCTGGGGTGAAAAACCGAGGTCCTAATGGTCTTAATCCCCAAAAAGTTTACATGTTCCGCGGACTAGCCGACATAAAGTTGGTGCCTTGGTCGGTCAGTATTTCCTTGGGGATCCCCACCGGAGAAAACCTTCACGAGCTCGTTGGCAACAGATTTAGCAGACGCAGATCGAGGGGAATGGCCTCTGGATAACGCCGTAGCATAATCCAAAAATGACCAATAGGTGTGTGTATCCCGCGCACTCCTTTCTAACGGTCCCACTATATCTACTCCAATACGCTCAAACGGAGCTTCCACTAGGGCAATGGCACCAGTGGAGCTCGTGGGACGGCTCTAGGGCTAGCTTTCTGACACCCCACAGCGTTCGCAAAAACGCCTGACGCCACCATCCAGCCCCAGCCAATAGAACCGTGTCACAAGCCTCGCTTTAGTCTTGTCCCTTCCTTAATGACCAGACAGGGAATAGCGTGAGCAAGCTGCAACAAATCATCCTTAAAGGGCTGAGGAATGAGCAACTGGTGACGCACTTCCGCCTGGGGTAATTTTTCAACACGGGTACAACAGGTCTCGATCAATTTCAAAGTGAGGGTACGTGGCGGCGCGCCTGGGCTCGACCATTACCACCATTAACCACCGCTGCTTGGTCAAAGAGCCTGCCCAGCACGCCGTCACGCCCTTGCTCGAGTCGGAAGTCACGGGAACGAGCTAGAAAATC
Organism: Huso huso; assembly: GCA_036884735.1. Taxonomy (NCBI): domain Eukaryota; kingdom Metazoa; phylum Chordata; class Actinopteri; order Acipenseriformes; family Acipenseridae; genus Huso; species Huso huso. Next base: position 28,039,526 of record CM072669.1, read on the forward strand.
AGCTCCCATGGCTTCCAGCTCGATCAGGATCGGAGCCTGAGCGGAGGCAGCAGAGCCAGCCCCCGCGCTGACTCCGCGCCTCCCCGCCAGTCTCTTCACCAATCGCCCCACCTGAAACTTCTCGGACTCCCTCCATTGCCAGCCCCTCATTCTTAGCGGCCCGGCGTTCCCCGCTTAGTTTTTTTGCGGGCCTAAATCTGTGGCAATAGCAACCGGGTCACGAAAGGAAAGATCTCGCCAATTACTTCCTCTTTCTTAGCCAATAAGGAGGACGGGCCGTCACAGCAGCCAACCAATTTTTAAACTGCTCGCAGTCCCGCCCCAGAACTACCGTACCGCAATCGAGGACACAAACCCAATTGCACTCGCCACCTGCTGGCCAATTTTCAGATTTACGACATTTTTTTGGGATAAGTGCGCACATCCCCATGAATACATTTTATATGCACCTGTCCCGTTATTTGCTTATGCCCCGGTGAGATTAAGCTCTCTTGTATCAGGGACTGACTACACCCTGAATCTAAGAGAGCCTGGGTTTGTGTATCATCCACTGACACAGGAATCACAAAACCCGTCTGCTGGAGTGACTGATGTAATGGAACAGTCTTACCTGGTCGAATGACGTCACATCCCATAGCGGGGCAATCCCGGTCGATGTGGCTCACCTCCCAGCTTGTTCCACACATCAGTGAACTGGTTTCTCGCCAGGAAGCTTCAGCAGGAGGTGGAAACACAGGACCCATCAAAGGGGATCGACGGTAGGGTGGCCGCGCGAGACCCCGGTCCAACACCGCAGCAGCCCGTGGGTGACCCCACTCTGCCCCAGTTCTTGGGCCGGGAGCTCCCACCGCCACACCCCGTCCAAAGACTTTGCTACCCCTTCCCCCCAGTCCCTTCGCCCTCCATGGGGCAAGTAAAGGGGGTGATGCTGGTGTAGCACGGTTTCCAGACGGCTTAACGGGCGTTGGTTCCGCTACCTGGTATTGCTCTGCCAGTTGGATCGCCAACTCTAGGGTGGCGGGTGCCTGCCGCACCCACACCCGCGGTTCCGAGGCAAGCACTGCAGGAACCGCCGACCACCACTACCTCCACCAGCCTGGCAGTGGTGGTGGCTCCCGGTTCAGCCATCCCCGCGTAATCCTGCAAACGATGCGCGATGACCCTGGGGTGTTCCTCTGCCGAAGTTCTCCTCCCTGAACTTGCGGGCGGTAGCCCTCCGGAGTCGCACCCACGCGGTTGAGGATGGCAGCTTTCAGCGTGGGTACTCCATCATTGCCGCCGATCCAGGGTCCTCGCCGCCCTGCGCCTCCCCTGTCAGCTGGGGCAGGAGATAGCTAGCCCACTGCTCAGCTACCCACCCGGCAGAGATCGCCATCGCCAAATACCTCCAGGTATGCTTCTGGCCGGTCCTCTGCCGTCATTTTCGTGGGCTGCTGTAGCCATGGGTCTGGCCCGCAGCTCTTGCACTCCCCTGCACCACCGCAGTAAGGGTTTCCCGCAGGAGATCCATTAAGGTGGTGAACTGCTGGGGATCCATTCTGCTCCCCTGGTTTTGCACTGCTTTATGGGCAGTGCCAGTGAATCCCACTTCTGACACCACGTGTGGAAGGGTGGGGGCAATTCACTGACACAAGGAGACAGTACTTTTATTTGTAACGCCGCTCAGGCGTATTGATTTATTTGTCGCAGTAGATGGCGCTGTTGTCCGTGTTCTGGATACTGACAACAGTAACCAGAATCACGGCGCTTACCAATACAGGTATATGCACAACAAGTGCTCGCAAATAATAATGAAAACCAAAGGCGAAAAGAAAAAGGGAAAATAAAACACAGTAATAAAACTACAAACAAAAAGTTCTGCTTACGCAGTGCCCCACTGCCGCTTAAGCCGGGTCAGAACGGGCCTCCGCCCCACGCTCAATTACCCTATACACTGGGGTGGCCGGAGTTCCCCAGACAACTAAGCACGCCCCTCGGTACGTGGTGATTTCTGTTATTTCTTTTCTCAGCAAATTCTTTTAAGGCCGGCTGTTTTTCTCAGCCAGTTTTGCCTCGTTTTATTTTAAAACTGACGTCTTTTCGTCAGTGTCACTGGGTATTCCCAAACACGGCCACCCGAAATCCCAACCAAACCAGATCTTATGGGCCGAGCAGTCTCCCAAGGCCCGCCCTCAGCCACTCAGAGAGAGGGAAAGCACACACACCTCTTCCCCACCTCTCCGTGTCGCCATGACCGACAGGCGGATCCCACGAGACTGCTGACCTCTACCTGCAGTAATCTGGATGTGCCAGACAGTCAGTCCAGATCTCCCCTGCTACACTGGCCAAGTCAATCTCCTGATTTAAATCCGATTTGAACATGCATTTCACTTGCTGAAGAGGAGACTGAAGTCAGAAACTCCCCAAAACAAGCAACAGCTGAAAATGGCTGCAGTAAAGGCTTGGCAAAGCATCTCAAAGGACGATACCAAGAGTTTGGCGATGTCAATGGGTCGCAGACTCACTGTTATTGCATGCAAGGGAAGCTTTTATACTTCTTATATTTGCTTTAAGATGAATTGTCCCAATACTTATGCTCACATAAATGCTGTTATTCTTAGTTGGTAAAACATGTATGTCTTGAAACCTCCAGAAATAAAAGGTGACATTCTGTACTTTTGCCTCGTATTCATCTTTTAATCGTATTTTCATATTGCTTGAGTGTACAGCAAAAATAGCAATTTTGACTTCACTGTCCCAATACTTATGGAGGGCACTGTATATAGATAGATAGATAGATAGATAACATCCTCAATTCCCTCTGAAGCATATTGAAACCCAACTGTTTCAGCCGAAGGAATGACTGAAGGGCATCAGAGTTCTCCTCTGATGCGGCATCGGCACCGGGATCAAGGAGCTGTCACCAAATCCTTGTAGTAGCTTACTTGGCAGCACTGGTGGACTTTGGGCAGGAGAACGCTGTGCTGGCCTGACGTCACTGGGATCTACAGATGAAACGACAAACAAAACAAAGAACAAGCATTTTGGCTGTGTATTTTTGTTTTGTTTTGTTTGTTTACTATATAACATAATTGTAGCATCAATACAACATGTGCATTAGGCTGTATTCAGTATTAATTATCGTTGTTTTTGTGGTTTTGCAATACCCCATCGCACATGCTTTTACTATGCGTTAGGCTTGTAACGATAACGATAATAATCAAATTATTTATCGATTGAGACCCCACGATAACAAATCGATAATATTTTAATGAAATCGAATATTCCATGAAATTAAAAACGTGTCTTGTATATATTAACTTACTGTCAAGAACGTAATCTGTGTTCTTGCTTCTAAAAGTTAATGAGAATGTGTCTGTGAACAAATACAGGATGACGATGCAGAGATCAAGAGTAATCTGCTTTGTTAATGTATTTATTTTGTTTTAAATCAGTCCCAACTGTAGATGTCTGTCTTGAGTGAAACTAATAATATTTAACATTACTACGTTGTCACGTGCCGCTGTTTCAGAATTTTTTTTTTTTATTTTACTTTTTCGTTTTGAAGCAATGCACTATCCTCAACCTTTTTCGTTTTTGATTGCTGTCTGAGTTTAAATGCCGCTGGATCGTAGCTTGACGTATGTGATCCAATGAAACATTGCAGGTTGTACAAAATAGTTTGCCACCAGTAGAATGCAAAATTATTGTACACGACACGCTGTAGTAAATACTGTAGATTTTTTTATTCATTTTGGACACTCGCAAAATGTTCACTCGTTTAACAATATCAGTTGAGATCTCCTAGGATACTAAACCCGCCACAGATGCCCATATCTACCAATCAGTGAGGAGAGCCCAGAGTGGTTATTGGCTGCTGTTAAGTGTCAGGCAATAAATCCTGACCATTTATTTATTTATTTATTTATTTTTAATTGAAACAAGCTTATAATCACATCAGGAACCTGGACCGAAACACATAACTTAATTGTATTTAAGTTTAGGGCAAAGTAAGAGGACTTATTGTTCCTTTAAACTGTTGCTGTGAATTTATTTATTTATTTTTTAAGTATTTTAACTCGTGTAAAAGACTCACCCTCACTCGGGTTCGTTGCCCCTTTAAGAATACGTTCACGATTTTTTTTTCAGCGCCACGCCGCTTTTTTTAATAAACACAAAATCAAATAAAATACAAAACAAACACCTAGCTCTTTCTGAGCACTAACTACACACGCAGGAACCTAACTATCACAGGACGGCTAAACCGTTTCCCTGTTCCACACACTTAACCATACAGGTTTGCACCGTACCTTCTCTCTCGGGACTGCTAGGAAACAGAGCACTCCTTTCTGCCTCCTTCTTTTAGCAGCCTCGAGCAGACTGCCTGTTCTCCTTTTTAAACCCGCACCTGGGCCTAATTTCCAATAACGCCCAGGTGCGGATGATAATTAACAATAAAACAATTAAACAAAAGTACATTCTCTCTTTTTTATTTTAACCCCCTCCCTGCTGTTTCTCATAACCCGCTATTTTACACATCCCCCTTGTCTTTACAAGACACAGGCCACGAGACGGCCACCTCCTCCCCTAAAAACATAACCACCCACCCTCAAGTCCATAAATGTCTTTTCTTGCCCTCTTCCACGGGCAGGCTTGAGGGTGGATCGTCCACGCCCCGGCTCAGCCAGGTAAGGACCGCGACCGGCGACAAGGGGATCCAACGGTTCGACAGGGCGACCGGATGGAGGATGCAGCAGTGGGCTCTTTACCGGGCGAGGATGTCCGATCACCCAAAGCGGGCAGCGAACAGGGGGCGACAGCGACGCCTGGCAGCAGCCCAGCGACGCCTGGGTGCTCGGGAAGAGCGGAGCAGGGAACCAGGGAAAAGCTGTGGCCAGTGCTGCACTCTGGGCTCAAGGTCCAGCGCAGGAAGGTCCGGGCAGACCGGCCGGGTGTCCTGGAGCAAAGGGTGAGGGACTGGGCGAGCGGTTTGCTGCGGTGGTCGGGGCTGTGGTGGAGGTAAACTTTTCACCTCCCCCCTGGGCTCCGGAAGGCGGCTCCTCCCCTCTGGGCTCCGGCGGCGGCTCCCCCTCTGGGCTCCGGAAGCGCTCCTCCCTCTGGGCTCTGGGCGGCTCCTCCCCTCTTTCCTCCCCTCTGGGCTCCAGGGATTCCTCCCCTCTGGGCTCCGGGCGGCTCCTCCCCTCTGGGCTCCAGGCGGCGGCTCCTCCCCTCTGGGTTCAGGAGAAACTCCTCGCTCCTCCCCCTCTGGGCTCAGGCGGCTCCTCCCCTCTGGGCTCCAGGAGGCGGCTCCTCCCCTCTGGGCTCCGATTTTAAATGGGGCTCCGCCAGGGATCCTCCCCCTCTGGGCTCCGACCTGGGCTCAATCCTCCTCTCTGGGTTCTGGCAGCAGCAGCTCCTCCTCTCTTTCTGTCCTCCTCTCTGGGTTCTGGCAGCGGCTCCTCCCCCCCTCTGGCTCGGGAGGCTGTTTTAATTCCAGGATTAACGGCCAACCCCAAACTCATTTATTTGATCTTCCTTTCCCATAAATCCATATTTCTCCAGTCTTCCAGGGGTTCAAATCCCACCGCTGCCACCATATGTTCACCCTCACTGGGTTCGTTGAAGAATACGACCCAGACACGAAAATGGATTTTTTTCAGCGCCACGCTATATTTTTTTAAAAACACAAAATCAAATAAAATACAAAAACAAACACCTAGCTCTTTCTGAGCACTAACTACACACGCAGGAACCTAACTATCACAGGACGGCTAAACCGTTTCCCTGTTCCACACACTTAACCATACAGGTTTGCACCGTACCTTCTCTCTCGGGACTGCTAGGAAACAGAGCACTCCTTTCTGCCTCCTTCTCTTTAGCAGCCTCGAGCAGACTGCCTGTTCTCCTTTTAAACTCCGCACCTGGGCCTAATTTCCAATAACGCCCAGGTGCGGATGATAATTAACAATAAAACAATTAAACAAAAGTACATTCTCTCGCAGGGAGGTTTTAACCCCCTCCCTGCTGTTTCTCATAACCCGCTATTTTACACTCGATAATGATCAATAATCGTTGTTGTGCACGATAATCAATGTCAACGTCGGGGTTCGATTACAACACTACGATGCGTTTATTAAAATGAAATAGACAATGAATGGTTTTTAATGAATCGTATAAGTTTACAATCAATACATGAATAAATAAAATAAAAAAACATACAATTATTTTAAATGGTGAGGGATTGAAATATTTAAGCCAGTTACACCGTGTAGCCAGCACAAGTTTTAAGTAGCTTAACAATTCTTTACATTTTGTTTTTCACTACTTGGAAAAACTGACACAGTTTAAAAAAACATTAATTAAATATTTTAAATGAGGGGAAACTAATTCCTTGCAGATAGAAGAGACACTTCTTCCTCCACAACCCATTATACTCCCATTGAAGGGGGGGGTGAGGTGATCTACTCCGTAGACATCAGTGGCTGGCTTGTGGAGGGATCCCCATCTGTGAGCAGATGATAATTTGTGTTTGCTTCGGCGCTGGATATCACTGAACTGTTTTCAGCACTCTTGTCTTGTGCAATTCTTCGGATGCCGGATGAAGAAGCATTCATATATGCAGCTATCTGTTCCCATGCATCTTCACCTTATTTGCCCTGGGTGCTCTGTATTTTGTGCCATATAATATTGTTGTCTTTGCTTCAACCTCCTGCAAAAATATCTAGTCCTGTGGCGTGTTTTTCTTTCGTTGTCTGCAAGTTCCACATCTGCTGCCAAATTCCATCATGCTGTGATGGTGTCTCTTCCATGTTGAATACAGATAACATTGAGCTAGCGCTGCCTATTGTTTTTCTCAATTCAAAATTGCTGAGCGTCCTGGCGCCAGCACAAACAGCTTCTTAAAGGGAATGTTACTGACTCACGATTGGGCATCAGATTTCACCTCCCACTCTGCAGTGATTGGGGCAGTGCAGACATTGCGTCGGATTATGCTTGCGCCGGGTGCTAAATTTGACCCAAATCACTTGTGTCCTACATTGGAGCCGAACCAAACATGACTGGCATTGTCTCTACAAAAGTCTTGGAAAAGTGAAGCAGTTGTGGCAATGCTGTTTTCAGGAAGAATTATGAAGGAAAGAAGAAGGAATAATTTCCAGTTTAAATTTTGAAGCTTGCAGTAAGTGTTTTTGAATTACATTTATTCATTTATGTAGTACAATTGTTCATTTATATAGTACTGTGAAAGGATAGCATCACGGCCAAGGCTGATGAATGGCAAGAAGCAGACCCAGAGTCGGAAAGCTGCAGTTTTAGCGCTAATGCACGCTTTTATTAACAATACAGGAACTCAAAATAAAAGGGTTAAACAAAAACACTTAAAAACAAAACAGCACCCAAGCTGAGCTGTTACGGTGCTTGGACTGAGCGCATACCCTGCTGCACTCAGCCTCTCCCTTAATCAATTAAGCTCCAGCCACACACTGTACAAGGATTCGACAGGGGAGGAATTAACCCCATCCCTGCCAAACTTAAATACAAAAACAATAAAACACACACACAATTTACACAGACAGGGCTTATTGTAGCAGATGTTGCTAAGCCAAGAGCTGAGCTGGAGACACACACATTAAAAATGAGAATGTGTTTCAGAAGAAAAGGAAAGTGAAGCTGTGTAACAAGGAAAACTACTCCAGCTAACAAAAAGAGGAAGCTTGCTACCAGTAACCCGAAGATAAGCGTGGTTATACAAATATGCTTAATGTAGCATTCAGGTCACATAATACTGTAGCCGTCTGGCTGTGTTACTTTATTTTATTATTACTCCAAAATAATAATTATACATTATTCTATAGTTACACCGCTCCCCCTTCTCCCCCTGTCAAGCTTGTAGGCTATTGGAAAGTGTCTGCTTATACTAGAATACATTGTCTATTTGTACAGGCAAATACCATTGCACAACTCAAACCCACCATGCCTCAACCGCCCGAGCACCCGCAAGACTTTCACACTTGCAGTAGTGACCCCAAGTGCCTGTACACCCTACAAAGAAGACCAGTTTAAAGAACTCCATTCTGAAAAAGCTACAGAACAAAGTGATTGTGCTTCAGAACAAAATACAACAGAGAAGCATTAACAACCTGAAGCAGCAAATAGTACATCTGCATGAAGCAGTTGGCACTGTCACCAACCTAGCTAGAAAAATAATTGAAACCATGCAGAGACACTGAGAATGAACCATTGGAGAGTATGAGGATGTGTGAAGCAATACCAGAACAGCATGCCGCAGACCCTGAGCTTGAATATGCTTGACACTGACCACCTTCCAGCGCCTCCTCAAGACACAACTGTTCAGACAGCATCTGTAAACCTCACAACTCTCGACTATACTGGACTATATGGCACCCAATTGTATCAGTACTTGTATCAGCTTGTACTTGCACTGAACTGCTCCATACTTTGCCGTATTCTACTACTGCTTAATTATAACTATTTCCTGTATCTTGAACTTGATTTTACTTTTACTTCACGTTTTTTGTAATTGCTGTTATTTGAAATTGTTCTTATCCATTTATCATACTTACTATTTGCTCTAAATGGAATTTACTCTTAAAAGCAAATATTTTTATTATAGGTTTAACTGCTCTTAGTCGAACTTGCTCTTAAATGTAATTTACTGTATTCTTTATTTTGCTTATTTGAATTTGATCTTATTTTCTACTGATTTTACTGTACTTTATAACTGCTCTCATCTGTAATGTGATGTGATATTTTGTAATGTAATACTTTGTATTGTGATATTTTGTAACCCCTGGATAAGGGTGTCTGCTAAGAAATAAATAATAATAAAATAATAATAGGATACCGGTACAACTCTCTTGCAAGAGGACCCAGCTCTTTTCACGCCAGATCCCATGCTGATTGCCATACCTGGCCCTTTGATATCAGACGCATTGCAGGAGACAGCTCAGTTGGACCAAAGGCAGTGGCATCATTCTTCCAGACATTGCAAACAGTATTAGCCAGGATAAGGATGTGGAAATTCATTTACTGAGCCAAGGAAGTCTGGACAGATATGCTGCTTGGATGTTGAGAGCACTCATTACAACTGAGCGGTATCAGGAGTGGACCAACAACATCAATTCCGATGGGTCCAGAAGTAAAAAGGGCTGACGAGAAACCTAAAGAACATTCTATGGGGATACTTGCACGGGTGGTTTACACTAACAAACTTGTAAGGGGCAATAAATGAACATCAGGATGGCAAGAAAAACAGAAACAATGGTTACCAAGAAGTGGAGCTGTTAAACCCCATGCTGTTTATTGTGTATTCATTCATGTATGCCCTTTTTTCAAATAAATATTTTTATTCACAGTACAGAGTGTTAATCCTTATACCCCAGTATAAAAATGGAGATTAAAAAGCAATCACAGATTGCTTCTCATTCCATTTTTTTGGGCAGACGCAATTAATAAATGTGTGTTTAAAGAAAATAACAATATATGGAGAAAATACATTTGTACGCCAGTTTGCAGGACAAAAATAATAACAAGATTGTGTCTTGATTTGTGTACTGGATAGATAAACTGAAGGGTGTCCTTGAGAAACAATGTTCAAAAAGTTTGTAGGCGACAGAGTTTATATTCATAAAAATACCCAATCCTTGTCTGGAAGACTGTTGACCCTGATAACTTTTTTGTCTGCTCTTTGTCTGAAAATTTCCATATGCCTTCATTGATTAATAAAGAAGGATTACTACTCTTAAAAATCGTGATCTGCAGTAAATATGAAAAGAAAACAAATAAATGGCACATTGATGAATAAAGCCCTTAGTCTTTATTGCCCCACTACAAATAAGGTGATAAGCAGACATATTGGTACCGTATTCCTTTGAATTTAAAACGCAGCCCAAATTTCCCACCCTCAATTTGCTGTCACACAGAGCATTACAGTTGTGTGCTGCTTCTCATTTCCAGACATGATTACTCACACCTGCTTTTCTCCCAATTGGTGAACTGTGGTATTGCTTGACATGTCAAAAAATACGGGGGTTGGATCAGCATTTCTGATCTGTCCAAGCTGGTACTGTTTGATAGAAACACTGAAATTGTAAAAGCTTCTCTTCGAATTCCTCAGGAAGTTAATGACGCTTCTTTGAAAATGGCTGCCTGTATGTCATGGATGCATCGTGATCAGGCAGTAACGTTTTGGTTCATCTTTTCTTTTTTTCTTGGCTTGTGTATTCGGGCAGTGATGTCTTTGTTCGTCTTTTCTCGGCAGTCAGTCACCTTGCTGCTTGTGTACTCGGGTAATAACGTATTTTGTTGGCGATTTTAATATACGCATCACTATACTGTACTTGAATTTAAGACGCAGGCTGTTTTTGAGAAGCAAAAAATGGTTAAAGTGTGTCTTAAATTCGAAGGAATATGGTGAGTCTTGTGTTGATTTCTCATAAAGAAAAACTTTTAACATTCAAGGATCACGGATACTCACTTGTTAGAAGAGTCAATAAGAACATAAGAAAGTTTAGAAACGAGAGGAGGCCATTCAGCCCATCTTGCTCGTTTGGTTGTTAGTAGCTTATTGATCCCAGAATCTCATCAAGCAGCTTCTTGAAGGATCCCAGGGTGTCAGCTTCAACAGCATTACTGGGGAGTTGGTTCCAGACCCTCACAATTCTCTGTGTAAAAAAGTGCCTCCTATGTTCTATTCTGAATGCCCCTTTATCTAATCTCCATTTGTGACCCCTGGTCCTTGTTTCTTTTTTCAGGTCAAAAAGTCCCCTGGGTCGACATTGTCTATACCTTTTAGGATTTTGAATGTTTGAATCAGATCGCCGCGTAGTCTTCTTTGTTCAAGACTGAATAGATTCAATTCTTTTAGCCTGTCTGCATACGACATGCCTTTTAAACCCGGGATAATTCTGGTTGCTCTTCTTTGCACTCTTTCTAGAGCAGCAATATCCTTTTTGTAACGAGGTGACCAGAACTGAACACAATATTCTAGGTGAGGTCTTACTAATGCATTGTAGAGTTTTAACATTACTTCCCTTGATTTAAATTCAACACTTTTCACAATATATCCGAGCTTCTTGTTGGCCATTTTTATAGCTTCCCCACATTGTCTAGATGAAGACATTTCTGAGTCAACATAAACTCCTAGGTCTTTTTCATAGTTCCCTTCTTCAATTTCACTATCTCCCATATGATATTTATAATGCACATTTTTATTTCCTGCATGCAATACTTTACACTTTTCTCTAATAAATTTCATTTGCCATGTGTCTGCCCAGTTCTGAATGCTGTCTAGATCATTTTGAATGACCTTTGCTGCTGCAACAGTGTTTGCCACTCCTCCTATTTTTGTGTCGTCTGCAAATTTAACAAGTTTGCTTACTATACCAGAATCTAAATCATTAATGTAGATTAGGAATAGCAGAGGACCTAATACTGATCCCTGTGGTACACCACTGGTTACCTCGCTCCATTTTGAGGTTTCTCCTCAAATCAGTACTTTCTGTTTTCTAGATGTTAACCACTCCCAATCCATGTGCATGCATTTCCTTGAATCCCTACTGCTCAGTTTGAGAATTAATCTTTTTATGCGGACTTTGTCAAAAGCTTTCTGGAACTCTAAATAAACCATGTCGTATGCTTTGCAATTATCCATTGTCAATGTTGCATCCTCAAAAAAAGTCAAGCAGGTTAGTTAGACACGATCTCCTTTCCTAAAACCATGCTGACTGTCTCCCAGGATATTGTTACCATATAGGTAATTTTCCATTTTAGATCTTATTATAGTTTCCATAAGTTTACATATAATAGTAACTATTTTTTTTTTCTTCATCTATGATTTTGCCATTTGTGTCTCTTAGACATTTAACCTCTTTGAATGTTCTTTTGCTGTTATAATATTGGAAAAACATTTTGGAATTGGTTTTAGCCCCTTAGCAATATTGATTTCTATCTCTCTTGGCCTTTCTAACTTCCTTTTTGACTTGTGTTTGCAGTTCCAAGTACTCTTTCTGTGTACTTTGTTTTTGGTCCTTTTTAAACGCTTTGTAAAGTGACTTTTTTCACTGAATATTTTTTTTAATTGATCTATTAAACCATTTTGGCCATTTTGTTTTAGATTTAGATTTGTCTACTTTTGGGATGTAATTGTTTTGCACCTCTAGTACTACATTTTTAAAAAGCAGCCATCCTTTTTCTGTGGATGTTTTCTCTATTTTACTACAATCTACTTCTATTAGTTTCTGTTTCATACCTTCATAGTTTGCTTTTCTAAAATTGTAAACCTTAGCTTTAGTCATTACTTTTGGGGTTTTAAAAAATATTTCAAATGAGACCATGTTGTGGTCTGAGTTTGCCAATGGTTCTCTGACCTCTGTTTTAGTTATTCTGTCTTCATTATTTGAAAAGACTAAATCAAGGCATGCCTCCCCTCTAGTCGGTGCCTTGACAAGTTGCGTTAGGAAGCAGTCATTTGTCATTTCCACCATTTCAGTTTAATCCGTCGTGCTCCCCACCGGGTTCTCCCATTTTATATGGGGGAAGTTGAAATCCCCCATTAGTATGGCTTCTCCTTTTCTACATGCATTTCTAATGTCATTGTATAACAGATTACTTTGCTCAGCGTCTGAATTTAGTGGTCTATAGCATGCTCCTATTATTATGCCCTTTGAATTTTTGTCCGTGTGTACTGCATAACAGAACAGTGATTTTTAAAGATCAGAAGTGTTTTAAAGAATAGATGTCTTTTTGTAAGGATAAACACAGCGTTTCTTAAAAGATGACTTTGTGGTGCAAAGTTGATCGCCAAAGTTTTCTGAAATATCAAAAAAAAACAACTACAGCGTACTCGTGATATTCCAAGTACAAAGTAAACATAAATCTAAAGTTGTTTCTTTTCTTTAGCTATAATGATATTAAGTCAAACACAGTGCTGGGGAAGACAAGTACACTGTACAAAGTATTACATATTAATTTACTGGCTTGAACATATAACTGTCTTTTTAAGTCTGCAGCGGCCCCTCCTGTTTTGTTTTAATGCGTTTGTTTTATTTTGCCATCTGGTGGCAAGACTAATAAAGTCCAGCTGAATCACAGTCATAAAAAACAGGATTGCAACAGTGCAGCATTTTTGCGTTATTGTACTGCGACAAGTGAATAGCTGACCATGGCTGCAACTGTATTTAACTAGACAAGAGTGAACACAATGGCATTCATTGGTCAATAATGGTGTACATGGGTAAGTACTAGTAAGTTACATTGAACCGCAGGTTAATACTGATGTGCACCAATAAATGCTTATAAATATAGTGGTATGCATGTAAATATGTACAGATTAGCAAATATGGGAGCACCCAGGTCTCACTCCTTGTTTCTTCCCCAGGTCCCTTCATTGCGGTGCTGTTTGCCAAGCTGGAGAACATGCTGCAGAACTCTCTGTACTTGAATATCCTTCTCACTGGAATCCTAGCACAGTTAGCCTGCTACCCCCAACCCCTGCTCCGTTCCTTCCTGCTAAACACCAACATGGTCTTCCAACCCAGTGTCAAGTCACTCATCCAGGTATGACCCCTCCCTCACCCCTATTCTCATGTTCCTAGCTCCCCACTCCTCTCACATTTCTCCTTTGTATTTCTTCATTTTGTCCATCACCCCACCCTCCTCTTTTCTCTCTTCTCTTTTGACCATACACTTCCTTCACCCAAAACTGGGTATCTAATCTGTAATCTGTCCCTTTATATTGTGGATTTGCCATACAGCCTTTATGCATAGGCTGTACCTGCCTTGATTCTGTGGTACAATAAAGATATACTACATGAGTTGAATAGGCTGCTTCTCTCCCTGAAGTATAATTAGGGCTTCTGATTTTCGGTTTTAACCGATGAACACTGATAAAACACCCCTGATACAGAAAAACTGAAATCAGTGTATTGGTGACATTACGGCTATGAGCCTCAAAACATTAATCAGTATCAAATATGAATCTCACATTTCTGGCCTCAGGATTTTGGATTTGAAGTTAATTTGGCAAACTCCAGTTTGCTGAGAACCCAAAATCAAAACTTCTGTCTTATCTGAGTTTAATTGCAAAAAATGCTGAGACATCCAGATTTTTACATCATTCAAACAATCAATTAAATGAGAGACTGCAAAGGTATCCCCAGGTTTCACATAAATATAAAGCTATAAAACTGTAGGATCAAAATTATATTTTTTGAGTAACGGCTTTTGATGCAGAGAACGCCACAGAATTAATTGCGTTCCATCACTAGTACCCTACCTCCAATTGAAAGGGACTTTGTCTTCAAAGCTGGTGCTTATGATTCTTTGTGTGTATTTGTAGCATTGTAAATGTATACATTTTAACGAGAGCTTGGTAAAGGAAAACAGAAAAGACTTACCTTTAGAGGGGGTTGTTCAGAGTGCTGGGTTCAGGTTACTTGTAACCTGTGAAAAACGAAAATGTATGCGTGAGTTTTGGGGTTACACTGTGATTGTTTGTTTGTGTACATTGCAAGTTCGCATATTCTTTGCAATTACAGAATGGGTGGCTGACGCAGTAATACATGTCATGTTAACTTTTCATTAAGTAAAAAGGTTAAGAACGGCCTCTAATATTTTGTAATTTAACCTCTCTATTTTGAAGAGCGTACTGGGGATAGGCAAGAGTATGTAGCCCTGGGCACCGCCATCTTAGACAGTACGCACAGTGATGTAAGGCTCTAGTATAGCCGAGAGCGCGCTCGATATTAGTATATAGGGGAAACAATATCAGGTGGTTTTGTTGCTATATGTAATTTATTCAATTGCACTGGGAATTATTTAAGGTTAACTAGTTACGTTAGACCACAGGTTTTAAGGTATTAATTCCAGTGGAGTGGAACTGTATGTATTTTTTGTTTTATCGTTAATGTGTGTTAGACTAATCCAGGGGAGGGGCTAGGGTGGGCAGGAGTAGAAATACCTGGAGCTGGGTCATTCAGGGAGAGAGGTTGTAGGATCTGGTTGTCGAGTCTGCAGAGTAGTTGCGTACTCTGAGAGTTCCGCCTTTGACAGTCCTGTGCATTCTCCTGTTTTTTTTAATTAGTTTATAAGGCTGGATTACGTTTGAACTGTTTTTTATTTTTGTTATCTTTTCTTCTGGGCCTCAAAATAAAATATAAATGTTTATTAACAGACCTTTGTCAACTGGAACAGTACCAACTGCTTTTAAAACTGCCCCTTGACAACATGGCAGTTTTAAAAGCAGTTGGTACTGTTCCAGTTGACAAAGGTCTGTTAATAATTTCTAAAACAATGTCACAAGTGGAAGAGTTAATCTGCATTACTAATGTATTCAGATATTGTAATGTAATAAGGGAAAGAAGTCATTGGTCTAATCTGCACATTAAAGAGTAAGTAGCGGGGTTTCAAAAATATAGCGTTATATGTCCCCACGTGTTTTTACAACTGTTTAAATAATATACCTGTCATTTTTCTTTTCATTGTTAACATCTGACAACATTTTATACATAACTTTAAACTCTATTTCAAAGCTCTTTTTAAAATGGCCGCTCTATTGCACTGATGATATTGTAAGGATTATTGCCCACATTTTCACACAGATAACTCTGCAATAACGATCCATGATGTGGTACAGAACAGAAAAGCCAGAGCACTTGTTATGTTTTTTATCGCTCTTTCTGTAGTGATTTAGAGGACAGATCTCAAATCCCAGTACACTAGAGTAGCCATTTTGAAAAGAGCTTTGAAACAGTTTAAAGTTATAAGTGTAAAAAGTTGTCAGGATTTTAACAATGAAAAGAAAAATTACAAGTACATTATTTAAACAGTTGTAGCAACACATGGGGATGTATAACGCAATATTTTTAGGAAACCCACTACTTACTCTTTAAGATCAGAACCATCCTGAAAAATGTGATCCCTAATATTGGTAATTTTATTTGGAAAATAATTAAGAAATGCCTCACAATTAGCTGGTGTGGCTTCGATATGAGGGGGTGCATTAGAGGAGGGGGTCTCACAGTTAGCTGGTGTGGCTTCGATATGAGGATGTGCATTAGATGGGTCTCACAGTTAGCTTGTGCGGCTTTGATATGAGGGGGTGCATTAGAGGAGGGGTCTCACAGTTAGCTTGTGCAGCTTCAATATGAGGGGGTGCATTAGAGGAGGGGGTCTCACAGTTAGCTGGTGTTGCTTCGATATGAGGGGGTCCATTAGAGGACGGGTCTCACAGTTAGCTGCTGTTGTTTCGATATGAGGGGGGTGCATTAGAGGAGGGGTCTCACAGTTAGCTGGTGTGGCTTCGTATGAGGGGGTGCATTAGAGGATGGATTAACTAATTTATCAATAGTGGAAAAGAGGTCCCAGGGATTATCTATTTGCATTAATAAGTTTTGAGAAATTAGAGCATCAGGCTTCTCTCAGAGCTTCATTGTGCTCCACCCTATGCTGTTTCCAGATATACCAGTGAACAGTGATAGCCTCAGTATATTAGAGAGCCTGGATGCAGTGATTAATTTAACATCAACATGTGTATTAAAATCCAAGTAAACCCTAGGACCCTACTGTGTATGACAGAAAATATTGACAAATGAAGAATAATATTCATTATTTTCTTGTTTAATATTGTGATTTGTGTGACAAATAGTGGCAAGTCAGACCTTTTTAATTGTTCTCAGCTCCTAAAAAGTTGCAGATTTCAAGTTACTTATAAAATGTTATAGCTAACTTGAAATCTGTAACTGTTTAAGAGCTGAAAACAAGTACAAAGGTCTAATTAAGCAAATTATTAGTTCAATTAAGGGTTGAGTTAAGTAATTGAGAGCTCAGTTGGAATGAAAACCAGAAGACACACGGGGTCCCCAGGACCAGGGTTGCGAAGCCTGCCCTAGAGATTTGCATACAGCCATAGAACAATGGGAGCCATTTGATTGTTTTACGTCTATTTTTAAGCAAATCAGTTAACTGTATGTATTCTCACGCACCCCTGCACCTCTAGTTTGAAGGGTACATAAGGACCTTTTTATGTTATTGTGTTACTAAAACTGTGTACGTAAGGTGTGTGTATTCAGTAAAAATATATATATATATGTTTAATTTTGACCACTTTTTTACACTTTTAAATTGCATTCCCTGCCTCAAGATGGCTTCCCATGTACCTGCATGGACCTCTCAGAACTACACTTCCCATCATTCTCCTGCTCACTTTTAAAATGATTTTGCCTCCCAGTTTTTTTTTTTTTTTTTTTTTTTTTTTTTTTGTCAGATTTGAAACTTCTATCTGATTTATCATTTGTACCAACATGTACAATAATCACAGAATCTCTTCTGTTGGTATGAACAGTTTTGCTAATTCTCTGTTCAATATCCTTAACTTTAACCAGGGAGACGAGTTACAGTTGTGTTTACACGCTCTGCTCGACAGAAGTCAGTGTCTGCAAACAGAATGATGGAATTCCCTACTCAAAATAGGTCATGTGTCACTATCATCACTACTTAACACCTGAAAACTATTAACCTGACTGATTTCTACAGGATCCTTAAGATTTGCTCTTCCTTTCTTCTTTTGAGGATAATTTAGGTCTTTTATTTACATAATGTAATCAAAGAAACTACAAAATGATACCGCAAAACTCTACCGGAAGCCATAATAGTAGTACAGTATTTCATGTTAGATTTTGAAATGTCGCATTTTTGTCATTTTTTTTCCAGTTTTTCGATAAGTATATGGAAAACTACAAAACGGTATGTAATTCAAATACATAATATTATTAAAACTTTATGAAGCTAAATTTGTTAATGCCATAGCTGTACTGCTAATTCTCTGTATTCTCAGTATCAGGAAATACTACTTGTTAATGTGTATTTTTAATTACTTTTTTGCAAGGTGTAGATAACCGTAGATACCAACTCTGTGTTCAAATATAAACGTATGTTTGTATTTTGGAATCCTCTGCCTCTGTCTCTGTCAGCGTTATCTGAGCAGCGAGTTACATGGCGGCGGTGTTTAAGTACCTCTGAGTGCCTCAATGAAACCCCTGAGTGCCTCATTGAAACCCCTGAGTGCCTCAATGAAACCCCTGAGTGCCTCAATGAAACCCCTGAGTGCCTCAGTGAAACCCCTGAGTGCCTCAGTGAAACCCCTGAGTGCCTCAATGAAAGGAAAGACATAGGAGGAATAGAAATAATGTTATTTATGTCAGACACCACTACAGAATAAAAGCAGGGCAATTTATAAATGTATTAGTATTTTATTAAAATAAATAGCTAATCAAATAAAATAAGCTGCAAAGCACTAGGACAGGAGTCTCCAGCCCTGGTCCTGGAGAGAACATAAGAACATAAGAAGAACATAAGAAAGTTTACAAACGAGAGGAGGCCATTCAGCCCATCTTGCTCGTTTGGTTGTTAGTAGCTTATTGATCCCAGTATCTCATCAAGCAGCTTCTTGAAGGATCCCAGGGTGTCAGCTTCAACAACTTTACTGGAGAGTTGGTTCCAGAGTCCCAATCCTGCAGGTTTTATAGGTGTCTTTACGTCATCAATGGCTAAAGATCTAGAACACATGTTCATCTTGACTAAGTAAGCCAATAATTGGTTCAATTAAGTAACTGAGAGCTCGGCTGAAATGAAAACCAGAAGACCTAGTAGCTCTCCATGACCAGGGCTGGAGATCTCTGCACTAGGGGGAGGAAAAACCTAGTCCACAACTGCTGCCATCAGTTTGCATTGGAAATGTAACATACTGGTGTGCAAACTCTACACTGAATTCTATGGCAACTATTTGTCCTTTTAGAGATACATATTGCTAAGTAAGATACCTTTGTAGAGAGGAAAGTATTATTTAGGGAATCCATAACACTAACGTTTAGCTTTATTTTTTGTCTTGTCTTTCCTAACCATATTGATTAAAATCAACATCCAATGTGATGAGTGACTATTCTCAAAGGAATTAAGAATTATTAAAACCAATTTCTTTCAACTTTTGGAGGCATGGGTAACAGTTCAGATTCCTCACAATAAAGATTATTTAGGCTTTAACTTATGAAAGCTGAGGGAATTAATAATGTCTTTTTCTGAGTGACTTTACTATTTAAACGTGTTAAATAAGCATATATTATTTTGTCATTTAACCAATTACTAGTACCAGTAATTAATCTGATGTCATCATAAGTCAAATTAAAAGGCAGACTTTTTATATCAGAAAGCACAATATAACTATATCTTTATAGGCAGCAACTTGCTCACAATCAGTTTTACAAGAGTGGTTTCTCTGAGTTATGCAATATTCTTGTATTTTATCAAATTAAACCAAGTCGTATGCTGTTACTATTTATGAATGTCTTTAAAAAAAAGATCTGAATTACACAAAAGTGTAAACAATATTTTGGGCATTGCTGCGGTACCATTATTGGTTTTCATTCCTCTTAAATATAAATTAAAATGTATATGTTTCATTTAAACAGAAGACATTTTATATTCTGCAATACGTAGAGGTGCGCTACAGTTTGTTATTAGCAATGGAATTTCCACAATGCAAGCATTCTATGCTTTTTATAAATCTTGAACTACTTTTTGGTTTATGTTTGCCAAACCAATTATTATTATTGTTTTATGTGTGACATGTGAAATAGGTTCACCTTCACATTACTTGCAGTGAAATACATGCAATATATGAGTGTGAAGTAAATCACTTGACAGAAATGTTGCTGATAGGTTAAAAAAAAAAAAAAAGTATATATATATTCGCACAATCTAAACTACTCTTAAAAGGTGGCTTTGCAATGGCAATGTGTTTGCTTTTTTCAACTCTGGAGACAATTTCATAAAGTGTGAGATGAATATTGCTTTGTTCCATTTCGTAATCGTTTAAATGATTGCATTTCACCCCCTTTCATTGAGGCACAAGCCGTAGTTTTCTCAGGAATGGGGTTTGACTGTGCCCATTAACTGAGAATTAGGGAAAAATGCTGATTTAGCCAGTTGCCGCTCATAAAAAGTGGTGTTGCTCTTACAGTGACGTAAATCTGATATAAATAACATTCTTTTCTATTCCTCCTATGTCTATACATTGCATTTCACCCACTTGCATTGAGGCCCACTCTTTATCTTGTATATTAAACTGCTGCATATGTGTCCTTATAGTGTATGACTGAAACCTACAATATCTTTTAAAGAAACATGTAGTTTCTACAATAATATACATGAGAAATTGGTAAAGTGAGTTAAAATGCAAAATTGTAGGACAAACATGCATAAAATATGATACTTTGCCAAAGTCTGTGCTATTTTGAACACCGGAAGTAGTCATATGCTGTGGGCTTATTGTTGCTTAGTGTTGCTAGCTTCACACTGCTGGTCATGATCAATGTTTCTTCTCTACAGCAGATCTTCATCCACACCTCCATCTTTTATTTACCTGTCAGTCCCTTATAAGAAGAACATAAGAACATAAGAAAGTTTACAAACAAGAGGGGGCCATTCGGCTCATCTTGCTCGTTTGATTGTTAGTAGCTTATTGATCCAAAAATCTCATCAAGCAGCTTCTTGAAGGATTCCAGGGTGTCAGCTTCAACAACATTACTGAGGAGTTGGTTCCAGACCCTCACAATTCTCTGTGTAAAAAAGTGCCTCCTATTTTCTGTTCTGAATGCCCCTTTATTTAATCTCCATTTGTGACCCCTGGTCTTTGTTTCTTTTTTCAGGTCAAAAAAGTCCCCTGGGTCGACATTGTCTATACCTTTTAGAATTTTGAATCTTGAATCAGATCGTCGCGTAGTCTTCTTTGTTCAAGACTGAATAAATTCAGTTCTTGAGCCTGTCTGCATACGACACATATGTCAAACTCAAGGCCCGCGGGCCGTGTAGGGCCCGCAACGCATCTAAATCCGGCCCGCAAGACTATTTCTATCAGTCAATTCATTTTGGCCCGCGACCAGTCCGCTATAGAAAGCCGAAGTGCTTTCGTCATCGCTGGTTCCAGAAGAGAATTTTACCCATGTATTTCCCCATAGAGGTTCGCAATATCAGCGATTACTGATAATTGAAACCTTGAAACGGTGTAACGTTTACCTTTCGTTGTTAGTTACATCATAAGCTATGTAATAGGCTGAAACATCTCGCAAATTATCGAAGAATTGATAAAGGTACAACTCTGTGTACGTTATATTCCACAAACGAACTACATTATCCCTGCAGAAAACCGCTAACTCAGTGTTTGGAGTGTTCCAACATTTTGAGTGGGGTATTAGCTTGCTAGCTTCATAGTTAAATAACTAGTTAGTTAGCAATACGTTTACCTTGGATCAACCTTGCTAGTGGACTAGATCATTTTTATTACAGTTTTAATTCACCAACACTTCATAAATTTAGTCTCACACGCAAACTCTGCTCAACACAATCACCCCCGCTGCGAGTAAACTGGCCTCGTCCTCACGGAGCTCCGTCACTCCTCAGGAACTTCAGCTCGTTTTAGGTTGAGAAATAGAGTTTTTTAAGTGAAGACAACGTATTTGGCGTGAAATTAATCCAGTTTCCACTACAATTTCTGAACGATTGTGACACATAACTGTATTTTTAATATATATTTTAATAATCGCAGGTTTAAAAAAAGCCTATGGAGAAATCAATACGAAAATTTCACTTTTGGAACCCGTGGGAAAGGAAGTGACATAATACTTCGGCTCTCTATTCACTACAAGTCCAAACATGCACTGCACGCTCTGGCTCGAACCTCGGCATATATGCACAGTTCACAGGCCTACACTGAGCATTCCGTTACAGTGCGCTGTGTCACTCATACACTTCACTTAAAACCTATCATAACACAATCACTCAACAATAGCTAGCAAACTAGCCAGCTATCAAAAATGGATTAAAGGAAAGTGGATAGAGAGGGCAGAACGTTCCAGGACAGGTGGGAGATCGAATACATGTTCGTGAAGCACAGGGAAAAACCTGTTTGTCTAATTTGCAAAGAGAGTGTATCAGTATTGAAAGAATTTAACTTACGACGCCACTACGAGACCAAACAGAGACAAATATGGAGACTTGGATAGAGAGCAAAGGCTACAGAAGGTGGCAGAAAAGCTAAAGAAAAGCCTTGAGCTCCAACAGAATGTGTTCACCATGGCAAAATCACAGAGTGATGCGGCTGTAAAGGCAAGTTTCATTGTAGCAGAGGAAATAGCTAAATCAGGCAAGCCCTTCTCCGAGGGTGATTTCATAAAGCGGTGCATGCTTAAAGTTAGCGAGGTAGTGTGTCCAGACAAAAGGCAAGCATTTGCAAACGTTAATCTCTCGAGAAATACCATAGCCGAGAGAGTGGATGAGTTAGCTACCAATCTGCAAGATCAGCTCAGTGAAAAAGCAAAAGACTTAATTGCATACTCACTGGCTGCTGACGAGAGCATAGACGCTACAGACACAGCTCAGTTGTCAATTTTCATCCGTGAGGTGAATCCCGACCTATCCGTCACTGAAGAGCTTTTGGGTGTCATAGCGATGCATGGCACTACCACAGGGAAGGACATTTTTCAACAGGTTGAAAGGTGTGTAGATGAGATGAAGTTGCCATGGGAGAAATTGGTGGGACTGACAACAGATGGGGCTCCAGGTATGTGTGGTGAAAAGAATGGGCTGGTAGCGCAGGTGCAAGAGAAGATGCAGGGGGGAAATTGCCCGGGCCAGCTAACAACATACCACACTATCATACACCAAGAGGCGCTTTGTGGCAAAGTACTGAAGATGGAACAAATAATGAGCGTTGTTACGAAAACAGTGAATTTCATCAGGGCCAAGGGATTGAACCACTGCCAGCTTCAGTCACTTCTTGACGAGCTGAATGCCGAATGTGATGATGTGCCATACCACACAGAGGTGCGTTGGCTAAGTCAGAGTAAAGTGCTCAAGAGATTTTTTGAGTTGCGTGAGGAAATCGCCCTTTTCATGGAAATGAAGGGGAAAGAAATCAAGGAGCTTCGGGCTGAGAGCTGGCTGTGTGACCTTGCTTTCTTATGTGACATAACGGACCATCTTGGCTCACTGAATGTGAAACTGCAGGGTCGCAAACATGTTATTACTGCCATGTATGACGCCGTGAAAGCCTTCCAAATGAAACTGCGTTTGTGGGAAAATCACATGCAACAGAGAAACTTTGCTCACTTCCTGACATGTCAGACAGTGACATGTAACTCGCTTACCAGCGCAACTTTACCAAGTGCTGAGCCTACTGCGCAAACTGAGCCTACTGCGCACTGAGTTCGAAAGAAGATTTGCTGACTTCAAGATGCAGCAGTTCACTTTTGAGCTCTTCTCCAATCCCTTTGCAGTGGATGTGGACAGCGCCCCAGTGGAAATCCAAATGGAATTAATCGAGCTACAATGCAACAGTGCACTCAAGGCCATGTTCGACTCAGTCGGCGCTGTACAGTTTTACACTTTTGTCCCAGACACGCTAGCACAGCTCCGCCTTCAGGCTGCCCGTGTCCTCTCCATGTTTGGAAGCACATACCTATGCGAACGGCTGTTCTCCCTGATGAAGATAAACAAATCCCCTCACAGAACACTTCTGATGGACAAACATCTTCAATCCATTGTAAGAGTTGCCTCAGCGCAGGATTTTGCCCCCAAGATTGACCAACTTGCCACAAAGAAATGGTGCCAGGTGTCAAGTAGCAGCAAATAAGCCTAGGTAGGACAGCTATTTTTATTTATGTTTAAATGTCTGGACAGATTTTTTTATTTATGTTTTGCAAGTGAATATCAAAATATATAAAGATATGTTTTATTTATGTTTAAATGCCTGGACAGATTTTTTATTTATTTATGTTTTGCAAGTGAATATCATATGTGATATAAATATATGTTTTAGTTATGTTTAAATGTCTCAAATCCTGATGTTAGTTTGGCCTGAGTGATACTGTTACAGCTGTAGATGTACGTTACTAGCTGGCTTTCTTGTAGCTTGGTTACGCTACCGTGTTATGCGCCTGTGTCGTAAAAGGCTTGTTATGTTTTTTTGATGCATTGCCGTTTGTGAATATGTGAGTGTGTGTGTGCAAGTTATATTAAAAACGTGAGACACACATCAAAACACTAGTCTACTTCATCTTATTGAAACACAACAGATACATCATACTAACAATAATAAATGGTTAATAAATGGTCACAGGATTCATATGCACTTTTTTTGGGGGTGGGAGGGCAAAATATTTACATCAGGCCCTCGACTTCAATTTGATTTCTCAAAGTGGCCCGCGGTGGAATTGAGTTTAACACCCCTGGCATACAACATGCCTTTTAAACCCGGGATAATTCTGGTTGCTGTTCTTTGCACTCTTTCTAGAGCAGCAATATCCTTTTTGTAACGAGGTGACCAGAACTGAACATAGTATTCTAGATGAGGTCATACTAATGCATTGTTACGTTTTAACATTACTTCCCTTGATTTAAATTCAACACTTTTCACAATATATTCGAGCATCTTGTTGGCCTTTTTTATAGCTTCCCCACATTGTCTAGATGAAGACATTTCTGAGTCAACATAAACTCCTAGGTCTTTTTCATAGATTCCTTCTTCAATTTCAGTATCTCCCATATGATATTTATAATGCACATTTTTATTGCCTGCATGCAGTACTTTACACTTTTCTCTATTAAATGTTATTTGCCATGTGTCTGCCCAGTTCTGAATGCTGTCTAGATCATTTTGAATGACCTTTGCTGCTGCAACAGTGTTTGCCACTCCTCCTATTTTTGTGTCATCTGCAAATTTAACAAGTTTGCTTACTATACCAGAATCTAAATCATTAATGTAGATTAGGAATAGCAGAGGACCTAATACTGATCCCTGTGGTACACCACTGGTTACCTCGCTCCATTTTGAGGTTTCTCCTCAAATCAGTACTTTCTGTTTTCTAGATGTTAACCACTCCCTAATCCATGTGCATGCATTTCCTTGAATCCCTACTGCGTTCAGTTTGAGAATTAATCTTTTATGTGGGACTTTGTCAAAAGCTTTCTGGAAATCTAAATAAACCATGTCATATGCTTTGCAATTATCCATAGACTTGGTAGATACCAAGCTACCAAGTATCCCTCCCACTCTCATTTCCCCTCTCTCTCTCGCTATCTCTCTTGTGTAGGTCCTGGGCTCAGTGAAGAATAGGATCGAAGCCTTTGCTGCTACTCAGGCGGATTTTCCAGTGATGCTGCGCAAGGCCAGAAAGTACCTGGTGGCGCGAGGGAAGCTGGACTGGGCAGACTCGCCCATCACTGTGCCAAACTTAAGGAGGTCAGATACACTAGGTAAGAGTGTGTGTGCACACCTTTCTGGTGATCTTAACTTACTAGCATACAGTGGCTCTCAAAAGTATTCACCCCCCCTTGGACTTTTCCACATTTTATTGTGTTACAACATGGAATCAAAATGGATTTAATTAGGAGTTTTTGCCTCTGATCAACACAAAAAAGTCCATAATGTCAAAGTGAAAAATAAAATCTACAAATTGTTCTAAATTAATTACCAATATAAAACTGAAAATAATTGATTGCATAAGTATTCACCCCCTTTGCTATGACACACCTAAATAAGCTCTGGTGCAACCAATTGTCTTTAGAAGTCACATAATTAGTTGAATGGAGTCCACCTGTCTGCAATTGAGGTGTTTCACATGATTTCAGGTTAAATACACCTGTCTCTGGGAGGTCCCACGGTTAGTACATTTCCTAACAAAAACTACATCATGAAGACAAAGGAATATTCAAAGCAAAATCTGGAATAAGGTTCTTCAAAAGCACCAGTCAGGGGTAGGATATAAGAACATTTCCAAGGCATTGAATATCCCCCGGAGCACAGTAAAGTCCATTATTAAGAAATGGAGAGAATATGGCACAACTGTGAATCTGTCTAGAACAGGCCGTCCTCAAAAACTGAGTATCCAGGCGAGAAGGGCACTAGTCAGGAGGCCACCAAGAGGCCTATGGCAACTCTAAAGGAGTTACAGTCTTCCACGGCTGAGCTGGGAGACACTGTGCATACGGCAACAATAGCCCGGGTGCTTCACAAAACTGGCCTTTATGGGAGAGTGGCAAAAAGAAAGCCATTGTTGAAAAAAACTCACATCAAATCTCGGCTAGAGTTTGCCAGAAGGCATGTGGGAGACTTTGAGACCAAGTGGAAGAAGATTCTATGGTCTGATGAGACCAAAATAGACCTTTTTGGCCTCAACGCTAAGCGCTATGTTTGGCGCAAGCCTAACACCGCACATCATCCTGAGAACACCATCCCTACCGTGAAGCATGGTGGTGGCAGCATCATACTATGGGGATGCTTCTCTGCGTCAGGGCCTGGAAAGCTCATGAAGATAGAGGGCAAAATGGATGCAGCAAAGTACAGAGAAATCCTGGAGGAAAACCTGCTAAAGTCTGCAAGAGACCTGGGACTTGGGAGAAGATTCATCTTCCAGCAGGACAATGACCCCAAACATACAGCCAAAGCCACACTGGAGTGGCTTAAAAACAAAAAGGTCAATGTCCTGGAGTGGCCCAGTCAAAGCCCGGACCTCAATCCAATTGTGAATATGTGGAAAGAGTTGAAAATTGCTGTTCACCAAAGGTCCCCATCCAACTTGACAGAGCTTGAGCAATTTTGCAATGAAGAATGGGCAAAAATTGCAGTGTCTAGATGTGCAAAGCTGGTAGAGACTTATCCAAATAGACTCATGGCTGTAATTGCTGCCAAAGGTGCCTATACCAAATATTGACTCAAGGGGGTGAATAGTTATGCAATCAATTATTTTCTGTTTTGTATTTGTAATTAATTTAGAACAATTTGTAGATTTTATTTTTCACTTTGACATTATGGACTTTTTTGTGTTGATCAGTGGCAAAAAACTCCTAATTAAATCCATTTTGATTCCATGTTGTAACCCAATGAAATGTGGAAAAGTCCAAGGGGAGTGAATACTTTTGAGAGCCACTGTATGCTCTTCGAGGTAGCACTATGAGTGAATAACTTTATTTTGACATGGGGGATGCTTTGCTTTTGTTTACGTTTCTTGTTAGTTTTTGGCTTTAACAGATGTGTAGTAATTTTGTTAAATACAAGATAAATGTTCTGATAACTGACATTACAATAAGAGGTATTCCTCTAGCAAGAAAGATGATCTCCAATAAGTCTAGATTTACTGAGGATACTGATCACTTGATTTCTTGTTTGTTCTTCTACAGTAAAAAGTCGGAAGCCCTCCCTAGGCGAGTTGATCCTGCGTCATACCAACAGTCCGACGCGGGCACGACAGGCAGCCCAAATGGCATTCGCTCATGTGAGAGACGGAGGGCAGGTGCTGCACAGCGCACTGTTCAGGGGCTCAGCAGTTGGGACAGTGGAACACCAGAACGAGGCACTGCGAGTAAAGAATGCAGTCTACTGCAGCATCATTTTCTCAGAGTTCTTGAAGGAGCTGGCTGCGCTTGCACAGGAACACGCTGTCACCCCGCCCTTCCCTCGCTGCCAAGACACAGAGGAGTGATGCTAGAACACCAGGACACTGGTGATTATGGGGTTGAGCATGAGGATCCAGGAAATCAACTCTGTGCCCTCTCAGAGGAGCAAGAACTATGGGGAAGAATGATGTGATTCAGGGAAGCAGAGGAATGTTCAGACTAGATATTCTAATGTATTCCCACCCCTTATTTTGTGAATCTGCAGCTGCAGGATTATTTTTCAGTGATGTAAGTGGGAGATGTAGGGGAGACACAGGTATCAAAAAGGTTGGGAGGTGTGAACATTCTAATATGGGTCATTGTACTGCCAAAGGGAGGGCGTTACTGAATTGTGTGCCTTGACTTTCCCATCCCTGCCGTTCCACTCCTCAAGGAGGACTCTTGGGTGACAGTCCTTTGTTTTTTTTGTAAACTTTTTTAAATATATCAGTAGTGAGGGACTCTCACGCTACACAAGAGCCATATAGTCTTCCTGCTGTACACAGTACATCGTATCGCCTCAATCAACTGGATCTCAGCTAATCACCGTCTGTCTGCCTGTCAGTCTTAAAGACTGTGTCTGCCTTACAACGCTAAGCGCTTGGTCAGTCTTTCTCTCTCGCTAGGGGAAGCATTTTTCAAGTCAATCACAATAGCAGACTATAATGAGAGCATGTCGTCAAAGCCCCACTTCACATGAGAAGTGAAATTCCAGCAGGAAGGTGTGGGTGAGTTATGTGTTTATCTTGGTGAAGATAAACTTGGTGGTAGTTATAAATTACCAGGGCTGGTTTGGTAGTCCTGAATTTTGCCCTCACTGATTGGAGTAAT
Source organism: Huso huso (assembly GCA_036884735.1). Lineage (NCBI taxonomy): Eukaryota > Metazoa > Chordata > Actinopteri > Acipenseriformes > Acipenseridae > Huso > Huso huso. Next base: position 28,067,837 of record CM072669.1, read on the forward strand.
GGTGGCGTTTATCCCATGACATGATAGTGGAAATGCTCAGATTAAATGGTTAAGAACATAAGAATTAAGTTACAAACAAAAAGATCATACAGGCCATTTGCATTCACAATGTGCAGCTTCAATCCATCGTGAATGAAACTCACGATGGATTGAATGAAATTAATTTTAGACTGAAGTCTCAGTTTTTAAGGGAGTCATTAGTGCTATTTCAGTTTTTAACCCTGTATTAAATGTCTTTGTTTGAGAGTTATAATTGTTAAGTTGGTACATGTCTGATACTCTGTCTACTGAAATATATGCTGTCTGTCTCAATGTTGTCCACTTTTTTGTGCACTCATAAAATCCCCAATATCTGCCAAAGCGAATTCTGATGTCACACAAGCTGTCTATACTGCTGGTCTGATCTTTTCCGGAACCCATTGTAAAATTATGTATCACATAAATACAGCGCAGTTTCAGTTGAACATGGATTCGTACCAAGATACTATGAGACTTGCACCCTCATTTTATTTTCTCCAGTCACACAGGCTTACAGCAGTCATACAGGTACCTCCATAATGCATTATTACATTTTGTACATTTTGAATAAATAAATAAAAATGTCCTTTTCTCATGTATACTCAATAAAAGAAAGTAAGTGGCTCAGTATTGGGGAGTTGTAAGTGTACATGTTAAGTTAAGTAAGTGAGCGGATCAGAGCGAGCATTTTTCCACTAACTCTGATCCCTGATGAAATCCGCTCTGAGCTGCTCAGAGGGATCGTTCACTGAGCATGCCGTTAAGTGGATTCTTTCACTGAGCAGCTCACTTACTTAATGCACCCAGTAACATTTCAAGAGTAGGGATGCAATGGTTATGATATATATATATATATATATATATATATATATATATATTACTGTGCAAAAGTTTTAGGCAGGTGTGAAAAAAATGCTGTAAAGTAAGAATGCTTTCAAAAATAGACATGTTAATAGTTTATATTTATCAATTAACAAAATGCAAAGTGAGTGAACAGAAGAAAAATCTACATCAAATCAATATTTGGTGTGACCACCCTTTGCCTTCAAAACAGCATCAATTCTTCTAGGTACACTTGCACACAGTTTTTGAAGGAACTCGGCAGGTAGGTTGGCCCAAACATCTTGGAGAACTAACCACAGTTCTTCTGTGGATTTAGGCAGCCTCAGTTGCTTCTCTCTCTTCATGTAATCCCAGACAGACTCGATGATGTTGAGATCAGGGCTCTGTGGGGCCATACCATCACTTCCAGGACTCCTTGTTCTTCTTTACACTGAAGATAGTTCTAAATGACTTTCGCTGTATGTTTGGGGTCGTTGTCATGCTGCAGAATAAATTTGGGGCCAATCAGATGCCTCCCTGATGGTATTGCATGATGGATAAGTATCTGCCTGTACTTCTCAGCATTGAGGAGACCATTAATTCTGACCAAATCCCCAACTCCATTTGCAGAAATGCAGCCCCAAACTTGCAAGGAACCTCCACCATGCTTCACTGTTGCCTGCAGACACTCATTAGTGTACCGCTCTCCAGCCCTTGGGCTCAACAAACTGCCTTCTGCTACAGCCAAATATTTCAAATTTTGACTCATCAGTCCAGAGCACCTGCTGCCATTTTTCTGCACCCCAGTTCCTGTGTTTTCGTGCATAGTTGAGTCGCTTGGCCTTGTTTCCACGTCGGAGGTATGGCTTTTTGGCCGCAAGTCTTCCATGAAGGCCACTTCTGACCAGACTTCTCCGGACAGTAGATGGGTGTTCCAGGGTCCCACTGTTTTCTGCCAATTCTGAACTGATGGCACTGCTGGACATCTTCCGATTGCGAAGGAAGTAAGCATGATGTGTCTTTCATCTGCTGCAGTAAGTTTCCTTGGCCGACCACTGCGTCTACGGTCCTCAACGTTGCCCGTTTCTTTGTGCTTCTTCAAAAGAGCTTGGACAGCACATCTGGAAACCCCTGTCTGCCTTGAAATTTCTGCCTGGGAGAGACCTTGCTGATGCAGTATAACGATAGGTTGCGGATGCAACCCCGGTTCCCTGAAAGAGAAAATAACCATCAAGGTATGGGATATTGCCATCAGGCAGTAGCGATTGGCTGAGCTTTATAGCAAAGCTGCCGATAGGCCTCCGCACAAGCTGCCGTGTAAGCCCGCCCCCCTGGGAGCTTACTACACGCAGCGCGCGGAGACTCTCTTCCTCTTTTGCTCTTCAGGCCGTGAAGGCTTCCGGAGCGACCTCGCGGCTTGATGGTTATTTTCTCTTTCCCGGGAACCGGGTTGCATCCGCAACCTATCGTTCCCCTTTCAAGTCGAAAATAACCATCAAGGTATGGGAACAGTGTACCCAAGCCGTCGCGAGGGAGGATTCTCGGCAGTAGGACAGACTTACGTCATAACGCAACTGCGTAGGCAGTACATCTACGCATATGCGGAGCTGCGCCTCAGCGTCTATGCTCGCAATGACACCTGTCCTAAGGTGGAATAGTCACACCATATTGTCAACCACTCTACACGTCCGCAACCTGAGGCGTCATAGAGTGTAACACAGATGCTCCAAATGACGGACAGAGGATTCCAGTACATTTAACCGGTAGAACCTCGTAAATGTATGCGGTGTAACCCAACTGGCTGCAGCGCAAATGTCAGACATCGGCACCCCTCTAAAGAGGGCCCAGGATGTTGCCATACCCCTAGTGGAATGTGCCTTCAACTGCCCTGGTGGCGGAAGGCCCATAGAATCATATGCTAACTGAATAGCATCCACTATCCAATGAGAAAGGCGTTGCTTAGACAACGGCTGACCCAAAGTCTTAGAACCATGGCATATGAACAGCTGTTCTGTTTGCCTCACAGTCCTTGTGCGGTCAATATAACACCTCAATGCCCGCACAGGGCAGAGCATGTAACCGCTCTTCCTCTGGGAAGAAAAAGGAGGAGGATGGAACGCCATCAACTCGACTGGTTGGTTCATGTGAAACGGGGATATGACCTTGGGTAAAAAGGCCGGATTTGGACGCATGGAGACCTTAGAACCGTCTCCTGCGAAACGAGTACATGATGAATGCACCGAAAGTGCATGTAACTCGCCCACGCGTTTTGCTGATACAACCGATAGCAAAAACGCAGTCTTTATAGACACGAACTTTATATCCACACTGTGGAGAGGCTCGAACGGTGCCTTGGTAAGGGCTTCTAGCACCACATCAAGGCTCCATGACGGTAAACTGGTAGTCCTTGGAGGCCGCAAGCGTCTTGCGCCCTTTAGGAACGAGATGCCAGAAAATGGCAACCAGGTGATAACCCGTCAATGCGTACATGGCAAGCCGAAATAGCGGCTAAATACACTTTAAGTGTAGAGGGCGATTTCCCCTCATCTAGCAGCTTCTGCAGAAACTGTAATATCACTGCCATAGGGCAGGAGACCGGGTCATGGCCCTCAGCCAGACACCAACTCTGAAACAATTGCCACTTATACGCATACTGCGACGAGTAGAGGGCGCCTCGCACTCTGAATGGTCGATATAACCGCCGTCGAAAGCCCTAAGGCTGACAGGCGCTCCGCTCAGGGCCAAGCCCATAACTGCATGAGTTTGGGGTTTGGGTGCCATAGCCCTCCTTGGGCTTGGGACAACAGGTCCGCTCGCAGAGGAGCTCCCTCGGGCGACCGTGCAACAACTGCACCAGACTCGGGAACCATATCCTCCGAGGCCACCGAGAGCGATCAGAATCACTGTCGCTGTTTCACCCTGACCTTCTCCAAGAAGGCGGGAGCATCGGAATCGGTGGAAATGCATACAGGAGCCCTGGCGGCCATTCGTGAGCCAGTGCATCGACTCGTAGGGGCTGTCGAGGTCCTTCACCGAGAACCATAGGGGGCAGTGCATGGTCTCTCGATGCGAAGAGATCGACTTTTAAGCTGTGCCAACCATTCCCAAATGCGCTCTACCACCCGAGGGTGAAGACGCCATTCGCCTGCAAGAGGACCTCCTCTGGACAGGAGATCCGCTGCATAATTGACTCTGCCCGGTAGGTGAACCGCACGCAGAGAGGCTAAACGGTTGTGCCCAAAGCAACACCGTGTTACCATCCGTGAAGACCGGGGACCGCAGCCGCCCTGGCAGTTGATATACGCCACTACCGTGGTGTTGTCTGACCGCACTAACACGTGCTTGCCTGAAGCACTGGCAAGAAGTGCGAAGGGCGAGGTCCACCGCTCTGAGTTCCAGTGCATTGATGTGGGCCGACCTCAGGGTCCTGACCACACTCCGCGAGTCCCGACCCGTTCCAGACTGCTCCCCAACCGTGGTTGGAAGCGTCGGTCGTAATAACCTCCCTGCGGAAGATGGGACCCAAAGCGTGCGCCCTGGCGGATGTTCGACGGAACTTTCCACCAGGGCAGTGCTTCCCAGCAGGTTCGGGATACCCTCAACCTGCGGTGTTTGTCTCTCCGGATGCAACGCGAAGGCATTGAACCAGGCCTGCAGAGGTCTCTGGTGTAGTAAGCCCAAAGGAAGGGCTTGCAGGCGGCAGCCATCAACCCCAGCATGCGCTGACACAGCTCCATGCTGACTGTTTCTCTCAACCTGAATAGGGAGACACCGTTCCAGCGAGGCAACTCTTTGTGGCGACAGGGTCGCTGACATGGACACTGAGTCCAGATGCAGACCCAAGAATTCGGTCTGTTGGCTCGGCACGAGGCGGCTCTTTTCTGAACTGACCTTCAGACCTAGCCGCTGAAGATGGTCTGTAACCATCACTGTGTGCTGTGCCAACTGCTCCTTCGACTGACGCGCAGGCAGAGCCAGTCGTCCAGATAATTCAGCAGTCGGACGCCTTGAGCCCGCAAGGGAGCTAAAATGGCATCCATACATTTGGAAAAGGTTCGAGGAGCTAGTGACAGGCGAACAGAAGGACACAAAACTCGCCACCCTGCTCTGGAATGCGAAACGCAGATACTTCCTGTGACCCGGCAGATGGGAAACGTGAAAGTGCGCATCTGTCAGGTCCACGGTGGTGAACCAGTCGCCGTGTCGGACTGACTGGATGATGTGCCTGTGCGTAAGCATCTTAAACGACAACACCCATAGGTATGTGTTCAGTACTCGCAGATCTAAAATAGGGCGGAGCCCGCCGCCGCCCTTTTTGGCACTAGGAAGTACTTGGAGTAGAACCCTGGTCGGTCAGAGCAGGGTCTACAAGTTGAATGGCACGCTTCTTGAGCAATGCCTGTATTTCCGCATTTAGAGCTGAGGACTGAACCGAGTCCTTCACTGCAGTTACCACCACTCCCCTGAAGGGGGGTTTAACCGGAACTGAAGGGTGTACCCGTGAGTATAGTTTTGCGCACCCAGATATCGTTGGTGCATTGTTGCCAGGATTGGAGCTGTGGAACAGTGTAAGGGTGGGCTAATAGCTGCCTGGATGCCTCAGGGCTGCTTTGGCTGTGCTCGCTCACGAGGGGCCTGGCCAGAGCCACGAGGACGTGACCTGCCACCTCCTCTAGGGCGCCATTCTATGCGCCGTGGTCTTGCAAACCCAGGCTGGCCGCGCGCTGACGGACCTACGGGGGAGGTCCCACTACCCCGTGGTTGCGCCTGCTCCTGTGGCGGTGTCCTACGCCATGGCTGTTCCTGAGGCCGCTTTGGCTGGAACTGTTTATGTGGCCACATCTTAGCCATTTGCAGCGACGCCTCCCGCGCCTTGACGGAGCGTTGCAACATCTCCTCCACCGCCGGACCAAATGTGTGTCCGGGTGTAATCGGAGCATCTAGCAAAGGGGCCTTGTCAGGCTCCTGCACTCTCGCCTGCGAGAGCCAGAGCTGTCTTCTGGCCACCACCATAGACGCGATGCTCCTGCCCTGAGCCCCGCCAAGGTTGAGCTGGGCTAGCTTCACCAGCAGCTGACTGAGTGTGCCTAGCTCGCTTCTGAGGGCCGCAGAAGGGCACTCAGGTAGGTCCCAAGAGTGCCGCCTGGTAAACCGTCAGTAGACTGGCTATATTAGACAGTCTAACTGCCTCCGTGGCCGCAGAGTACCCTTTTTTGAGGTGTATCTCTGTGGTCCTGCACTGCTTATTGGGGCAAGCTGGGTCTTTAGTAAGCCCAGATAGTGTCGGCGTTTTCACTAACGCGGCGAACGCAGCGCCCACCGTGGAAAGGACGCGCCAACCGCCTCACTAGCCCCTTGCATAGTAAAGGCCGAAGCCTTGCAGACGTCGCAGGAGCAGAGGCCGAGCCCCCAAGTAGACTGCACCTCTTTAACAAAGTCCGGAATGCCGGAAGCATCCTGGACTGATGGGACTGGGCTGAAGGCGACTCAAACAGAGATCGCCGGGGAAGCTCTGTCCCAGGCCAATCGATGCCCAAGTGGCGGGTTGCTCTGTCCACCACAGTATCCATCACCTCGGACTCAGCGACCTGATCCGAGTGCTGGGAGGCTACCTCAGCCCCTATACTGTCCCCTTCCAGGATGTCAGATGCATCCCTGGAAATGGCATCGATATCCCAGTCCTGAGGTTGCAGTGGAAGGGAAACGGCCACTGGAGGTTGTAGAGGAGCCACTGGCTGGTTGGCGACGGGCCCAGTGAGTTGTTCTGGAGCCCGAGCATTAGCTAGGGACATGAGAAGAGACTGCTGTCCCATCATCATCTCCATGAACTGAGACATCTTGGAGGTGAGCTCTACCACCCCTGACCTGTCTCTGCATCGCCTGTCGCGACGAGGGGAACGAGAACGTCCTCTACGTCGGGGCGATCTGGAGGGCGACCTAGACTCCCGACGAGGGCATACGCTAGAAGGGGAGGGGCTGCGAGCCCTAGCACGTCTGGTGGGGGACCTCTGACCAGCTGTAATCTGGGAGGCCGGGCTCGTGGAGAGCTGCAGTCGCCCTGGTGGCGTCGCCGTAGACGACGGCGGGGCTGAGATGGTGTGGGAAGATCCCAAGGAGGGAGAGTGCCCACCCACTGATTTCTTAGCCCTTTGCCGAAGGGTGCGTGTCTGAAAACCAGCGCAACGGTGGCAAAAAGCCCTATCTGCCAGCGCGGATGCGGCGTGTTCTGGCCCAAGACATGCCACGCACTCATCGTGCGGGTCACTGGCAGGCAGCGCCTGGCAAGACGTGCAACGATGGAAGCCCGACATTTCCATCGAAAGCACGACATCGGCGCGCGGCGTCGGCGTCAGCGTGTAGCGCCCGGCGTCGGCGCCGAAAGCGTCGAGCGTGTAGGCGTGGCGGCGTCAAGCCCGAGTGTGTAGCCGTTGCCGGCCGTATTTCGACGCCATTGCCGCATCAGCGTGCCGAGCGGCCGAGGTTTGCCGAGCGTCTGGCGTCTCGTCGGCCGAAGGCCGAACGTCGGGCGCCGAAGCGTCGAGCACCGAACCCAAGCTGAAGTGCTGCACCAAACGTTGGTTGCTGCACCTGCGTTTTTTGACACCACGCAGTAGCGGCGTGGAAAGGCCGAGACGGGCGAGCACAAGACGCCTTTCGTTCGCAGCTGACCCAGAGGACGGAGACGCTTAGTCGGCTGGTACAGTGTCTTATTGGTGAATACTTACCTTGGTGCTTAAGGAGTATTGGGCTTTGTGGTCGCCTTTCTTAATGGTGAAAAGGGATTTTTTTTTTTTTGGGGGACGCCAGCAAGTGCTTAGTGTACTGAAGAGGGCTGTAGGGCAAACCGTACAGCCACCAATGTATGGGGAAATACAGCAGTGGAAGATTATAGAGGGCTGCAGCGCGCACTCCACCTACCCACGCGGTCTAGCCAGGCAAGACCGAGGCTGCAATACACGCGTGGCCAAGGCCAACGGCGCGCGTCCAAATAAAATATATATATATAACAAATATATAATATATACAAAACCCAAAAAACACACAATTAATATTAGAATAATATACTAATAAAGAAAAGACGAAGACCACGAGGTTAAACAAAAACGCGATGCCGAAGCAAAGCGTGAAAGGATATATAAAGTAATATATAAAATATATATACACAATTATATAACCAATTTAACCAATAATAAATGCAACTGAAATAAACTCGGAGAAGGGGAAAAACCAGCTTCTCAAGCCTAAGCTCAATGAGTACAGACAGTTACAGGCTCTAGTACCTACCGCCACCGATGCTGAAGACAAAGAGGAAGAGAGTCTCCATGGCTGCGTGTAGTAAGCTCCCAGGGGGCGGGCTTACACGGCAGCTTGTGCGCTGAGGCTATCGGCAGCTTTGCTATAAAAGCTCAGCCAATCGCTACTGCCTGACGGCAATATCCCATACCTTGATGGTTATTTTCGACTTGAAAGGGAACTACCTTGTGTCTTGTTGCTGTGCTCAGTCTTGCCATGGTGTATGACTTTTGACAGTAAACTGTCTTCAGCAACTTCACCTTGTTAGCTGAGTTTGGCTGTTCCTCACCCAGTTTTATTCCTCCTACACAGCTGTTTCTGTTTCAGTTAATGATTGTGTTTCAACCTACATATTGAATTGATGATCATTAGCACCTGTTTGGTATAATTGTTTAATCATACATCTGACTATATGCCTACAAAATCCCTGACTTTGTGCAAGTGTACCTAGAAGAATTGATGCTGTTTTGAAGGCAAAGGGTGGTCACACCAAATATGGATTTGATTTAGATTTTTCTTCTGTTCACTCACTTTGCATTTAGTTAATTGATAAATATAATCTATTAACATGTTTATTTTTGAAAGCATTCTTACTTTACAGCATTTTTTCACACCTGCCTAAAACTTTTGCACAGTACTGTATATATACATAGACACACACACACACACATATACATGAAAAAGCATCGGCAATCTCAGCACTAAGCAGCACTAAGCTGGCGGCATTGTTAGTTGTGACAAGACTTTCCTGATTGCCCTCAGTAGGGATAACTGCATCTCTAGATGTCTAGGGCTGTATTCTTTTTAGGCTGGTTGATGAAAGATGCTGGTAGCAGGCATATGAAAACACTCAGCCTGTGTACCCTACCCCTTTGTTTAAAAAAAAAAAACAACCTAGAAGTGAAAATTAGGCCTGAGTTCTAGCTTTAGTTTTTGCTGACATACATGTAAATCTAGGTGACATTTTTTATTAGAATATATTTTAATATCTTTGACACCAACATGTAGATTAAATAATTGCAATTTTAAAAACCATAAACTGCAGTTCTAATCAGACGTGATCTTGCTCATGATTTTCCACTTACAATCAATGGCGGAGATGATGGTGGTACCGGGAAAATAATAATAAATAAAAAAGGTTTAATGTCTGTTAATACATTATTTTATTCTTTGTACAATGTGTCTAATTGTATAATACATTGGTATGACTGGACTGGACGTCAAACAGCTGAAAGAGTTGATCAAAAACCGAACCGGGCATAACCGACCTGCATCCCTACAGCAGTGTAAAAAATGACCATCTCATCTGGAGAGGAAGTAATTGTCAGACCTTTATTATTTGTATACAGAAAATGAATGTTGTGCCGATTTTAAGCATGTATAATATAATGCCTGCTTTTCATTCTTAATTTTTTTTTTATTGTATTTTTCTCTCATTGAGCTTCACTCAGGGCCTCATTGTCTGCCTGGCTTAAAAATATATAGCAATCAGGATGATTTGATTGGCTGACAGGCTGTCCTAAACCCACAGTGAACCCCATCGAATACAGATATTCTACGGTGTGTGTCGTGTCTCATATGAGAGTGATTGTCCTGCTTTTGGTGGTTTGTTTTATCTTGTTCTTTCTGTTCGAATTTAGTTGCTTTCATTTTATCCATTAAGTATTTTTTTTCTTTCAAACAGTTAGCCATGAGATAACCGTTTCTTCTCAGGTTTCAGATATTACAATGCCGTAAGCAGTTCATGTATAACGTTAAATGCGCAATCATAAATTCTGAGGTAAAGTGTGTTCTGGCTCGTTGTAGCCTCACTTTAGCCCTACTTTTTGATGACATTTTATCTCAGATAGATTTTAGCTTGTAACAGAAATCTCACTGCCCTTCTATTGTTCTCACTGTCTCCATACTGTGTAGATTTCATTGTGCCATAGATTTCACTGCATCATAGGGGTATCAGATTTTGGTTGTTTTCTCTGCCGTTGAAGTTCTCCGGGTGCATGCAATCGGTGTTTTAAGCAAGTTTACCACAGTGGTACATGGGCTGTAGGCTAAACTCCACAAAAATCTGGAGGCAACAGCAATGGAGAATTCTGTTAGTCAAATGGGGTTCACTAGGAGGCAGGACAGCCTATCAGTTTTTAATTGTGATTATTGTTATAGCTGTAACTGTTTAATTTGGTTGTTTTCTTTTTAATTTGCACATTCTTTCAATTCCAGTTTGTTAGGAAAGGGGATTGCTGCTCAGATCTGCATCTCCTGGAATCTATGCAACTCTGTCTCATTGTATCCAATCATGCTGGCATCACATGGTGTGTTTGTGCAATCTGTATATAATGTATACAAAAAAAGACAAAGAAAATGAATGTTGCTAGAAATATTTTTATATATTTAAAATAAAAAATGAACTAAAAGGTTGTAAGAAAAAAAGGGAATGCTTTTATTAATTTATAAATGTTTGAATTAGCAATAATACTGTCTGTTATATGGCTTTTGTTGATCCCTTCTCCCCAGGTTTCTGTTCCAGGTGGAGGTTCTGGCTGTACACTCTCCAAATTTTACTGTATGTCTGCCAGCCAGCCTTCTAAATGGAAGCATCTGGAAACAGACAGAGTTATACTCAAAACAGACCAAATTGATCCTGACCCTGACCTTGAATGGGCACAGGAACCAAGACAAAAACAGGTCTTTTGAGATTCAGAAGTTTTTAAACTGAATTTTACCACTGGCATTACTAGAGGCTAAGCCATGAAACTTTCAGACAGCCTTTGAAGTGATTAGTTGTAGGTGACATTTTCAAGCATCTCCCTGTTTGAAAGGTTCAGGCAACACAATCTTAAATAACTTGAACATATCAGCTATTACATGTTGCTTCAACATTTGCCAGAAAATGTTGCCTGAAAGTTGGCTCATGTTTAATTATCTCACAAGCCACTGTTGAGGTTATACTGATTTCCAACAAAAGATTTCTGAGAGCAAGTAGCTAACCCTGTCCTGGGTTACTGTGAGGCTGCAGCTGGGGTTTCCATGTTTTCTTGATCGATGCGTTATAAGAGTAAGCTAAGCAGCTTGTTGTGCTTTGAGCTTCTTTAACATTAGTACATTTGGTGGGGGCTTCCTTCCTGTTCAGCAAGCAAGGCTCCTGTTCTGGATTTCCATTTGGCTTATACTGCTAAAAGCAATTGTCTCAAGCAAAAACACCTATAACACAAAGTGGCCAATGCTGGACCCCACAGTGATTTTTGTTTTTTAGACATATAATGTTAACGCTCCCTCAGGAAAAACTGCTTCTCAAATAACAAGTGTAAGACTCCTAGGAACCCCCCTGGTTAGAAATCGAATACAGGATATTCTGCCCCAGTATCACCCATAATGACCCACTACCCTGCCTGAGGGTTGTTTGGTTCATCACCTTCACACTGGCAGAATCCCTGCAAATCAGTAGTTTACTGCCTGGGATCAGCATGTCACTGCAGGAGATAGCTGAGTATTTTGTTGTGTCCCTGCCTCTGTATAGGGGCAGTATATGGAGTTGCAGCACTTGCAATCCCAACAAATTCTACCCTGTTCCCTGACAGGACAGAAAGATGTTTCACACTTTAGTTGTTCTTGTCAATCATGTTGACGTGTGTCAATCATATTAACTGGTATGTTCCAGTAGAAACTGTATGTTTTTCTTCCCCCTAATAGAACGTCTTATGATTTCTGTAAATGAAAAGGCCTCCTTGTCTTTGTGTATGGGGCAAAAAAAAACATGTCAATTTGTAAAGAGTCTCAAGAGTGTTTAATAAACGGGCTGATCCCTTCTTCCTCTGTCTCCCTATCCTTTATTACTGGACAGCATCAACCTAGAACATGTTTGCAAGCAGCTAACCCCTAACAGTGAGCAAGCCATGGGGGAACAACATACTGGTAATCATCTCATTTTCTATTTTCCTATATCAATGATGCAGACAGTCTTTGAGGTACTGGCTCTATGTTTAACTGTTTTCTATGACTCTCGTTTAAGTTTCATAACCATTGTTTTCCAGTAAACTTGACTGCTTCACTGCCACATATTTCAATCTCTGAGCATATGAATGGTGCATATCTTTTTAACATATCCATTTTACTTCCTGTTTAAAAACTATTCCATCAGAGCTGACATTCCCCTTACATTATGGCCACAGGTATACTTTTTTGTTCACAAAAAAACATTTAGAATTGAAATATAAATTAAAAGCATAAACTAATACTGAATAAGAAAAAGTGCATTTACTAAAATTCCACTTACTAAGTTACACTCTTAGGGGGTTATTTTTTTAAGCTTGGTAAATTATGTTGAATAAATGTAACTAAAAAGTCATTCACATTTTGTGAATATTTACTATAACAGAACAACATTTATTCAAGTTGAAATACAACTAAGTGCAAAAAGTGAAGGCATACAGTCTCAAACAAAAGTATTGGCACCCTACACAATAGTACCGGAATGCCAACAAAATACAGATTTCTTAAACAAAAATTATACAAATTCCCGTTTCATTTGTTCATTGAGTTTGAGGTAACATTTAATAGGTAATGCGTGCGTCTCGATTGCGACTTTTATAGGCTACTCCCCAAGTCAGTGCTGCCAGATTGGCAGTTCTCTTTCAATTCGAAGACTACCACCATCGAACATCATGTATGGGATATGCCTGCCCATTGGGTAGGTATCACTGAGCTCTCTATACCAGAGCTGCCGATAGCCCATTCCTGGGATGACACACTCGGTCCCGCCCACCGAGGGATTAAAACTGTCATCCTGAGGAAGCCATTTCTCTTTTTCCTTCAAATTGAGACGATTGTATTTCCCTTGCATTTGTACTGAAAGCTGGCTCGCCGCTTTCCCGGAATCAACGACTTTGAAAAGACAGCGACTTTCGCCTTTCTGTCTTTCAGCAGCCTCCTCGCTTGTGTGGTAGGCCACTCTTTGTTATCTGTCTGTCTGTGAGCGACTGTCTGTTCAGTCACCTGCGAGTGGTTGTCTATTTCTTTCTTGAGAGTACACAGTTTCTCCACAGGGCTAGGCCTTGCCGTATCCCCGCTGTCGAGTGACTCTTCCCGCCGTGCTCTCCTCCGTGGGGCTAGGCCTTGCCCTGCTGTCGAGTAGACCTTGCAGGCTGTATAGGCCCGCCCACCTCGGTGAGTCTAGCCATGTAAACAAACAGTGTGCTCTCCCCTATCTATACTATTCTACCGTAGTTTTTTGCTGTGTGCTTCAACCGCCAACCGCAGCTTTGGCCCTTGTGTCCCCCTGGTGCACGCTATGCGCTGACCAGGTGTGTGTGACCTAAGGCATCGGCTACAGGGTACACCAGCAGCAAACAACCGGGTCCACCCGGCAGGCAAAGGGAACACAGGAGACGTTTCCAGGGCCAGCGCCCTAGACAGCCACCCCAAACTGCCCCTCCGCAGCCTCAGCAGCCCGAGCAGGGCCCTTGAAGGCTGGCGGTCTCAGACCCCCTTTTCGGCACAATAGCTACTGCCCAGCCTGACCTGTATTGTTTAGTATTTTGTGTTTGTGATTATTTTGTTTAAATATTTATTTTCGCTCTGTGAGAAAGTCTTTTTGTTAAAACCTTTTATTTATTTTTGTATTGAAATAAACGGCGCGCAGCGTCTCTTTTTGAACAGCAGTACTGATTGTGTTTTGCTTCCTGACTCTGGCCTGACGTCACCACTCGTCCATCCCTGTCACATACACCTACACCCCAATCTCTTGCCCTATGGCAGTTATCTTACAGTTTCTGCAAGAACTGCTTGATGCTGGTAGGTCACCTTCCACTTTGAAGGTGTATTTAGTGGCTATTTCTGCATGCCATGCCCCCATAGATTCAATGTCTCCGGGTGTGCATTTTTTGGCTACCCGATTTCTTAAAGGCACTCAGCGATTACACCCTCCCAGGAGGACTGTTCTCCACGAATGGAGCCTTAATATTGTACTGGAGGCTCTCACGAAGACCCCGTTTGAGCCCATACACTCCATAGAGTTGAAGTACCTGTCTATGAATACAGCCTTCCTCGTGGCTATCATCTCCGCAAAGCGGGTCAGTGAGCTGCAGGCACTGTCTGTGCACAGTTCCTGTATGCATATTTGGGAGGATGGCAGCAGGGTGTCTCTGCGCACCAACCCTGCTTTCCACCCCAAGGTGATCACAGCCTTCCACATTAATCAGTCTGTGGAACTGGAGTCCTTCCATCCACCCCTGTTTGCTTCAGCAGAGAATAAGAGATTGAATTTCCTCTGCCCAGTGCGGGCATTGAGATGCTACGTAGATAGGATAAGAGCTGTGTGTCAGTCTGACTAGCTCTTTGTCTGTCATGGGACACGGACCCTAGGACAGCCCCTCTCAAAGCAGCGTCTGTCACATTGGATTGTGGACACAGTCTCGACTGCGTATGATGGTACTGGCTTGCCCCCACCTGGGAGAGTAGCCGCACACTCAACTAGAGGGTTGGCTACATCCTGGACTCTCTTCAGAGGGGCCTCGATGTCCGATATTTGTACTGCGGCTAGCTGGGCTACGCTGGATACTTTCTCCAGGTTCTACACCCTTAATGTGATAGATCCTGCCCTGCCTTCATTAGGCACGAGGGTCCTTGAGAGTGTAAGCTCACACCGCTAACCATTGGGTTATGCGGTTCTGATGCATCCCTCATATGCTGCCGTTCCTTCTCCCTCGCGACGGCTCTGGTATACATTATCTCATACATAATGTTGTTGGTGGTCGCCTTCGAATTGAAAAGGAACGTTAGGTTACTTACCGTAACCCTGGTTCCCTGAAAGAGAAGACGACCACCAACAGCGAGGTCGCATCGGTCGCCCTCACGGGTTCAATGGAAAAAGATAAATGGCTTCTTCAGGGACAGTTTTAATCCCTCGGTGGGTGGGACCGAGTGCATCATCCCAGGAAAGGGACTATCGGCAGCTCTGGTACAGAGAGCTCAGCAATTACCTACCTAATGGGCAGGCATATCCCATACATAATGTCATTGGTGGTCGTCTACTCTTTCAGGGAACCAGGGTTACGGTAAGTAACG
Source organism: Huso huso (assembly GCA_036884735.1). Taxonomy (NCBI): domain Eukaryota; kingdom Metazoa; phylum Chordata; class Actinopteri; order Acipenseriformes; family Acipenseridae; genus Huso; species Huso huso. The sequence goes on from CM072669.1 coordinate 28,083,029, forward strand.
TTCTCTCATTCCACCCTTCGAGGACCTCTGCTTGTAGTCGTTAATAAAACACTTCCACAAGTACTGTTCTCTGCGTTGTCTCCTTCTTAAATAACTTTTGCTTGTGTGGTTATCAGAGTCACAGGTAGATACAATGCTTTTCTATCCAGCTGTACTCTTCTTAAGCCTGTCCTTCGGTTTATTAGTTCAGTCTTTGCATTACAAACTGTTATCACTCGTTTCCTCTGATGCAGGTACACACACAAGAAAGCCCTCCCTGAGCCTTCTTTTAATAAGTGCAGGTACTTTTGACCAGCTGCTTAGTCCCTGTATTAATCTCCACATAGGATTTACAAACAGGTTATGTGTACTCACGGTCCTGCTTCGTAGACTTCAGAGTCCTGACAGGTGCGTGGATACTCAATGGTCAGAGTCCTGACAGGTGCGTGGATACGCCATGGTCAGAGTCCTGACAGGTGCGTGGATACTCCATGGTCAGAGTCCTGACAGGTGCGTGGATACTCCATGGTCAGAGTCCTGACAGGTGCGTGGATACTCCATGGTCAGAGTCCTGACAGGTGCGTGGATACGCCATGGTCAGAGTCCTGACAGGTGCATGGATACCCCATGGTCAGAGTCCTGACAGGTGTGTGGATACTCCATGGTCAGAGTCCTGACAGGTGCATGGATACGCCATGGTCAGAGTCCTGACAGGTGTGTGGATACTCCATGGTCAGAGTCCTGACAGGTGCGTGGATACCCCATGGTCAGAGTCCTGACAGGTGTGTGGATACTCCATGGTCAGAGTCCTGACAGGTGTGTGGATACTCCATGGTCAGAGTCCTGACAGGTGCGTGGATACGCCATGGTCAGAGTCCTGACAGGTGTGTGGATACGCCATGGTCAGAGTCCTGACAGGTGCGTGGATACTCCATGGTCAGAGTCCTGACAGGTGCGTGGATACGCCATGGCGTTTTCTGCAGTTGTTGCCGCACTGTTGTCAATCTTCCAGTGAAACTCTGCAGTCTATGGAGTGAGATTACTGTCAAAAATACAAGAGTGCAGAAACACAATTTGTAACTGTAAAATGCAAAAAATACAGCCTCTCAAAAAGAATTTCACTTGCGGTTTTATTTTACCCTTACGGTTCTATTGTGTATGCACTCGATTCTCTTTCTATGCTTACAAATCTTTTCTCTGCTCGCTCTCGAATTTAGAAAATAGTTTCTCGCTGAAAAAATCCACAAATGTGTAGCTCAGGCAGCCTAGATGATCGGCATGATCGATGAGCATTTCAACTCAAACATGGCGGAAAACCAAATCCCAGCCGCTTCACAGCCTGAGGCACAATTGGATTCGATCATTTTATATAGTTTATGTGTTCCGTAAGTGCGCATAAGGGCATTTTATTTTAGTTTTGACACTTGTACATACCTAGGTGCAAAAAGTTAAGTAATTACTGATCAATTACCTGCATGCAAAAAGTGGGGTAAGGTCTGTGCTAGTGGTACTGCGCTCCAAAAAAACTGCCGGTATTTCAGTGTAGTGGTAAACATTTTACCAAACTGAATTTTTTAACACTGTCGGAAAGTTGAAGTGATTTACAAACATAATCCCCTAACATAACGAAAATCGGTGAGCACACATTCACCCTTAAATCCTTCGATACAATCAATCAATTTAGGATTCAATCAGTGAAAAGAAAATGTCTAATAGACAGGAAGTAACAGGTAGATGGCATTCCTCCCAGGGAAAACAAAGATCCACTATCATCAACAAAAGTGATGAACTGATGTAACTGTTTCAAAAGAATGCTAATGACTGGTATATTCCTTGTTTTTACTAACGACAGGAACCCGCTGAAAACAAGCTCTTTTTTTGCATGTGTCAGGCTCTGGGGTAACATTTATTAAAAAGTGAAGTTGTATATTTGACTTCTAACCATTAATCCTGTATAAATATGTTTCTAAAATATGCTATCATTCCCGCCATTCCTTATTATTCATTGCGCACCTTTTCCCCATCCCCACTAGCGCAATGAATCACAAAATATGTAAGTCAGATGTTGTTTATCTCAGGTGTAATAAGAGGACGCATGTCGATTTAAATAGTTTGATCAGTCTTATCAATTATTCATCAAAATCTGGTCAACCTAATTCATGTTACTGCAGCCCCATCAGAAAGTGTCCGCAATGCCAAATGTGTGCAATCAATTTCCACCAACACTGATGGAAATCCACGTATGTTTTAAAACGCAACTTTCTTTTTACGCTGCTGTTGCTAAAGTTTATATAATTGCTTTTCTTACGAACTAACACATTTTTACCTAATGCAGGACACGGGACATGACTGGCTGGGTGACCCCAAATCTGTCTCCTTCAGCTCTTTGAAAAGACCCTGTTGCATAAAACCACAATGCCATTAATATGTTCATGTGCACAGGTAATGCGTGGCTTCTGGCTGTCAGGCTTTCCAAGTCATTCTTTAGTACCTCACACAAATCTAATATTGCTGAATGCTCTGATCTGAACCGCTGTATGATGTCCTCGTCAGACAGGTTGAATACATTTATGTGTGACCTATAAACTCTAGCTCGCAAATGTCGTCTGACATTTTATTGTTGTTCACAGTGCAGTGCTGCGGGCTCCTGGTGTAAAGGCTGAACTCGATGCTCCTCATTTATAAGGACAAAGCCGGTAAACTTTTGGCCCATCAACTCCATTAGTCCACAGCTTCCCGTACTATCAGTGAAGTTTGTACTGAATCAGGCACACTTACTGTCACTCGACGGGAGATCAACAATCAGTTTACAAAATTGTACTTGTCTTTTTATACTTCTGATTGTCCCAAGAATGATACTCTAATTAATGCTTTTTAAAAAAATTATCCCCAGTGTTTATCCATAGTCCAAAGCTAGCTTGGAAGAACCGCTCACCAATGATGAAATTGCTTCTGCAACAGGGCTAATGCAAAGTGGTACATCACCGGAACCGGATGGATTTCCCATAGAGTTTTATAAAAAAAAAAATTTCTTCTTAACTCTCTTCTTAAGCTCTATGTTTGCTGAATCTTTCTCCAATTCAGATTCACCTCCTACACTGTATAAAGCTTCAATATCACTACTTCTAAAGAAAAATAAGGACCACCATGACTGTGGCTCTTATTGCCCCATTTCCCTCCTTAATGCTGATGTTAAAGCACTTGCCAAGGTTTTAGCTCGACGCGTCAAATCAGTTCTCCCCTCCATAATCTCTCTAGACCAAACAGGCTTTGTTCAGGATAGACAGTTGTACTTTAACCTTAGGCATCCCTTTAATATTTTATAATCCCCCTCAGACTCGCCTGTGCTTGAGATCCTTCTCTCTCTTGATGCAGAGAAGGCATTCGATTGTGTTGAGTGGGATTATCTTTTTATGACCTTGCAGAAATTTGGTTTTGGTCCCAATATTATTAACTGGATAAAACTACTGTATGTATCTCTTCTTGTCTCAATACGTACCAGTAACACAGTATTCAGAATATTTTCCTCTCCATTGTGGAACCAGGCAGGGGTGCCCTCATTCTCCACTTTCATTTGCCATCGCAATTGAACCTCTGTCTATTGCACTGTGCAGCAACCATGGCATACAGGGTGTAGTCAGAGAGGGGGGGACACAGAAGGTCTCTTTGTATGCTGATGACCTTCTTTTGTACATTTCTGATCCTGCTTCCTCACAAGCACTTTCAACCCTCAGGCTATAAAATTCTCAGGCTATAAAATTAATTTACACAAAACCAAACCTTTCCCTATCAACTTGGCTGCTAGACATTATAACTTTAATAATTGTCCTTTTAAAATCACCCATAATAAGTTTACCTACCTTAACTGTGACTCATTCTAGTTTGTAAACTTTATGTTAGCTTCTTGAGGTTCGGGGGTGGAGCTGGGGGCCGCTAATCTTCTAATCTTTCAATTTTCTAATCTCCCGTTAATTAGTATCTATTTACTATTTAAGACCTGATCACCTGCACCTTTTCTGTCTAGTGTTTCGTTTTTTTTTTTTAATCCTGACTGGTAGTGTTTCGCATTACCCCGAAAAAAAAAAAAGGTTACGAAGACCATCGCAAGATTAATACGAGCAGTCTTACCTGCTTCCAAATGGAAAAGCTTTCAGTTTACGCATTCCCTTCCGACTCAGACGAGTTCCTGCCTCCGACCCCTCCACCGGTCCGTCTCTGTCAGGCATTCCGTTCCTCGTCCCGGTCCGTGACCGCGCCAGCCCGTCAGCCAACCTTGCTTCCACCCGGCGTTCAGCTGGGCAAGAGCGGGCCCAAAGCGGTTCCGCTTAGCCAGCCCCTACCGCAGCTCCACTACAAAGATTGGGATGACACCTAAGCTGCTGAAAGTACTCTTTGAAAAGTCCATTCCTATTCCCGTCGGGCGGAGATCGCATGTCCCTATTTCTTACCTATTGTGAAGCCTTGTCAGCCGAGCGATTTTCCCCCGCTTGCAAACTTCAGCTGTCAGGCCCTCCTCTTCTGCTACTCTCTCCGTTCCTGTTCCTGCTGCGCATACGCAAGACTCTGCTTTTCAGCCCAGCTCCCCCAGCGGGCGCAGTCAACGCAGCCACAGCATCTGCCGCAGTCACTCACCCGCCCATCCCCTCCTCCAGCAGCGCCCCTCAGGTCACTTTTAATCAGCTGCAAACTCTGCTCCAGCCCATTATAGACTCTCAGCTAGCTCTCAGCGCCCGTCTTGACAAACTGGAAAATCCTGCTTTGGCTCCACCCGCCTTCAGTTCCAGCACTCCTGCTTATACCCTGGTATGCGTCTTTTCAGTACCCCCTGTTCCTCCTCCAGAGTTCAATCTCTCCTCAGCCACTGTAGCAAGTTCCTCTTCTCCCGTGCTATTACCAGCCATTCTATTTCACCAAAAATTAGAAAGCAAATAATCGAAGGCAAGGATGTTAATCTTGTCTCTATTCTCATTAGCTTCTTCTGAGTTTTTAGATCACAGAGTGGTCGACTGTGGAGACGTTTGGTCACTCTAAAATCCCGACCCACGTCTTCAAAAAAAAAGCCTTTCCGTGGGAGAATTTCCTCGCTTTCTCCATTTATCGCGATATTCTCTGTTCTGTTTATCCGCACAGATTACAGGAGTTAAATCAGTATCTCTTTCTGGTTGTCGAATGGCGTGCGCTACGGAGGCGCTTTGTTCTATCAATACCACCGTGCTTTCTCAGCCAAAGCTGCTGCCACCCTCTCAGCCGACAACCGTATTATTGATTGGTCCCGTTCCGACACAGATCTTTTCACACGGATCTTCAGTGGAATTAGTCCCAACGCCTGCAGCGCATGTGCCTCCACAGCGCACTCCTCTTATCTATGCCCTAAGACAGCAGCTAGTTCTCTTCAACCCATTCATCATCCCTTGCCTTCTCTTCTCAGTTCAAGACATCTTGCCCTGCTTCCATCCATGCTTCAGCTCCTCCCACCAGATCTCAAGCCAGAGATATCTATGGCCCCATCAAGTTTACAGGTGGCAGGCAAATATGCAATAACTTTAATACTTCTGCCTGCTTCAGCAAAACCTGCAAGTACCTGCATGCCTGCAGCTTCTGCAACGACGCCCACTCACGCTCCATATGTCCTCTTACAGCGAAGTGACAATCAAAGTTACTTCAAGTTTCTACTCCTATCAACGTCCAGGCTCTCGCTAATGCGCTAAAAATCATCCAGATAAGCTGTTCGTCTCTTATCTAATTAGCGGACTTACAAATGGCTTTTTTACTGGCATTTCTCACATTCCTTCAGTCTCATATCTGTCAAAATCTCCGCTCTGCCATTTCTGAGCCACAAGTCGTCAGTTCCTTCTCCAAGCGAAGTCAACAAAGGCTTCATGGTCGGCCCCTTTTCAGCACCCCCCTTCACTACCTTTAAATCCCATAGGCATCGCTACCGTAAGTATTCCGGCAAAACGCCTTATTATTGACTTATCCGCTCCTCGGGCGCTTACACACGCAGCATTAACTCCCTCATTTCAAGCGAGGAGTTCTCTCTTCACTACATTAAGCTCTCAGATGCCATTCATTTCATCAAAATTGCAGGTCACGGAGCCTGGCTCGCCAAAAGCCGATATCTCCGATGCATTCAAGGTCATGCCTATTCACCCTTCCCTCCGCCACCTTTTCGGAGTCTGTTGGGCAGACAAGTTCTATTTCTCCACCCAGCTCACTTTCCTGCCGCAGTAGCCCAAAAAAAATATTCGATTCCTTGTCAGAAGCCCTCTGCTGGATTCTGCTCAACTCCTATCATGTCCCCTTCCTCCTCCATCTAATGGATGACTTTCTGCTTATTTCCCCCCCGTCAGATCCTCCAGCCCAAGCAATTAATCAGCTTAAGACCCTCTTTTCCTCAGTCGGTGTCCCTCTTTCTCAAGAGAAAACCATCGGCCCTGTTAACTCCTGGAATTCCTCGGCATCACACTCAATACAGTGAAATTGAAGCCAGCCTGCCACCTGCCAAACTCCAACGCTTACTTTCTCTCATTAACAATTTTCAGATCTCCTCTTTCATTAAGAAGAGGGACCTCCTGTCTCTCCTCGGCCATTTTAATTTCGCCATTCGCATCATTCCCCAGGGCAGAACATTTATTTCACGTCTCCTAGCCCTCTCATCAACGGTCAAGAATATGAATTCTCACGTGAAAATTTCAGCGAAGCCAGGAAAGACATAAAGATGTGGATCAGTCTCCTTTCTAACTGGAATGGCCTCTCTCTATTTTATGACGATTTCATTTCAGCCCCCATGACCTTGCCCTCTTCACTGGCGCCTCATCCATCGGATTCATTGGGTTCCTTGTTCCTGAATGGTTCTCTAGCACTTGGCCCCTGAAATTCAGCTCCTTCCCCTCAAGAGAAATCTCACGGCACTTCTAGAAATTTATCCAATCGCGGTGGCGCTGCCCTCTGGGGTCACCAATGGTCAAGAAAATCAATTCTTTTCTTCAGCGATAACAAACCCACAGTACACATCATTAACAAAGGACGTTCTTCATCCCCCCTCATTATGCGCCTGCTCCGTCGTCTCATATGGTCTTCTGTATCTCTCAACTTCCTAATACAAGCTCGTCATCTTCCGGGTACCCATAATAATGCTGCGGATGCTCTTTCTCGCCTACAGGTAGCCAAGTTCCGTCAGCTGGTTCCATCTGCCTCCCCAAACCCCCTCCAGACCCCACAGTTTCATCAGCTGCTTCTGGACTGAACCCTACCCTCCGCAACCTCCTTCAATCTGCTCAAAACTACATGTCTACAGCCCTCGCCCCTTCTTCAAGAGCTTCTTATTCTACGGCCTGGTCAGCATTCCTAACCTTCTGTGCTCATAATCATATCCACCCTATTCCCTTCAATCAAGATTGGATCCTGGCCTTCATCGTCCATGCTAAGGAATCTCTCCATCTTTCCCCAGCATCCATCAAATCTTACATTTCAGGAATCCAATATCACTACCGCATCATGTCCCTTCACCCACCATCCTCTCCATACCAGTTGTTCGTCTGACCCTCCGCGGAATCTTCAAAAGCTCCCCCCTGCTGCATCTTCCCGCCTGCCTATATCAACAGATATCCTCCATTCCCTCATCTCTACTCTTGGAAAGGTTGCTTTTCCCCATACGAAGATCTCTAATGGAAACCATCTGCCTCACAGCCTTCTTCGGCTTCCTCAGATGCTCAGAATTCGCAGTTCCTTCAGCTTCAAGCTTCCCTGCAACGGGTATTCGTCTATGCGATCTCTCCTGTATTAGCAACTCCTATTTCATAATCCGCTGCGTATCTCAAAGACAGATCAACTCCGGCGTGGTCAGTTCATCCAGCTTTCAAGGATTAAATCCTCTATCTGCCCTTTCTCAGCAATGGCAAAATATCTCCATCAGGAAATCCCTTCCCCCTGGACCCTCTATTTATCGATTCCTCTCACTCTATTGTCACTCGTCACTGGTTCTCAGCCCACCTCCTCCCTCCTTTCTAGAGCAGGCCCCCTCTCAGCTGTATTCTCCCCATTCATTTCAGTATAGGTGCAGCTACCTCCGCCCAAGAGCCAGCATCAATCACAGTCTGATCAAGACCATGGGCCGCTGGTCCTCTTCCGCAGTAGATTATTACGTCCATTCATCTCCCTCTGATATAGCGGCAGCCCATTTTAAAATTGCTAGCATGCCCGGAGTGGGGGCTACCTGTTCGCCGGGGCCACCTGAGGTTTTCCCCTAATTCGCCTCAAGGGGTTTTTTCCTCTCCACTGAGCGGCAGGTATACACATAGTCACATCCCACTAACAAATTTACTAATCTCCCTCTGTTCGTCCTGTTCGTCATTCTGGTCTTTTGTGTATGTTTTATGCGTTGGCATGTGCTGTCTTGTTTGTCTCACGGTGTGGGAGTTTTCGTGAAGTGCCGGGGGTCCATCCTTTGGGGGGCAAGTGAGGCTCACTTCCCCGACCTCAGGGCTAGGCAGCCGCCTCCCTTACCTTCAGTGGTTCTCACCCGGTGAGTCAGAGCGGACCCCGGCCAAACTCTGTTCTGTCGCAGCTCCTGCGCTCATCTCACTCGAGGCTCTCTTCTATTCTGCCTCTCTTCAGGGGCGTGGTCACTGGTGCCGAGTCCTATACTAACCTCAATGCTTTGTCCTTATTTTCAGGTCCCAGGCAGCGTGATGTCTCGGCCAATCAGGGGTTTCTGGCGCCCCTTACAGAAGCCTCAGATGCTGGGTACCTCTCTCATCTCCTCCCGAGGGGCGGCTTTCCAAGTCATAACCCTCATATGTGTTTTCAGGTTGCGGGTCCTCCGCCCCTGGGATGTCGACAGCGTCGGCCCCAGTCGGTGACCTCTTTTCTATCCTGTTTCGGTTGCGGGTCCTCCGCCCCTGGGATGTCGACAGCGTCGGCCCCAGTCGATGACCTCTTTTCTATCCTGTTTTTGTTGCGGGTCCTCCGCCCCTGGGATGTCGACAGCGTCGGCCCCAGTCGGTGACCACATTCTGTCCTACTAACTGCTCCTTGCTGCTTCTTCTGCCTTATCCTTCCCCCAGCTCACGCCCAGTGAAATGTTAGCTGCGAGGTTCGGGGCGTGGAGCTGGGGGGCCGCTAATCTTCTAATCTTTCAATTTTCTAATCTCCGTTAATTAGTATCTATTTACTATTTAAGACCTGATCACCTGCACCTTTTCTGTCTAGTGTTTCGTTTTCCTCCTCCTCCCTCCTCCACCTTCTACATGCCTTCGGGTCATCTCTGGGGGCAAGTGAGGCTCACTTCCCCGACCTCAGGGCTAGGCAGCCGCCTCCCTTACCTTCAGGGGTTCTCACCGCGTGAGTCAGAGCGGACCCGGCCAAACTCTGTTCTGTCGCAGCTCCTGCGCTCATCTCACTCGAGGCTCTCTTCTATTCTGCCTCTCTTCAGGGCGTGGTCACTCGTGCGAGTCCCATACTAACCTCAATGCTTTGTCCTTATTTTCAGGTCCCAGGCAGCGTGATGTCTCGGCCAATCAGGGGTTTTCTGGCGCCTTACAGAAGCCTCAGATGCTGGGTACCTCTCTCATCTCCTCGAGGGCGGCTTTCAAGTCATAACCCTCATATGTGTTTTCAGGTTGCGGGTCCTCCGCCCCTGGGATGTCGACAGCGTCGGCCCCAGTCGGTGACCTCTTTTCTATCCTGTTTCCGGTTGCGGGTCCTCCGCCCCTGGGATGTCGACAGCGTCGGCCCAGTCGGTGACCTCTTTTTCTATCCTGTTTCGGTTGCGGGTCCTCCGCCCCTGGGATGTCGACAGCGTCGGCCCCAGTCGGTGACCACATTCTGTCCTACTAACTGCTCCTTGCTGCTTCTTCTGCCTTATCCTTCCCCCCCAGCTCACGCCCAGTGAACTTCTTAATAATCTTTTTAGTGCTAACTTTAACCCCCTTTTAGAACGTACTAAACAAGACTTCAACTGTTGGTCATCCTTACCTATTTCACTTATTGGCAGAATAAAAATGAATATTCTTTCCAAGTTTTCCTCTTCCAATGTATTCCTATTTTTATTCCAAAATCTTTTTTCCATATCCTTAACCGTTCAATCTCTTCATTTATTTGGAATAATAAGATGCCCCGTATTCGCAGAGAATCCTTGCAGAGATTAAAACCTACAGGGGGATTGGCTCTTCCAAATTGTGCTATATAGATACATGTTTTGTATTTGATTTCGTATATGTGTGAAAACCTTCAAATTAATAAACAGAATTTAAAAAAATACAAAAATAAAAACACTACTACCCTGTCACAAAGACGGCCGGAGTGGGTGGCGTCAGACCAGATGCAGGAAATAAAACAACAGAGAGGTGTGGTTTGGTGGAGATGAGCGAATGGTTTCGCTCAGCATTTAATAAACAGAACAGAAAATAAAAAGGTTGAACAAACAAACACAAAACAGGACACGGCACTATACGCCAAAATAAAAAGACAAACAAAACGAACTATACCGACACAACACGGTGAGCAGATTTTAACTATTATTTATTATTATTATTATTATTATTACCTCCGTCTCCAATCCCTTTCTCCACTCACTGAACACCCAACCCCGAGTGAAAGAAAATGTGTCTATATATACTGTTGTGCTGGGATTCAATTACTAATTAATTATTCACTTGAATCCCAGCACGTGAATGAATTACGTGCAACCCCGTGCTCACATATTACATTTAACCAGCACGTGAAGTGATTTGTGCCCTCCTCGTGCCTAAATATAAATCTACATTTTTAAATACACGTGAAACACAGACCCGTTTATATCCCGTGTACCAATGACTATACACCAACATTAACACACGCACGCAACATACACACAGGGGCGGGCACTTCGTCACATATACCCCCCCCGTGCAAAGCACACATGGCCTCAATGGCCACCTCCCCAAAAAAATCCAGCAGTCCAGAACAAAGTCTCGGGCTGGGAAGGGAGGCTTCAGTGGGCCCATGGCTGGCCATGCTGTCAGCACCCCTGCCGGTAGTGGCACGGCTGACAGCCTGCTGGTCCACGCCTGCAGCGAAATTGCTGCGGGGGATGCTGGTCTCCTGCCCTCTCCCCCTTTCTTCGTAGCCGGTAGCTCCCCTTGGTGGGGCTCCGACCACAGTACTTCCGGCAGCGACGAAGCTGCAGTGGGAGCAGGTCTCCGGACCTCCCCCACGATCTCCGGCAGCGAAACTGCTGCAGTGGGAGCAGGTCTCCGGACCTCCCCACGATCTCCGGCAGCGAACTGCTGCAGTGGGAGCAGGTCTCCTGACCTCCCCAAGATCTCCGGCAGTGAAACTGCTGCAGTGGGAGCAGGCCTCCTGACCTCCCCACCTTCTTCGTGGCCGGGCAGCTCCCCTTGGTGGGGTTCCGCCACAGTACTTCCTGCTGCGATGCGGAGCGACAGGCAGCCCCAGGTGATGCGGAGCGGCTGGCAACCCCAGGCGATGCGGAGCGGCTGGCAACCCCAGGTGATGCGGAGCGGCTGGCAACCCCAGGCGTGGAGCGGCTGGCAACCCCAGGCGATGCGGAGCGGCTGGCAGCCCCAGGCGATGCGGAGCGGCTGGCAGCCCCAGGCGATGCGGGCGATAGGCAGCCCCAGGCGTGCGGGGCAGGGAGTCAGGACAAGCTGGGTGCGGGTGTTGGCCCTCTTCTCGACCTCTGCGGCGGGCGGTTCTTCCCGTGCTTCCCTCAGCAGCCTATGCAAGGGCTGCTGAGGACCGCCAGCTAATCCTGATCCTTCTGGTGAAGGGAGAGGCAGCTCCTGCTCCTCTCCCCTGATGGTGATGGAGGCAGAGGCAGCTCCCGCTCCTCTCCCTCGTGATGATGGGGAAAGTGATACCAGCAGGCATTCATCCTCTGCTGGTGGGGAAATGATACCAGCAGGTATTCATCCTCTGCTGGTGGAAAGGGACCAGCAGGTATTCACCCTCTGCTGGTGGGCCGGGGAACCCAGCAGGCATTCACCCTCTGCTGGTGGGCGGGGACCCAGCAGGCATTCACCCTCTGCTGGTGGACAGGGACCCAGCAGGCATTCACCCTCTGCTGGTGGACAGGGACCCAGCAGGCATTCACCCTCTGCTGGTGGACATGGCGGAGGCAGAGGCAGCTCCTGCTGCTCTGCTCCTGCCAGTGGAGGTGGCGGAAGCAGAGGCAGCTCCTGCTGCTCTGCTCCTGCCGGTGAAGGTGGCGGAAGCAGAGGTAGCTCCTGCTGCTCTGCTCCTGCCGGTGAAGGTGGCGGAAGCAGAGGCAGCTCCGCTGCTCTGCTCCTGCCGGTGAAGGTGGGAGCAGCGTGTAGTCTCCTGGCGGACGAAGGTGGGAGCAGCGTGTAGTCTCCTGGCGATGGAGGTGGGAGCAGCGTGTAGTCTCCTGGCGACGGAGGTGGGAGCAGCGTGTAGTCTCCCCTTTGCAGGGGACTGGTGCTGCTCTGCCTTTCTTGCAGGGGACTGGTGCGGCTCTGCCTCTCTTGCAGGGGACTGGTGCGGCTCTGCCTTTCTTGCAGGGGGACTGGTGCGGCTCTGCCCCTGGTTGCAGGGGACTGGTGCGGCTCTGCCTCGGGGAGGGAAACCAGCAGGCATTCTTCCTCTCCTGGTTGTGCTGGGGAAACCAGCAGGCATTCTTGCTCTGCTGGTGAAGGTGGGAACAGCTGCCTCTCAGGCTTGGTTCCCGGTCCCCCCGTCTGGGCGCTGGGCGCTTTCGGTCCCCCGTCTGGGCGCTAGTTCCTCCTCTTCATACTGGGTGGGGCATATGGCTAACGTGTGCCCATAAGCCCCACAGCCAGGGCATAACTCTGCCCATGAGGTTCTTTAAACAAACCTCCCAGCCATCATCCCCGACCTCCTCCCTTTTGGGCTGTGGGCGCACCGACTCCTCCCTTTTGGGCTGTGGACGTTCGGGCTCCCCCCCACTCAGGCGTGGGATGTTGGGCTCCTCCCCACTTGGGCTGTGGGCGCTGTGGCTCCTCCCGCTTGGGCTGTGGACGCTCTGGCTCCTCCCGCTTGGGCTGTGGACGCTCTGGCTCCTCCCGCTTGGGCTGTGGGCGCTCTGGCTCCTCCCGCTTGGGCTGTGGGCGCTCTGGCTCCTCCCGCTTGGGCTGTGGATGCTCAGGTTCCTCCCGCTTGGGCTGTGGACGCTCAGGCTCCTCCCGGGGCTGTGGGCTCAGGCTCCTCCCACTCAGGTACTGGAGAGGGCAGCGACTGCTCCTCTCCCTCTTGCTCACTGGAAGGCATCCCTCCCATGTCTGCAGCTAGGTACCCCAGCACCACCATGGTGAGGTCACGAACTGATGCTGGGTTGTGCTGTTGCTCCCAGTCCTCCCATCGTTCCCCCATCTCGCATCTGCAGCGTGTGAATAACCCAGGGGAGGTCACTGGCGAAGTTCCCCTCAGGGTGCACCAGCCAGTCCCATATCTCCCGGGACGGTGGGAACCCGGTGGCAGTGGGGGTAGAGGGGTGGCTACTGCCCCCGTGTGGCTGTCCTCCTCCCAGCCCGGCATGCAGGATGAGTGCTGCAGCTGTTGTTGTTGCTGCTGCTGCTTCCGCTGCTTCCTGCAGCTCTTTCTTCCCATCCTCGCTTTACTATTTTTTTTTTTTTTTTTTTTTTGTAATCCAAAAAAATGCGGTTCCTGCTCTGGCCTGAGTCCTGGGCTGTAGATCCCACATGGGACACCACGTGTCACAAAGGCGGCGGAGTGGGTGGAGTCAGACCAGATGCAGGAAATAAAACAACAGAGAGGTGTGGTTTGGTGGAGCTGAGCGAATGGTTTCGCTCAGCATTTAATAAACAGAACAGAAAATAAAAAGGTTGAACAAACAAACACAAAAACAGGACACACGCACTATCGCCAAAATAAAAAGACAAACAAAACTAACTATACCGACACAACACGGTGAGCAGATTTTAACTATTATTATTATTATTATTATTATTACCTCCGTCTCAATCCCTTTCTCCACTCACTGAACACCCAACCCCGGTGAAAAAGAAAATGTGTCTATATATACTGTTGTGCTGGGATTCAATTACTAATTAATTATTCACTTGAATCAGCACGTGAATGAATTACGCAACCCCGTTGCTCACATATTACATTTAACCAGCACGTGAAGTGATTTGTGCCCTCCTCGTGCCTAAATATAAATCTACATTTTTAAATACACGTGAAACACAGACCCGTTTATATCCCGTGTACCAATGACTATACACCAACATTAACACACGCACGCAACATACAACACATAACACACAAAATACACACAGGGGCGGGCACTTCGTCACATACCCCTACCTCTGTGATCACTGGTTTGTGCGCCACACTGACCATGCCGCCCTGCAGTGGTTGCTGCGCTTCAGGGAACCCGGGGCAGGTAGCTCGCTGGCTGGAGATGCTCCAATCCTATGAGCTAGACATCCAGCATCGACCTGGGGAGAAGCACGGCAACGCCGACGCCCTGTCCAGGAAATCGTACAGTGTGGTGGGGTGCCGCTACTGCGACAGGTAGGAAGCACGGGAGAGAGAGGCATTGGGAGAAGACAGGGACGCAGTGACCGTAAAGGAGGTGCAGCCCCTGCCAACTGTGGAGTGGTGAGAGCGGCAATGACAGGACCCAGAGCTCGGTCTGCTCATCAGGTGGAAAGAGGAGGACCGCCAGCCCGACTGGGCTGAAGTAGCCCCACTCTCCAAGGTTATAAAAGGACTGTGGTCACAGTGGACTGCCTTGGAACTACAGGAAGGAGTCCTGCATCGCCGATGGCAAGTTCCAGCCACCGGCGAATCCCGCCTGCAGCTGGTGGTGCCTGCAACACAATGCGCTGTAGGGCACTTCAGCATCAAAAAGACGCTGGCACGCCTCCGCGACCAGTACTGCTGGGGATGCTGCCACAGGGACGTGGAGACCCATTGCCAGCGGTGTGATGACTGCACCACTAAGAAAGGTCCCTGCGAGCAGTAACACACCCCCTCTGCAGCAGTACCAGGTCGGTAATCCAGTGGAGAGGGTTGCCATTGATGTGATGGGCCCTTTCACACCTCCAAGAGCAGGAACCGGTTTGTTTTGGCAAGTGGCCAGAGGCCTACGCGCTGCCAAATCAAGAGGCACAGACCGTGGCGGACGCACTGGATTTATTATTTTTTTTAATTACAGTTCACATCTTAACCTAGACTATATTTGGGCTTTATTGGCTATTTTGATTGGATCGCCAATAATACTTCCACCAATCAGAGGGTTGCATACAGTACTCATAATGATCCCGCCCTCTGTCAGACTGGCATACAGAACAGATTAAAGAAGCGCTGGACAAGAGAAATAATGTGTCTGATATCAAAGTGGATATGAGAATGGCAGTGACGAAGCCAATTTGTTTGAAAAAGTAGACCAGACATTTCCATCAATGGATTTAAAAAATGTGGAATTGATGATGCGATCAGAAACCCAGAGTCATTGTAAACTGCCTGCTACTGTAGTAGGACTGTTCTTTTTTATGTTAAGCATTTTTTTAGTTTTTTTCAAGGGTTTAATTAACAGCCAAAATTGTTTGTGTCAGACTTGTTGAAAGTCTGTAATAAAATGGTTGATTGTTATTGTCGATACGTTGTAGATATGACTATTAGTGCATGCATCATGCAGGTATCACAAAGTCCATAAACAAAACAAAACGTTTTGCACCGTATAAAACTGAACTGATTTTGCCAGTGCTTGCTAGTCTATTAACCAGTTTGAAATGATTTCCAAGCAAATAAAAGTGCACCAGCGACCCCTGTAGTCTGGCCGAGCGCCTGCGGGCTTGCCTGTAAGTTGCTCAGAGCTGCGTTGTCCTCCAACGCTGTAGCTCTGGGTAGTTGCATGGTGAGTCTGTGTGAAAAAAAGCAGTCAGCTGACGGCACATGCTTCAGAGGACAGCATGTGCTTGTCTTCGCCGCTCCCAAGTCAGCGTGGGGGTGGTAGCAGTGAGCTGAACTAAACAAAAACAATTGGACACTATTAAACTGGGGAGAAAATAACAAAAAAAAGAATTGGCAACTACTAAATTAAAAAAATTAAAAATGTGATGCTGACACCTCCAGGCATGTCAGAGTTTGTAGATGGCGCTGTGTGTCTGACTGTTGCATTTTAAGGTTGCATATTTTTGGTCCGCTGCCATCCGGTAATGTTTGTTGTTTATCAGCTTACTACATGGTGTGCACGTTAGTAAGCATACGTCACAATCGGTAAACTGTAATTTGCAGTGTTAAGTTTGGTCTTATTAGGATGGATCGGTGGCTGGTTCATACAAAAAAACCCAGCAGTGTGTGTGTGTGTGTGTGTGTGTGTGTGTGTGTGTGTGGGGGGACGTCAAGTGCATAGTTCACAGTTAAACCACAGCAATGAATAAATTAATAGTGTAAGTAATCACACAGAGAAAATTCTATGACTCACATTCGTATATTTCAAAGTAATGCAAAATTCTGCACAATAAAGGAATATGCAGCTCCAGGATCGGATCAACATTATGGATCAGGGTAGAACACCACCTTCTCATGATCCGGCTTCAGTGAGACCGGATCCGATCCCAGTTTTTTTTTAAATCTCATTAGTACAACCGGCCCTCCTGCAATGTGAGAGGGACATTTCCCTGTCATTGAAAAAGTGAGAGGGACATGTCCCCCACGCCCCCCGTGTAAATTACACCTATTTGTCTTTCAATACAATGTTTATTCTAGTTTCAGATAATCTGCAACCTGTAACAGGAGCTGTAAAGGTGCATACATCTGAGTAAGTTTGAGAGACACAGTTGGCTGTGTTGCCCGTAGCAACAAGGTTTCAAACAGTTCAAAGAAAAGTTCAACAGAAACTGCAGCTCCTGTGACAAGCAGCTTCACTAGCAAGACAGACGGCACTTTTACCCACAGGGGATACAAGCAGTATTCCTAGGGACAGGTAAGAGACATTTTAATGCTCTAGGTATACATTTTTCTTTCAATGTAGTTGAAAATATTATAGAAAATTTGGGTTTCAGCATTTTGAACAATAGTGACGTATAATCCTTTTGTGCCTTCTCTAAATTAAGCAGCAATTAGTACTATATTAAAACAACCAATAACAAGTTTGGGGTTGATTTTACTTACTACTATTTCTATTTGCATTTCTTCTAATATTTTTCAGCAAATTCTGTCAAACATTAGTTCTGAAAACTGTCTGCAACCAGCACACCCTGTATTTTGAATAATGATATGTAGAAAGCTTGTGTAAATGCCACACAGACATAGTGCAGTCTGCTTTAAAGTATAAGTATAGAGGAAGTAGTTAAAAAAACAAACAAACAAACAAACAGGAAATTCGTTGAAAATCAATTGCAGATAGAACTATTTACCACTAGAAAAAATCGAACTATTTACCACTGATAACTAATAATAGATAGTTTGATTGGCTTGACGGTTTATTATACGACATGTTGCCTTTTATAGAGAGTGGTGAAAAATGAACTCAGAATCACTTCAGGCATTACATTTAAATTAAAGTGCCTTATAATGAATCAGTTTCAAATAAAATACTTATTTTCTGTTTCTGTAATTTCTTTTAGTTATAGGCTTAAAAGAAAGCGGTTGTAGACCTGTCACTATAGCTTTCCACTCATATTGTCTAATTTCTATACTGTGAATAACATGTGTTTAGTGTTCCAGTATCAGGCACTGGACTGACTCCCATACGAACTATATTCACAGTATAGAAATTACACAAGATCAGTGAAATACTAAACACTACACCCCTGTAGAGCTATGGTGGGACGGGGAGCGGGGGGGGGGGTTGGGGAGGGCAGAGGATCTGTGTGTTTGTGCACTTCATTCTCCGTCTCCCTCTGCTCATCAGCAGGTAATTAGATGCGGGCTCCAAGGGCTTACAGTGACAAAGCAACACAACCCCTCATTTAAAATAAAGGAATGCAACCTGAGAGCACACAGGGTGTCCGTGTCAGAGAGAGGGAGAGTTCGATGCCAAGTGTACAGTATGTGAATGTCTTTGTGTGTTCTGGTGAAGTCCATTTATCCTGTATTGTAGATTCACTTCCTGTGCAGCAGGTATTAAGACCCCAGCCGAACCTTAAACTCGCCTGCTGTGCTGCACATCGGACTTTGTGACTTTAGACTATATCTGCGGCACAAGAATTTAATCTTAGGGTGGCGGCAAGAAGTCTTTGTCAATTCCTTTCATTATCCATAACTATTAACCACTCAATAACAACACATTTAGAAATACTAAAAGAAACTAAAATTCAATGACAAAAATTGAAAAATACATTTTAGTTTAGTACTCCTTAATTTCTTTCATTGAAACTTTTGTCTAATTTGAATATTGACTTTATATTTAACACTAATGTATATCCTATGATTAAGCGTTTAAAAATTATAAGGGGCTTGCGTAAACATGAGGTAAAAACATTTTGCTAGGATAATTATTTTAATAATAGAGACAATTGGCTTTAAGATACTAGGCCATATTCACAAAGCTCTGAGTTATGCAAAACATAATGCCCCATTGATTAGCTTCTTATTCATTGGCAGTTTATCTGTCCCCCACTTACAAACATTTTTATTGAGGTAGATGGACATCAAAAATATTGTACAAAAACACTTAAATGCCTAATTATTAATAATGTTATAATTACCATATTACTTTGAATTACCGCCACCCTTGAATAAGCGCTGCACTCAGATATCAGATTGTGATAGACGCCGCCCTCAAATAAACACCACTCTCAATAATGAAACATGTACAGTTTTTTCCCTACCCCAGCTCAAATAAAAGCAGCACTTAATAAAGAAACGCATACAGTATGGCAAAACATTACAAATAGAAGCAAAATTAATTGAATAAACTTGAATAAAATGTATTTAAAAGAATACAATTACACGCTGGAGCATACCGGTATTTCAGTGCTTAATTTGTGCCGGACCTCTGGGCACATGCATGCTGGAACTTAGCATTTTCAGTCAGGCATAACATAAACTAAACTAAAACTATGTACCGTTTTTGGTACTAGGCAGCTGAGTGACTTGGAAGGAGGTGTGTTGCTCTGCGGCTGCTTGTACTGCAGGCAGTAATAACAGGAGACACGTCTCTCAACACAGGCAAAGACAAGCGAGCCAGCCCAGGTAATGGTGTATGGGTCTGTAGCTGGAGAATATATATATATATAATATATTTTTTTTGTCCTGCAGTTGCTTTTGTATCACTAGTACAGTACCCTTTCAAATAAACATATTATGCTGAATGTGCGGTTTTTAAGAACGGTATTGTTGTCACTGCTTGCACCCCGGCACCTCTCTGTACTGATACTGATATAGGAGTAAATACAGCAGCACTAAAATAAATATATATGTTTAGGAATTAAAAGTAATACATTTTAGTTGCAATGCAGGAGCTGTATGATTATTATTTAAGTTTCTTAAATGCATTTCTGTTTTGGTTGTATGCACGGTATTTTGGTTAATAAGAGACACCGCAGAATCCTAATCCAGACAAGAAGTTCGGAGAGTGGGGGGTGTTGTGTTTTGGAGTGTCAATGGGGAGCAGAAGCTAGTGTAGCTCTCGCTGTGGCGTTCCTGTTTAGGGGAGAGCCACGGGATCAACTCATCTTCCTCACAGAAGCCCTGCCTGGACCAGGAGACCGGGAGTGTCTAGATGTCTTGCTGGCTGAAGAGAAAGAAACGCACCGTATATTAAAGGTTCAGCCCTGTGACTCTTAGAAACTGCTGAAAAGAAAGGGAAAATAAACTAATGGTGTTATTATTTCCCTCTACATGCTGCACTGGTATGTGTCCTCGCCTAGTCAAACACTGATCTGACCTGCAAACTCAACAGCTTTCAGTTTAAAGTTGTAGGACTTCTTCGCCATCCTGATCAAGTTGTATCCGCAGAAATAAACTTAAATATATATGCCTCCCTCAAATACCGTAAAAAAAGCAATACAAAATGGTGCCTTTCGAAAACCATAGTACCTCTAATCACCGCTGCCTTTAAATAAGAGCCACAGCTGTTTTTAGCAATTTGTCAGCGTCTTTCAAGAGTAGAAAATGAGTTCACAAGTGTTTTATTATATTATATTTATAAAATCACTTTAGCATGATATGTAAGTATCACTTTATTAATATATGCAGTAAATGTACAAAGTCATAATACAATCTTATAGCCCAAGACCATAACCAGGTCTCTAAAACATTATTACTATAGTTTAATTGCAGTAAAGTGTCCATTGTCAGATCAAATCTGAGCTACCAGAGAGAGGCAGTAACAATAAAACTAAACGTGTTTGCAAATAAACTAATCAAACAAGTCGATTAAAACTTGTCTATGCAATGTTTCTGGTACTTTTCCGGTTCAGAGTCTCTCTTTATAATATGGTAGGACTATGTACTCTGAACTAGACGTTTTGGTGAAAATATACCTTGGTTGTTTCTATCAATGAAACTCTCCCTTCTTACGATTCATTGCTCCTTTGTGACCTGGTGAACTGTGTATAGTTAAATAGTTTATAGTTAATTAAAAGTCCTCTTCTTGCATAGACACAGTGGATGGCACCTTCAATATGGTTAGGAATGTTTTTGTTCCAAAGCAGCAGTGCAAAGTGAGAGGGACTTTATAAACATCCTGTATTATGCTGTTGACGGCCTATTAGATAGTATTTTATTCATGGGTTTAAAAATATATATTTAATATCCTGACATCACTTACTGATTTATGAACCCCAGGTCTGTAATACTGATTTGTCTCTCTCTATTTCTTAGGGCAGCAAGGATAGACAAGGGCTGGAGTGGAGCCTCTCAAAGTGTTAAGGGTACACACAGATATTTCAGGGATGAAAATTGATGAAGAAGGGACATCCTGTCCCAAAGGGGGGCTTCAGTTGCTGTCTGAACTGGAGCAGGGTCAGCGGGAGTTGGAGAACTTGCGGGAACAGCAGAGCTCGGAGCTGGAGCACATCTCCAAGTCTTTTGAGCGTTCTTTGCTGGCAGCCCTGCGACAAGAACGGAGTGTGATGGATAAAGTTGAGCAGGATCACCGGGAGACAAGGAGGCGACTGGAGCAGCTTCAGAGGGAGAATGAGGCAGCGCTGAAGGTCAGCCTGGCCAGGATTGAGGAGAGGCTACAGGGCCTTGTCCGGATACATGCCCAGATCCAACGAGGAGAGATGGAAAAAGATGGACAGGGCCACTGGCCTGAGCACAATCTTTGCGAAAAGATAACAGAGCTGCTGCCCCAGGTCCTATCTCTCACTGTAAAACAGGTTAGCTTCCACCCGAACCCTGAACCCCCTCCTCCACTTGGGGAGATCCGAGTCCAGACACAGACACTCCACTTCCCCATAGCCTTTTCTGAGGGGCAGCAGAATAGACACAGGGGTGCCTGTGCCTGGTACTCCAGGCAGGGGAATGGAGGACAGAACCCAACAGAGATCAATGTTGATCCCCAGCACAGAATCCCTCTCAGGGGGGAGAGAGCAGGAAAGAGCAGCCCCGATCTGGGAGGCAGCCAGGCCTCAGGGCAGGATCCAGAGACAACAGAGGAAGGCTCTGGGAGTGTTCGGTTAGTGAGGAAGATCTGTATCTCTCCAAGGGATGCCTCTGAGGAAACAAATCCACAAATATGTCATACAGATATAAGAACAATCTCACTGGAGACGAGAAAAAAGTCAGGGGTGATTGGTCCCCAGGGGAATACCTCTCTCTTAAGGGGTGTACCAACTTCTGAAGAGGGTGGCAGGAAGGTGGCATCAAATCAAGGTTTGAACACAGTCAAAAAGGCCCAGAATGGGGAGTCTAGTGGGTCCCAGACACCACCCCCTGGGGTTTCAGCCTTATATCTATCCTCCCTGTCTCACTCTCCTGCCATTGATTCATCTGCAAGCAAACCTGGAACAGGGAAATTTGCAAGGGAGGGAGGAGGGATAGAGGAAAGTGATGGGTGGAGGTTACCCGGCTCAAATTTGGGGGGTGACTTGTTTCAGGCAACTCCCACCTTCTTTAGTGATGGTGAGTCAGATCAGGAATGTGTGGCAGAAACTCGGGAGGAGCAGAGGAGTGCTAGGGGGAATGAGGGTGGAGGCAGCCCCCCCTCATGCAGGGCACAGGTCATAATGTCGAGCCGCCTGCCTTCTGCCCGTCACGAGGGGGCAGTAGAGTGGGCAGCATACCGGGGGTCTGCAGATTCTGTGGTCAGTGGGGTGAATCCAAAGCAGGGCTACTCAACAGGGAGACACAACAGCGCTCCAAACTCCCAGTATAGCCAGCATAGTGAGCAATCACGGCCCAGGGAGTACAAATCCAACAAAGCTGATACTAGACCTAAGCAGATGGAAAGTATATCCAGCCAGAGAGAAAGTAGATCTGGTCAGGCAGACATTAGATCTCATTCTGAGAACTCTAGATGCATCGGGAGAGGCTCCAAGCACAACTCTGGAGGGACACAGACAACCCAAGCTGGGATTTGGGACAATCCGATTAGTTGGAGTTGTCTGGATCTGTCCCCGAATTGTAGGCCCCCTCAGATATCCCCTGAGGACCCTTTAGATAGACTTGGAGAGACAGGAAGGACCCCATCCCCAGCAGACAGCATTGATTCCTCATATACCTTTATAGTCAACTCCCCCAGGGATCACAATATCTCTCCCTGGAGCATGGGATGGGGACTGCACCTCTCCAAATCCACAGTCGACCTGTCTAGGGGGGGCCCTCCTCTAATTGAGGCATCAGGGGAAGGAAGGGGGAGAAAGAGAGAAGTCGTCAGAGGAGAAAGTAGAGAGCATTCAAGACTAGGAAAAGTTTTAAGGAGGCATGTACCTAGCACCCCTCCACCTTCCAGTCGGGGAGCGAATGGGGCACAGCCTGGATGGGCCTCCAAACGCTCCACTGTTCCTGCACTAAAGAGTAAGAACCTGCCCCCTACTTGTAATGTACATTGTACTCCCCGTCTTGTTTCAAGATCAATCTCCATGTCTTCTATTGAAGTTCCAGCAGCCCAGTCAGAGCAGAAGAGCATAAGGTTGAGAACATCCCAGTTAATCAGCGAGCAGCAGAGCAGATTGGGAGTGGGAGGTAAAGGGGGGAGAGTGGGACTGGCTAAACCTAGAATCAAAGAGGAAGAGTGGGATTTGGTGGAGCAGGGAGATGGGGAGGGGAAAGGACATCTTATCAGACAGTTTGGAAAACTTGGTTCAGGCCGTGCAGAGTTCAGTCTACCAAGTGGTGTTCACACAACGCCACAGGGGCAGCTCTACCTCGTGGATTGTGGGAATGCACGGCTGCAAGTGACTGACACGCGTGGTAATGTCCTGCAGCAGGTATATGCCCAGGGGAACGAAGGGTTCACAAGTTGCAACCGCCGCTGCCGAAATTACTTTGATGTGGCCGTGAATGGAAAGGGCCTGATTGCTTTAAGCTGTGCTGCAGAGCGTGCGCTGCTGATATTCAGCCGCCATGGGCGCCAGCTACAGGTGTTTGGGGGTGGGGGGGACGAATTTGAGGCACCAAGAGGCGTGACAGTAAATAACCGTGATGAGTTCTTGGTAGCTGACACTCGACGTGGAACACTCACCTCCCTCAGGCTTGAACCGTCCTCTGGGCGCAGGCTCGAGCGCACTGTGGTCCCTGGCTTCAGCAAGCCTTATCTGGTGGGCACCAGTCTGTACACAGGGCTAGTAGCCGTCTCAGAGAGGGGGAGTGAGGCTGGGGGAGAGGCATGTGTAAAGGTACTGGGCCCTGATTGGAGCATAATTAGGGTCCTGGGGTTAAATCCGAGTCTGGGCCCTGTGCTTTCCTGCCCCTGGGGGGTGTGCATCAACAGAGAAGGGGATGTGCTGGTGGCAGATTGGGGTAAAGAGCATAGAGTGTTGCTTTATCCCACCCAGGGAAAAGGGTGGACGATAGTAAGAGAGGGGTTGAGCAGCCCCAGAGGGATCACCATCCTGCCAGAAGGACATCTAGTGGTGGCAGACAGCATGCACAACTGCATCAAGATTTTCCAATATAAATAAAATACCTATAATAAATTGACAGCCTTTTTAAGAAGTTGAAGATATCTAGTGTCCTCTATCAGAGCTGAAAAAAGACCAGTTTTTGCCACCTCGCAATCCTTAAAGCGTTTAATCTTGGTCTACCGATGATGAAATTGAACACAATTGACAATTTGAAAAATGTATTAATGATCGAATACATTTTCACAATATTTTTTATTTAAATCCACGTTTCATGTGTATGGCTTAATGTACTTTAGACTGTGTGTTTAAATGTGATTCTTTGTAAGTATTAAAAATGAACAACAGGTTCATCAGTTGAGAATATTGCTTTTATATTTTCAGCCATTCTTGCCAGCTAAATATGGTTGAAATGCTTACATCTAACAAAAAATTATTGCGGGAAATAACCATTAACTACAATTCATCAATCTTCCTTGACAATATGCAGTAGTACACCAACGGGATCATACGTTTTTGTTGTAGGTATTACAGATCAAGAAAAATCACCTTAACATACCCAGTGTAAATATGACAATAACAGCTTCAGTGAGTCTTAATTGGTCAAGTGCAATAAACTTGAAAATGTAGTTATTTTGAGTACTAGCTAGTACAGTACCTGCCAATCATGTCCAGGAAAAAGAAAAGGGAACAAACGATCCCCAACTTTAGTACAGACCACAGAGTTAAACTGATAATTTCTTCTCTGTGTGAAAATACTCTTATTTAAAGAATTTGTATTCAATAAACATATTTGTGAATTATTATATTAATACACTTCTTATGAAAATATAGGCAGTTTAGGTGTCAATTTGATTTACCTATAAAACTAAATAAAAAAATATCTGGTACCTGTAGTTAAAAAGTGTTATCAGATAGACAAACAGTTGTACTTATCGTCTAAACATGTATCTCATTTTATAGCCGTTTCTTTTTAGTACTAGTCAATAAAAATCAAGCAGACATACTTTTTGAAAAATAATAATTAAACTAACCTTTTATCATGATTTTTTTTTTCATTTTTTAAAGTATTAGCAGTTACAATGGCTGGAATTATAATGACAAAATGTAGTTTTTTTGAGTTATATATTTAGAATACATTTTGAATGTTTAACACAATTCTTTATTATACACAGAAATAACATTTTTGTTTAAAATTCACATCAAGTGGTTATATTTATTTGAGTAATAAAATTAGTACAGCACTTAGTCCAAAGAATCACTGGACTACATTAATATCTTGTTTTAAAATCCTCCAGTTATCATTCTCACAGGTCCTGGGGAACTGCTAGGGGAGGGGATCTTTGTGTGTGCTTGTGTGTTTTAAAAAGAAAAAATTTTCATTGCTTACTGTTTCTTCCTTGTGCTGTATGTTTCATTGTTGTGTTTTAAAGGAAAATTGTACGTACTGTATCTGAATTGATGTAACACTTAAATACAAAAGCAAAATAAATAACATCACTCAACTTCTTATAATTCATAGTTCTGTTCAGTGGACACATTTTTGGCTGTCAATGTCATTTGAATCCCCCTATTCCAAACCTGCTTGATTCCCCAGAGAACCAAATAAGAACACACATTCTCATACTTCACAAAACAGCAGGGGTGATACATTTACTTACGTTACAATTGTAATGAGTTTGGTGGTTAGCCCTCTGAGGACCTGAAGTTGACATTTGTCCACAATTTGGCCCAGTTTTCACAAACAACAATCCCATATCGATCACTGAAACTGACATGCAATACTGTAAATATAAAAAAAAATTGCATTATCCCAGTTGAGTGTAGGAAAAGTACTTCCGAGTTACAGATTAATGCTAGATCCACCAGGGAAAGCCCACCAAGAAGCTGATTTTCTGCAATGGTTTTGTGCAAGTTTCTGATGTCAGGAGTCAGTTTATGTGTCTAGTACAGCCAGCAGTTTTAACCTGATATGGCGACTGTGTGAAGAAGACTGCTGTGATGAATAACACATGATGCTCCAATACCAGATTTTAGAGGAGCCACCTCTTTTAATTGAACTGGAAGCAATGTTGTTTGCCCACAGTTCCAGAACTCCAGTAATGCTACTCTGGGAAGAAGATAGTCGGTTGAGTCAAACATAGTTTATATCACATTTACCTAAGTAAATGTTTGTTTACAACATGTATAATTTCCCTTTGCATTTTCAGGAATTATGGTTCATTCCACTGTTAACAGGCAGCACAGAAACAGACAACAAAAATCAAGCCTTAATAAGAACCAACAATGTGAGTAACATCCATCCCTAGTCACAGCTGTAAATACAACATTCAGTATCACGAGAAATGATTTACAGTGCTGAGAAAAAGTTTGTGAACCCCTTAGGATTTTCACATATTTCAAACCTAAAATGTTATTAGATCTTAATTTAAGTCCTAATAATAGATAAAGATAACCTGATTACACAAATGACACAAAAACATGATACTTTTTCAACATTTATTTATCCACAAATGATTCAACATTCAATATCCATGTGTGAAAAAGTATGTGAACCTTTAGATTCAGTAACTGGTGGCACCCCCTTGAGCAGCAATGACTTCAACTAAGCGTTTCCTGTAACTGTTGGTCAGTCTCCACATCGGTTTTGAGGAATTTTGGCCCATTCCTCCTTACAGAACTGCTTCAACTCAGTGACATTTGAGGGCTTCCTTGCATGGACAGCTCGCTTCAGGTCCTGCTACAACATTTCGATGGGGTTTAGGTCCGGACTTTGACTAGGCCATTCTAAAATGCAGAATTTCTTCTTCTGCAGCCATTCTTTTGTAGATCTGCTTGTATGTTTATGTCTTGCTGCATGACCCACTTTTGGTTCAGCTTCAGCTCACGGACGGATGGCCTGACATTCTCCTCTAGAATCTTCTGATACAATGCAGAATTCATGGTTGTGTCAATGATGGCAAGCCGTCCAGGTCCTGAGGCAGCAAAGCAGCCCCAAACCATCACACTCCCACCACCATGCTTAACGGTTGGGATGAGGTTCTTCTGTTTGAACGCAATGTTTGGTTTTCGCCAAACATAACGTTTCTCATTGAGGCCAAAAAGTTCTACCTTTGACTCGTCTGTCCAGAGAACATTGTTCCAGAAGTCTTGTGGATCATCTATGTGCTCTTTGACGAACTTCAGACGGGCAGCAATGTTCTTTTTAGAGAGCAGTGGTTTCCTCCTGGCTATCCTTCCATGAACACCATTCTTGTTCAGTCTTTATCTGTCATGAACACTCACATTAGCCAAGGCAAGAGTGGCCTGCAGATCCTTGGATGTTACTCTGGGGTTCTTTGTGACTTCCTTGATGATTTTCCTGTTTGTTCTTGGAGAGATTTTGGTAGGATGACCGCTCCTGGGTAGAGTGACTGTGGTTTTGAACTGTCTGACAGTGGATTGGTGGAGCCCCAAATCCTTAGAAATGGTTTTGTAACCCTTTCTAGACTGATGAGCATCAAGAACTGTTTTTCTGAGGTTCTCAGAGATTTCTTTTGATCATGGCATAACGTGTTTCCACACACCTGTATGGTGAAGACCAAACTCACAAAGTTTCTGATCTTTATATAGGGTGGGGCCTCCCCCTGAAGATCTACCTAATTATTTAAACACCTGATTCTAATTATCTCCTTAATTAAGCTGATAAAACCAGGGTTTCACTTAGTTTTTCATATACCTTGAATCTTAATTATTCCTTATTTGTCTAATTCATACATCATTTTATTTCAAAAGACATGGAATTGGTTAATATAAACCCTATCGGATATTTAAGATTTTCGATTCAAGAAGGCTATCATGGTAAAACTATGGAATTTCCATAATTATCATTGGGGTTCACAAACTTTTTCTCGGCACTGTACCTATCTGAAAAATCAGGTTATACCTAGGAAATCTTTTTCAATGAAGGAGATGTTTGAATTAAGCAGTATTCTGTGGTTTGGACATGTCAATCAACTTGGTCAAACACATTTTGCAGGACATCTAGAGTTATTTTTGCACGTTCAGCTTTTATGTTTGTTCTCATAAACTTATTTCATTTCAAAAAACAAAACATCGACTTACCTGTACAACTAATTCACCACATGCAGTTTAAAGGTTGGTATACAAGTATATTTGGAAAATAGCAAGCTCTAGGTATTGTAGTTTTACTGTGTCCAGTAATGGTATCCTGAAAACTATTTAAAAGTAAATATTTTAGTGGATTTACCTTATCTGAAAGTATTTATACCATGCATTAAAAAGAATAGGACTGGAGGGCATCAATGTAAATTTATAAAAATACAATTCAGAAAAGCAGCAGCACTTTTGAAGAATAATACATTCATAGAATTGTTACATGGTGAACCTGTTGAAGTTGTAGTCCAGATTTAGCTTAATACATAAATGTTAATGTGATGAGGTAAAGCGATCCCATGCTGTAATCCACCCTCCCAGCCGCCAGGGGGCTGTGAGCCAGCCTAGAAGGCCCCAACAGAGATGGTGTGACGTGGCAGTTCCACCTTTGGGGCGGAAGTCCCGAAAGGACGGTCGCCATCTTTGTTGAGGGCAACAACACGGAATGTGCTGGAAAGTCCCAGAATTGGGAGGTGATTAAAATGCCAATCGCTGATTGGTGTTCCCCGGCATATAAAAGGGGGCCATGTTGTAGCAGTCAAGGCTGGTATCGGAAAGTACGAAGGGGTGTGGGAGAGGTACGGAGGGTTATATATATATAAAACCAAACAAATGCTAACTGTGATTTTTTTGACAGACCTAAACAAACTAATTTAAAAGAGAGACAGCCAACCAGGAGGCTGGACACCAGAACAGCCAGAAAGGCCAGGACAGCCACCCAGAGTCTGGATAATTTTACTTTGTTGTTTATTTGTTTTTGCCTCTCCACATTTCAGTTAGCGTTTCTCTTTTGTTTGGACATTTTCTTTTGTGTGTTGTCCTGACGTGATTACCACTGTTTGCGGACAATAATAAAGGGAAAAGAAAACAACTTTTGGAATATCATACCATTGTCTGGATTTTATTATTTTTACACCTCCACCCAACTCAGCTATCCGTGACACGTGGTTTCAGAGTGGGATCTTGCCTCATCATGGATCCAACGACAATGGTTCAAATCCTACAAGAGCAGGCACAGCGGCAGGAAGAACAGGAGGCCAGGTGCTCAGAGCAACTAGCCACCTTCTATGAGCGCCTGATAAACCAGATGATGACATCCTCAACTTCGGTGGAAGCCACAGTGTTACGGGTAATATCCCAGCCAAAGTTACAAAAGATGACCACAGGTGACGACCCAGAAGCATTTTTAACTACTTTTGAACAGGTGGCCCTGGCGGCACGGTGGCCCAAGACCATGTGGGCCACCAAATTAACACCCTGCCTCACGGGAGAGGCCCAGGCAGGTTACAGGGCCATGTCGGATGAGGATGCCTTGGACTATGACAAAGTAAGGATTGCCATTCTCCAAAGGCTGGGGATTACTGAAGATACTTACCGCCACCGCTTCCGCAACTACCACCGACTGGAAGGGACGCGGCCGAGGGCAGTGGGTTCCTACCTTTGGGATCAGTGCTCCCGCTGGCCGCGTCCGGACCAGAGAACTACCAAGGAGGTGGCCAAGATCATCGGTGTGGAGCAATTTACCGCTGTCCTCGATGACGGGAATCGTGAGTGGGTTCGCCGACATCACCCGGTGACCCTTGAGAAAGCCATTGCCTTGGCCAAGGCATACGAAGATGCTGCCCTGGGACCTCCTGCCCTGCCTACTGTCAAACCGATTCCAAAGGCAACTACCCAGACTGAATCAGCTGACTCTAAATGTAAGCCCAGACTGCCCAACCCACCTCCAAAACAGTGGAGACCACGGTTGGCGCCCCGGTGGGCCAGAGAAAACCACCCTAACCCGCCGGTCTCAGACCAACGGGACAGAATGCCACTTTCCTCCTCTCCCTCTTCACAGCCCTCTACCCCTAGGTGCTTCCGCTGTCAGGAAAATAGGCACCTAGTCCGTGACTGTCCCAGTATGGAGGTGGACAGCTCCGTCAAGACCTGGGTTCTGGCAGCAGGTAAGGGAAACAGGGTAGACTGGAAGGGCCCTTACTGTCTTAATGTACAGGTCGGAAATAGGAGAACACACGTGTTAGTGGACTCCGGCTGCGCGCAGGCGTTAATTCGGCAAGAAGTGTTGGAGGGTGTAAACTGGGAGCCACAAGACAAAGTGGCTATCGCTTGTATTCATGGCGAAACTAGGATACACCCTACCACTAAAGTTAGGATCACCGCTGGTGGTCAGACAACGTACGTTAAAGTCGCTGTCGCAGAAACGCTGTCGCAGAAACGCTGCCGTATCCAGTATTGCTGGGAAGAGACTGGCCCTTCTTTGACTTAATTCTAGGTCGAGAAGTGGCTATAGATCCCATTCAGCAATGCAACCATGAGCGGGAGAAAACAATTGGCGAAATTTTCCCGCTCCAATCTGATGTTTCATTCCCGCCGTAAGCGTAGGGCGGAGCGTCCTGAAGGTACATTAACACGTCTAAGGGAGGGGACTGATGGGTTTGTAAGCCAAAGTACTAAACAGTCTAGGAAGGGAATGGCCATTCAGTGTGACCTGGGGGGTCGAGTTGCTGGTAACGGAGGCATGGTAGAGACTCCTCCTCCTCTCAATGTACCTGAATTGTGGAATAGAGATATTGATTTGGCATTGGAACAACAGAATGATTCCACTTTGAAATTTGCTAGGGAGCAAGTCAGGTCCATTGAGGGGAAGGATTTAAATGATAGTCAACCTGAGACGTTTCCGCACTTTATTGTGGCCGGGCACTTACTCTATAGAGTAACCCGGGCAGCCGGAACTGGAGAGCGCATAACCCAGTTGGTTGTTCCTGGGCCCTTTCGGGCCGAAGTTATGCGATTAGTGCATGACTTACCCTTTGCAGGCCACCTAGGAGTCGAAAAGACCCAGGAGCGCATCCTGGCCCAGTTTTATTGGCCCGGGCTCTACGCTCAAGTTCGGAGATATGTCTCAGTTAGCAGCCCCGAAACGAGGTCGCCCCGTCCCCTTGGTACCACTGCCGATTATTTCTACACCGTTTGAGCGCATTGGCATAGATCTGGTGGGACCTCTGGAAGGAAGTGAAACTGGGTACCGGTACATATTAGTGGTGGTGGATTATGCTACCCGATACCCAGAGGCAGTCCCTTTACGCACGATGCACTCTAGAACAATAGCG
Source organism: Huso huso (assembly GCA_036884735.1). Taxonomy (NCBI): domain Eukaryota; kingdom Metazoa; phylum Chordata; class Actinopteri; order Acipenseriformes; family Acipenseridae; genus Huso; species Huso huso. Next base: position 28,114,242 of record CM072669.1, read on the forward strand.
GAAGAATTGGCAAAAATGTTTTCGAGGGTGGGAATCCCAAAAGAAATTCTCACCGATCAGGGCACCAGTTTTATGTCTCACTGCGTACAGCAGCTCTGCAAATTGCTTAAAATTCGCTCTATTAAGACCTCAATTTATCATCCACAGACAGATGGGCTAGTAGAGCGATTTAATCAGACCCTTAAGCAGATGCTGCGCCGCTTTGTAGATCAGGAGAAAAAGAATTGGGCTAAGCTTCTTCCTTATCTCCTTTTTGCAGTTCGAGAGGTTCCCCAATCCTCAACGGGGTTTTACCCGTGTGAGTTATTGTATGGCCGTCAACCATGGGGAATCCTCGACTTAACCCTTTGCGGTCCTATGTCGGACCTGGTCCGACATTGCAATTATTCTTATCCGGTCCAATGTTGGACCCTGTCCGACATCATCAAAAAGACGCAAAAAACGGGTTTCTAGTCGTTTTTTCTCCGGAAAAAGCCGAGAAAACCATTCAATGGCCGAGTGGGAGCGACAGGAGCCGAGACAAGCCGAAAAAAAGGGCGTATCTCATGAATAGTCATACTTGCCCCTGGCATCAGATAACGGCGACCATAAGGAAACAAGCTGGCTGCTATTGCATTAGCGCTTAGAGAATATCACTGACATTTGCAGAGCTTTTTTTGAGATGTTATAGTAATAAAATAATGACTTGGATCGCATTATTGAGGCGTTTGGTGATAAAACGAGTGATCAGGAGATGATTGATCGGTATGTACGACTATTATTATTATTATTATTTATTTCTTAGCATATGTGAAAGCTATAGCGAACGAAAGGGTGGGGTGGGGCTAGAGATGCCTAGTGAGTGCTTTGTTGATATGCAGGGCCTTTTAAACCCGTTTGACTGTGGAAAAAAAATACTTTTAAACAGCGCGTCTAAAATTAACTGCGCGTGTGAAAATAATCGTTTGCTCAAGAAAATCTCAAAATGGCACAGCAAAAGCAAGAGCAACACTATAACAAAAAGCAAGAATGCGGACCTTTCGGCCAGGAGACAAGGTGTTGTTATTGCTCCCCACGTCAGAATCAAAGCTGTTTGCTAAATGGCAGGGCCCATTTGAGATAATTCGAGCAATTGGGTCGGTTAATTATGAAATACGGCAGCCTGGGCGCCGCAAAGGAAACCAAATTTATCATGTCAATCTACTCAAACCCTGGATAGAACTGGAAGTCCATTTTATTTCCCCAGAGAATGTTGAGGAGGACTTTGGGCCCTCAGTTAAGCCACTAGGGGCCGCTGATGTTCCGATTGGGGAGCAGTTAACGGCTGATCAGCAGAGAGAATTAAGGCACCTCATTCAACAGTTTGGTGATGTGTTTTCTAGGGTACCTGGTAGAACTCACGTGATTAAACATGCTATTGTCACTCCGCCAGGTACCAGGGTCAGAGTCCGAGCCTACCGGATCCCGGAGAGCCAGAGGGAGGCCGTCCGGGCGGAGGTTGAGAGTATGCTCAGGCTTGGAGTTATAGAGCCCTCTAGAAGTGAATGGTGCAGCCCTATTGTGCCTGTTAAGAAACCTGATGGCTCTTTAATGCTGTGCATAGACTTCAGGAGGGTAAATGCTATTTCCAAGTTTGATGCGTACCCCATGCTCTGGGTGGATGAACTCTTGGACCGTTTGGGGCAGACTCGCTTCATCTCGACCCTGGACCTGACGAAGGGATATTGGCAGATCCCGTTGACTGAGAAATCTAAGGAAAAAACGGCATTCGTCACCCCTGAAGGTCTTTTCCAGTTCCGCACTATGCCATTTGGTCTTCACGGTGCCCCCGCGACTTTCCAAAGATTGATGGACAGGGTGTTACTTCCGCATCGAGAGTATGCTGCTGCATACATTGATGACATAGTCATCTACAGCTCTACCTGGGGACAGCACCTTGATAGGTTGGGGGCCGTCCTTCATTCCTTGAGAGAGGCCGGGCTCACTGCAAACATGGCGAAGCGCCTTTGGAAAAGAGGAAACCATTTAGGGTTTATCATGGGCAAAGGTAGAATTAAGCCGCTTGTCTCTAAAGTCCAGGCTTTGTTAGACACCCCGGTCCCTACCACAAAAGCCCAGGTGAGGTCATTGTTAGGCTTGGCGGGTTACTACCTCAAGTTTATAAAAGACTTTTCCACCATAGCCACACCTCTCACTGACCTTACTAAAAAGAACGCCCCAAACAGAGTAAAATGGAGTGCAGAGTGTCAGAGGGCCTTTCAATCTTAAGACAAGCCTTAGTCAGGCCCCAACACTTATTGCGCCGGATTTCAGTCGGGAGTTCATCCTCCAAACTGACGCCTCTGAGGTAGGTTTGGGGGCGGTTCTGTCTCAGGACAAAGATAACATAGAACACCCCATTCTATATCTTAGCCGTAAGCTTCTCCCTAGAGAAACTAGATATTCTGTGATAGAAAAAGAATGCTTAGCGGTAAAATGGGCCATGGAAACATTAAAATATTATCTCCTGGGACGTCACTTTACACTCGTCACAGATCACTCCCCTTTACAGTGGTTGAATACTATGAAGGACAAGAACGCCAGGGTAACGCGGTGGTACCTGGCATTGCAGCCCTTCTCTTTTGATGTCCAACATCGAGCTGGTAAGTTACACCAAAATGCAGATTATTTTTCTCGTGAGGGTGGTCAATTGGGGGGGGGGGGTGTTAGATAGGTCCAAGTGTTCCTTCGGCGTCACTCTGAGGGGGGGGGGGTGTGATGAGGTAAAGCGATCCCGTGCTGTAATCCACCCTCCCAGCCGCCAGGGGGCTGTGAGCCAGCCTAGAAGGCCCCAACAGAGATGGTGTGACGTGGCAGTTCCACCTTTGGGGCGGAAGTCCCAAAAGGACGGTCGCCATCTTTGTTGAGGGCAACAACACAGAATGTGCTGGAAAGTCCCAGAATTGGGAGGCAATTAAAATGCCAATCGCCGATTGGTGTTCCGCTGATTAGGGGGCGTTCCGCGGCACATAAAAGGGGGCCGTGTTGTAGCAGTCGAGGCTGGTATCGGAAAGTACAAAGGGGTGTGGGAGAGGTACGGAGGGTTATATATATAAAACCAAACAAATGCTAACTGTGATTTTTTTGACAGACCTAAACAAACTAATATAAAAGAGAGACAGCCAACCAGGAGGGTGGACACCAGAATGGCCAGAAAGGCCAGGACAGCCACCCAGAGTCTGGATAATTTTACTTTGTTGTTTATTTGTTTTTGCCTCTCCACATTTCAGTTAGTGTTTCTCTTTTGTTTGGACATTTTCTTTTGTGTGTTGTCCTGTCCTGATTACCACTGTTTGCGGACAATAATAAAGGGAAAAGAAAACAACTTTTGGAATATCATACCATTGTCTGGATTTTATTATTTTTACACCTCCACCCAACTCAGCTATCCGTGACAGTTAACAAACACATTCTTGCAAGTTTTCAAAATTGTTTTTTCAGATTTATAAATCTGAAAACGCGTATCTTTTTTTTTTAAACTTGGCAACATTTAGCTGACACCTTAAGTCTAGGTTTCTGACAAATACATCAGTGAATTTAAATCTTTTTTTTTTTACACTTGCAGATTCAACATTTTACCTAACAGATAAATCTGAAAAACATTATCGTTCAGCAATTCACTGGCTGCCTACGAGGGCTTGAGAGGAGGAGAAACTGGGAGTGAGATAATGAGAGTGAGACATCTGATTGCTTACAAGAATTGAGAAGGGAAGAGATTTGAGAGTTTAAGAGTGAGGCAAGTTTGAGAGGGATGGCGATTGAGGGCTGGAGTTTGGGAATGGTGCTTAGTAACATTGAGGTTAGATACTGACAGCAGGACGCGATAGGGGAACGGAGAGTTTTCCCTTCTCGTCGGGTCAGGCAGCATCCTCTGGCTGCTGGGCGACGTAGAGAGGGAGACACAAGAGGAGCAAAGAATTAGATATAAACACTTTCCGCCGGGTCAGGCAGCATCCTCTGACTGCTGGGCGACGTAAAAGTGGGAGAGAAAGAGCAAAGTTTAGACACATAACATACAACAAATCTGACTCTCGCTCCCGACGGGTCAGGCAGCATCCTCTGGCTGCTGGGCGTTTAGTAGAGCGAGAGACAGGGCGGGGGACGAACAGGACAAAGGACAGATCCTTCGCAACTCAGTGCAGCATCCTCAGGCAGCTAAGCTGGCAGCTGGGCGGCATGGAGAGCTTAGGAAAAGTGTCTCGGGTCCGTTTAGGAGAGACGAAAACAGAGAAACCCCCCCCCTCGGTCGGGGCCCGCTCGGCAGGTGGAGGCACGGCCTACTGCATGAGGGGGCTGAAATGGTCCTGGACCTGAAACGGAAGAGAGGAGATGGGACAGCAAGGTTGAGGCCTGAAAGGCTTAGCGCATAAGCAGCAGAAGAATAGGATGTGGCCGGGGGTCCCCTCAGGCCGTTGAGGAACAGCTGGGCGGCAGTGTTGAGACGAAAGGCCGACCCGGACAGTCGGGGGAGTGAAACTCACTTCCCCCCCTGAGGGAGCCCTGTGCGGACAGTGCGATATAGAAAGGAGCAGAGGAGGGGAGGAGGAGGAACAAAAAACAAACACAGACAAGTGAGTGAAAATAGTGCTGGGTTAAAATAGAATGAGAGAGAGATAGACAGGAGGGGCAGCCAATAACATACGAGGAGCAGCGCTGGCCAAGCCCTAATAATTGACGTGGCGAGTGCTGCATTGAGATTGGCTGGAAAGGCTAAATAAGGCTGAACTGGGATCAGCTTCCGCCCGGAAGAGAACTGCGGACGCTTACGGGGCAGAACGCTACAGAGGGAAGGTAAGACTAGCTAAAGAAAAGAACTTAGGATGAGAAAGAAACAGCGCGAAGCGGGAGAGAGCCCTCTACGGCATCCCCCGAATTACACCTAAAGGCTAACATTTAAATCTGAAAAAATAAATCTTGTTTTTCACAAAATAAATATTTATTTTGCCAGTTAAATCTGAAGCTAAATGAGCCCATTGAAGCGCTTGATTTGGCAGTGTATGCTGCAGAGCTGCCCTTACACACAGAGAGCCAATGTCTCCGCTTTCCTGCCTCCCCTGCATACTACAAAGCCAAAAAAATGTACACATTTCAAAACTTTTAAGAATGTGTTTGTTGTTTATGTATTAAACTAAATCTTTGTTTTGTTAAATCTAAGAAAAAATACACAATTTACATGAAATCCAGGAAAAACACTGTTAAAACATAAATACATGGAAGCTGCCAGGTCATCTCTGTTCACTGCAGTTTCACTGACACTCACCACTTCAAACACCATTTCTCCGGTTCTAGAGTGATCGTCAACGGCTCATTTGAAAGGTAACAACTTGGACTAATTAGCTTTCATTTGTGTATTTTATTTTAAGTTTTCTATCCTTTAAAAAAATTAATTAATTAATAAATAAACTTTATTTTTACAGAACTGCCTCTATTTATTTATGTATTTATTTATTTATTGCATTTATATACCGCTTTTTATACAAAAGTATCACAAAGCACTGCACAGTACATAGCAGAAAAAAAGAATGAACCAGAATACATTTGTATAGCATGTCACAACTGCCACAATCAGACCATTGAAATAACAGATTTAAATAACAGTATACACATAATAATACAAAAGCAGCAATTTTAAAGTTACATTAAAACCCACTAAGATAAGAAAGTCATTTTATAAAAGTGCATTTTTAGTCTTGACTTGAAAACTGTAACGGTCCCAGCTTCCCAGACAAACGAAGGCAGAGCATTCCATAATTTCGGAGCTCTACAAGAAAAAGCCCTACCTCCTGTGTTGCTTTTGTTGACCCTAGGAATAACCCGCATCCTGTGATCTCAGAGTGCAGTTTGGAAGATACGAGGTCAGTAACTCCTGCAAATAACTAGGTGTAAATTAACAGCAACATCTTAAAATCAATTCTATACTGCACAGGGAGTCAGTGTAAAGAGGCCAAAACAGGGGTAATGTGTTCACTTTTCCTGGTTTTAGTCAGAATTCTAGCGGCGGTATTCTGAACAAGCTGCAAGCAGGATACCACACATTTTGGGACAACAGAAAAAAGTGCATTACAATAATCAATTCTAGATGAAACAAAGGCATGCATTAGTCTCTCTGCATCAGATATGGAAATAATTGGTCTAAGTTTGGCTATATTTCTCAAATGGTAAAAAGATACTATTATAACTTCACTAATATGAGTCTCAAGTGATAGATTAGGATCAAAGTTGACCCCCAAATTCTTAATTTCTAATTTAAGTTTTGATGAGAGACTACAAGGGTCAAGCTCATGTAGTCCCACATTTACTTTTAGTTGGTTCTGTAAGCCCACTAGCATAACCTCTGTTTTATCTGAATTCAACATTAGAACATTTTGTGACATCCAAAGCTTGATGTCTGTAAGGCAAGTAGCTAATAACACCCAGGCAGAAGAAATTCCTTACTTTAGGGACAAATATAGCTGGGTATCATCAGCATTGCAATGGAAGTTCACTCCGTGTCTGGATAATGTCACCTAACGGTAGCATATATAATGAAAACAGCAAGGGACCTAGAATTGAGCCCCGTGGAACACCACAGACAACTTCTGAGAGCCGATTTAACCTCCCCAATAGAGACAAACTGAAACATATCAGAAAGATAAGATTTGAACCAGGATAGGACAAGACCAGAGTCAGAGCTTGTCAGCAGATTATTATTATTTATTTCTTAGCAGACGCCCTTATCCAGGGCGACTTACAATCGTAAGCAAATACATTTCAAGTGTTACAATACAAGTAATACAATAAGAGCAAGAAATACAATAACTTTTGTTCAAGTGTGACAAACCACAATTCAATAATACAGCAGATAATAGTGATAGTTACATCAGGATATGATTAAATAGTGATAGTTACATCAGGATATGATTAAATACAAAATACTACAGATTAAACACTTGGCAGATTACAGTATTCTGAAGTACAGGATTAAATGCAGTAAAATAGGGGGCAGATAAGAGCAAAATAAAGCACATTTAAATGAAGGGTGATAGTGTCCCAGGATACAAACAGAGGAGTTCTACAGGTGCTGTTTGAAGAGGTGAGTCTTAAGGAGGCGCCGAATGTGGTCAGGGACTGGGCAGTCCTGACATCTGTGGGAAGGTCATTCCACCACTGCGGAGCAAGGGTGGAGAAGGAGCAGGCTCTGGAGGCAGGGGCGTGGTGGAGGTAGAGCCAGTCTTCTAGTGCAGGCGGAGCGGAGAGGTCGAGTGGGGGTGTAGGGAGATGAGGGTCTGGAGGTAGCTGGGTGCAGTCTGGTCAAGGCATCTGTAGGCTAGTACAAGAGTCTTGAACTGGATGCGGCGGTGATCGGGGAGCCAGTGGAGCGAGCAGAGTAGTGGAGTAGCGTGGGCGAAGCGGGCAGAGAGAACACCAGGCGGGCAGCGGAGTTTTGGATGAGCTGGAGGCGGACGGGTGGCGGACGCAGGAGGCCAGCCAGGAGGGAGTTGCAGTAGTCTGGGCGGGAGAGTACCAAGGCCTGGACCAGGAGCTGGGTAGCATAGTTGGTGAGGAAGGGTCGGATTCTTGGGATGTTGCTCAGGAAGAATCGGCAAGTGCGTGCCAGAGTGGAGATGTGCTGGGAATAAGAGGCAGGGGTCCAGGGTGACTCCAAGGTTCTTAGCGGAGGAAGAGGGAGAGAGTGTGGTAGATTCAGAGGAACAGAGATAGAGAGATCAGAGGAGGGGAGGAGGAGGAAAGAAAAAAAGGAGGTCAGATTTAGAGAGGTTGAGTTTGAGGTGATGCGAGTGCATCCAGGAGGAAATAGCAGACAGACAGGTAGAGATACGGGAGGAGATGGTGGAGTCAGAGGTGGGGAAGGAGAGGAAAATCTGAGCATCATCAGCATAGAAATGGTATGAGAAACCATAGGATGCGATGAGGGGCCCAGGGAGCGGGTGTAGAGAGAGAACAGGAGAGGACCCAAGACTGACCCTTGGGGGACTCCAGTTAAGAGAGGGGTGAGGTGTGGAGTTTGCTCCACGCCAGGTTACCTGGTAAGTGCGGTTGGAGAGGTAGGAGGAGAACCAGGCCAGAGCAGTGCCAGAGATTCCCAGGTCTGCAAGAGATGATAGTAGAATAGAGTGATCAACAGTGTCAAAGGCAGCAGAGGGTCGAGGAGAATTAGGACAGAGGAGAGAGAGGCAGCTCGGGGCACTTAAGTGAGTTGGTGACAGACAGGAGGGCGGTTTCAGTGGAGTGAGCAGAGCGGGAAGCCAGATTGGAGAGGGTCAAGCAGAGAGTGGTTGGACAGGAAAGCAGAGAGCTGGCGGTGTACAGTCCGCTCGAGGGTTTTGGAGAGGAAGGGTAGGAGGGAGACAGGACGGTAGCTCTGGAGGAGGTGGGGTCGAGGTAGGTTTTTGAGGAGGGAGTGATAGAGGCTTTTTTTGAAGGCAGAGGGAAAGATACCAGAAAGTAGAGAGGTGTTGAGGAGGGAGGAGATGAAGGGAGTAGAGCAGGAGCAGCAGCTTGAAAGAGGTGAGTGGGAGGGGTCCAAGGCACACGTGGTGGGTTTGTGACCCTGGAGCAGGGAGGAGAGGTCAGAGTCTGAGAGGGGCAAGAAGGTGGAGAAGGAGGGCGAGTTAGTAGGGGATGTAGTGGGTGTGGGGGTTGGAGCAGGAGGGGTGCGGGGAGGGAGAGGTGTTAAAGAGTTTGTGGATATCTGAGATTTTAGAAGAGAAGAAGGAGGCAAAGTCATCAGGGGAGATAGAGGAGGGAGGAGGAGGGGGGAGGGTTAGGAGGGAGGAGAAGGTAGAGAATAGTTTACGTGGGTTGTTAGTGGAGGCTTGGATTACAGATTGGAAATAAGCACATTTAGCAGAGGAGAGAGTAGAGGAGAAGGAGGAGAGGAGAGTGCAGTAAAGGTCTAGGGCAGCAGGGAGTTTGGTTCTCTTCCATTTCTTTTCAGCAGATCGCAGTGTGATTCTTGCCGAGCGGAGCGCAGAGGAGAGCCAGGGATGGGGAGGGGAGGGGCGAGCAGGTCGGGAGGTGAGGGGACAGAGGGAGTCGAGGGAGGAGGTGAGTGAGGAGAAGAGGGTGGAGGTAGCAGAGTCTACGGAGAGTTGTAAAAAGGAGTCGATAGGGAGGTGAGAGAGAGCAGTGGAGGCAAGGACAGAGGGGAGAGAGATCGGAGGTTACGGCAGAGAGAGGTGACAGTGGGGGTAGGAGGAGCAGGGAGGGGGGGGAAGAGACAGAAAAAGAGATGAAATAGTGATCAGAGAGGTCCAGGGGGTGACAGAGGGGTGGAGGGGCAGCAGGCCCTGGAGAAGGTGAGGTCCAGTTGACCCAGCTTTGTGGGTAGGAGGGACGGAGAGAGACAGAAGTCGAAGGGTGAAGGAGAGGGAGGAATCCAGCAGAGTGGCTGGGGTTGGAGAGATGGATGTTGAAGTCACCCAACAGGACAGTCGGGGTGACAGAGAGGGAAGGGAGGAGAGTAGATAGTCGAGTAGATAGCACTATGTAACACAATTTTGTTCCTGGGTAGTAAGTGTTATTTCCTAATTGCTTATGCCTCAAAAAGTATAGAAAATGGCTATTATTCCCCACAAACTTTGCTTTTGTGACCAGGACAGTGATATTTTGAAATGTACCTATTTCAATGAGAAAACGGTGAATTGTGTCTTTTCGTTCACATAAAGTCAGAAAAAAACAACATATGAATCCAAATTAACATGTATTTATACTAAAGTAATACAAAAATAACTACAAAAGATTTAGAAGTGAGTAGTTTTTCGAGATTTACGATTATACTGTAAATCACTTTCACGAATCAGCCCCCAAATGTAGTCTCCATCATGTTCTCGTTATACTGTCCTTGGTAGCGGCGTTCAAAGTCCAGTATATCCTGGTGGAAGCGCTTCGCCTTGCTCCTCCGATGCGCGCCCCATGTTCTCCTTGAATTTATCAAGATGAGCATCAAGGATATGGACTTTGAGGGACATCCTACAGCCCATTGTGCCGTGGTACTTCACCAGAGTCTCAACCAGCTCCACATAGTTTTTCGCCTTGTGATTGCCCAGGAAGCCCCGAACCACTGCGACAAAGCTGTTCCAAGCCGCTTTCTCCTTACTAGTGAGCTTCTTGGGAATTCATTGCACTCCAGGATCTTCTTTATCTGTGGTCCGACAAAGACACCAGCTTTGACCTTTGCCTCAGACAGCTTAGGGAAGAAGTCTTGAAGGTACTTGAAGGCTGCCGACTCCTTATCTAGAGCTCTGACAAATTGTTTCATAAGGCCCAATTTGATGTGCAGTGGTGGCATCAGCACCTTCCGGGGGCCCAGCCCGTACTCATCATACTTCAAGGCGTCCAGCAAGGTCTTGATGCTATTGTAATCCTCTTTGAGGTGCACCGAGTGAGCCAGGGGAAGAGACGGGTACTTGTTACCATTATGGAGCAGCACAGCTTTGAGGCTCCTGGATGAGCTGTCAATGAAGGACAGTATAACGAGAACATGATGGAAGACTACATTTGGGGGCTGATTCGTGAAAGTGATTTACAGTATAATCGTAAACCTCGAAAAACTACTCACTTCTAAATCTTTTGTAGTTATTTTTGTATTACTTTAGTATAAATACATGTTAATTTGGATTCATATGTTGTTTTTTTCTGACTTTATGTGAACGAAAAGACACAAATTTGCCCGTTTTCTCATTGGAAATAGGTACATTTCAAAATATCACTGTCCTGGTCACAAAAGCAAAGTTTGTGGGGAATAATAGCCATTTTCTATACTTTTGAGGCATAAGCAATTAGGAAATAACACTTACTACCCAGGAACCAAAAAAAAAAAAAAAAAATTTGTTACACGGTGTAGTCGAGCAGATCATTTACAACTCTGACAAGGGCCGTCTCGGTGCTGCGTGCAGCACGAAAACCAGACTGAAACTTCTCGAATATACCAAGAGTTAGAAATGTTTGTAATTGAATTGCAACAACTCTCTCTAGAACCTTATCTAAGAATGGTAGGTTGGAGATTGGCCTATAGTTATTGAGGACTTGAGGGTCCAAATTGTGTTTCATCTGAGTGTAACAAATTACGTCTAGCTCTTTTTAATGTTCGGTCACTATCTAATAAAGCTCTCCTAATCAATTATCTTATCACTCGTTATAAACTTGGATTTTTATTTTTGACTGAGACCTGGCATAGTGTGGATGATAATACTTTTTTAACTGAAGCCTCTCCCTCCAGTTATACCTTCATCCAGCAAGCACGTGCTGGAGGGCGGGGAGGTGGACTAGCTAGCATTTTCCTTGATATCTACAATTGTAAACAGAACAGTATTTCATCCTTTGAATCTTTATCTTTCATATTTGATAGTCAATTTCCTGTTCTTATGGTAATTATCTATCGCCCACCTAAACTGAGACAATCGTTATTATCATAATTTGAAGAATACCTGTCTGTAATCTCCACTAAATATGATAGGATTCATTTACTTGGTGATTTTAATTTGCATACTGAAAATATATATCTGATTCAATTGAAAATACACATCTTATGATGCACTTGGACACATCATCAGTGATGTAACCTGAGGTCATCGGGTGTTTCAGGTCTTTCAACATCATACACCCTCGCTCAGGCGACCCAGCCGGGGTTGATCAAGCCCCGATTTGTGTCCAAGTGGCGTGTCTACTTCACCCACGGGTCATTCCTCTTGATCCACAGCCACCTAGAGGCTCTTTCAGATGCCTCTGTGGCAGTCTTAATGGCCTTCCTCCTGTTGGCCCCTGTGATGCCCAGTAGGCTATAGGCCCTGTAGAGGGATTGTCCAGCGAACCCTCTGCAGCCCACTTCAACGGGCTCACACCTTGCTCTCCACCCCTGACTGCGGCACTGCTCCACCAGGTCCTCATACTTTGCCCTCTTTCTTTCGTTGGCCTCCTCAATGTGATCCTCCCAAGGGACGATGAGCTCAAGTAAAATTACTTGCTTGGAGGTTTCAGAAAGCAGCACAATGTCTGGCCTCAGTGTCATCACTGTGATGGTGTCTAGGAACTTAAGCTGCTTTCCCAGGTCAACTTTCAACTCCCAGTCTTGAGCTGTTGCGAGAAGACCTGTGGAAGTTCTAGCAGCTGGTGTTGGCTTTTCCCCAGCTCTGACAAAAGCGATGGCCTGTTTCGCTGGTCGGAAGAGCTTGCAGTGGCTAATTCCACTGCAGATGGCATCTGCTATGGCTCTGAGCACCTGGTCATGGCGCCAGCGATAGCGACCTTCGCCTAGGGCTTTTGAGCAGCAGCTGAGGATGTGCTCAAGGGTTTCTCTCTTCAGGCACAGAGGGCATGATGGTGAATCGACCTTGCTCCACCGCTTGCTCCCATCTTGTCCAGGCTCCTTGTTGCCGCATTCCAACCATCCTGCTGCTCGCACCACCCCCTGCACTAGCTTCCGTCTGTCTTTCCCTTGGGCCTTGTCGTAGCGTGGTGGTTATAATGCTACCAAGGCCAGCTCTTCCGGGAGTCACCGTACCCACCAGCACGCTGTGCCGTAGCTGTGACTCAGCCTGCTCCACTGCATCCTGAGCCCTCCACTTTCTCCCTGTCCTTGCCTCTATACCGGCTTGGGAGACTTTTGGGTTGCTTGACTCCCTGTATTGCAGCACCTCCCTTGTACGGGTCACCATGAATTCCTCATTCAGGCTGCTGATGGGTAGCTTTAGCTTGTTCTTCTGACCATACAGGGCGATGCTGCTCAGGCTTCGCAGTAATCCCAGCCACTTGCGAAGGTAGCTACTGACCCTTCTCTCGAATCCCTCGACTATGGAAATCGGGACCTCGTAAACGAGGAGGGGCCAGAGGATCCGTGGGAGGACACCATGTTGGTATATCCAGGCCTTGAACTTACCGGGTAGACCTGACTTGTCCACTGCAGCCAACCACGCTTCCAGCTCCTGGTTGGTCGTCTGGATTGATGCTGTATCCCTCAGGCTGCTGTCAAACATCTTGCCCAGACTCTTTACCGGTTTCTCTGTGACGGATGGAATCTGTGCGTCTCCGATGGCGAAGCGGAACTTCTCCACCCTCTTCCCCCTCTTCAGCACCAGGGATCTGGACTTCGCTGGCTTGAAGCTCATCCATGCCCAGGTGACAAGCTTTTCCAATCCCTTCAGAATCCACCTACTTCCTGGGACAGATGTTGTTGTCACGGTCAGGTCGTCCATGAAGGCTCTGATAGGAGGTTGTCGCACACCAGACTTGGTCAACGGGCCTCTGCATTCCACCTCAGCTGACTTCACCAGCATGTTCATGGCAAGGGCGAACAGGATCACTGAAATGGTGCAGCCAGTGATGATTCCCTTCTCAAGCATGTGCCATTCTGATGTTATGGACCCTGAAGTGACTCTCAAACTGAAACTGTTGTAGTAGTCCAGTATGAGATCCCTGATCTTACCTGGGGCATGGTGCCGATCCAAAGCCACTTTAACCAGTTTGTGGGGTATGGAGCCATAGGCGTTCGTGAGGTCCAACCACAGCACAACAAGGTCTCCTCTGTTCTCCCGGGCTTCCCTGATTAGCTGCGTGACCACGCCTGTGTGCTCCAGGCACCCTGGCACCTTCGGGATCCCTCCTTTCTGGACTGATGTGTCTATGTAGAAATTCCACTAAATATGATAGGATTCATTTACTTGGTGATTTTAATTTGCATACTGAAAATATATATCTGATTCAACAGATATTGACTTTTTAAATCTACTAGATTCTTTTGAGTTTAATTAGCATGTAACAGGGCCTACACATAATAAAGGTCATACTTTAGATTTAGTCTTCTCTCGAGGACTAGAAATTAGCATGTCCTCTACTACAGACCCTGCAATATCAGATCATTTCTTTATTTCATTTGAGGCTGTACTGCCTCAATGTAAAAAGACTGCGATGCGTACTGTTAAAAGGCATATTATAAATCCTGCAATTGTTCAAAAGTTTTCTCAAATAGTTAGTCTATCTCCACCCACCTCAGCAAATGTTCTATCAACTGATGAGTTAGTTAACAGATATAACCGCCAACTAAAAACTTCTCTTGATACTGTGGCTCCAGTTAAAATTAAAACAGTCTCTGTAAAATGTAGAACACCTCGGATGAATAAAGTTATTTTGTCAATTAAAAAGAGATTGTCGTAAGGTAAAACGCAAATGGAGAGAAACAAAATTACAAATACATTACGATATTTGAAAGCAGTTTTTATCAAAGTATAATGAAGCATTAAGGTCAGCGAGATGTGCTTACTTCTCTACAATTGATAGATTAGTTAACCCATCTTCTTCACGTGAAAATGGCATTATGGCCTCATCTATTAAACGTGAAGAATTTCACAACTATTTTGATGGAAAAATACTTAATATTAAGGATCAAATTTCACAAAATGATTCTGAGCTCTGTGTGACATCTAAAACAATCGAATCAGAAATAAATTCCTTCTCTTTGATTAATTTACAAGATTTAAATAGTTATGCAAATGAAATCTTCTGCCTGTCTTTTGGATCCTATACCAGCCAGTCTCTTGAAGGAGGTGTTTAGTAAGCTGTCCAATGATGTCCTTGATATAGTTAATAGCTCTTTGTCATCAGGGTGGTTTCCAGCTTCTTTAAAAACTGCCTTAGTGAAACCTTTACTCAAAAAATCCAAATTGGATAGCTCAGTTCTAGTAATTTTAGACCTATTTCAAACCTTTTTTTAGCTAAGGAACTTGAAAAGGTAGTTTTTAAACACATGAATAGTTTCCTTGATAATAATAACAACATCTTTGAGAAATTTCAATCAGGATTTCACTCTAACCATGGCACTGAGACTGCGTTGGTCAAAGTGGTGAATGATCGACGTATGAGTGCAGACTCAAATTGTTTATCTGTACTGATACTTTTAGACCTGAGTGTTGCTTTTGATACCGTGGATCATGAGATTTTAATTCATCGTCTTAGAGAATGGGTGGGCCTTTCTGGTACTGTTCTAAATTGGTTCAAATCATATTTATCGAATAGACAATACTTTATTACCTTAGGAGAATCTACATCTGGATTAGCCAATATTAGATGTGGTGTCCTGCAGGGCTCCATTCTTGGTCCCATGTTATTCTCTTTATACGATTCCACTTGGGGAGATTATTCGGAAACATGGGGTGAATTTTCACAGCTATGCAGATGATACACAGATTTATATATCTGTTAAACCAGGTGACATAACAGCTATCAATGTCTTATTTAAGTGTCTTGCTGATATTAGACACTAGATGTCTCAACATTTTTTACAGTTAGAACCAGGATAAGACAGAAGTCCTACTTTTAGGCTCTAAGCAACAGATTGTCGACAAACACTGATTTAGGTTTGTTAAACTCAAACGTAAAATCTGAGGTGAGAAACCTGGGGGTTATTTTTGACTCTTTGCTTGTAATCGCATATTAAACATATTACTAGCGTCTCTTTCTATCATTTGAGGAATATTGCTAAAGTTAGACGTTATCTGTCCTTGGATGATGCTGAGAAATTAGTACATGCTTTTATTTTTTCTAGATTAGATTACTGTAACGCTTTATTTTCTGGATTTACATGTCATGCTCTATCACGCCTGCAGCTTGTGCAAAATGCTGCTGCTAGAATGCTAAGGAGAACAAAAAAGGGCTCACATTACTCCTGTTTTGGCATCATTACATTGGCTTGATTTTAAAGTTTTATTACTAGTATTTAAAGCACTGAATGGATTAGCTCCAGACTACTTGAATGACATGCTAATTCCATATCAGCCGGAACACATTCTTAGATCTGCTGATGTTGGCCTCCTGTGTATTCTGAGGGTGAGGATGGGAGAGGCTGCTTTTTGTTTTAATGCTCCCACACTCTGGAACTCTATACCGTCTTTTATTAGAGATTCACCCTCAATTGTTATTTTTAAATCTCAATTAAAAACATATTTTTATATTTGTTTTAGTTTGAATTTTGTTGTTACTTCTGCTTTGAATAATTGTACTTTTTGTTTTTGTGTTTTATTCTGCTTGTAAAGTGCTTTGAGCTGTATCGCACATGAATTGCGCTATATAAATAAAGATTTATTATTATTATTATTATTATTATTATTATTATTATTATTATTATTATTAATAAGCATAGGCTTTACCACAGCTACTTTAAGTGCGGAGGAAAGTGAACCATTTATAATTTAAAAAATGTGGGTATTAATAATACCAAGAACATCTTTTAATAGTTTTGCAAGAATAGGATCAAGAGAGCATGTAGTAGCTCTCATATGTTAAACTAGCTGTCAGTTCCTGTAAGGCAATCAAAGAAAAAGCCCCCGTAGTATCCTTAATAGGTGTAGTTGTTAAAGAATCTCATTTCTGATGTCTACTATTTTATTTTTAAAGAAATGTAATTAGTCATTGCAGCTGTGAGAGGAGCCAATGTCAAGGGCAGGACTATTAGGGGAAGGATTAATTAATGTATCTAGGGTGTATTATATATATATATATATATATATATATATATTTGTGATAAACCTCAGGGCATGGTCCTGAATGGGAGATATGTGAGGGCAGAGATTTTGTTAGGACTTTGTCCTTTCACAAAATGGAGGTCCCAATAGGACTACAGTTCCCAAAATGGTTGCCCACCACAAACTACACTACCCAGGATCCTTACCAGGTAATTAAGGTATGTCAGCACACCTGCAGGTGATCAAGGGTAATGACCAGCCCTATAAAAGGTGCAAACTGACAGCACCATAGTGAGAGGGGAGTAGAAGGAGTTTGGTGCTGTGTTTTGAGAAGATTTTGGTGTGTTCTATTGATTTCTGGATTGCAATATTGTGTATGACCCTGGACTGTTTGGATAACCCTGTTGGCTGTTTTGACCCTATTTTGGATGACTACCTGATTGTTGGCACACTCTGGATTAACATTACAACTGATTATTGGACTTCCCTTGAAAATAAACACGCAGGTAACATCCTGTTTAAAATAAACTTACACTTGTTGTGTCTATTGTGTTGTCCCCGCTCATACTTGTGAACAAAGTACGCAAAGAAGAACTTACTTTGTCACAATATATATATATATATATATATATATATATATATATATATATATATATATATATATATATATATATTCAGTGCATCTCTTTGGATAATGGAATTCACAGTGACCTTCACACTTAATTGGATATTACTGAGGGACATAAGTTGTGTCCGGCATAGCAAGATACGGCATAACAGTGTCTGTAATAGTGTGGGACTACTGTACAGTTTTCAGAAATATATACAGTCGAGGGCAAAAGTATTGGCACCCTACACTTATTATAGAAGAAGTACCCATCATACATCACCTCCCCAATTATTGGGACCATGCTGCAGGGGTGCAGCATTTACATCTGGAGATCATTCCCCACTCAGCCTTTCTGATAGATCACTGTGCACCAGTCTCACAAACTGCCTACAAAGAGGAGACGGAAAACAGAAATTATGAGTAGTCAAGAACACCAGCTGGTCCCCAGAATCTATATACCATTATCTCTCAGCAATACTGAAACGTGCAATAGACGGTGTTTAGTTAATGTTACTTTAGGATACTCACAGCCCTCTGTTCTTAGTAATGATCAATGATGAAATCAGTGATTAGAACACATGCAATTATTATTATTATTTATTTCTTAGCAGACGCCCTTATCCAGGGCGACTTACAATTGTTACAAGATATCACATTATTTTTACACACAATTACTCATTTATACAGTTGGGTTTTTACTGAAGCAATCTAGGGCAGCAGTGTGGAGTAGTGGTTAGGGCTCTGGACTCTTGACCAGAGGGTCGTGAGTTCAACCCCAAGTGGGGGACACTGCTGCTGTACCCTTGAGCAAGGTACTTTACCTAGATTGCTCCAGTAAAAACCCAACTGTATAAATAGGTAATTGTATGTAAAAAAAAAAATAATAATGTGTAAAAAAATAATGTAATTGTGTGTAAAAATAATGTGATATCTTGTAACAATTGTAAGTCGCCCTGGATAAGGGCGTCTGCTAAGAAATAAATAATAATAGGTAAAGTACCTTGCTCAGTGTCCCCCATGTGGGACTGAACCCATGACCCTCCAGTCAAGAGTCCAGAGCCCTAACCACTACTCCACAGTGCTGCCCTGTGTGGAATGCTGCAATCTATAAACTTATTTCACAATACTGTATTTTATTTCTTTAAAGAATGGATGGTATTTGTACACTAACAGGATCGTTTTTTTTTTGTTTTTTTTCCTTGCAGTAGGATTATAATTGTGTGGAGTGCAGGGTAAAAAGTAACCAAAACAGAGCACTTGTGTGTTGCTTTCTTTCTAAAAATAAATACAATTATATTAAAACTAAGTTAATTACAAAATCTTAAACCTGTCAGAGGTATAATTCTGTAGTACATATACACATCTGTGATAAATAAAACAACGTGCTGAACAGTTTGGCTTATTTGGAAATTTCAGTGCTGACAGGTATACAGCTATGGCCAAACATTTTGCATCACCCTATTGAATTAACTAATTTTGCTTCATAAAGTCGAATTAAACCTGCTAAATAATGTTACGTTAACATATTGAATTACATACTGCTTGTAGTTTTTCATATACTTAATGTAAAAATCACACATTTCAAAATCTAACATGAAATACTGTACTATTATGGCTTCTGGTAGACTTTTGCAATATCATGTTGTAATTTTCTTGACTACATGATGTTAAACAAAATATCTAAATTATGTTCATATTTATGTATATATTCTTTGCAAAAAAACTTATTTGTATAAAACAACAAAAGTAGGGCAATAAGAGTTTTTAATCCTAACTATGCATTCCCTCCAACCCCCTTACAAGCAGTGGAAGGGCAAGGCAACACAAGCAACCACAGACAGCCATCATCTGTTAACATGAACAACATACAACTATCTGCAGATAACACAAGAGACATCCATCATCATGGTCCACTAGGTGTATGAGGTCTACTGCCATGCCAGTGTGTTGGGGGGTTGTGTATGTCAGGGCACTGCTTATCAGGTCTAGTAGGAGACAGATGCATAATAGTGGCACCAGCATCACACTGTACACTAACATTGCATTTCCCTACTTCTCTTGTTTTAATATCAACCCTAATTGATGCATAAAAAAGATTTTTGCAAAGAATTTCCTTCCCTTTTGAGAATATATTTATAGCTAGAAAGCCTGTATATTCTATTATATAGCACACAAATAAAACAGACTATATTTGTAAACTTGATTAAACACGTCACAGGTGTATGTATGTTAAACACTGACACAGGTTTATATAAATACACGATTAATTTTTCTTCACCTATTCACACAAAGTGTTTAGCGATCTCAGACCCACGCCCGGCCGGTGCTACGATTTACTGAGCCCTGGTGAAAGACGGTGAAGTAGACATCGCAGCAAAAACAAATACGATGACTGTGAAAAAGCCAGTAATCAATCAAGTAACAGTATATCCAAACATTTTAATAAATCAATTGTGTAACAAGATTAATCAATTTGATTAATAACTCAATTTAGTTAATATTGAAACATATTAAGTTCAAATTAGTCACAAAACATATTAATTATAGCCATCAATTGGATTTTTAAATTAACGTTATTAAGTACAAAAGTTAGTACGAAAATGTTTCTATAAAAAAAAAAAAAAAAAACATGTGCATGTCAAAACCTAGTCCACAGTACAAATGCATTCGTTACAACTCATAAGCGAAAACATCATTCTATGAACAAACTTCCCAAAAGCATTTTTTTTTTTATAAATACTGAATTTTGACCATCCAGGCAGGAAGACTCGATTTGGGGATGCTGTTTGTGCATTGCGGGGATTTTGTTTATCCAAAAAGTTCCAAGCAGTAGTTACATCATATGTAATAAACTATAACATTACTATTATGGGTCAAATATATTGTAACGACCCGGGCAATTGTATTGTTGCAGGACTTGTTGTCTGTCCCGTTTGTCTTGTCTATCTTTTATGTTATGTGTATTGTAAGGGGAACGGGTCACGCCGTTAGTTGGCAGCGGGAAAAGGGGGACTGCAGACCATGGGTCGATTGGTTGAGCCGGACAGTGGCGGGAGATGAGGGGAGGTTATATAAGGTGGTGGATGAGTGACAGGGGGAAGGGACGGAGTGAGAGAGAGTGACAGCGACTGGAGAGAAAGCGAGAGAGATAGCAATAGAGGATAAATAAGGGTTTGTTGTTTTAGTGGTGTGAATTCCGGCCCGACAGGAATTCTCTGTTTATTCAAATAAAAATTCGAGACCGAGAATTCCACACTGTCTCCGTGAGTCCTGCTTCATAAACCTGACGAAAACGCTACAATATAAACACAACTCGCTATACAGTACAGACCATCGTAAATCGGAGGCTACGTTTATTGTATTTTGCCAGTATTGCACGTACAGTTGTAATTTATCTATTAGAATACAGTGAATTACCAGTACAGCTATGGCCAAAAGTTTTGCATGTCCCAATATAAAATTAATCATATTGCTTCACGGAGTCGAATGAAGCCTGTGGAATAATGCTACATTAACATACTGAATTACATACCGCTTGTAGTTTTCCATACTTAACAAAAAACTGTGAAATTTAAAAATGTGACATTTCAAAATCCAACATGCCTTATACTACTGTACAGACTTTTGCAATATAATTCTGTAGTTTCTTTGATTACATGATGTTAAATAAAACATCAAAATTATGTTAATCTAGGCTTTTTTTGTATAGCATGATTGTTGTATATTGGGTTATAAACTAAGAAAACATATAACAAAGGTTCCTGACAATTTGAAACGAAAGTTCAATATGTTGGGAAGTTGCATACAAGATTTCAGCCCAATAGAACAAAAAACAACCAAAATACCAGTGTGCGAACATTGTTAGAGTGTTTTTCAGATTTTTACCAAAAAAAGTGCCTTTCACAACATAACAAAATAACTATATACAAAGAAAGAAATAACTATATACATGTGTTTTGTAAAGCCTAAAAAACCTATTTGTTGTGCCATTTAGAAAAACAGTTGGTCAACAATTATACACAGAGGCACATCACAGCTTTTACACTTCCAAGATGTTTTGATATTCTTCTGTTTTTCTGCAATAAGCACAGTACTGTCTCCCTTCTGTTGCCTTGGATTGTGAAGCAGACACATCTAACTCGGCAACGGGCGTCTGCTAAGAAATAATAATAATAATAATATAGATATATGTGATGCTGTCTGCATGGGATGGTGTTCACCTGCCAGTTAAAAAACAAAAGCCCTCCCGAACATCTTTTGGGTAACTGGCTGTTTCCCAGATTGCTCACAGATCTCTTTGTGTAGAATGACAGCAGCAATATCAATAAAATGAAACAACAATGTTTTGAAAATGTTTTTAACATTGTAGTACCCTGCTTGTTTGCATTAGCACATTTCTTTTGGACACTGTCTCTGACAGGAGGGGGGAATCTGAATGGCTGTAGCTCCTCATTGCATCCAGCTTGGACCAGGGCTGCGTGGAATAGGCAGAGTGCTCTGCCATGGCGCTACGTAACATAAGTTAGCTCTTATTGAACAGCGTGTTACGGAGAACTTTCAAGACGGTGGAAAATACAGCACTAGCGCTGATTTTGGATGAATTTATGATTGTACAGAAAATCTGCTGTTTACTGCCTCTATTGCACTTGAATTGAGAGCCAACACCATGGCTTTAGCGGCAATGAATAGAAACACATGCAAGAGTCCTGTACGGATATAAAACTACATTGAGAGCATTGTTCCTCAGTACTGTGATTGTTGCATATTGCATGTTTTATGTACAGGTGGCTACAGTGCAGTTTAAGTTTGCAATGAAGATGTTTCTATTGTATGCAAGTGTTGTTGTACAGCAAAATAAATAAAAACTTTCCAAAAATAAAACAATTTATTTTTTCAACAATTATTCAAACCAGTAAAATTTTTATACAGCAAATCAAATAGTCTTTCCAAAGAAATTATTTCTTCAATTCTTTAAATACAACTGTGAATGACTTTAGCAGTTTGTTTCTTGTTTGCAACCTTCTGCATTTCCACGAGCTCCTGCATCTGCCTTTTCTGTTCCTCTGCAAAGCCTTACAATTGAAGTACTACTGTTTGTTAATTTTTTTGCTCTCCGATATGATTTAAGTCTTCTAGTACATATATCATTTTGGTTTTAATGTGCTCTTGGTTCGATAGTAATGTAACACAGTAAACGTTCTCTTATTCTAACGTCTCCTTTCTACCACGAAAAAAAGGTTTAAAGTTTTCGGTGTAGCCTACTGTGCCTTTTCAGCCGAGATACACTGTGAAGTCTAATCTCGATGAAATTGCAAAACTATAAAAAATAAATAAATAAAAGTGTACATATAGTTCACCTTTAATGCAAGGCCGACCGAACAAACAACAAGCTGAGCATTTCGAATGCTGCATGTGATGCTGCAGATTCACTTTGTTTAAAAGGAAAAAGTCAAATAATTATGCTGTTAATTTAAATAAACTTTTTTTTTTTTACGAAAAAGAATGTACACAGATATGTTGGTCAAAAAGTCAAATATGTGGGGAAATTACACCACAGTCACCGCACTGGTATTGCACCTCTGCTATTTTGAATTGCCCACAGCGTAAACTCCTCAGAATCTTAGCTATCGTTACGAAGGGCTATCGGCGTGCAGGTCGGTCTGGAGCGATCTGCCTATTGAACGCACCCCTGGAGCGGTCATTTATCTCTCCATCTGTTTATCTCTGTCTCCTGCTGGGAGCCTGGAGCCATTCAGTCTGTCACGCCCTCTGTATAACTGGTCCAGCAGGTATCTGCGCACTGCCTGGGGCTGTAGGTGTGGATACTCTTCTACGTTTCAGAGGGCAGTCTCCACTCTGGGTCTCTGTAATTATACGTGTAAAACAATCACATTTAGATAATTTATTACAAATAATTTGTTGCTGTAACAGATATTTGCCAAGTACTATCCTGGGATTTACAAACTGAAATTCTGACATTTTGGCAACGCACAATTATAAAGTCATAGTCATTATTTACTTTGGCAAATATGTGCTAAATAATAACTGAATTACATTTTTTTTTTAAATAGCATACTAATAAATAATATATTTTACTTTCAACTCCAATGGCATTTTGGCAACGTGCAATTATAAAGTCAGTATCATTATTTACTTTGGTAAATTGCTAAATAATAATAACATTAGAAAAATATTATAAAAATAGCATACTAATAAATACAATTTAAAAAATATATAGTTACTTACAACTCCAATGAGGCATCGATTCCTTGAGAAATCTCCTCTTCCTCTTTGTCAGATGACCACAAATAATTGTCAGAATTGTCCCTTTTTGACTGGTGAAAAAGCATTTCTTTAGCAAGACTTTGTGCACTAAAGCATGTCCTTCTGAGTTTGTTGGCCCAGGGTCTGAAATTGCTGTCCTGATGTGCCAGCTTTTGTTTTCTGGGCTTGTTCTGAAGCCATGTGTTCTCCGTGCTGTTTACGCGCAGTGTATCACTGAACCCCGTAGTACGGTGGGGCGTAGCTAAGTAAACACATTCAAAATTTGAGAGCTGAAAAATGCTTTTGTGCAAAATAACATTACAAGAATGTGTACGTTTAAGGAGTATATTTTTTAAACGAGTATGTGTATTTAACGTGCAATCATTACCTCACAAAAACGATCATTATTCGGCTTTAGATATTATTATTACTTTTTCGAGCTCTCAAATGCGGATGTGTTTAGTTAGCTACGCCCCCAATTACGTAGCTGTTCTCCCAAGTAATATGACTGGCATTTAATCTAACCAATGAAAACACGTAAAAGTTAGAAATGGTTCTTTATTGGCTGATGTCTTCAGTCCAGCAAAAATGATATTGGAGGGAAAAGGGCCTTTAGAGGTCGGTGGAGGGAGTTTCAGAGGAGGGAGCATATAATTAATCCTTTTTGCCTGATGTACAAAGATGTCCTAATATGGACACCGTACCGTTGTTTGTCTGTTTGTATATTCCTTATATGGCAACCTATGATGTCTTGGTTAGGCTTGAATACCATGAAACCTCAGCTTTCAAACAAATCCCGATTCGTCTATTTTCGATGTTCCTACCCTGAGCTATTCAAAACAATGTAAATGGACGCCGGCAGTCAAAATACAATAGGCGGAGTGTAAAATTAATTGCCTCAATCCAAAAAAAAAAAAAAATTGGATGCAAAAGTTGTAGCCATAGCTGCACCATCTCTCAGCAAAAAAAACAAATGTAAAAACGTAATAGTTGATAGTTTTCAAGCGAGGGCGTTTAATTTTACTATAACCATTAAAATATTTAATATATAATGTGTAACACACCATTAGCATTTTGGATGTTCGCACTCATTAACACAAACTAATAAATGATATTAGTATAAAAGTAGAATTAACATAGTAAAAGAAAAAAAAAAAGTTTTCACCAGTTTGCGATCCACTGATCTTTGGCGTGCTAGGCAAGCCTAGTGCCAACCTCTACACTACAGACTGCAGCTTCATGCCTGCCTCTTATTAGCCAAGGACCTGGCTGCAGTTAATGGTTGTTTTTTCAGTTTTCACTGGGACAGACCAGTCCCATATTCCAGTAGAGGGAGAGCAGAGGAACAAAGTGAGGGGTCTCTTGTATTTCCCCGGAAGTGCTGTCTGTCTCAGGCAGACCTCTCCCAATGAGTCAGCAGAGGCTGTCCACAATCGTTTTTCACAAGAACGAAAGAACCTCATGAAAGTAGAGCCTCCTCACGACAAAACAAATGACATTCTAAATTCCCTTTTCACCAGAGTACTTTTATTTTATTTTTTGTTTTATTTTTTTTTTTTTAAACTGGAAAAAAATGTCCACCTCATGAACAAAGATTTTTCTGACAAAAGTAGGTCAGACCCTCATGAAAAATGATATTTTGTCATGATACCAATTCCTTTTTCAAGATCAAACATCTAACTGCAAGAGCTGTTCATGCTCAGAACCAAAATTTAAAATCCCTGTAACTCAGGAACAGATTAATATTTCTTCACCAAAGAAAAAGGCAATATTATGGGCCAGTCCCCTTGTACCCTAACATTGTCAAATAAATTAAATTTCAAACCTTTTTTGGAGTGGGAGACTGACAAAAAAAACCCAGCAAAAAACCCAGATTTTTAATTTTTTCTTCACTATCTGGATCTTGGAATCTGCATATCCGAGGAGAACGATAGGGCCCACATCAAGAGATCTAACCAAAGGGACCACAAATCCAAATTTTCTTTATATATATATATATATATATATATATATATATATATAATTTTTTTTTTTTTTTAATTATGTCTCAATCCAAAAATTCTAGGTGATGCAAAACTTTTGGCCATGTTCAAGAAAATCAAATCGGTTGTTGAACAATTATACAGTTATATGCTGGAACTGTCGATCAATGTTAACTGTTAGGAAGGCAATACTTGAGGTATCCTCTATATTAAATGTCACAAAGATTCAGTTGATGACGCTCTGCAGTCCACATCATTGCAGCATACACGACATTAAATTATTTAACATGTGTGATAACAGTCTGTGAACATTCATCTTTCAATGACTACTAACAAAACATTGTGAGCATTGAAAGGTTTAACAAGAAATAAAAGCCAACTTGTAATTATTTTGCATTATAGTATTAAAATAAAAAGCAACACATTTTATAATATTATGAATAATTTAGAGCCATATTTCTTAACCATGAAAAGTACAGTACATTCATATGTTTATCGCAATTACCTGAACATTCCTGAACACTGAATCTTTAGAAACCCAATGGGCCCAAGAGATTAACGTTTTTGTCCTGGAAAATAAATCCATGTACAAATCAGGTAATTCAAACAAATTGGCTGTTTTTTCCCCTAGAAAAAAAATACTAACTGAATTGTGCACAAGGCTCCAGACAGACTACAATGGCTGCAAATGCAAAGAAAATACACATTTTGGCAATTATTTATTTATTTATTTATTTTTTTGGGGTTAGGCACCATTGCCATCTGGAACACAAAAATGCTGCCTCTCCCTTTAAAAGCACGTGTCAATATTTTTATGAATAGGCAACAACAGTGGTCTGTATATATATATATAAAAAAATGGTTTAATAAGCTGAATTACAATTTGATCGAATACAAATGCTTAAGTACAGAGAGGTGCTGTATTAAAACCAGCAGAATACAGTAACCCCAGTTTCATGGAACAGTTGTGATGGTGACCAAACGTGTGCGAGTGCTTTTACACGTTGTGTAACAATGTAGCTTAAAATTAACAGTTGCATTCAAGACATTTAGAACAAGAACAATGAAAAATAAAACAAAAATACACTTAAGATGTGTGTTGCACACGTGCCATTCATAAAATGCCCTGAAAACTTAAAATAAAATAATTGGAAATGGGAGCAATGCAGCAAAAAGCACAATAATTAAACTAAAAGCAGCGGAAAGCTGAAAAAAGTTATTTATTTGTGAACTCCAATAAACCAACGTTATCTTTCGCCAGTCAAATCTTAAGGTCCCTAAATACATTTTTGAGTCAACACAAACAGATTTTTTTTTCTTGTTTAACAGCCCAGCTATCCGAGATATGATGTATTTGGTTATACTGTTTCCTGTCAGGATTTTAAGGATGATTTAATTGCATTCGCTAATTAGATGATGAGCTGATAATATCTCTTCAGCCAAAGAAGCAGGCATGGGAATTTAAGACGTTACCATAATGAAAAACACTAATGTAGTGTGAGATTTGTACTAAAGCAGGGTCAGCTGTTGCAGGGAAAACAAAGTTTACTTCTCAAACTGACCATTTTAAGAAAGGTGACAGCAGAAGCATATAAATACTTGGGACAGTGTATTGCTGAGAAAAAAACATTTAGGGAAATTAAATGTACTGCAATTTACTTATTGCAGTAAAAAAAATAATAATAATAATTCGCAATTTAGCTCTCTGATTGTGCTACTGAAAAAATATGACAATGTGCTTGCTGTGGTGTATTTAATATCATGAATAGCAGAACGAACTCACTGCAATGTAAACTTGTTTTTACTGAAAAATAAACAGCAACTTGGAATCATAAGAGCTATCTGTGTTACATGCTGTCAGACCAGGACTTCACTAACATTGAGCATGGGAGCTTCAGCATACTATTTCCCATATTACAACTGTACAGCTATGGCCAGAGGTTTTGCATCACCTGGAATCTTAGTATTGAGACTATTTAAAATAAAAAAAACTATATGAACATAATTTCTAGGTTTTATTTAACATTACGTAATCAAAGAAAGAAAGTAAAAAATTATATCGTAGAAGTCTACCAGAAGCCATAAGAGTAGTACAGTATTTCATGTTAGATTTTGAAATGTCACATTTTTTCAATTTGTTAGTTTTTCATTAAGTATATGGAAAACTACAAAGTGGTATGTAATTCAAGGTTAACAAAATATTCAGCAGGTTTCATTTGACTTTATGATGCCAAATTAGTTAATTCTGTAGGGTGATCCAAAACTTTTGGCCACGGTTCTACACAACTAAAGGGACAGTTACCAATTCCATACACAACAAAATATTTAAAATATCAACATGCTGAGTTCATTGCAGTCATCAGCTGCCTAGATTAACCATTTCAGTAGAATAAGGCAACAAATAAGTGAGTACAGACATTAAGTTACTGTTTTAGCATCACTTTAGTGTCTTAGCAAGTTGTTGTATTTTAAGCAGTTGAATATGATAGCAACCAACTTGCTCCTGATGTGGCACCAGCAATTGGATTTGGCGACCAAAGGGAAGGGCAAAAAGACACTTTGGAGCCCTAGCCCAAAGTGTCTTTTTGCCCTTCCCTTCTTTCATCTTCCATCTTCACAGATTCCCAATAAAGCTATTTCTACAGTATAAGATTCTTTCCAATACCCCAGCTCCTGCTTAACCCTGGCTTCTCACCCTCACATGGGGGTCTCTCTCTCATAGCTCAGTGCACTGGTTGGCCCCTCAAACTGCAGCTTAATAGCCTGCTTGAGATTCAGCTGGGGGTCCAGCGTTGTTATGGCGATCAGCGGCTCAGGCAGCAAGGCACTGGGGGGGAATTCTGTTGTGGTTTTGCTAGGAGTGGAAACAAACGGCTTGCGAGGTGCATCTCCATTCCTCTGCTGGGACTCCACGGTGGGGCCCACTACAACAGGGTAACCCAGAGGAGGGCTGTCCCAGCTTCTCAAAGGCCTTATGGGGCTGTCGTGTCCTGGGGTCACCCCTAGAGAAGCCATGAAGGAGTTCCACTTCCCCCCTCCAGTATGTTGGGGGCTGTCCGTCTTCTCTGGGACACTGCTGAGAAACCCCACGGTCATGTTGGTCGGGGTAGGGGTCTTGGCCTTTGGGCTGTCCATGATGCCTTTTCCCAGGGTAGGGCTGGAGAGAGGAGTCCGATGCCTACAGGGAGTTGTGAGGGCATTGGAGGGCTCTGGCTGTATTGGGATGGTTTTGGGTTTGCTGTCATTGATGTACAGCGAGGAAGTAGGAGACACCACGTTTGAGTGGCAGCTTCTGCTGCGTGGCAAAGAATGTTGTTGGATCTGATGTGTGAAACTCAGACTGTCAACTGGGACTGTTTGGGCCGTGGCCAGGGAGTGGTAGGTAGAGGAGGATGTTTTGGAACTCTGGAGTGATTTTTCTGACGCCACCAGGGAATTGCACCTCTCAGTCGTAGATTCTGGGGAGCCTGAGGGAGAGCTGGACATATGATGGGGGTGTTGATGGCAAGGAGGAAGTCTGCGTTCCATAGATGCCTCTCTTGGACTTCCTGAACTGGCAGACGTGATGCCTGAGGAATGGGTCTTCATGGTGGATGTTTTTTGCTGCTGAGGAAGAGGGGAAGGGGGCAGGAAGCCACAGTAGGGGGGTGCCCCGTAGCTCTCCAGCAATCTAACAATCTTGCCGTGGCCCCTTTTGCCAGCCACTTTGACAGGAGTGCGTCTGTACAGATCTACATGGTTCGGATTGGCCCCTTTCTCAAGCAGGACACTCACCACCGCTGTGTGACCTTCTTGGGCAGCAATACAGAGAGCTGTGGCTCCCTGCTGGCAACAAGCCTGGTCCACATTTGCACCCCCAGATTCAATCAAGAGCCGAGCTATCGCTGCATGGCCCTGCCAGGCAGCAGAGTGCAAGGGAGAGCGTCCCTTCCCATCTAGCGCGTTGGCATCTGCGCTGTGACAGAGCAATAAGCTCACACTCTCAAGTTGTCCTTGCCAGGAGGCCACATGTAGGGCAGTCCTGCCCTCTGTGTCTGAGGACTCTAAAGGAACACCCCCTTTCTCCAGTAGGAGCCCAACCATGTTGTGAAGCCCCTCAAGCACCAAGAGGTATAACAGGGGCCTTCCTTCTGCATCCCTCACATTCAGCTCTGAGCCACGCCTTAGCAGTAGCTCCACAACATCGACATGTCCCTCTAGTGCAGATGCACTCAAAGCAGAACGTCCATCATACCCCCGGTGGTCCAGGGGTGAATGTCTTTCCAGAAGGAGCCTCACACAATCGCAGTGTCCCTCTTGTGCAGCCAGGATCAGTGGGGTCCTCCCATCATTATCCATTTCAGTCACTCTAGCTGCACTACCTTGCTTTGTCAGAGCTGCACATACCGCAAGGTGACCTTCGCAGGCTGCTGAATGTAATGGGGTCCATCCCAAATCGTCTCTGTGATTTTCATCCAGTCCGCGGTCCAACAGTGTCCGTACCACATCCACATTTCCTCGGGTAGCAGCCAGGCTAAGTGCTGTGCGTCCCTCACCATCAATGGCATCCACAGCAGCTCCCCAAAACAGTAGAGTGTTCACTACAAACACGTGGCCCATTGAGGCAGCGGCCAGCAGTGGTGTAACAGCAGTAGAGATGCGGCTACCTCCCTGGGGCCCAGCAGCTTCGTCCACATCTGCCCCAGCCTCTAGAAGGAGTTCTACCACTTCTGCATGGCCCTCATATGCTGCCAGAAGCAGTGGTGTCATCCCATCACGGTCCTTATGTCCTGGATCAGCCCCTCGCTCTAACAAGAGACTCACCACCTCGCAACAGCCAAGCCCAGCTGCTGAAGGTACACATAGAGCTGCCACTGATAGGGCTGTTCGCCCATCTGAGTCTTGCACATCTACCTGGGCGCCATGGTCAAGCAGCAATTCTACTGCCTCCTTATGGCCCATATAGGCTGCAGCAATTAGCGGCGTTCTGCCCTCCCGGTCTGGTTGGTCCACTTGGGCCCCATAGTCCAAAAGAGTGCAAAGGATTTCCTCGTGTCCTCCCCAAGCTGCAGCCCTCAAGGCAGTCCGGCCTTCAGAGTCACTGCCATCCACCTCTGCACCAGCCTCCAGTAGGATCCTGACAGCCTCAGCATGTCCTCCCCATGCTGCAGAACGCAGTGCAGTCCACCCCTCTCGGTCTGCATGGTTAACAAGATGCGGGGCCCTTTCCTCCCACTGGGCCCACGCCAGCAAACACTGAAGCACTCTGGCATGACCCTGACGCGCTGCCAGCATCACAGGGGCTTGCCCCTGGTGGTCCTGGATCTGTGGATCAGCTCCTTTGGATAGGAGGAGAGCAACCACATCTGTAGAGCCTGCATGTGCAGCACTGGCCAGCAAGGTGCGCCCATCCCCTGGATCCATCTGATTGACACTCGTCCCATTTTCCAGTAGAACTCGGACTGAATCCTCCCGCTCTAGAGCCTTCCGGATCATCCCGACACTGACTGCACAGCCAACACTAGAGCTCCAGTTGTGGACACGACCATAGGAAGAAGCAGGGTAAGCTCCAGCCTTAACCAGCAGTTGCAGCACCTGTTGGGGAGAGGTCGGAGGGAAGGGTTCGGGAGTAAGGGAATTGTCTGCTAAAGAAGGGATGCCACCCCACACCATCCACAGTGCCAGCAGGGTGGGGTTTTCAGGCTGGAGGTTAGAGCTCACGAGGTGAAAAGCAAGCCAGTGTATCTCATTCGGGGACAGCTGTGGCCCACGGAGGGTTAGTGACATGGCCAGCATGGCATGACCCTCAGCCAGACTGCACAAGTATTTCTGTGTGCAGTATTTAACATCAATCAGCCATTCTGCAAAGCTTGCATGGAATAGAAGCTTGGTGCTGCTGGGCCCATCTACCAGTAGCTTAGACAAGGCATCTAGATTGCGATGGAAGTCGATTGGAGTAAGGGTGGTGTCTCTTGTCCACACTGCAGTATAAAGTTCCTCCAGGCTGAGTGGCCGTGGAGAGGCCAGCAGGGCATTCAGTAAGGGCTGCACCCTGGAAAAAAGCTTCCTGGGAAAAAGCCGCTGGCACAGCCAGAGATAGAGCCCATTAAGGGTGCCTGGGATATCACGGATCTCACGGATTGCTACAAAGTTCTCAGCTACTCCGTCCAGCACACGCTCCAAAAAGAGGAAGCAGCCATTGCTCTTGATATGTAGCTGGTTCAGCATGTCAGCTGTCTCACGCGTTAGGTGCCTCCGCAGCGCCCTCTCCTGGTCCAACCTCCACAGAATGTACTGCTGTACATCACGCACCGTGTGAGCCTTGCGTAAATCATCCAGGCAAAGCTTTCGGAAACCTGAGCGATCAAAAGAGATATTTGTTAAAACATTTATGTACATCCATTTGAATATATTTTTCACCTTTTTTAAATCAGCTACAGAAATGTTGTCATTACCTCTTTCACTGAAACTAAATATGCAGCTGAACTGTACAGTACCTGCACTCTGGATAGACAAGACAGTGGGCTTAAGCCCCAAAGATGTTAGTTTCATAGGCTTTCACAGGCACTGAATTCACTCATTAAAAAGAGCAATTTTTCCTTGTAAGTACTGCTAACTCCCACCTAAGAACATCTTAATGAGTGCTTTGTTCTGTCGGCGGACAGAGCAAACAAGCAGTAGCCATGACGGGAGAAGCTGCTGGTGACTGGAGAGAAGCTCAGCGATGGTTCTGCTCTTCCCTGCTGCATGCCCCTCCTGGCCTGCTCCTGTTACAGGTCCCGAGTCCAGCGACTCCACAATCAGCAGCAAGTTCTGAGATGGAAGAGGCAGGTCCAGCAGGGGCAACAGAACCGCCCTGAAAAGACAGAAAAGGATAGTTAGCCACGTGTAAAAAATATTAGATCAAGATACATTTTATAGCTCTGCTCGATTCAGGCATTCAACATAGAAGAAATTTAAAATAAACAAACAAGATGTATCCACCAATCTTAATTATTGGAATAGCTGCCTTTAAAGAGGAAAATTATATAATTATATATATATATATATATATATATATATATATATATATATATATATACACACAATATAAATGCTAATTGTATAGCCAACTTTAAATATTGTAATATTCATTTATAGAAACAATACAGGGCATTATCATTGTATGGTTAACTAAAGCTGGCTGAAGTTCAATTTAACCAATTGTTAAAATGCAAATGTACAGGTCCACCTGTAGTGAGATGAGATACTGGTCCTCCTATCTCCCAGCTGTCAGTGTCACAAGCACTGCTGTTCTAGTCTCCCTCAACTATGTGTTGATATTACTAAAATATAAATTTGCCACCACCTTTAAACATATCTTTACATTTTGTGGAGCAGATTTGGACATTTAGGTATTGATATTTATTCTTTTGTTGAAGCATTATTTAAAAAGAAGAACATATTGTGGGTTATCAGGCTTCTCTGACTTGGTAACGTTTCTTTTGGTCTTAACCCTCCAATTGTAGGCGTCTTCTTTCTGAGGCGAATGTGCGTGTGTATTTATTCCCCAGATTAAGAAGCATATTTGCAGGCTAAGGGTGTTGCACAATTATTTCCTGTTCTTGCTCACTCTAGCCACCTTACACCCCACAGTTCTCAAGTCCTGTTCTTGTTCAGACAGGAGGGAGGTGCTCCCTTGGCTTAATGATTCAGAGCAAAAAAAGCTATGAGATTTCCTGTCTAAGATTACCGACAAAGTCATCAGGAATCAGCCAATTCACTGTAGCCAACTCCACCACCTGACATTACCCACTGCCTTTTCAGTACACCCAGACACTGCAGGAGACTACAGCCTACACCCAACCAGTAATAAATATTAAACACTTATGTACAGTTCTCTTTCTAGCCTTTTGTATAAGTATTATCAGGAGAGCTTGGATGGGCAAGAAGGCTGGTGCTCACATTATGATACAGGATGAAATGCACAAGACGGGTATAATGGACTTCATTGTATGGTAACTTTTTTTTTTTTTATATATATAAATGTAGTTGTCGCCAATGATTTTACCCCAGTTTTCTCCCCAATTTGGAATCCCCAATTGTATTTTATTAATCCCGGTTCATTGCTGCAACCCCCCAGCGACTCGGTGACGGCGGCTGACACACACGTCCTCCGAAACGTGTCCCTGCCTAGCAGTCTTTTTTTCGCACAGCAGATCCACAGCAAAGCCATCAGACCTATAGTGCCGGAGGAAAACACAGATCAGAATGGCTCCACAGCAGACCCGCAGGTGCCCTATCAGCCACAGGAGTCGCTGGTGTGCGGTGAACCGTGGATTGCCCTGCCGACCTAAGTCCTCCCTACCCGGGCAGCGCTCGGCCAATTGTGTGCTGCCCCCTGGGAACTCCCGGTCACGGTCGGCAATGACATAGCCTGAATTCAAACCCGTGATCTCCAGGCTCTAGGGCGCATCCTGCACTCCATGCTGGATGCGCCACTCAGGAGCCCAGTGTACATTAACTTTTATAAATCACCATTAGTCAAAAGAAGCTTCAGATTTAATTTATAAAATTTAAATAATTTTCTTACTTTGACACAAGTAATAATCAAATGCATTTTGGATTGCAAATGAATGGGTTACAATAAAAAGCAAAAAACTTTGGTGCGTCTTCCTTATGATGAAATCATTAAGAGTTTTATTTTTAACGAGAAGAAGCAAAAGCAGCAAACATTAGTTTAATCATTAACCACACAACCTGTTTAAGAACGTAGTGGGAGAATTTTGGGTGCTTTAAAAGAGAAGCACGGTGTCAAAATCAAACAGGCTTTGTTCAATAAAGAAACCAAATAACCCCCTTGACCCAGATGTTTATACAGGAAGTGGGGAACAAGCATAGTGAATGTAGATATGCTTTGCAGTACTTTTATTGCACTGTACTGTTAAGTAATTTAGTATTGCAAAACCCCCTCCCTGATTTCTTTCTGCTGTAACGAGCCTAAGTCTCAGATGCTCTCGCAACAATATTAAAACCTGTGAATTATATTTTTTAAAGCAACAAATGGAACCGTGTCAGTAACGCACATTAAAAATGATTGCTCGGGCAGTTTTTTTAAAATGAAGTCATACTTCATTTTTAATCTTCACCTGATTAGATACACTTTTTCTCCTACAATGATAACACACTATTCAACCTCTCCTTGTATTTCCCCCTCTGTTAAATATTTAACCAAACAATTACTAGATGTGAGATGTAAATTAAGAGGCACCGCAGGGGTACTTCAGTTGGAATGGTTAAGATAATTTAATTTATAAATACCTCTTGAATGCTTCATCAGGGTCCCTTTCACATTGGTTCGGCTCCAAGGCGGCCTTCACTGAGGGCTCCTCCAGTTTCTCAAAATACCCGGGGAGTAAGGGACTGCACCGGAGCTGCTCCACTAAACCCAGGATGAACTCAGTCACAGACACTGTTCTCTCATCTTCTCGCTGGCAGAAGTGGTGGGCCAGGCAGCGGGGGGCCAGGTTAACACGGGTCCCGGCCTCCGATGTTGGCCAAAGCACTTCAGTGCAGAAGGCGGTTTTCCCACTGCCAGGACCCCCTGTCACCAGAACCCCAAAAATCCTGCCAGAGGCTCGGGTCTCTAGCCAGTGCTGGAGCTTGTACAGGGCCCAGTCTCGGCAGTAGAACCGCCTGCCCTGCAGTCGACTGACACTCATCTCCGAATGGTACAGCCGGTCACCACATGCAAACTCATTGCAGTATCTGAGTTGGGGGCAGGAGCAAGAAATACAGAAACAAAAGGGTGACCCAAAGAGGAGGGTGATAGGTCTTGGCTACCTGGCTGTAACCTTCAGCCTGATTCTATCTGGAGCCACCCTGCTTCTCCCAGCTGATTTTCACTTCACTAGCAAGAAGAAGATTATGTGCCAGGCATCCCACAAAAGCAATTTTGGCACAGCTTTTTTTTTCTCCCCAAACAGAATTGTTTTTACTGGCAAGTCCAGCGCTGGGTTATTTTTCAGGTTGTGATGAGCCGCCCCCAACTGGCACTTTGAGTTCTCTGGCTAATATACCCAAGTAGGAATTTCAGTGTCCCTGCCCAACTGGTTCTGGGGTAAATGCTAGAAAAGTAATCCAAAAACAAAGGACTACTTCACTGACATATTCACTGGGAAATTACCTCATTGACAATCCTCCAACAACATTATTCTGTTTGCGAATGCTTCTGAATCCACACAGGCAGGCTGCAACAAACGGAGAGCCCTCTCCTCATTAACTTAACACTCCCACAGTAGGAATTCACTCTTTCTCTTCCTGTGTGGATGTCTTCCTCTGTTGCAGTATCTCTGAGAGACGCTTTTTCAAATATTTTTCTCTCTCTGAACTACTCCAATCCCAGGGGGTAGTTTACGTCCTTCTGCTTCTCTCTTGGGAGATCCTTCTGCCCTCTGTTCTTCTCTGTCTTATAGATTTCCTCAGGCTGCACTCCTGCACTCTCTTGCTGTAGCAGCTCAACATGTCGGGGCATGCTTTTTATAGGCCTGCAGAAACAGAATGGAGGAAGTGTATGTGTGAGAAAAAGAAAGTTGAAGTTCGGAGAAACAAGCAAGCTAAATCACAACGCCCTAGTTCGTATTTCAAAGCCTGGAATCCAGCCAAAACTATACCAGTATCAAAAGATACCAGTTCTTACACCAAGCTCAATGCTGTACACTTAACACATATTCAAAAAAAGTTTTTTTTTTTTTTTTTTTTTTTACTCCGGTTGTAAAACAAATTAAGGTAAAATATGATGTTCAGTCATATTCCTTACAATAGTTTACCCAGTACAGGTTATTTTTGTCACATATAAAAACTATTAAGAATTTGAGGTCCTCATGTTACCCCTCCCTCCCTCTAAAAAAGTAACATGAAATATTTTACTCGCTGTAACAGGGGTGCTCTGGTAACATGTGGGTATCCGCTGACAGATGAGACAGACACAACGGTTTGACATTGAAAACGCCACTCATGCGTCCAGGTTTTGTTGACAAAACAGGTGGTTGCAGTGGTAGATGGCCACCACTAGGGTACTAGCAACAGTAATCCTAGCGGGATGAGATACACAAAACACAGTGTACATGAATACAAAAATGCAAAAGACAGAAACACTTCTCCCTAACACAAACTTAAATACACGTAAATAAATCCCTACTGTTAACACTAGAACCCTGGTATACATAAGGTCATTCCATTGGCGCTTTTCTTTTAGTTGCTCACCCTGGCTATACACGCAGTCATGCGGTATCTCCACAGACTTCACAATTCTTCCTCTTCGGCTTGTGGAAAACAAAGGACTGACTTTCCAGCCCTTTTTAAAGTGGCCAGGGTTAATTAATAATTAGTCAATTAACACCTGGCCAGATGCTGCACATCAAGTTTCAATTAGGCAGGGAAGTCGAACCTTACAGCCCTGCCATATATAGCACATACTTTTTCTCCAAAACTTTCAACATTCCGCATTTTATTTACAAATCAAACAAAAACACATTATTTACAGGGGCTGCGACTCAGCCCTGCCACTCAACTGAGTAGACAACAGTGCAAATTGTTCTGATGATATGATAAAGCGCTGTTCATCATACCGCATGAAAACTTTCTTACATTCTGCTCTGTGAAATTGAGGGCATTACTAAAAAAAACACTACCATCTATAACCCAATAAGATACAAATCTTACCGCAGATACTTTCGAAAATACCATTTTAGTAAGTTACTCCCATTACAACACTGCTGCACAGCAACTTGATATGTCAATGTATGCTACCTGTCACTTTCCTACTTTACATACTGTGCATGCCCAGACTATTTTCCCCTTGCGCCGCGCATGCACAGATTTTTTTTCCAAGCAGAGGAAGACGCCCATCAAACACAAATACCTGCCATTGGATATGAAATACGTATTTTGTAAACTTACATTTTATTCCACATGTAACTAATTATTTTTATATTGAATACAGCCATCTGCTGTTAACAAACGTTAGGGTACTACAGAGGGAGTTCCATTTTTTTTAAAATAAAAAAAATAAAAATGCATCTTGATTGCAAATGTATTACTTATTGTTGTTATTATTATAGCTATTTGCCTGGTGTGAGTTTCGATACTATTTGTCACGTTGTTGATATTAGTTTGGAAATAACGTTATGTTAATAATTATTATTATTATTATTATTATTATTATTATTATTATTATTATTTTAATAATAATAATAATAATAATAATAATAATAATAGCAGACGCCCTTACCCAGGGCGACTTACAGTTGTATAGATACATAACAATAATTACAGTATAAGAGCAAGATACAAAATACAGTGACTTCAGTCTTAATAAGAGCAAAATATACATAATTTACAGCTACAAATGAAACTTTGGGAGCAGATTTTGACACGCTTATACATGTCAAATTTTGACGAAGTAGCAAAAATTGAAGTTACACCTGTAGCAAAATGTACGTTACGCTGGTACTCTGCTGTGCTTTTACTGCTGAAGCCTAGAAAACTGTGTACACCCACCAGCAACCCGTTTGCTTGGAACAAAGCAAACGCAACTACTTGTTTAGGTTAATGGTTGATAAAATATAATTAAATATATATATATATATATATTTTGTTTACTTACCTTTCCCAGTGTGTTGACCGGTCAGATAGAGCCGACATTTAATGTTTCTCTACCAGCAGACTTGTGTCAGGAAACTTCGTGGCTTGACCCGTAGTGTCGGGCCTGGAGGGGTTAACCCAGAACAACCGTAGAGAATTCAAAGGAAGGAGGACTGTTCCTATAGTATGAGAAGGACCGAGCGGTGATACAGTGGATCAGAGTTTGGAGGGCAGGTGTTTTAATTTAAATTGCATTGTAACTCCTCTCTCTCAAATCTTAGAGAGGCCCCTGCTGCAAACATCCGTTGGGGATAATAACAGGAAACAAGGCCTCAGCGTATAGCTACTGCAGCCGGGAAACAGATTTGGAAAGACTCAGCGCAGAGCTCCGATAGGGGACAGCTAGCATGGACAGCCTCACCACAGAGCTCTGTAGTGTACTAAAGAGACTGAGCGCAAAGGTGCGCATGGCCCGGAATAAGCGCTTCTAGAGGTACGTTTGCAGGCAATTAAACAACAAAAGGCAACAGTAAATAACCCAAGTTATATACACATATACATTTTTTGTACCAATGTAATTTAGAATTCCACGGCGATTGTTCATGCAAATGTTGTTTTATTAGAGAGGAATAAAACAATTGTAACCTAATAAACTACTTAAAAAAAAAGAGTAGTTTGTGTACAGGTGTAGTACGCTCAAAATACTCACGCAAAAAAAAAAAAACTCTGGGGACTGTTTTCAACGTACGTTTAAAACACCGAGGGTCAATTACAACAAACTTGCAGAGTTAAGGCATACTTCCGACTGCGACCCAATTTTTGGTCTCTGACGGTCGGAATGACATCATCCGCACTGCCGCGAGCTGCTGCTTTTTTGAAAAGTCCTTTTCTTGTGTGTCTGCGACCTCAAAACGAACAGGGAAGGATGATGTTGAAAAACCAACATTTGTCGCATGGTCGCAAGCCAGTGAAGCTCGACAGAGTAAGTTTTTGAGGAACCCAATAAACATGAACAACAGAACATGATTTTAAACTTGCCTCTGAACTGAATTAAATTAAAGCGTAAATGAATCTTTGCTAAAATGAACCATTTGTAGAATAATAATAATAATGAATATAGTGTATTTTTATTATTGTTATTCTTTTTATATATTTGAATCACTAATAAGTTAACGTCGCTATTTATTTTCTGTATGCAATTACTTTCCCCATCAAATCAGTAACGTTGCTCTATGAGGCACCGTTAGGGACATAATTCAAACTGACACCTCATACACTACTACACATTGAAATCTCATACACTACATAGTGAAAATGCATTCACTACATGGTGAAATCTCATACACTACATGGTTAAATCGCATACACTACATATTGAAATCTTGAAACCTCATACACTACATAGTGAAATCGCATACACTACGTACTGAAATCTCATACGATAATGAAATCTCGAATACTCTGCCTTACACCCCAACGCTGAACACGGAGATTACGTCCTCTTAGACTTCCAAGCACATATGTTTCCCCAGCGTTGGGTGTGTTTTGTAGCTGTAAAAAGAGTACGTCTGTGTATTCCAAAGCATTTAGCAATACTTTGCCAACTGAATCCAAGGGATATGCATGCAATGATTTATTTGTTCTCGTGAAATGCAGTATCGAGGACGACCCACAGCCCCAGTTCTAACAGCTGGGGGTACGGGTACACGGAAAGATGCATTGGCAAGACAGAGCGGTCTGGTTTCATATTCATTTAGAGAAAGACGAAAAGTGTTGTAAATCATTTCTAGAATACAAATACGTTCTTGTGTATGTTCCGGTTCTCCAGTGAAATAATTGCACACAGAAAGCATTGAACTTACTATTCTTGTCTGGTCTTCAAGATCCCTGTGTAGACGCTCCAAAATAATGATTTCATTGTTGAACTCGTGCTTTGTTATTTGTTCAAGGCAACGGAGTACCCCATTAAAGGAATTCACAATATACTCTTCATTGGTTTTCACACGCAACAAACAAAAGATCATCTTCATTTTCAGGGGGAAAAATATTTGACACTGTTACTACCAAAACAAAGGCCTTGACTTTCAAATAATCGTTGTTATAATTGTTTTGGCAATTTTAAAAGGCAGTGTATGAGATTTCACTGTGTAGCGTATGCGTTTTCAGTATGCAACCCCTACACCCACTGCATCCCCTACTAACTCACCGTCCTTCTCCATCTTCTCTCCCCTCTCAGACTCTGACCTCTCCTCCCTGCTCCAGGGTCACAAACCCACCACGTGTGCCCTGGACCCCCTTCCCTCTCACCTCTTTCAAGCTGCTGCTCCTGCTCTACTTCCCTTCATCTCCTCCCTTCTCAACACCTCTCTCCTTTCTGGTCTCTTTCCCTCTGCCTTCAAACAAGCCTCTATCACTCCCCTCCTCAAAAAACCTACCCTCGACCCCACCTCCCTCCAGAGCTACCGTCCTGTCTCCCTCCTACCCTTCCTCTCCAAAACCCTCGAGCGGGCTGTACACCGCCAGCTCTCTGCTTTCCTGTCCAACCACTCTCTGCTCGAACCCTCTCCAATCTGGCTTCCGCTCTGATCACTCCACTGAAACCACCCTCCTGTCTGTCACTAACTCACTAAACTCTGCCTCTCTCTCCTCTGTCCTAATTCTCCTCGACCTCTCTGCTGCCTTTGACATTGTCGATCACTCTATTCTACTATCCTCTCTCGCTGACCTGGGAATCTCTGGCACTGCTCTGGCCTGGTTCTCCTCCTACCTCTCCAACCGCACTTACCAGGTAACCTGACATGGAGCAACCTCCACACCTCGCCCTCTCTCAACAGTAGTCTCACCAGGGGTCAGTCTTGGGTCCTCTCCTGTTCTCGCTCTACACCCGCTCCCTGGGCCCCTCATCGCATCCTATGGTTTCTCATACCATTTATATGCTGATGATGCTCATATTTTCCTCTCCTTCCCCACCTCTGACTCCACCATCCCCTCCCGTATCTCTACCTGTCTGTTTGCTATCTTCTGGATGCATTCGCATCACCTCAAACTCAACCTCTCTAAATCTGACCTCCTTTTCTTTCCCTCCCATGTAGTGTATGAGATGTCAGTTTGAATTATGTCCCTAACGGCGCCTCATATTGCTCAGCTGTTCAATACGTCTGATCGGAGGCATTATGGAGAACAGCTTATCAGTTTTACTTGTTTGCTGTTCATAAAAATATAAGCAATTTACACATTCACTTCATTTATGAGACGGGCAATTTTAAAATCCCGTCTCAAAGTGCCACGGGATTGTGGAGCCTGTTGGCAACTCTAGTCACAAATCGACACTGGCATAATAATCCTTCGGGAAACGAAAAAAGTTTACAAGTTTCTCTTTCTTTCTGTTGATTGCACTCGGGGGCAAAACACTACGATCGTGAATTTTCAATATAATCAATAAATAACATTTACATTTCATTTTAAGCTCAGGTCAATGAGCAATTTTAATACATACAAGTTAATACATGTAAATACATGTATCATATTGCACTTTTCCTATTCTAGATGTACATAAATGAAGATGGTACCTTCAGTAAAGCCGTTAGAAAAAACATGATATACTATAAATCTATGAGTCTATAAATCACGAAACTTGGATGAGTAGTACCAAACCAGAAATTCTGTTTGCCTGTATTTATTCTGTAAAGTCTCTTTGGTAGTACACCAGTACATAGCCTACTGGCTGCATAACATTGCTTCTCAGCGTTAAAACATATACAGTATGTACACAAAAAATAGTTATAGATTAGGCCCTACAGCAAACATGGTACAGCAACATATCTATATATATATATATATTCTCATTATTTATTTCTTAGTAGACGCCCTTATCCAGGGTGACTTACAATTGTTATATATCACATTATTTTTACATAAAATTACCCATTTATACAGTTGGGTTTTTACTGGAGCAATCTAGGTA
The DNA here is from genome assembly GCA_036884735.1 of Huso huso. NCBI lineage: Eukaryota > Metazoa > Chordata > Actinopteri > Acipenseriformes > Acipenseridae > Huso > Huso huso. The sequence goes on from CM072669.1 coordinate 28,156,137, forward strand.
AAGTACCTTGCTCAAGGGTACAGCAGCAGTGTCCCCACCTGGGATTGAACCCACGACCCTCCGGTCAAGAGTCCAGAGCCCTAACCACTACTCCACACTGCTGCCCAATTCATATGTGCAGTATGAATCATCACACCCTAAGGCTTGCTGTGACTCGATTCCCTATTCACAACTGTTAAGACACTTTGTATTTGCGTATTTGCAGCGACAATCAAGATTCCTTCGCCAAAAGCGAGGAAATGTGTGTTTTTTTTTGGAAATTGTGGCTTTCCGAAAAAGATCATCACTAAAGCTAAATCCATAGAAAAATGCTTTATATAATAACAATATACAACACACAGATGATAGAATCCCTCTGGTCCTCACTTACCACCCTACCAACAGAAAGATACAGGCAATTGTGCAAAGAAACTTTACAAACTTTACCATCTACAGCACCTATTTTCAAGACTCCCCCCTTGATGTCATATAGAAGAGACAAGAATATAAGAGAATATGTGGTACACAGTGCTATTTGTCCTTCTGGGGAACCTTTGAAAGGCACATATCCATGTAATAGACCAGGATGTAATACCTGTAAATACATTCATTCTGAAACAGAGATTAGAGGCATTAAATCTTCATTCAACATTCATGAACATTTTACATGTACCTCTAAAGGAATAGTCTACTGCATTATCTGCAAGAAATGCAACAAATTGTATATTGGGAAAACTAAAAGGCGTTTAGCTGACCAGTTTGTAGAACACTTAAGAAGCATTTGCATTAACACCACTGCATTTCCAGTAGCCCATCACTTCACAGTGATGATCACACTGCTGAAGACATCACAGTCTGTGTGATCAATCAGTGCTATGGAACAAATGTTGCTCGGAAACAAAAGGAACGAGACTTTATAAGAACAGAAGAACATAAGAAAGTTTACAAACGAGAGGAGGCCATTCAGCCCATCTTGCTTGTTTGGTTGTTAGTAGCTTATTGATCCCAGAATCTCATCAAGCAGCTTCTTGAAGGATCCCAGGGTGTCAGCTTCAACAACATTACTGGGGAGTTGGTTCCAGACCCTCACAATTCTATGTGTAAAAAAGTGCTTCCTATTTTCTGTTCTGAATGCCCCTTTATCTAATCTCCATTTGTGACCCCTGTCTGAATACGACATGCCTTTTAAACCCGGGATAATTCTGGTTTCTCTTCTTTGCACTCTTTCTAGAGCAGAAATATTCTTTTTGTAACGAGGTGACCAGAACTGAACACAATATTCTAGGTGAGGTCTTACTAATGCATTGTAAAGTTTTAACATTACTTCCCTTGATTTAAATTCAACACTTCTCACAATATATCTGAGCATCTTGTTGGCCTTTTTTATAGCTTCCCCATATTGTCTAGATGAAGACATTTCTGAGTCAACATAAACTCCTAGGTCTTTTTCATAGTTTCCTTCTCCAATTTCAGTATCTCCCATATGATATTTATAATGCATATTTTTATTGCCTGCATGCAATACTTTACACTTTTCTCTAATAAATTTCATTTGCCATGTGTCTGCCCAGTTCTGAATGCTGTCTAGATCATTTTGAATGACCTTTGCTGCTTCAACAGTGTTTGCCACTCCTCCTATTTTTGTGTCGTCTGCAAATTTAACAAGTTTGCTTACTATACCAGAATCTAAATCATTAATGTAGATTAGGAATAGCAGAGGACCTAATAGTGATCCCTGTGGTACGCCACTGGTTACCTCGCTCCATTTTGAGGTTTCTCCTCTAATCAGTACTTTCTGTTTTCTACATGTTAACCACTCCCTAATCCATGTGCATGCATTTCCTTGAATCCCTACTGCGCTCAGTTAGAGAATTAATCTTTTATCGGGACTTTGTCAAAAGCTTTCTGGAAATCTAAATAAACCATGTCATTATGCTTTGCAATTATCCATTGTAAATGTTGCATCCTCAAAAAAGTCAAGCAGGTTATTTAGACACGATCTGCCTGTCCTAAAACCATGCTGACTGTCTCCCAGGATACTGTTACCATATAGGTCATTTTCCATTTTAGATGTTATTATAGTTTCCATAAGTTTACATATAATAGAAGTCAGGCTTATTGGTCTGTAGTTACCTGGTTCGGTTTTGTCTCCTTTTTGTGGATCGGTATTATTCGTTTGCTATTTTCCAGTCTGTCGATACAACCCCTGTGTCAAGAGACTGTTGCATGATCCTGGTTAGCGGTTTGTAAATAACTTCTTTCATTTCTTTGAGTACTATTGGGAGGATCTCATCCGGCCCAGGCGATTTGTTTATTTTAAGAGCTCCTAGTCCCTTTAACACTTCTGCCTCTGTTATGCTAAAGTTATTTAAAATTGGATAGGAACAGGTCGACATGTCGGGCATGTTGTCCGTGTCCTCCTTTGTAAAAACCTGTGAAAAGTAATCATTTAATATATTTGCTATTTTTTTTCTTCGTCTATGATTTTGCCATTTGTGTCTCTTAGACATTTAACCTCCTCTTTGAATGTTCTCTTGCTGTTATAATATTGGAAAAACATTTTGGAATTGGTTTTAGCCCCCTTAGCAATATTGATTTCTATCTCTCTCTTGGCCTTTCTAACTTCCTTTTTGACTTGTGTTTGCAGTTTCAAGTACTCTTTCTGTGTACTTTGTTTTTGGTCCTTTTTAAACGCTTTGCAAAGTGCCTTTTTTCGCTGAATTTTTTTTTTAATTGATCTATTAAACCATTTTGGCCATTTTGTTTTAGATTTAGATTTGTCTACTTTTGGGATGTAATTGTTTTGCGCCTCTAGTACTACATTTTAAAAAAAACAGCCATCCTTTTTCTGTGGATGTTTTCTCTATTTTACTCCAATCTACTTCTGTTAGTCTCTGTTTCATACCTTCATAGTTTGCTTTTCTAAAATTATATTCAGCGATAGGGTCTATACAGCGATAGGGTCGGTGTCAGACAGGAATTATGTTTGAGGGTCACTGCTTTATCGTATGATTTTTTTTTGTGATCAATTTTTTTTTTGTATTTATTTAATTAAAGAAAACAATACAATACACAAAACAATTAGACCAACCCCCCCCCCCGATGGCAACTCCCACTTTTGATTAACAGAAAGATCAAGTGAAGAGCCATCATCTAATAATAATATTTTAGGTGAACAAGGAATCTCACTATTAAGAATAACCGATAGGGTTGTAGAGATCTGCTTCCAGAACACAAGCACATCAGGACATTCCCAGACCATATGTAAGAATGTACCTACGGTACCCTGGGGACAGAGCATGCAGAGGGGAGTACGGACCAGTTTCATATGACATCTTTTACGAGGGGTTAAGTATGTTCTATGAAGAAAGTTGAAGTAGATAAGCTGATGATATGGATTCTTAGAAGCTGTCCTTAAATTATTCCATACTGTGACCCAAGATATTTCTTTATCTATAAAGGGTAAGCCCCTTTTCCAAACAGTATTAATCACCAAAGGTTTGTATGATGCCTGGAGAAGGAGGGTATAAAGTGTGGTCACCAAGCCCTTTGATTTTCCCCCCTTAACTAGAATATTGTGTAATATGTGTGAAGGCAGCTCGGTACCCCAGGGCACCCCATAGGCACGCATTGTGGAACGTAGACGTAAATAAAAAAAAAATAGGAAGATTTTGGTACATCAAATTGTAGCTGTAAATCTTGGAACACACAAAGGTACTTATCCCTACAAATGTCTGAGAGAGTGTGTATTCCCCTGTCCCTCCATTGTGGAAAGGAAAAGGGGCGACCGCCTAATAAAAGTTTATAATTATGAAAAATAGGAGGATGTGAGTGCCATTTGAACTGAATTTTGGTGTGCTTTTCAACTGTGCACCACACAGAAATTAGATGGGAGATTATAGGGCCAAAACACAATTTACAATGTTTGAGAGGAACAGCTGAGTAAACCTAATCTTGAAGTCTGTGCGGAAATACCAATTTTTCCTTGATTGGTCGCCAGGAAACATGAACATTGGAGTCCAGCCAAGATGCAATTGGAAGAAGTACGAATGACCAAAAATAATACTTAAAATTAGGCAATGATAGCCCTCCTGTGCATTTTTCACGTTGAAGAGTAGAAAGTTTAATGCAGGAACGCTTCCAATTCCAATACGAATTTAGCAATCATACTATGCAATTTGTCCCAATAATTAGTAGTGGGGGAATGGGGGATCATAGAACTGAAGAAGTTAATGCGTGGAAGTACATTCATTTTGACTATTGAGATACGAGCTTGTAGTGAGTGGGGGAGGTGGGTCCATCTGGTTAAGTCAGCCTCTATCTGTCTGAAAATTGTGTTAAAAGTTATTCGAAGTGATAGCATGGAGTGAGGAGTATATTTCTATGCCAAGATATCTGAAATACTTGACCACCGGTATATTAGAAGGCAGGACACATTTTCTCATTGCAGCATTCAGGGGCATTAGGACGGACTTAGACCAATTGATCTTATAACCTGATAACAAACTAAAATCATCAAAAATGGACAGTAAATGAGGGAGTGATCGAGGCACATTATCAACAGATAAAAGCACATCATCAGCATAGAGTGAAATGTGATGCTGAGTATCATTGATATTAATAGGATTAATATCAAAGGACTGACGAACAGCCTGGGCAAGTGGTTCAAGTGATAGGGCGAACAGAAGCGGAGAGAGCGGGCAACCCTGACGGGTACCCCTGGAGATAGCAAACTGGGAAGAACATTTACTGCCCGTAAGCACCATTGCAGATGGGTTAGCATATAACACCTTAATCATACAAATAAAGTCTGACCCCAAACCCATATGCTCCAAAACCGACCACAGATACCCCCATTCATCAGTGACAAGACTGCACAAGGAGTAATGATATCCATAGCTGCGTGGATAATATGAAGAAGGCGACACACATTATCAGATGCGAGGCGTGACTTGATAAAGCCTGTCTGGTCATGATGAACCAGTTTAGTCATATAAACCTCAAGACGACGTGACAAGACCTTGGCATAGATCTTGACATCAGAGTTTATTAACGACAGAGGGCGGTAGCTCGCACAATTAGTGGGGTCTTTATCTTTTTTTAACAATAGAGATACAATAGCCCAATTAACATCTCTTCCAAACGAGCCTGTAGTTTCCTTGATAATACCTTAAAGGATTTACTCGACACGGCATTGCATAACACAACGTGGTTTATTTACTGGTGATCGCCATCTTAACTCTCAGTAGAACTGAATACAACATCCAGAACCGCAGGCTAGTAATCCTTGTATCTAACTTACATCTAGTAACCACTAGATGTCAGTATCTAACCATTACAGCCTAACACTATTCAATTATAATGTATACCCAATACATTACATAGCCCTTTTCAATAGCAGTTTGTATCATCTTTAACAGAAGCGGTCCTAGCTGATTAAAAAAAGTAAGAAAAAACTCAGGTTGTATTCCATCAAAACCAGGCGATTTTGATTTTTTCATATCTTGTAAAGCCTCTTTTAATTCAGCTAGAGATAACGGCGCACCAAGTACAGATGCTTCCTCAGCTGAAAGACGTGGCAGTCTAAGGCAGGCGCCTCGGTAAAAATCGGCTCAATTCTTAACTGTGAAGACGAAAAAAAAAAGATAAAAAACCCCAAAACGTACTCACTTTATTTTTTAAGATTGTAATAAAATTATTTTTCATTTCTTCACATTACTGATCTCGGGCTGTACAGACACTGCAGTATGTCAAATTCGCGCCACAAAGACGTTTCTCATTAGTCAGTTTCCCAAGTTACTCTGTACTCTGGTTTACAGTGCAGCACTAACATGAAACGGAGAAAAAAACAACCAATTACACATTTCTTTCTAAAGAAGCCAACTCTTGGTAAGAATCAATGTTAAGTGAATTTATCATTTATATTGATGTTTTTCCCCTGTGCAATGTGATGTTTAGCTTCAATACGTTTTGATAAATCTTTTTTTTTTTTTCATGTAGAATGTTTTAACGCCAGCACAGCAAAAATCCAAGTACCTGTTATGATGGCATTAAATGTGTAGTTAAACCGTTATAGCTGGCTGTATGTTTTATTTTCTCGTCACTTTAACTGGACAGTCAGCTCGTCCAAGTATCACCCTACCTGCCATAGCATAGCGTTTTATTAGCATAGTGGCTGTGTATTGGCTGCATCTATAGCAACCAGGTGGGAACATCACATTATTATTATTGTTGTTGTTGTTGTTGTTGTTGTTGTTTTTGGTGAATACCGTGTCAAAGTACTATAGAGTCATACAAATATTGTACATTAAACCCAGCCGTCAGAGTCCAGAGCTCTAACTACGACTACCACAGCCAGGGCCGGATTAACCTTTTGTGGGCCTGGCACCAAACAGATCTGTGGGCCCCCATTTGTGGAACCATTATAAAAGACAGGGGATCGACACAGAAGCTGTCTTTGACACATCAGGCTTGATTGCCGCTCACATTTTTTTCATCATTTTCTTAGTCACTTGTTCCTTGATGTTTACTCTCCCGCTCTGAAACAGTGCACGCACAGGCAATACACCGGTGTAGTAGTGCAGCAAAACACACTACTAGTCACTTTCAAAAAACCCAAGCTCAAAACATGTTGCTTTTTACAGTTATGGTATTACATTTGTATTTTCCCCAAGCGTTTTTCAGCTAAAGCGAACTGAATTAACTAACATAACAATGTACTAATAGAAAGTGTAACCGTACAGTACTGTATATCAAAATACAGAGTTGAAATACAAAGCAAACAAAAAATAAAAATGAACAAAATTAACTATACACAAAAAAAAAACAGCACTACATACAGAAACACACACACAGACGAATACAGTAAATTGGAATCTATGGCTAATGATGCCTTCTTTCAAGCATACTGGTTTGAGTTCCTTTGCTTCAAAAACAACAATCATTCTCAAGGGATTACACATTTTTTCACTATACAACATGTTTTGAATGTTATCTTGTTTAATATAACTTTTTTTAATGAACAAAAAAAGCACCAGTCAGCAGTGTCAGCACCAGTCCCAGTGTGCAAGTACCAGTCCCAGCAGTGCAAGCACCAGCCCCAGCAGTGTCAGCACCAGTCACAGTATCAGCACCAGCCCCAGCAGTGTCAGCACCAGCCCCAGCAGTGTCGGCACCAGTCCCAGCAGTGTCGGCACCAGTCCCAGCAGTGTCAGCACCAGTCCCAGTTTCAGCACCAGTCCCAGTTTCAGCACCAGTCCTAGCAGTGTCAGCACCAGTCCCAGTGTCAGCACCAGTCCCAGCAGTGTCAGCACCAGTCGCAGTGTCAGCACCAGTCAGTGTCAGCACCAGTCCCAGCAGTGTCAGCACCAGTCCCAGTGTCAGCACCAGTCACGGTGTCAGCACCAGTCCCAGCATTGTCAGCACCAGTCACAGTGTCAGCACCAGTCCCAGTGTCAGCACCAGTCCCAGCAGTGTCAGCACCAGTCCCAGCACCAGTCACAGCAGTATCAGCACCAGTCTTACCAGTCAGCAGAAGTTACCAGTCCCAGCAGTGTAAGGCAACTTAAGTAGCAGTGAACTAAATGCAAGTCAATAAAGGTATGAACCCATCTACTTATTAATATTGATGTTATATTCTTGTCCTTTTAAAATAACATATTTCTGATAGTGTCAATATGGTCATTTTAGGTTGCTGTGGTTTTGCTGGGAGACAATTAGTTTTAATCTTTGAAATAATATGGGTCATCAAATTTTAACATTAACATCATCATCCAAGGGACTTAATATTGCTTTGCAGTTTGCATGAACAGTCTCCAGGCTTTATAAGATGGTAACTTTTACCTTTGTAACATGAACAGGATCTGCAAGAGGTTTGTTCAACTTTTTTTTCTTTTTTTTGCCTCAGTAAAAATCTAATTTTAGCTAAACACTAATCTAGAAGTTACACTCGAATGATCAGATAACGCCGCAGGATTAATGTCAATACTGTGTACTTCGGAAAAAAGTTTTTTCGATACAAAAATAAAATCAATCCTAGAAAAAGATTTATGTCTGGCCAAAAAGAAAGTAAATTCTTTAGCAGATGTGTTAAGTATGCGAAACAAGTCTATAAGCCCTAAATCTGAAATAAATCTCTGCAAAGTGAGAGAAGCCGCCTGTTGTGTCCTGCCTTGATCCAGACTCGATCGGTCGATAGCAGGGTTAACCACCTCGTTCATGTCAGCGCCGAGAACAAGGCTATAATCTGACATGTCCAGCAATATAGTAGTTAGCGAACTAAAAAAGTCTGGGTCATAAATCGTTGGAGCATAAACAGATACAAATGCAATCTTTTTATCAGATATAATAGTCTTCAAAAATGCCACTCTGCCATCTAGAGTTCCGTGTGATTCCTGCACAGTGATAGGTAAACTGCGTCTTAGTAATATTAAAGCACCTTTAGACCTGGAGTCGGCACAGCTCGAGGCAGCCACGTAATAGTGTTTATTAGAAAATCTGTTAACATCACGTTCCCTCAAATGTGATTCCTGAATGCAAGCAACATCAACATGTTTACTATGCAGAAAATCGAGACAGGCAGATCGCTTTTGCAGGGAGTTTAAACCGTGTGTGTTCCAAGATAATAATGTAATATCAGTCATAGGAATTGAAAACCAATGCACTGATCGGAGGCGAAGAAACAGAGTACACAGCTAGCTGTACAATCTTAATAAAAGAGTTAAACAGTGTGACTCACAGAAATGTAAAAATACAACCCAAAATCACTTGATTAGAGTCCTTCTCCCTCCCCAAGTTGCCATCTTCCCACCCCCACCCAAAGCCCAGGAATACACCGAACAGAAGTAAAAAGAAAAATAACAATTGCCCAGGCGCAGGGCTGAGAAAAAGCTACCTCAGCGCACCCTCCCCTCTCTAATTTAGTCGACGTGGCCACTGTGAAAGCGGGCAGCGAAAGCCTTAAAACTAGCCCCCCAACCCGCCCCATAGAAATAGAGAAGAATAAATAAATATTGATCGGAAAATAGAACAAAACATTAAAACCTTAAATGCATAGAAATATAACATATCAACAAACCAGTAACGTAGTCAACAATGTTCCAAATACAGCAGATTAACCAAGTTCAACCGAGTTACAAAGCCAAGAGTATAACAGCAGAAAAACGCTGTTGATGCAAAAAGTGAGTGTAGAAATTCATATGCGCAAGCCTAATGTCACATTAAACCAAATCAATTGGCCAAAGAAAGGCATCATAATAACCAAAATAACAATGATTAAAAACAAAAAAAAAACTTGACTGTTTGATTACTAGTGACATTCTCAAAGAAAGACTATGGACCGTACCGGGCCCATCGACAATAATGTATCTTATCAATAGTAATGTGAACAATACGTAAATTAAAAGCAATAGCGATATGAACTAAAATTAGCTGCAGTGTTAACGAATTCTGGAGTGTTATTTCACCAATATTAAAGCGATTCGTTTGTCGCAAATACAGGCCTGTAATACTAATTATTTGGAGGAAGACGGTGCACCACTTCGAGGATTCTGCCTGCAAGAGATGGGAGCCACTGCAGGAGCATCTTTGTTAAAAAGCCAATAGGATCATCACCTTCAGCGCCCTCCTTTAAGCCCACGATGCGAAGATTGTTGCGGCGTGCACAATCCTGTTGTCTCGCCCCTTCATCCTCAACTCGGTCGAGTCTGGCTGTCAGCATGGCGTTTGCTTTCACACTGCTGTCAGTAGCAGCACATATAGAAGACAGATCAGATTTTACTGCACCAATCTCCTTTTTGACAGCAGAAATTTCAGTGTTTATCATTTTGACAAACTCATCTCTCAGCGCCTGCAGTTTGAGGTCAAGTTTTCCCTCGAAGGCGGAAAGTTGGCAAGTGAGTTCCTCCTTAAACATCCCGAACATGGCGGACATGTCGGGAGCAGCAACAGGCTTTGAAGCTTTGTTAGGAGACAAAGGCAGCTCGGCAGAACGCTTCTTCTGAGATTGCGACATTCTAGAGCGTATCAGGTAATGAAAAATAATCAAAAATATGAGTGAGAGCAAACTTTAGTAATGCAAAAAATAATAATAGGAGCGAGATGAGGCGGAGAGTGGACTCTAAGCTGCCATCTCTATCAGAGGACCACGTGGTCTCCCATCGTATGGATTGATGATTTTAACTGGGACCCACCTATCTCCCCACATGGATGTGATAAACCTACCCACCATTATATATTTTTTGTAGTGCCGAGATTTGGGGGGCTCTACTAGAATGGTACTGCCAATAGAGATGGGAGCACTAGCTGGCAATTTTCCCCACACCAGATGTTCTTTCCTAGGAGCTAAGGTTATGGACTGTGCTAACTTCACAGTTCCTACATGGTCTGGAATGTGGTCACCCTTCCATCTGTTTAAACCTGCCAGCATATTTAAGAACCCCTCACAACTTTGAGTCTGCTCTGGCTTACTCATCACTCCCCAATAACTATCGGCCCTCTTGAACTGCCTCTATCACATTTGTGCCAAGTATAAGCTGGTCTCGCTGCCCTGGTACAACTAATGTGGGTAGACTGACTTTATGTCCATACACTTCTAGTTGTAACTGTATAACTCCCTTTGGCTGTACCTGCATTCCCCCACACCCTATTAGAATGATGTTTGTTTCAGACTGGGTGACCATGGATAACGCGCCAGCTTTGCTGAGCTCCTGTTCAGCTGCTTCACTGATGGTGCATGCCATTGACCCACTATCTAACGTGGCTTTTAAAGTTACCAGACCGTTAACAACTACAGGAGTATAAAACAAGCTATCAGCTTCTTCCACCTTATGCACATTTTGGAAGATTAACTGATTGCCACTAGTTGACTGTTGGCATGCTATTTCATATGTGGATCTTCACTATAGCTGAGGGATTGGCTATACACACCCACACTGCTCCCTCCCGAATGTGAGTGGCCTAGTTTCCCTGATTCTGCCCACTACCATTGCCACTTGCATTCAGCTGCGCTACAGGTGGCATACTGTTAGGACAATCTCTCTTCTAGTGACCAGTACTGAGACACCCAAAACATCTTGCTTTTGACATACAGTGTGTGCGTGTGGAATGACTCATCTCACCACAGACTTTACATTGCCGGTCTACGTCTGGGTTCCACGATTTACGCTGAAACGATGCCCTTGGACTCTCCCTACGATCTGTTCTCTCGAGCATTTTCTCTAATAAACAGCACATGCGCTCAATTGTTGCCCCTTCAGTAGCTGGTAAACTGGAAAACTTAGGCTGAGGCATATTGATATGCTGTATCTGTGCATTCACTTCTTGCCCTCCCACACAATCTACACTGAGTTGCTTTTTCTCTATTGTTATTGTTTGCTGAGACTTCACTTTATCCAACACTTTCAAGCCTTGCCCCCTTGACTTATACTCTCGTTGGTATTCATTTACCCACTTACTCAGGATCAGGGCAATTACGTATGAACATCATTGTAACCTCCCCGCCGATATTTTCCATTTTCCTACCCTGGCCCTGTAAGTACTCGTCTGCTAAATCAGCTGCTTTGTTTAAATGAACCCTGTAGTCTACTGGATTCTCCTTGCTACGTGGCTGCGTGGGGGCAGCAGTGTGGAGTAGTGGTTAGGGCTCTGGACTCTTGACCGGAGGGTTGTGGGTTCAATCCCCAGTGGGGGACACTGCTGTTGTACCCTTGAGCAAGGTACTTTACCTAGATTGCTCCAGTAAAAAACCCAACTGTATAAATGGGTAAGTCTATGTAAAATAATGTGATATCTGTATAATGTGAAATAATGTATAATGTGATATCTTGTAACAATTGTAAGTCGCCCTGGATAAGGGTGTCTGCTAAGAAATAAATAATAATAATAAAAATCTGTTAACGGCAAACATGATGATGGGCTCTCACTAAAATACTGTTTGAGGATATCAAACAAGACCCCTGGATTACTAGTAGGGTTTAATGCTGGATTGCTCTTCAACCCCACCTTCACAATGACTCTGGCGCGACCCATCAAATGATTAAGAATCTCCTCTGCCTGGCTGTCAACAGGGCACGCCCTCTTTTTCAGATATACACTCATCATGTCTATCCATTCTAATACAGTACATTTTGCAGAACCATCCCCTCTAAATATTATAGGGTCACGAATGCGATGCTTCACAACTACATTTAATTTTGTTAAATCAAGACTGGGCACTGTTGTTTCCGCAATCGGACTGGGCAGTGAACTCCCTGATTGGCTGTCATTGGCATTGCTACTATGTTCTGGCTGGGTATCAGACGGGATGCTATTGAGTCCCCAATATGCTGACCTAATTGCCCAATAAGGTCACACAATTGTTGTGCTGCCCCATCTTGACTCCCTACTGGGGCTGTGGGTCTGATCATTAGAGTGCTGGTAACTAATTTGGGGGGACTGCACCATTGCCCTGGCTTCAATTCACTTAACGTACCCCAAAGCAATTCACCCCTACCCAAACCCCTTAAAGGAGTTTCAAACTGAGCTCCTCTATGTCCTCAGTTATTCTAGAAGCCATATTAACACTGTTTTGTAGTATAATATACAATTACCTATTTAATTACCCACTATTATATTGCTGTCAAAAGTAAATTTAAATAATAACACTAACATCAACAATTTACAATTATATAATAAATAAGAACATAAGAAAGTTTACAAACGAGAGGAGGCCATTCGGCCCATCTTGCTTGTTTGGTTGTTAGTAGCTTATTGATCCCAGAATCTCATCAAGCAGCTTCTTGAAGGATCCCAGGGTGTCAGCTTCAACAACATTACTGGGGAGTTGGTTCCAGACCCTCACAATTCTCTGTGTTAAAAAGTGCCTCCTATTTTCTGTTCTGAATGCCCCTTTATCTAATCTCCATTTGTGACCCCTGGTCCTTATTTCTTTTTTGAGGTCAAAAAAGTCCCCTGGGTCGACATTGTCAATACCTTTTAGAATTTTGAATGCTTGAATCAGATCACCGCGTAGTCTTCTTTGTTCAAGACTGAATAGATTCAATTCTTTTAGCCTGTCTGCATACAACATTCCTTTTAAACCTGGGATAATTCTGGTTGCTCTTCTTTGCACTCTTTTTAGAACAGCAATATCCTTTTTGTAACGAGGTGACCAGAACTGAACACAATATTGAAGATTAGGTCTTACTAATGCATTGTAAAGTTTTAACATTACTTCCCTTGATTTAAATTCAACACTTTTCACAATATATCCGAGCGTCTTGTTGGCCTTTTTTTATAGCTTCCCCACATTGTCTAGATGAAGACATTTCCGAGTCAACATAAACTCCTAGGTCTTTTTCATAGTTCCCTTCTTCAATTTCAGTATCTCCCATATGATATTTATAATGCACATTTTTATTGCCTGCATGCAATACTTTACACTTTTCTCTATTAAATTTCATTTACAGTTATTCGTGAAACAAAGTGCAGTGTAGTCCGGGTTTGTGCTGGCCTCTGGCGACAGCTCCAGATCGTGTTATCCGTCTAATTAACAACAAACGGTATATTTAATAACGACAAAACAAACAAAACACTCACGATAAAACACATGTCTTTCCTTCCGGTTCAGCTTAACCATAACAAGGAACAGATCACTTCGCTATGCCCCCTTTTGTGCCGTCAATCATGACCCCTTGGTTAACTAGTGCAACCGCTCCTCCAATCCACGGCTGCCACGTCATTTCCCTTCCGGGTCGATGATTTGGTGTATCGTAGCTCCGCCCCCTTTCTAGACGACCGACTTCCTTCTAACCCTGGGAATGAATTTTCTGGCCCTCCAGTCCAGGGCACTCTGTTCCCTTTACACAGCGCCCTCACAGGTCGGGAGAGAAATTTATCACCAAGAATCATTTTGTCTCTGTCACATATCCCACCGCTCAGAGTGGAGCCGAAGGAACACTCGGCTGAATCTACCTTTCCCATTACTCACCCCTCCCGGGAAAAATAATCCGCATTTGGGTGGTCTTTCCCTGCACAGTGAATCATATGATACATGAAGGGCTGCAATGCCAGATACCACTGAGTTATCCAGGCATCGCTGTCCTTCATTGTGCTTAACCACTTGAGTAGGGTGTGGTCTGTGACAAGACTGAATGAATGTCCCAACAGGTAATATCTTAAAGAGTGAGTAGCCCATTTAATGGCCAAACACTCCTTTTTGACAACGGAGTAGTTGCGCTCCCGGGGGAGCATCTTTTTGCTGAGGTACAGTATCGGGTGTTCTACTCTGTCTAACTTTTGAGACAAGACAGCACCCAAACCCACATCCGACGCATCGGTGTGAAGGATGAATCTCTTGGTGAAATCTGGTGTGATGAGAGTGGGAGCCTGGCAGAGTCTGTACTTAATAGTATCAAACGCCCCCTGACATTCTACTGACCATTTAATCGAATTTGGTAAGCTGTTGTTGAGGTCAACTAAGGGATTGAATCGATGGTAATAACCGGCCAACCCCAGTAGAGACGTCACCTGAGCCTTAGTTTTGGGGATTGCCGTGCCCACCAAAGCCTGGACCTTGGTTACAACGGGTTTCACCCTTCCATTCCCCATTACAAATCCCAAATATTGTGTCTCTGTTTTGGCAAACACACATTTTCTCAAGTTAGCTGTTAGCCGGGCTACCTTAGAGACTTAAGGACGGCTGTGATCCTAGCCAAATGCTCTCGCCAGGTGGAGCTGTAAATATCCACATCGTCAATATACGCTGCCACATATTCACAATGTGGGTGTAAGACCAGTATTCCTTCGTCAGGTCCAGAGTGAAGATAAACCTAGCCATTCCCAGTCTATCGAGAAGCTCGTCGACCTGAGGCATGGGGTAAGCATCGAACTTGGCAATAGCGTTTACCTTACGGAAATCAACGCAGAGCGGTTGGTGCTGTCCTTTTTGGCCACTATCACAATTGGACTGCACCACTCGCTCCTGGAAGGCTCAATCACCCCAAGTTTGAGCATCGCCCATACCTCTTTGCTACGCCACGGTAAGGTCCCTCTCGCACTGTAACACCTGGGGGAGAGATATTGGCATATTTAACAAGATAAGTTCTACCAGGCAAGTCAGAAAAATCATCATTGAACTCCATCATGTTCCCCCATCGAAATGTCTTTAGTGCTAGACGTCTCTCTAGACCAAGGCCTAAATCATCCTCTACTTTGCCTGGGGCTATAAATAAGGCCTCCCTTGCCTGCCAGGGCTTTAATAAATTTACATGATAAATTTCTCGTTCATTACGGCGATCGGGCTGTCTAATTTCATAACTGACCTTTCCTATAGCCCGAATCACCTCATATGACCCCTGCCATTTAGCACATAATTTCGATTCTGACGAGGGAAGAAGCAGCATTACTTTGTCTCCTGGTCGAAAGGTTTGAATTCTTGCATTTTGATTGTAATGCTACTGTTGCCGGTGCTGAGCCGATTTGAGATTGTCCTGGGCCAAACCACTGACCAAATCCAGGTGATCTCTCAGTAGGAGCACATGCTGCACTACATTTTTGGACGAGCCTTTGTGCTCTTTCCACCCCTCTCTCAACAGATCGAGGATGCCGCGAGGCTATCAGCCGTACAAGAGCTCAAAGAGGGAGAACCCTGTTGAACTCTGTGGCACCTCTCTCACTGCAAAAAGGAGGTAGGGGAGAAACGATGCCCAATGTTTTTGCTCTTGATTCACAAATCGTCTCAGCATCTGTTTAAGGTCTGATTGAAACGTTCCACCAAACCATCTGTCTGAGGATGATAAACAGATGTCCTGATGGGACCTATTTTTTATATTTTGTACACTTGCTGTAATGTGTTAGACAGAAAGTTAGTTTTATGATCAGTCAGGATTTCCTTGGGGATCCCTACTCTAGCCGTAATCTGCACTAGTTCTTTGGCTATTGCAGCTGCACTAGTGGACCTCAATGGAACTGCTTCTGGGTATCGCGTCACATAATCTACCACCACTAATATATGCGTTGTAAATGAGCCTTGCGGCTCGGGTTCGTTTTGTCCTTTAAAATACCGACCCGACACAGAGATGGAGGGTTTGAAAGCGCTTTTGCGCTAAGTTTTAATGCAGAACAAAATCAAACAAAACAAAACACAAAATACCCACAACCAAAATAAACACCTAGCTCTGTACGAGCACTAACTAACACACCGGAACACCCTGACTACAAGTGGGACAGCTAGGCTGTTTCCCCACTAAACAATAAACAACAAAAACCACACAGGTTTAATACAGCACCTTTTTTCCCTCACGACTGCCAGGAAGCAGAGTACTACTTTCTGCCTCCTTCTTCTCAGCAGCCCCGAGCAAACTGACTGCTTTTCTTTTATACCCTGCACCTGGCTCCAATTTACTAATACTCACCAGGTGCAGGGGATAATTAAGCAATAAAACAATTAACAAAGTCCAATAAACAATACAGCAAAACAATCAAACAATTAAACAAATGTGCATTTCCCCAAACTACCAAAAACCATACATTTTACTGCGGGGATGATTCCAATCCCATCCCCACTGTGCTACAGCGTATACCTGGAATCAGAAGATAGCAAAATGCCCACTACATCCATTGCAATGGGGTGGAAATAATCAGCAGTGGGACCAAAGGGGTGGGGCACACTCAACCTGGCGCTACTCTCCTGCAGTCTGGGTATGTGGCTACATACAGTATTTCGTCACTTCATTATGAAGCCCTACCCAATAAAATCGAGCCAATATCCGTTCCCTCGTTTTATCAGCTCCAAGGTGCCCCGCAAAATGGATATCATGCGCCAGCCTCATGACCTTGAGCCGACAAGACGGGGTGTTACAGGCTGTCCTGTGTCCGTGGCAAGGTTTACCCTATACAGTAATTGCCCCTTAATAATGAAGTGCAGAAATACTAGTGCCCCAGTGCCTTCAACATCCTTACCTTCAATAGACCAGACCTGTCCCCAAGTGTGCACTAGTGAGGGGTCGTTGTTTTGGCCCCACACTATGTCCAAGCTTGAGTGCCACATGTCCAGTATATTGAGAGGGGCTGGAGTAGCCTCTGGCCTGGATGGCCCAGTAACCTCGCCCCCTCGGTCACACTGCGTTCCGACCCCCTTTGACTGATATTTGTTACCATCAGAGCATTCTCCCACCAGACCTCAGCCTTGTGTCATTAATGCTCCCGCCCATTTTCCGATCCGTCTCTCATTCTTTGTTTTTATTGGACGAAAAAGGGGGAAAACATTTCAGCTGGAACGGTAAAAACATCACCAATCATTTCCCTTTCTTTATGCCACGTTTACGTGTGCGGTCGAGACTGCCATTAATTTAACCAGTTCTTTGTAGTTTGGCCAGTCTCTGCCCAAAATTACTGGGTGTGGTAGCCTTTCTGCCACCCCTACTACCAGATGACGTTTTATCGGTCCTACCGATAAGTATACTTTGACTGTGGGGTATGTCGCCATGTCTCCATGGATACAGGAGATAGCCACCTGACCTTGTGGCTGCCACGACACACCGCCCAAGAGAGCTGTCCGAATTAAGGTCTGCTCACACCCTGTGTCCGCTAATGCGTGGGCTTTCACATTCCCTAAAACCACATTAACAATACAAGGCCTCTCCGACCGTTTTCCCCTCACTTACCCGCTTCTGATGCCCAATTGCAAGCTGCTGCACCACACTCCATCACAGATAGGCATGACCTGGCCTGGTGTCCCAGCTGGTGGCATCTAAAACAGGTAGGGGTCAAAGGAGGGAGCAGAGGTTAAATATTTGTCTCTTGTTGGTATGGCAACGGGGCAGGGGCAGGACCTCTATCCCAGCTGAGTGTCAACCTTGGTCTCCATGGAGGGGAGGCAAGGTTGCCCATTAGGGTCGGCGGTCTAGGAGGTCTCGGTCCCGGTCCTGGTGATGATGGAGCGGAGAGAGGAGGTGGTACTCGGCTGCTCCGTTGTGCTGGAGCGGTGAATAGGCCGGCCTAGGCGGAAACCAGGGAGTCCTCGAAATACTCGGCTAGTTTCACAGCCTCTTCCATGTTGTTGGGGTTGTGGCGCCGTATCCATGCCTGGGTTTCGGCGCCGACCACATGGCAGAACTGCTCGACCATGATAGCCTCGTCCATCTCCAAGCTCGTTTTCTGGGCGGGGTTGAGCCAGTGCACCATGTGGTTGCACAACTTCTGCGCAACAACCCTGGGTCGTGTATCCAGGGATCTCTGGTACTCCCAGAACTGTACCAGGTGTGTTTCCCCCGTGATGTTGAGATGGCGCAGAATGTCTTGCTTTACCAGGTCATACTGGGCGGCTTCGGCGTCTGTCATGGCCTGGTAACTGATCCGACTTATTATAGGTTATCCAACCAGAAATCAATCTAACCTGTCTGCAGGTCAGGTCTTTCAGTGATTTATCCATTGAAAGAGATCCAGGCAACCATAAAGAGAAAGCGGTATACCTTCACCATTTCACTGTATATTTAGAATAGGCTTGTGCTCACACTGCTGGAACCATTATTTTATTAATTTTAAAAAAATTACAATGTCAGACCTACAAATACCTTTCTGTTTTGCCAATTTTGACAAACTTTTATACAGTACTGTACATAACATAGAAACCACTTTTTGCTATCTGCATCATCAGTTATTTGCTATCTACAAAATACCAGTGAGTATTCAAGAAGTGTGCCATATTTAAGCAGAAGGATGCATTACAATTACAAAAAACATAGCTTTATGACATTGTGACAGGGTAGATAGATTCACCTCCTACCAGCAGAGGGAACATGGGAGGCCTGTCTATCTAGCAGGCGCTGGCGACTACAGGGTTAACATTCTGTAGGAGCCGGCCTGTTAAGAGGCTGGCGGAGGGGCACAGAGTACACCTGGTTCCAATTACAGGTAATCAGGTACGGGGCAGAACCCAGGTGTACAAAAGGGGCAGCCTTTCCACCGGTCGGGACAGTGTTCCTGGGACTGGAGAGAGAGAGCATGCGGGTACGAAAGACAAACGTTAAACTTTCCACAGGTCAGGACAGTGTTCCGGGACCGGAGAGAGAGAGCGTGCTGGTACGAAAGACAAACGTTAAACTTTCCACCGATCAGGACAGTGTTCCTGGGACTGGAGAGAGAGAACATGCAGGTACAAAAGACAAACGTTAAACTTTCCACCGGTCAGGACAGTGTTCCTGGGACCGGAGAGAGAGAGCGTGCAGGTATGAAAGACAAACGTTAAACTTTCCACCGGTCAGGACAGTGTTCCTGGGACTGGAGAGAGAGAACATGCAGGTACGAAAGACAAACTTTAAACTTTCCACCGGTCGGGACAGTGTTCCTGGGACCGGAGAGAGAGAACATGCAGGTACGAAAGACAAACTTTAAACTTTCCACCGGTCGGGACAGTGTTCCTGGGACCGGAGAGAGAGAACGTGCAGGTACGAAAGACAAACTTTAAAATAACAGAGTGTTTTTTTTGTCAGAATAAGCAGTGCTGGTTTCCTGCCTGGCGGCTATCTGAACTACTAACCTAAAGGGCTACGCTCCTCTCAGGACCTGTCAACTTGTAAATAGTTTAGTTAAAGCGACAGTACGGCTTTTGTTTTTGCACTGGTTTTTGTCTGGATGTAAATAAAACGTGGTTGCACCTTTCCTTTGGAAACCTGTCTCTGTGTGTTCTTCTGAGGCCTCCCACAGACATTAAAAGCAAAAGTGCGTATCTGCTCTCTCTTTTGATTTCTGGGGTGCTGAAGGGATGCCATTTGTGGCCTGACGTCCAGGGGCTCAAAACTCTATAACCAATTACCCTGTGACACTGACTGCATGTATAGTCTTTGTTGTTGTTTGTTAACCTGGAGAAACTACAGAGAAGACAATAACTAGTGGTTCAGGGGTTCTCGCATGTACAATACAGCATTTATACTTGTGTCATTGCACTTTTTTCTATATTTGGCTCCATCACTGTAACAGATGCTAAAGTGATGGAGTCAAATGTAGAAAAAAGTGTAGGTGAAATTGTGACACATTATTAAACTAGAAGAGCAGTTCTGTGTGTGCAGCGAGTATCAAGAAGAGATCATGAATACTTTGAATGATCAGACCTTTCAAACATTGCCCCTTTTCAGTGCTTGTTTTCATCTGTCACATCCCCCTATTATAGGCCATAACTTCAGAGTTGAGCGCTAATATATCAGGATTCTTCCTACAACACTTCCAGGTACATTTGTATGTAAAATCTGAGACAGTGATGTGGATAAATAATTTAAGACTAGTGTTTTAGATGTAAACCAGGAGGTTAAAATACAACTAGTGCAACCCTAGATCATTTCCAGTGTTATGTTGCCATCTAGGGGCTATTAGCAGTATTGCAGCCTATTAAGCAAGGCGCTGAGAGAGGAAGTGTGGAGGAGCAGATAGCCTCTATCCTGAGCACAGAGCAAGTGGAGTCGACCAGACCCCTTTCTTCTCCCTCTCCTTTGAAAATGCTGCCTTTCTCTGTTAGCAGGGAGTGCCTCCGTCATGAGGAAAAAAAACTTGTGCTGAAAGGCAGCTTTTAATAAGAAGAGTCTCAGCTCATAACACCTGCTTTCCATCCGTGCTACTAAGAACGCAGTATAAGGTGCACCTTATGGTTAGCACTGTTTAGTGAATACCATGTGCATTCCATTCCCCTCATTAGTGCTATCTTTCCACATAATTTGAATATATTACCATGCATTAGGCATATTCAGCAGATGCTAATCAGCCCAACACTTTATTTTTAAGGTGTGTGTGTGTGTTAACGCGTGCCTTATGCTTTAAAGTGCACCTTATCAGGGTTGATGAATAATGATTTTAATAACGCACACCTTATCTAGGTTGATAAATAAGGAGTCCTACGATAAGGTGTGCCTTAACACTAGAACTACAGTGTTTATATACATACCTAGAACAACCATAAGCAGTCAATTTCACCAGCGTATTAAAAACAGCATAAATATTCTAATGAAAGGACAAACAATTGAATATAAGTCATAGTTTTATTCAGGAACGTCATCTAAAGCATCTACACAACCAAAACATTGCAAATAAATGGACATTTGAACAGAAATGTGTTCATATACAGACATATTACATAAAGTGCAACCCCAAAAAAATGTAAAAAATGAAATAAACAAATATTTGAAAATAAATGTGTGTATATACAGGTATATCATGTACATACAAAACTGTACAACTGAAACAAGCTATCCGTTTATACACAGACATACTATAATCGAAATGACATGAATAAATAAACATTTGAACAGAATGGGCTTCATTTACAATAATTTACAAAGTCTAAGTGCTGGCACAAATCACACAGATCCTGTGCTTTTCAACATGTAGTGCACTGACCGCAGACTGCGCATTTGGCACAGCTATCAGCAATCTTGTTGCCATTATATTTTGCAATCTGGCATTGTCACCTCTTGCCACTGGCACTGGGTTAATCTGCACCTGCAGCTGCTGGTACCGAAGCTCTTCAGCTAACTTCAATATAAAGTCTCTCCTTCCTATGTTTTCATAATGGTAAAAATTACCACATTGGTCGTTCTAGTGTTAAAGCATAAGAGTCTTTAGTAAATGAGGCCCAAAGTCTGTCCTGAGACATTCAGTTTTATTGTGGATCACTGTGATGGAAATATAATGAGTTCTGGTTGTAAATCTCCCTCTCGACCTGTGAGGATACGAAGTAGCGAAAGGGAAAGGCTTTGGACAGGTTGTCCTGACAGTTCATTCCCTGGGTCGGGAAGTCAATCAGCCTGGAAAAGACGAGACTCCAGTGCGAGAATGTATTGACCTGGAAGGTAAACGAGGTAGCAGCTGCAGGCAATAGAATCAGCTGCAATCGTTTTCAAGGGGTCATCATCATAATCGCATAAAAAGGGGCTGGAGAATTGTAAATCTTTTCCTTCGCTTGGGTTTTGCTACGAGGAAACTGGAAGAACCGGGAGATTGCCCAAAATAATTAACAAAAGGAGTTTGTGAGTGTTTTGTTTGTTTGTCTGTTTAGTAATTGTCTGTGTTTTTTATCACTAGACAGCTAAACACAGATCCGGAGCTGTCGCCAAGGGCCAGCACGAAACCGGATCACCACTGCACTACCGTCACGAATAAACATTGTTATCAGCACTTGTTTCAGTAATAGCACGTATTATATTGTACTTCACCACAAGCACTGAGAGCACTTACTTTGGAACAGTGATCGTGTGTGTCTAATTGTGTGTGTTTTGTACCGTGTCTATTATTTGCGGGACTGCAACCCTTTGTTTCATTACTGTGCAATACACATTGTTGTATATTGCCAGCTCTTTATTATTTACTGGCGGGTCATCAGACCATTGGATTATACACCATTAAATCAATCATTTTCACCCATACTTTGTTGTCTGTGTTCTTGGAATTACTGTAACCGCACTGCACCTGCTATACACCTGCTACCACTTACCACTTTGCCACAATCACTTATTAGAATGTAGAATGATTTTAGGTATGTCAGTTATTAACCACTTCAGCTCCAGGAAGTACGCATGTACGTCAAATGAAAGAGCATTTGCAGTAACATGCCGTACCTGCGCACGTCAAGGTTTGCCATTTTTTCTGTTTATTCTTTTCAATCTGATCTCTTTGTGTACATGTCTGTCAGGAGGGGAGTGGTGTGAGTGACAAAGTGACTGTCCAAACAGTCTAATAATTATCAAAATAGTCAGTTTTAATTAATAATAATCACTGTACTGTGTTATTTTGTGAAACCCATTTGTTGGGACTGAAAACCCGGCGTTTTACCCCCATAACATTGCTGGTACAGAGGTAAAACGGCATGTTTTCAGTCCCAAACAAAAAGGTTTAACAAAATAATAATACAGTACAGTAATCCATAAGTGCACAGGAAAGTGCTGTGGTTGTAGTACAGTGGTGCTCTGTTGTGCTGGGTTGTGCTGGGTTGTAGTACAGTGGTGCTTTGTCATGCTGGGTTGTAGTACAGTGGTGCTCTGTTGTGCTGGGTTGTAGTGCAGTGGAGCTCTGTTGTGCTGGGTTGTAGTACAGTGGTGCTCTGTTGTGCTGGGTTGTAGTACAGTGGTGCTCTGTTGTGCTCTGTTATGCTGGGTTGTAGTGCAGTGGTGCTCTGTTGTGCTGGGTTGTAGTGCAGTGGTGCTCTGTTGTTGTGCTGGGTTGTAGTGCAGTGGAGCTCTGTTGTGTTGGGTTGTAGTACAGTGGTGCTCTGTTGTGCTGGGTTGTAGTGCAGTGGTGCTCTGTTGTTGTGCTAGGTTGTAGTACAGTGGTGCTCTGTTGTGCTGGGTCGTAGTGCAGTGGAGCTCTGTTGGACTGGGTTGTAGTACAGTGATGCTCTGTTGTGCTGGGTTGTAGTGCAGTGATGCTCTGTTGTTGTGCTGGGTTGTAGTACAGTGATGTTCTGTTGTGCTGGGTTGTGCGGGGTTGTAGTACAGTGGTGCTCTGTTGTGCTGGGTTGTAGTGCAGTGGTGCTCTGTTGTGCTGGGTTGTAGTACAGTGGTGCTCTGTTGTGCTCTGTTGTGCTGGGTCGTAGTGCAGTGGAGCTCTGTTGGACTGGGTTGTAGTACAGTGATGCTCTGTTGTGCTGGGTTGTAGTGCAGTGGTGCTCTGTTGTTGTGTTGGGTTGTAGTACAGTGATGCTCTGTTGTGCTGGGTTGTGCGGGGTTGTAGTACAGTGGTGCTCTGTTGTGCTGGGTTGTAGTGCAGTGGTGCTCTGTTGTTGTGTTGGGTTGTAGTACAGTGATGCTCTGTTGTGCTGGGTTGTGCGGGGTTGTAGTACAGTGGTGCTCTGTTGTGCTGGGTTGTAGTGCAGTGGTGCTCTGTTGTTGTGCTGGGTTGTAGTACAGTGGTGCTCTTGTGTTGGGTTGTAGTACAGTGATGCTCTTGTGCTGGGTTGTGCGGGGTTGTAGTACAGTGGTGCTCTGTTGTGCTGGGTTGTAGTGCAGTGGTGCTCTTGTTGTGCTGGGTTGTAGTACAGTGGTGCTCTGTTGTGTTGGGTTGTAGTACAGTGATGCGCTGTTGTGCTGGGTTGTGCGGGGTTGTAGTACAGTGATGCTCTGTTGTGCTGGGTTGTGCGGGGTTGTAGTACAGTGGTGCTCTGTTGTGCTGGGTTGTAGTGCAGTGGTGCTCTGTTGTTGTGCTAGGTTGTAGTACAGTGGTGCTCTGTTGTGCTGGGTCGTAGTGCAGTGGAGCTCTGTTGGACTGGGTTGTAGTACAGTGATGCTCTGTTGTGCTCTGTTGTGCTGGGTCGTAGTGCAGTGGAGCTCTGTTGGACTGGGTTGTAGTACAGTGATGCTCTGTTGTGCTGGGTTGTAGTGCAGTGGTGCTCTGTTGTGCTGGGTTGTAGTGCAGTGGTGCTGTGTTGTGCTGGGTTGTAGTACAGTGGTGCTCTGTTGTGCTCTGTTGTGCTGGGTTGTAGTGCAGTGGTGCTCTGTTGTTGTGCTGGGTTGTAGTACAGTGGTGCTCTTGTGTTGGGTTGTAGTACAGTGATGCTCTTGTGCTGGGTTGTGCAGGGTTGTAGTACAGTGGTGCTCTGTTGTGCTGGGTTGTAGTGCAGTGGTGCTCTGTTGTTGTGCTGGGTTGTAGTACAGTGGTGCTCTGTTGTGTTGGGTTGTAGTACAGTGATGCTCTGTTGTGCTGGGTTGTGCGGGGTTGTAGTACAGTGGTGCTCTGTTGTGCTGGGTTGTAGTGCAGTGGTGCTCTGTTGTGCTGGGTTGTATTATTATTATTTATTTATTTATTTATTAGCAGACACCCTTATCCAGGGCGACTTACACTTGTAAACAAAAATACATTTCAAGAATCACAGTACAAGTATTAATACAATTAAGAGCAAGATAAAATACAATGACTTTGGTTCTAGCAAGTACAAGTATATGACAAAATACGATTCAATAACAGAGCAGATAACAGTGTCAGTGATAGTAACATCAGGATATAATTAAATACCAAATAGTACAGATTAACTAACACTTGTGACAGATTACAGTACTTTAAAGTACAGGATTAAATGCAGTAAAATAGGGAGCAGATAAGAGCAAGTAAAGCGCATTAAGGAAGAGTGATAAAGTGTCCAGAGGGAAAAGAGGAGTTCTACAGATGCTGTCTGAAGAGGTGAGTCTTGAGGAGGCGCCAGAAGGTGGTCAGGGACTGGGCAGTCCTGACATCTGTAGGGAGGTCATTCCACCACTGTGGGGCAAGGGTGGAGAAGGAGCGTGCTCTGGAGACAGGGGAGCGTAGAGGAGGTACAGCCAGTCTTCTAGTGCAGGAGGAGCGGAGAGGTTGAGTGGGGGAGTAGGGAAATGTAAGGGTCTGGAGGTAGCTGGGTGCAGTCTGGTCAAGGCATCTGTAGGCGAGTACAAGAGTCTTGAACTGGATGCGAGCGGTGATCGGGAGCCAGTGGAGTGAGCAGAGCAGTGGAGTTGCGTGGGAGAAGCGAGGCAGAGAGAACACCAGGCGAACAGCGGAGTTCTGGATGAGCTGGAGCGGACGGGTGGCTGACGCAGGGAGACCAGCCAGGAGGAAGTTGCAGTAGTCTAGGCGGGAGAGTACCAGGGCCTGGACTAGGAGCTGGGTGGCGTAGTTGGTGAGGAAGGGTCGGATTCTTCGTATGTTGCTCAGGAAGAATCGGCAAGTGCGTGCCAGAGTGGAGATGTGCTGGGAATAAGAGAGGCAGGGGTCCAGGGTGACTCAGAGGTTCTTAGCTGAGGAGGAGGCAGAGAGTGTGATAGATTAGAGAGATTAGAGGAGGGGGAGGAGGAGGGAAAGAAAAATAGGTCAGATTTAGAGAGGTTGAGTTTGAGGTGATGCGAGTGCATCCAGGAGGAGATAGCAGACAGACAGGTAGAGTTACGGGAGGGATGGTGGAGTCAGAGGTGGGGAAGGAGAGGAAAATCTGAGCATTATCAGCATAGAAATTGTATGAGAAACCATAGGATGTGATGAGGGGGCCCAGGGAGCGGGTGTAGAGAGAGAACAGGACCCAAGACTGACCCTTGGGGGACTCCTGTTGAGAGAGGGCGAGGTGTGGAGGTTGCTCCACGCAAGGTTACCTGGTAAGTGCGGTTGGAGAGGTAAAAGGAGAACCAGGCCAGAGCAGTGCCAGAGATTCCCAGGTCAGCAAGAGAGGATAGTAGAATAGAGTGATCGACAGTGTCAAAGGCAACAGAGAGGTCGAGGAGAATTAGGACAGTGGAGAGAGAGGCCGCTCAGGCAGAGTTTAGTGAGTTAGTGACAGACAGGAGGGCGGTTTCAGTGGAGTGAGCAGAGCGGAAGCCAGATTGGAGAGGGTTGAGCAGAGAGTGGTTGGACAGGAAAGCAGAGAGCTGGCGGTGTACAGTCCGCTCGAGGGTTTTGGAGAGGAAGAGTAGGAGGGAGACAGGACGATAGCTCTGGAGGGAGGTGGGGTCGAGGGTAGGTTTTTTGAGGAGGGGAGTGATAGAGGCTTCTTTGAAGGCAGAGGGAAAGAGACCAGAAAGGAGAGAGGTGTTGAGAAGAGAGGAGATTAAGGGGAGTAGAGCAGGAGCAGCAGCTTGAAAGAGGTGAGTGGGGAGAGTGTCCAGGGCACACGTGGTGGGTTTGTGACCCTGGAGCAGGGATCAGAGGTCAGAGTCTGAGAGGAGAGAGAAGGTAGAGAAGGACGGTGAGTTAGTAGGGGATGCAGTGGGTGTAGGGGTTGGAGCAGGAGGGGGTGGGGGGGCGGGAGAGGTGGTAAAGAGTTTGCGGATATCTGAGATTTTAGAAGAGAAGAAAGAGGCAGTCATCAGAGGAGATAGAGGAGGGAGGAGGGGGGGAGGGTTTAGGAGGGAGGAGAAGGTAGAGAATAGTTTACGTGGGTTGTTAGTGGAGGTTTGGATTATAGATTGGAAATAAGAACATTTAGCAGAGGAGAGAGTAGAGGAGAAGGAGGAGAGGAGAGAGCTAGGTCTAGGGCAGCAGGGAGTTTGGTTCTCTTCCATTTCTTTTCAGCAGATCGCAGTGTGGTTCTTGCTGAGCGGAGCACAGAGGAGAGCCAGGGTTGGGGAGGGGAGGGGCGAGCAGGTCGGGAGGTGAGGGGACAGAGGGAGTTGAGGGAGGAGGTGAGGGAGGAGAAGAGGGTTGAGGTAGCAGAGTCTATAGAGAGTTGGGGGAAGGAGTCGATAGGAGGGAGGTGAGAGAGAGCAGCAGAGGCAAGGACAGAGGGGAAGAGAGAGCGGAGGTTATGGCGAGAGGTGACAGTGGGGGTAGGAGGAGCAGGGAGAGAGGGGAGAGACAGAGAAAAAGAGATGAAATATTGATCAGAGAGGTCCAGGGGGGTGACCGAGAGGGTGGAGGGGCAGCAGGCCCTGGAGAAGGTGAGGTCCAGTTGACGGCCAGCTTTGTGGGTAGGGGGGGTGGAGAGAGACAGAAGTCGAAGGACTGAAGGAGAGGAAGGAATCCAGCAGAGTGGCTGGGGTTGGAGAGATGGATATTGAAGTCACCTAACAGGACAGTTAGGGTAGACAGAGAGGGGAGGGAGGAGAGTAGATAGTCAAGTTCATCGAGAAAGTGAGCAAGAGGTCCAGGGGGACGGTACAGTACAATTAGCAGGAGTTGACAGGGAGAGGTTAGTTGGACAGCATGAAATTCAAAGGTGTTAACAGAGGAGGAGAGGTTGGAGGGGACAGAAAAGGGTAAGGAGGGAGAGAGGAGAAGACCAGTCCCACCTCCCTGTCCAGTGAGACACGGGCTATGGGACAGGACGTAGAGAGAGGACAGGGCGGCAGGAGTTACAGTGTTATCAGGGGACAGCCAGGTATCAGTGAGAGCAAGGAAGTCGAGAGAGAGGTGGGAGGCAAAGGCAGAGATGAAATCAGCTTTGTTAGCAGAAGAGTGACAGTTCCAGAGTGCACCAGAGATAGTGTGAGGGGGGAGAGGGTGAGAGGGGGAGAGGCAGAGGGATGAGGTTAGAGGGGTTGGAGGAGCCGCGGTGGAGAGAGGGCAGAGGACGAGAGTGAGAGGACAGAACAGGGATGTGAGAGACAGTCAGAGCAGGACAGGCGAGACAAATAGGCACAGTGGGAATGGGAGCAGTGAAGGGGGGAGGGTACAAACCTGACTACTAGATGGCGTCTTCCAGAGCGCTGCTAGGTTCGGATTGTAGTGCAGTGGTGCTCTGTTGTGCTGGGTTGCAGTACAATGGTGCTCTGTTGTGCTGGGTTGTAGTACAGTGGTGCTCTGTTGTGCTGGGTTGCAGTACAGTGGTGCTCTGTTGTGCTGGGTTGTAGTACAGTGGTGCTCTGTTGTGCTGGGTTGTAGTACAAGTTTGCTTACTATACCAGAATCTAAAACATTAATGTAGATTAGGAATAGCAGAGGGCCGAATACTGATCCCAGTGGTACACCACTGGTTACCTCGCTCCATTTTGAGGTTTCTCCTCTAATCAGTACTTTCTGTTTTCTACATGTTAACCACTCCCTAATCCATGTGCATGTATTTCCTTGAATCCCTACTGCGTTCAGGTCTGTAGTTACCTGGTTTGGTTTTGTCTCCCTTTTTGTGGATCAGTATTACATTTGCAATTCTCCAGTCTGTTGGCAAAACCCCTGTGCCAAGAGACTGTTGCATGATCTTGGTTAGCGGTTTGTAAATAACTTCTTTCATTTATTTGAGTACTATTGGGAGGATCTCATCCGGCCCAGGGGAGTTGTTTATTTTAAGAGCTCCTAATCCCTTTAACACTTCTGCCTCTCTTATGCTAAAGTTATTTAAAACTTTAAAAATCACTTCAAATGAGACCATGTTGTGGTCTGAGTTTGTCAATGGCTCTCTGACCTCTGTTTTAGTTATTCTGTCTTCCTTATTTGAAAAGACTAAATCAAGGCATGCCTCCCCTCTAGTCGGTGCCTTGACAAATTGCGTTAGGAAGCAGTCATTTGTCATTTCCACCATTTCAATTTCGTCCGTCGTGCTCCCCACCGGGTTTTCCCATTTTATATGGGAGAAGTTGAAATCCCCCATTAGTATGGCTTCTCCTTTGCTAAACACATTTCTAATGTTATTGTATAACAGATTATTTTGCTCGGCGTCTGAATTTGGCGGTCTATAGCATGCTCCTATTATTATGCCCTTTGAATTTTTGTGCATTATTCTGACCATATTGATTTGGTGTTGTTTTCTTCGTCCAGATTTAACACCAGGGCTCAAGACTATTTATTATGTATAGCACCACCCCTCCGCCTCTTCTGTCCTGCCTGTCTTTCCTATACAGTGTATACCCACTAATATTATATTCGTCTCCATCACCCTCAGACAACCAAGTTTCTGTAACACCTATCACATCGTAGTTACTTGTTAGTGCAGTAGCTTCAAGTTCTAACCTTTTGTTTCTGAGACTTCTAGCATTTAGATAAATACATTTAATGGCTCTCTTACCTGAGTTGTTGCCCTTGTTTTGATGTGGTCTCCCTTCTGTTTTTTTGTTTACTCCCCCCTTCTTTTCTAGTTTAAATGCTTCTGAACCTCCTCAAGGATCCTTTCTCCGAGTAGATTGGTTCCCTTTTTGTTTAAGTGCAGTCCGTCCCGTCTATATAGATAGTCCTTGTTGTAGAATGTGCTCCAGTGTTCAAGAAAGATGAAGCCTTCCTGTGTGCACCATGATTTCAGCCATGCATTTTGATTTTGTATTTCCAGCTGTCCGTATGGTCCTTTGCAAGGTGCCGGCAGTATCACAGAAAATACCACAGTTTTGGTTTTGTCTTTTAATTTCCTTCCTAACTCTCTGAATTAGTTTTGCAGGGATCTTGGCCTGTCTCTTCCAATGTTGTTTGTACCAATGTGGACAACTACTACCGGGTTGTCTCCTGTTCATTCTAGGAGCCTGTCCACATTCTCAGTTATGTGCGTGACAGAGGCTCCTGGAAGGCAGCACACTGTTGTAGTAAGGGGGTCCAAACTGCGAACTGAACTTGCTGTGTTTCTCAATATGGAGTCCCCAACAATCATGACCTCCCTTCTTTTTGCTGCCTGGCCAGCACTGTTTATAGGGTCCTGGATGTTGTTCCTTTCGTTCTCTTCATGTTGGTTTTGATCATCTAAATTTTGAAAAGGCTCGAATTTGTTGGATGTTTGGATTTCTGGTGGTTGTGTTTGATGAAGTTTCTTTTTTCCCTGCTTCTGCCTTCCTGAACCCAGCTGTTGAAGTAGGCAGAAGCATGATTTGCTTTATTGAATATGACTATCTAGTACACAGGAGCCTAAAGGGTTAATAAAAATACATGTTTTGACTTTTTTCCAAATATTATTTTATACCAATTTCAGGGGTAAAAATACCAATGACAATAATGTTGAAATTTGGTACCTGGATTGCACATTCATTTTGCATCTGGAGTTGAAGAGGTTAACTGGACATTACTACTATTTACAGTAAACCAAGCAGGTCTGTAATACCTATCATTGAGTTAAGTGTTGTGTGCTGCATAGGAAATGCAAAATCTGTAGTTGTTCAAGACAGATAGAAACTGTGTGTACTATTGAAAAACATCGTCACCTCTAAGGTCAAGAATCTGAATCATTATTTCATGTATAAATTGAGATTATCATAGAACAGCTAATCTTTAATGAAAACAGTTTTGCAGTGGTAATTCAATTAGAACTTACGCTGTTGTTTACAATCCCCTGATTTCATACACCAGCAGGATTGCTCAAGTCCTGTTGTACGAGAGACAGATAAGACTTTGGCCATTGCTGACTGGCTAAACATGTTGTGGTCTCATAAATTCAGTTTCTTGTTTACATATGATTAATTCCAGTAAAGCTTGACTAAGAGTGTGGTTCTTGTGGTTAAAGGTTAATAACCAAGGCTTTAGAAATATTGACTTTACCTCTCATTCTTGTAACAATATTGCTCAAGTTCTTGATTTGCTATAGCTCTTTGTGTTCTCCGCTTGGTTTTCTCTTCACATACCTGTGTTACAGGTAATAGGATCCCATGTGACCCCATATGGACTGGATCCATTATCACTGGTGAGTGAAATGTGGATTATGTTGTTCTTTGCACTTTACCCCCCCAAAATGAGTCTTTAGAGGTGATAAGAAAACTGTGCACTGGGCTGCACATGAACACTGTGCACTGGGCTGCTCATGAACACTGTGCACTGGGCTGCTCATGAACACTGTGCACTGGGCTGCACATGAACACTGTGCACTGGGCTGCACATGAACACTGTGCACTGGGCTGCACATGAACACTGTGCACTGGGCTGCACATGAACACTGTGCACTGGGCTGCACATGAACGCTGTGCACTGGGCTGCTCATGAACACTGCACTGGGCTGCACATGAACACTGTGCACTGGGCTGCACATGAACGCTGTGCACTGGGCTGCACATGAAAACTGGTTTGAAGAGCATAATGCATTGTTCCTGAATCTGGACTGGCCAACCCTGACCTAAAACCCAATGAGCCTTTATTGAAGGTTTTTAAAAAGGCTTGTGCACATAGTCTATTGAAGAAATCCCTAATAGGTTTTGAAGAAGCAGCAGCTTCTTTTCTTTTAACACAATGTTACAGGAAACATGGACTGTTGTAAAGTCAAGTTTTTACCACAACCCTTTCACTCTAGTACAATTATATTAAAAAGACACTCATACGTTTTTTTTAAACAACTTTATTTCACTCCCACACAAAAGAAAACTCATATTGCATTTTGGATCAAAGACAATCTTACCTAAACCGAGTTTCCCTATATTGATCTTAAAGTATAATAGAACATGTTGCAGGTTTGATCTATAATGCAGGGGTTTTGCCACCCTCTGAACACTTTAATGAAGAATGACTTTTTTTACCCACCTGAATTATTCCAATGAAGCAAAACTGAAGCAGTGCTTTATCTAAGTCAGGGGTGTCAAACTCAGTTCCTGGAGGGCCGCAGTGTCTTCTGGCTTTCGTTCCACCCGAGCTCTCAATTATTTTAATTGGTCTAATTATTTGATTAACTGGACACATTAAACACTTCTCTTCAGGTCTCAAAATGTTTCATAGGTCGTGTACCTTGAATCAAGTGCATTTCTAAAATCATCAACTGTAAAAGACCTTGAAAAATATTAAATAAGTCAAATTCAACAAATAATTAGATCAATTATGTTAATTGAGAGCTTAAGTTGGAATGAAAACCAGAAGACCCTGCGGCCCTCGAGGACTGGAGTTTGACACCCCTGATCTAAGTAATCACTGTTGAATTTGCCTTCTTCAGTTGACTGAACTGTATCCAGAATTCAATGCCCTCTTTACGGAGAATGCCCCACCAACTTTCAAATCCCTGGTTTGTAGTGCTTGCACCTTTGATGTAGCTTTTTTCCCTGGACCTTTTGTCTACTGCATTGTGTCTCAAAAATTGCTACATATCTTGTATTTGGCTATTTTCAGTGCCGAGATCTGCTCTTACAATTCTTAGATAGCCACCATTCTGTTCCACAGATTCTATCAAATAACTGCCAATTATCTTAGGGTTACTGTTAGCAACGTAAGCCAAATAATTTTACACGAGAATACATCTATGCATTCGCTGATACATATTCCAAAAGGGTTACATTTATTGTAAGAGTCTACTGGAGCCCTCTGGGACCCAGTTCTGCTTAAATTAATCTCACTTCTTTCTTTACGTTCAGTCCTTTTCCCCTACATTTTCTGTACATCCACCTGTAGCCATGTAAATTCCCATATCCTTGCTGTTGATCACTGATGTATTCAATTACTTTGCCTAGGTCTGCGTATCATTTGCAACGATAAAGTCCTGATAAAGTCCCTTCTCCCTCAGTATTCCTTTGAGTTGCCTTTCACTGATGATGATGCCATGTTGAACAGCAAGTGCTCCAAGCCAACTGTCGAGCAATGTCCCTTTTTTCACTTTTTTCTGCAAGTTTTCTATAAATGCAGATACCCATTTTTCCATTATACATAGTTAA
Source organism: Huso huso (assembly GCA_036884735.1). Lineage (NCBI taxonomy): Eukaryota > Metazoa > Chordata > Actinopteri > Acipenseriformes > Acipenseridae > Huso > Huso huso. The sequence goes on from CM072669.1 coordinate 28,189,061, forward strand.
GATTGTTTCAGCAAAATACATATCTTGCAATATTGTATTGTAAATGAGAGGTTTACTTCATCTAATTTAGTTTTATTCATTCCCTTTCCGTTCCATGCTTCTAGCACTTTGTTTGTTGCGTGCTGCTGACCTCTCAAACCAGCTCTCCTATTTTAATTTCAGTTCTTCTTTAAAGGGAAGTACTCCACTGAATATTCTAGTGAATATTAAAAAAAAAAAACTATATAATTTGAAAACTAGAAATACTGATTTGCATTTTTAACCTTAATATATCATTTTAATTTATTTTAATATTTTCCAGTGCCAATTACATTTGTTGTAAAAAAGTAAATTAAATAAATAAATAAATAAATAAATAAATAAACCAGTGTTTCTTCATATGGTGTTAGAAGTGAATGTTTTACTTTGCTGTTGAAAACACTGTTATTAAGATCAAACTGATTTTTTTTTTTTTCTAAAAATGTAAAGAAAAAAAAGGAATGTGAAATTGAAAACACATGGGCTAGTTCTGAGTTACTGTTTCTAACCATGATGTTAAATGTCATGTATTTTTTTGCAGATCTATAGCACAAGAATAGGGGCGCCAGTGTTGCATTAGTTTGTTAAAATAAGGAAATGAAACATGACAGGAAGCCTTCATTGCCTCACTCCTTCCAGTAAGTATCAATAACAGGCTTAACGCTATGGGCCAGATTTATATAAAAAACTAAGGTTTTTTTTTGTACTAGTTTTGTAATATTGTTAACAGATTGGGTTTCCTTTTAGAAATTTGTGAAGAAAATTGCACTTTGGAGTAAAGACCTTGAATACATGAAGAAAATTGCACTTCGGAGAAAAGACCTTGGTAAATATGTTCCTTTGTGTTTGGGGACTCAGAGTTCATGCCTTTCGCTGCCAAAGCTAAATCAGGAGAGATTGTCATGGTAACTGCTCTTGAGCCAAGTATACAGTACAGAGTCTACTGTGTTGGTATCAATATCTAACATAGCCTATCTATTCCTAGAATGTAGCACGTTCCTGTAAGCTTGAATTTTATGGATTAAAAATGCCTACTATATGTAGCAAACAAAATAAACTTTGCACACCATGCCATTCTTACACAAGTCTGAAATGTGTGTTCCAAAAGTGTATTTTGATTTTAAAACATATATTCTACACCTGGTTAAGAAATCCCTGTTGGCAGGCCTTGCCCTTTCTTGGCCATTTCACCTGGAGAGTGGAATTGTCCCCATCCCTTCAGATTTCCTGGCAGGAAAATCAAGCAAACTGAGAGCTTTCTTTAACCTAGTAAAATTCAGAACACATAAACCTTATAATACCCAAGTTAACATGTTCTACTCACCCTGTGACCCATGCATATCCATCTATAACTATGACTTCACAAACACACGTTTGCCATGTACATTGAAGGGATAAACTTTCAAATGCTTAACCATACTTTTAATTGTATTTTAAAACAGTATATATTATTAGAAATAAGCATGTTTATGGCAAGTTCTTTTAACATTTAATCCTCAATTTCTGATATCAGCAATTATATTACTGATATAAGTATTATATTACTGATATAAGTATTGTTTTGTTGCACAGTAATAACACTTTTGATATCAACAATTCTCAATTTTATTTTGATATCAAAAATAGAATTGTTGATTCCAACAGTTCAAATTTTTGAGATCAAAATTGCATTACTGTCATTAACACACAGGTGTTTTTAAAGACATTACGTTCAATCAGTTTGCTGCAGTTCCTGTTGTCCTGTGATTGTAGTTCTAAGGCTGGTTCGATAGAAGTGTATTTTCTATAGTTTGCGCGGCAAATTAGGTATGTGGTACATTGTACAAGACAGGAAGTACAGACCGGAAGTCCTCATACTTTTTTTTAATATTGACAATTCTATTTTTGATATCAACAATGTTAAAACGGTTTGCCATACATGTCAGTGGCATTGATCACCCCACTGGTGTAAAAGTTAGAGCTATCATGAAAAGGTAGATTCACAATGACCACAGTATGTCCATGTAAAAAAAGTAAATCTGACATACAGACAAAAATCTCTAAATACCCTAAGAGTCTGATACTCTCCATAATATCCAAACCAATTTTCATCAGAATGGAATTCTCTAGATGTGTTATTATACACTCCCAGGTTATTATACACTCCATTACTTGTGCTAAAGAATGTCCTTGGCTAAACAATGTCTAAAGGTTGGTAGCCTGGACAGTCTTGCAGTGTTTATGATAGTTTTTTCTGGTTAGTAATCAATAGCAAAGCAGTCTAAAATAGACACTGCATAAACTATATACAAAAAGTATATAGCTTTCTTAGTTATTAAGATGAACATTTTTGCTGATATCTTACACCAATATCCTATTTATTTCCTATGTGTTTTCTGTCCTTGTCTGCTGGTAATTTGTATTTATCTTCGTTTGTTCTTGAAATTAGTGAGTTATTCTTCTCTGTTTGTCTTGCCTACAGACTTGTTTCCCTGTCTTCCTCAACCAGTAGCATATTTTGGAGGTTTCAATACAAAAGTTATTGATGTATTCATGCTTGCGTACTAAAAAAATTAAATGGAGAAAAAAAAACTTATTGAAACCAAGCAGTACAAGCAAAAATGAAATATTGCTGATCACAGTTGCTGTTCTGCTGTGAACAACTTACCCATGCCTGGCTCAAATAATCAATGTCTTTTACTGCTATTGCCCAAATTGTTTTTCAAATGTCATTAGTGGGGTTTCATGTCGTTAGTCGTGAATACTGTTTCAACTAATTTATCTTGCAACTCATAAATTAAAAATGAACTATGTATACTACCCTGGAAACTTTAGAAACCCTACCCGTCTGGACGGCTGACAGCTGCTGAGGAAGCATTCAACACCACACTTGGGCAAATACGGGTAGTGGGCACTTGAAAGGGAGGTGGCGGATACTGATGAAATGGACTGAAGCGCAGCATTAGTTTGTTCCCAAAATTGTCACTGCCTGCTGTATCCTGCACAAACTCTTGTCAACAACAAAATGAGGTGGACTCAGTTGCTGCCTTTCAAAACAAGCCCTAAACAAGCGAACCCATGTTAGAGTATGGGTGTTTATGCAAATGTAAACCCGCGACTCTAAAAAAACAAGCCCAAGCCCGCTTATTATAAGCTGACTCGGCAATTGTGAAGGTTACCTCAGCCTCCAGTTTCAATTGGACAGCAGCGATCTGAGGAGGCTCGTGCTGTCAGAGATTCTCTCCTTTTAAATTGTGTTGGATTTGCTGTTGTGTTAAATATTAATGATGCAAACAAATAAAACACAATCAATACGTTCACTCGCAATTTTATTTGGTCAGTTTTGAGAGGGCATCAACAACTTGTTGGATGTTGTTGCGCTGTTTTGGGCGATCGAGCTGGCTCATGACATCCAGTTCACCAACTATATTTATTAACGTGGAGGGCAGACACGCGTTGTCTGTGGACATAGCTGGGATCAAAAAAAGGACAGGAATTAATTCAGTTAGACATTTAAGCAGCTCACTGTTTTAACAGCAAGGGTATTCTCAAACAGCTGCTTTAATATTATAACAAGGGAATAACACAGTTCATGGTAAGTGGTTTTATACAGAGCTGTAAACCCACAAGTGATATACAACAGAGACAGCAAAAAACAATAATAAAAAAGCCGCCCGCATTATCATTAAGATGAACTACACCACTGCTAAGCATAAAATCGCCCATCAGCCACTACTTTCTGTGGTCTTGGAATCCACAGTAACAACGTGAAATGCGGGTTTCCATGAGAAACTGAGCATGGATTTTACTGTGTGTTTCATCATTTACACGAGTAAATGAGATTTACCCTAGCCCTGTCTTTGGATGTTTTTTTCAGCCACAAACCTGACTTACATGATTAATTCTCCCAAACGTGCACGTGCATCGCCATTTCACGTGTAAATTGACCCGCATGGAAACCCCATGTGTTTCACACTACAAGGTTTACTAAACCTCATGTTAAGCATGATTTGTGTTGTATATATATATATGATCAATGTATTGACTTGATAATGATATATTCAAAAACCTAAATATTTTCTTATTAAAAAAATTGTGAATGGGCAGCGTTGTGGTGCAGCCTTTGTGAGCAGCATTGTGGTGCAGATCCTGCGCATTCAGAGGGTCCAGAGCCTACACGTCCAGAGCCTACACGTCCAGAGCCTGCACGTCCAGAGCCTACACGTCCAGAGGGTCCAGAGCCTGTACGTCCAGAGCCTATACATCTAGAGCCTGCATGTCCAGAGGGTCCAGAGCCTACACATCCAGAGCCTGCACGTCCAGAGCCTGCACGTCCAGAGGGTACAGAGCCTGCATGCCTAGAGCCTGCACGTCCAGAGGGTCCAGAGCCTGTACGTCCAAAGCCTACACATCCAGAGCCTACACATCCAGAGCCTGCACGTCCAGAGCCTACACATCCAGAGCCTGCACGTCCAGAGCCTACACATCCAGAGCCTGCACGTCCAGAGCCTACTCATCCAGAGCCTGCACGTCCAGAGCCTACTCATCCAGAGCCTGCACGTCCAGAGCCTGCACGTCCAGAGCCTGCACATCCAGAGCCTACACGTCCAGAGGGTCCAGAGCTTGTACGTCCAGAGCCTAGACATCCAGAGCCTGCACGTCCAGAGCCTGCACGTCCAGAGGGTCCAGAGCCTGCACATCCAGAGCCTACACATCCAGAGCCTGCACGTCCAGAGGGTCCAGAGCCTGCACATCCAGAGCCTACACATCCAGAGTCTGCACGTCCAGAGGGTCCAGAGCCTGTACGTCCAGAGCCTACACATCCAGAGCCTGCACGTCCAGAGCCTACACATCCAGAGCCTGTACGTTCAGAGGGTCCAGAGCCTGTATGTCCAGAGCCTACACATCCAGAGCCAGCACGTCCAGAGCCTACACGTCCAGAGGGTCCAGAGCCTGCACGTCCAGAGCCTACACATCCAGAGCCTGCACATCCAGAGCCTACACATCCAGAGCCTGTACGTCTAGAGCCTACACATCCAGAGCCTGCACATCCAGAGCCTGCACATCCAGAGCCTGCACATCCAGAGCCTGCACGTCCAGAGCCTACACGTCCAGAGCCTGCACATGTGCCCTGTCACAGTACTCTTTTACCCTGAAGAAATTATTACAGCATACTGTTCACAGAAATATTATAAAATAAGTTAAAATTAGCAAGCTAATAAGTTTAAAACTGATAGTTAAGATTCTTAGATGAGCCTTTCATTTTTTTTTCTACAGTATAAAAATAGACAATGTTGTTAACATTTATAGTGTGTTCTGGTAATAGTTACAATTTAGAGCTTAGATCTAACTGCCATGTTTGAGATGTAAGTGGTAAAGTCTACATAGGAACCAAACATAATTGAGTAGATTTTAAAAATCGGCCTGTATACACTGTTTTGAAATCAAAATCTATACAAGCACCAGAAGAAAAGCAGGCTGCAGGACACCAGTGTCCTCATTTGAGGACCTTACATTTTAATTTGTAAAGGATTTGTATTTCATTTCCAGGTGCATTAAACACATCAGATAACAAGTGCATTATTTAATACAGTACTATAAACGTGAGGATAGTGGTGTAATGATTGGGCCCTCTGGATTTAAAAAAACGAAACCCAACATTTCCACATGGAGGACTGCATGCATGTGATGGGGAACAAGCCTAAAGTGGTGCTCAGTTGAGAACCCTGCCTAAAATATTCAATCCACTATCATCAAAGGGAGGACTAGACATCTAAAAATAGCAGGTGAATAATGAGGTTTGAGTATTACAAAATAAATAAATAACCCAATGTGTAAAAACATTTAAAAAAATGTTTGGTGTATAATGCAGATGACTTTTGAATTGACATTGTGCCAGAGATACATGCATCTCCATAAGTCATCAAAAGTTACTAGCCCGTTTCTAGAAATGGCTATACAAATAAAAGCTGCTATTAACAAGATTATTTTCTATCTGCATTCTTGTCTATTGCCACATGGGAGTTTCTGCTTGCTGAAACAATGGTATAATTAGTATCTGCCTTTAAATATTTAAACATTTGTTGTATAATATTAGTAAACTACAGAAAATTATCAATTTTGAATGTTACAACACAGTTTTTTTCTGCTTTAATAAGTATGGTTTACCCGTATATCTTGCAATACCTTTTTTTAGACTGTGAAATGCTGTGAAATGAGCAATAAAATACAGCCTTAATTATAACACACATACACACACAAGTATACTTCAGAAATACAATCAATGGTCACACATGCAGTCTCCCAAAATGTAAAGTATAGGTTGTTTATTAACAGGCTCTCGATAACAAATTCCAGAAAGTTCAGATATTGCTTACACAGCAAGGCATATGCCCCAATAAGAAATGTTTACCCACATTTGTTTGTTTTTTTGTGTGGGCCAGGGCCCAGTGTTATGCCAGTACTGGTCACTCCAGCACAATTTTAATAATGTGTCTGTTCCCAAATGAGATAATTGGTGCTAATTGGGAACAGCCACATGATTTAAAAAGGGAGCTAGAAACTCCATTAAGAGAGAGGTTTATGTTGCCACATAGAGATAGAGAGAGAGAGAGGTTTGATTTTTATTTGTACTTTATTTGCAGTTAATTTATCTGATTACAGGAAATCCACAAAACATTGTTAAAATCCATATATATATATATATATATATATAATCTCCATTTGTGATCCCTAGTCCTTGTTTCTTTTTTCAGGTCAAAAAAGTCCCTTGGGTCGACATTGTCTATACCTTTTAGGATTTTGAATGTTTGAATCAGATCGCCGCGTAGTCTTCTTTGTTCAAGACTGAATAGATTCAATTCTTTTAGCCTGTCTGCATATGACATGCCTTTTAAACCCGGGATAATTCTGGTTGCTCTTCTTTGCACTCTTTCTAGAGCAGCAATATCCTTTTTGTAACAAGGTGACCAGAACTGAACACAATATTCTAGGTGAGGTCTTACTAATGCATTGTAAAGTTTTAACATTACTTCCCTTGATTTAGATTCAACACTTCTCACAATATATCCGAGCATCTTGTTGGTCTTTTTTATAGCTTCCCCACATTGTCTAGATGAAGACATTTCTGAGTCAACATAAACTCCTAGGTCTTTTTCATAGTTCCCTTCTTCAATTTCAGTATCTCCAATATGATATTTATAATGCACATTTTTATTGCCTGCATGCAATACTTTACACTTTTCTCTATTAAATGTCATTTGCCATGTGTCTGCCCAGTTCTGAATGCTATCTAGATCATTTTGAATGACCTTTGCTGCTGCAACAGTGTTTGCCACTATTTTTGTGTCGTCTGCAAATTTAACAAGTTTGCTTACTATACCAGGATCTAAATCATTAATGTCGATTAGGAATAGCAGAGGACCTAATACTGATCCCTGTGGTACACCACTGGTTACCTCACTCCATTTTGAGGTTTCTCCTTTAATCAGTACTTTCTGTTTTCTACATGTTAACCACTCCCTAATCCATGTGCATGCATTTCCTTGAATCCCTACTGCGTTCAGTTTGAGAATTAATCTTTTATGCAGGACTTTGTCAAAAGCTTTCTGGAAATCTAAATAAACCATGTTGTATGCTTTGCAATTATCCATTGTCAATGTTGCATCCTCAAAAAAGTCAAGCAGGTTAGTTAGACACAATCTCCCTTTCCTAAAACCATGCTGACTGTCTCCCAAGATATTGTTACCATATAGGTAATTTTCCATTTTAGATCTTATTATAGTTCTAAAATGTCCAAGTTATGCATTAGTTTGTACCGTATTAGCTAAAATCTAACTTAATCCTACATTTCACAAGCATATTTCACAAGCATATTAAAAACAAGTACAACATCTTGGCTCTTACAGCCATCTTCCTGCTCTTATAAATAGCCATCTTTGCTTGGCTGAGCAAGAAATTGGCTAACTGGTCTGTGTACTTTGTTTTTTTATGGTACTTTGCCCCAAAAATAAAAGCTGTTGTGTTAAAAACCAAGTTAAGATCTTTAAATAGATGGGATAAAAGATTAAAAATGGGTGTTAATTGGGAGCATTTACTAAAACAATGAAAAACCATTTCTCTCTGAGTGCAGAATGGGCAGGAGTCAGACACCGCAGGGTTTAGAATACTAATAAAAGCATTTACTGCAACAATAGTTTATAAAACCCTCCCCTGCGGATCCCCAGCTCTCTTAATTACAGGTGGTTTGTACAGGCTGCTCCAGGCTGGCTCTATCTCCTCCCCTACTCCCAGCCTCTCCAGTGAGTGTCGCGAAGCTGTTGGAGCTGTGTCTCGTGCTGCACTTTTACGCAAGCGTGGTACAAAGTCTTTCCTTTCACAGTGTCCAGAGGGAGGTCGCTCAGGCCCTGCATACTCAGCAGAGGCCCCTGAGGTCTGTCAGTGTCTTTAAGAGCAGGGTACACTAGCAGGCATGGACAGTACAGCGCAGAGCTGGCAGAGAAACCTCTCCACACAGCACACTGAACACAGGCCCAGCATCTTGGCCAGGTTCTCCGCTCTCCACCAGCACACCCGTGGCAGGTCCAGCAGGTGGCGCACCTATATGACCCCCTAACTGGTCAGCAAGCGAGTGACAGTAGGAGAGTGGGTGGCCTCAGTGTCCAGACGGGGGTTGTGGATCAGCGGCTCCTCCAGAAGCCAGTACAGAGTAAGTGCACCCTCCTCTGGCCTCCTCTGGAATTTTGGAAGAGACATCCCACTAATTACTCTGCCCAGTTGGTGGAGAAGGGGCTCAATGGCCAGGGAGTAGAGCATCCTCGACAGAGAGCAGCCCTGCCTAACACCCCTCTGTACAGGAAAGGGTGCTCTCAAGCCTCCGTTGATCTTCAGCACACTTTCAATGTCACTATAGAGCACCTGAATCACGGCTACAAAGCCAGGGCTGAAACCGAAAGCCTGCATGGTCCTCCACTGGTGCTCAACCCTGTCAAAAGCCTTTCCCTGGTCCAGTGAAATAAAACCAGTATTTAGTCCCAATAGCCTGGAGACTGCCAAAGCATCCCGAATTAAAAAAATATTGTCAAAAATCGACCTGTTGGGCACACAGTATGTTTGGTCAGAGTGTACCACAGACCCCATAACCTCCCTCAGTCGGTTGGCCAGTGTTTTAGAAAGCAATTTGTAGTCTGCACATAGCAGGGCGACAGGTCTCCAGTTCTTCACTTCACTCAGGTCCTCCTTTTTGACAACTGCCCTCCAACAGCTGAGTGGCATTTTTTTTTTCCTCCAGACTTTCCTTGAACACTGACAGCAGATCTTCCCCAAGGGACTAAAAGCTCTTATAAAAGTCCACTGGGAGCCCATCAATGCCAGGGGCTTTTCCATTTTTCAGGCCTGCAAGCTACTGCAGTATAAGCGCCCTCTCCAGGCCACCCTCCTCTTCTTCAGGGATATGTGAAAGCCCTTGGTGGAAACTGTGTGCCGGCTGCCTGTTCCCCTGCCTCAGTAGAGAAGAGCTGTTTATAGAACTGCACAGCCATCCTGCAAATCTTTCCTGGCTCTCGCAGCTCATGCCCATCCTCTGCCTGCAGGCAGTGGATTAGCTTGCTCTGGCCATGTTTCTTCTCCAGACTGAAGCTCCCCTTGAGTCTGAATTAGCGCCCCTTGTACCTTTGTGTCCAACAGGTCATTCAGCAATGCTTTTTTTATTTTTTAGGTCTACAGTCACCCTGCTATTAGGAATAGACTCCAGAGCTTGTTGGAGCTCCAGGATGTCCGTCTCCAGCGCTCTCATTGACTCATTGATGCCCTTAGTGACACTCACAGTGTACTATTGACAGAACTGGCAGATCTGCAGTTTCCCTATGTCCCACTACTGCCTAAGGGAATTAAAAGAACTCTGCTGCGCCCTCCATCTCTGCCAGAAAAAGTAAAACATGATTTAAAATGAGTGTCACTGGTGTGAAAATGCCAATGAGAACTGCGCACTTTTAATGATGATATTAAAGCACTGGAAGCTACAAGGCAGTGATCAGACAGGCCAGTTGGTGTAATAAAACAAGATTTAAAAGTGCTAAAATGAGGTTTAAAACAGTAAAAACTGTGTAATCTAGCCAAGGATAGGGCATTATCCCTAAGTATACTGTCTTTTACTTTTATTAAAAACTCTCCAGATATCCTGGAGTTTGCACTTTTGTATTATCTTGCGCAGCTCCCTTGCACACTGTGTGTGTGGCGCTATGTGATTCCTGTCTAGTTTGTTGTTTTCAGTACAGTTAAAATCACCACCCAAGAATAAATATTCTTCTGCTTTACATCCTGACAGAGCATTGTCTAGAGATTTTAAAAAAATGTACTCCTTTCCTTACCATCAGTAGGTGCGTAAATATTAATTAATATATCTGCTCGATCACCGGCCTCACTACATGGCAGGCGTCCTATGACTACCTTGTCAACTGTAAAAGAAATGGGTTTAAAATTCTCACTGAATAAAACTGCACTCAGAGCTGAACCATAACTAAAAAAAAATATATCACCTTTCAATTTCTTCATCCAATTAATTTGATTTTCGTTGTTGTAAAAAAAGTAACATTTCAATGTTTTTGATTAACATATTCAGACAGCAGCTATTTCCAGCGCATCTCTACACCCATTTATATTTAAGCTCCCGATTTTAAACTCATTCATTAAAAAAATTAAAAAAAGAAACATAGCAGAAAGGAAAAACAGAAACACAGAGATAGAAAAAAAGAAAACCTGTCTTATTCATTTTTTGACTTGACCTGAGCATACATGTCAACATGAAGTTACCAAAATAAGGGAGATATTGTGCAGTGTCTGAAATTGTTTTTTTAAATGAATGAATAGGTTTCTTTTTGTGTTTTAAGGACACAAAAAAGTCATACAGGTTAAAAATACATTTCACTTTATTATTTGGCAGAATGGCTGTGATACAATGCTTCTTTTAAGTGATTTTCAAGGCAAAGCATAGCAAACAGATTAACAGCTATACAAATAGAGTTCACATCAGATCTTAGAAAAAAATATTGTCAAATATGTTATTTTAACAAACATTAATTAAAGCTTAATGATTTTCCTGAATTCAAAGTATGTTATTCCCTGTCCCTGTTAGCCTCAATATCCAGTTACATCTGTTGCCATTAACTGAGCAGTTTTAAGTAAATTTTCAAATAATGTTTACTTTATGAAAAAAAAATGAATAGTTTAAAATGTGAAAAAAATAAAAAATAAATTTAAACTTTTATTACAAAGAGTAAATATGTTTGTGCCAGGTCTGGGTCACATCAGAGGCAACCAAAATCCATAGCCATTAAATTCAAACATTCTCTCTGCCCTTGAGGCTCTGGTTGTAAGCATAGGTTGCAGAGTTGGCAGCAGCCAGTACTTTGCTCGTAGGACAATATTTGTGAGCCGTTTAAAGGTAGTTAATTTTGCATGACAGTAGAGCACATACAGTACAGTTATCCAAGTTCATCCTGTTCTCAGTCACAATCTTCCTAACCATGCTGAAATTTCTCTCACTGCTTGCATTGCTGTGAGGGATTCAAAGATTCACTTGTCATTAATGATGACAAGTGCCTAAATCTTGCCTGCTTTCCCACAACTCCCAAGAATCTGTATACCTTTCCTTCTTTGGGGATATCTGTGTTGTCTGTTATCTGGAACTCAATCTGTCTGCATCACATTTCAGCTGTGGAAATGTCTCTGCTAACCTCACCACTGCAAATAAAAATACAGAAATCTTAAAATTAAAAACACAGAAGCTGAAATAATTTTCAGTGTCACAGAATGAACTGCTTCAACTTAGAAGATGGATAAAAAAAATAGTGTTATTGTACTTTGTGAACGATAACTTCTAATCAGATATGACTGTAACAATTAAAAATACTAGTTACACTGAAGTAAAGATTAAGTTAATACCTGCTTCGGGGGAAACATCCAGCCCCAAAGCTGGGTCAAGCACTTTAATGTCTGACAGCACCTGGTTGTTTAATGGGAAAGACTTGATCATCTTTTCTATGGCAGCTTCATAGAACTTTCTTACTGTCCTGAAACATGAAAAAGACTATTTAAAATAAAGAAATATAAAAAAAGATCCAATGATCACAATCACAAACTCCGCAGCAATTGTATCCTGCAGTCATACCACCTTGGAGCCTCATCCTATTGCATCTCTTAGAAAAAGATAAGCGTAGAAGGATTAACCCTTGTGTCCTGGACTGAATACTGAATACAATTTTATGAATGACTAACTAAAACGTACTCAAAGATTCTGGTAAGTGTTGCAGTGGGGATGTCACCCCCATTTTCCAGCAGATATGCACGACCCTCCGAACCTATGATGATGTCTGTATCAGTCAGCTGAGTCTCTTTCCCCTTGTACTTCACTTCTGACACAGACACATCCAGTACCCCATCACCTTCTTCATAACTCTGATCATCTCTGGATACAGCTTATGAATCATCACTCCTTCTGACTAAAAATTAATCTTACACTGTAGTGCCATTTTATGCAATCTTCAATCAGAACAGGTATTCAGTGTGCTGTAATTTTAGTAGAGGACCACCTAATACTTTAACCCTTTGCGGCCCTATGTCGGACCTGGTCCGACATTGCAATTTTCCCTTTCCCTTTCCTGTAAAAAACAGGTCTCTAGTCGTTGTTTCTCCGGAAAAAGCAGAGAAAACCATTCAATGGCTGAGTGAGACCGATAGGAGCCGAGAGAAGCCGAAAAAAAAGGGGCGTATCTCATGAATACAGATAGCCCCGGCACCACATAGATAACACAGACATAAACAAACAAGAAAGCTGCTTCTGCATCCAGCGCTCAAAGAATATAACAGACATTTGCAAAGCTTTTTTTATATGTTATAGTAATAAAATAATGACTTGGATCGCATTATTGAGGAGTTTGGTGATAAAACGAGTGATCAGGAGATGATTTATCGGTATTCACGACTATGAAGAGGTATGTAAAAAATTCAGTGAACAAGGGGTGGGGCGGGGCTGGAGATGCAGTACTGAGTGTCCTGTTGATATGCAGTGCCTTTTAAACCTGTTTTACTGTGGAAAAAGATACTTTTAAACAGCACGTCTAAAATAAACTGCGCATGTGAAAATAAATTGGACCTGACACGCCTGAGACGCGCTGAATAAATGGACCGCTAAGGGTTAAATTTTAAACCTAAAGTACATAGGGAATCACCAGATAAAATAATATTTAATTATTGCACCCACCTAGAATGCAATGTTGAACTCTGCCAGTGGTTTCAAAGCAGTACTCAGGAAGTAGAATTTCATCTCTTTATTTCTAAGATGGCTGGCCAGGGTTTTCACTTTCCCATGCTTTTCCACATCCTCTTGACTGTTAAAGTAAGCCTGAAGAGCTGCCCACTGCTTGAGTACCCTTTGGATACAGGTCAATAAGCTGAGCCACTTGGTGCTGCAATATCGCAGTAACTTCAGGGTATCAGAGTCAGTGAATTGTCAGAGTTCAATGCAAGGAGATTTTCCCAGGGAATGTTCCTTGTGCTGTAAGACAGTTACAAAATTTGAAATGAAGACATGATAAACTAGGTCAGTTAATATAAAATAATGCTTTCAATGCAAGGATCTAAGTATAAGTCAAAAGTACTGCAAACGAGCAACAAAACAACAACTGTAAACATTGTCAGCATTGGCGATGTTACAGACTGGCATGTCTATGAACTTCGTAACCACTTGTTGAGATGTCTCATCATACAGTCTTGCCATCAAAACAAACTCCTTGTGCACTTGGCATTGTTACTGTCATCGCGCAGTAGTCCGAATGGCTGAGTTTGGCACTGCAGGCTCACCTCACCATCAAACGAGGGAGCAACTAATTAGAAAAAAAGTATCTCAGTCTTACCATAGAAAATACAACACAAAAATACAAAACATATACAGTACAATGTCTCACCAGGCATTTCTTTAAACATCTTTACACTTCATTAAAAAATCTGCCAATTGTAATATTACTTTATAATTTCAAAATCATGCTGAAATATTAATACAAACTGTGAACACTTCACTTACCTTTCACTAATTGCGTGACTTTAGTCCTTCCCGCCGAATATTTGCTGGCAATTTCGGAGTCAGGGAACATCTCAAACACATCTGTTGAACTCGTCAGAAAATGAAAATGGGACGTTTTGTTTGGTGATCGACATTGCAAATTTGGTCTCAGCATATGTTATTCTTTCCATCTCCGCTTTTCCTTTAGCAATAAACGAGGTCATGGAAGTGTTTGCTTTGACGGCTTAATTTGCTTTTTGGTGTTTCTGTGATTTTTCATGTTGAAGTACATCATTCCGTCCTCCGTGCTCCACGTTAAAATCAGTCCGGCATAGTTTGCAGTAAGCATGGCCTTTTCCAATCTTGCTTGGAGCTAGAAAACTAAATGTCGTATTCCAGCAGGATTGGAATTTACAAGAACACCTCATTTTTTTTACTTGACGAGTAGGACTTATTATTATTATTATTATTATTATTATTTATTTCTTAGCAGACGGCCTTATCCAGGGCGACTTACAGTCGTAAACAATACATCTCGGGAAGCCATTTCAGCAGTGAGTCGGGTGACAACACTGGCGCGGGTTCTCTCACGTCTCCTGAAGCTGCTTCGCCAATGTTACCAACCCTGACACGCGCCTGTGTTGCCTTTCACTGGCTTCCCCTTGGTCCTAGACCATGACATATATCTTCCGGTATTGTGCTAAGGGCACTATGATTTAGAACTTGAAAAATTAGCAAACAAAATTACTTTCGCAAAATATTAAGTTTAAAATACGGGATAAAGTTTGTCCAGGGAGACGACTAAAAAATACGGACCCTCCCGGCAAATACGGGAGAGTTGGCAAGTATGCCTGAGTTTTCCTATAAGGTTTCTAAGCCTCCATCTCTCCTGTCTCTCCTCTCCATCTCTCCTTCTGTCCCTGAACTTTTCTTCATTAAATATTTAACAGAGCTAACAAAAAGTTCCATATCGGGGAAAGACTCCTCTACTACCACTCCCCGCTTCCCCTTAGTCTGCTCTAAGAAGTGTCTTATGCTGCACAGGCTGTATCCGCCTCTGAAGCCCTGGCTGGCTGATGACCCTGAGGTGAAAGAGGAGTCAGTGAAACCTCCCTCACACTAGCTGTCAGAGGTGGAATCTCCGGTGGCTGCGCTCGCAGCTAATACACTCCAGTGTGTGGCCGGTCGTTTACCGGCAGAGTAACTCTGCTCCTCGGATTTGCTCACCGTCACCGAGCGCGCAGTGCTCCATTGCACTCACTCAACGCCTGTGTACTGCGCTTTTTTGCTACAGTCCCTTCATCTGTTCTTCTAACTCTTTATCCTCTTGGTTTTTTTAAAAGCACGTTCTCTTTTTCTGCCTCCATCTCAACCTTCACCCCCACACTCTCTACTATTACGGTCTCACCTGGCTGACTGCTCTGACTTGCTGGTTCCCCGGCTGCAGACTGCGTATTCTCCCTCTCAGTCAGAGCCACGGCGCCGCTGTAAGCCACCTCTCCGCCTGCGGTCTCAACGCTGCGGCCTGCCTCCTTCCCCTGACCGCTCATCCCAACCCGTGTCTCCGATTCCTCAGCTGCAATGCCTGTGCCGGCAGCCTGGGAGTCTGTCTGTCCTTGTGTGCTGCTGTTTGTGAGCCAGGCTGGGCAGCACTGCTGCTTCCCGCCGCGTTCTTTCTCCCCAGGGCACTGGAGCTCACTTCCCCGTCTTCCTCTTGCTCTGTACAGTTTTTTATGACATGCCCCTCGCTCCCACACCTGAAACACTTCCTTGACTCCAAAGTTACGTAAATAACATAATCATTATTTTCAATTCTAAACTTTAAAACAATGCTTAACTCTTCATTTGGATTATTTAGAATCATAAAAAGCTGATTTCAGAATTTAACAATGTGTTTCAGCTGTGGCACTTTGCATCCCAATAGGATCCTTTTTATCCCCGACATAACCTGCCTGTGTCTGGACAGCTCTCTCTAGTAGCTCGTTCTTGACTATTTATTTATTTATGTAGCAGACGCCTTTATCCAAGGCGACTTACAGAGACTAGGGTGTGTGAACTATGCATCAGCTGCATTGTCACTTACAACTACGTCTCACCCGAAAGACGGCGCACAAGGAGATTAAGTGACTTGCTCAGGGTCACACAATGAGTCAGTGGCTGAGGTGGGATTTGAACCGGGGACCTCCTGGTTACAAGCCCTTTTCTTTAACCACTGGACCACACAGCCTCCTTGAGGAAAGGGGAGACATTAGACAGGGTGATTTTCAAGGATGGGGCTGCAAGAGGGAGTACGGGAGTGAAAGTATCGTTTACCACTATTCCCGTCTCCACATGCTTGTTCGCTATTTCTATTTTATTTAAGAAAAGTACTATGGCCCCATTCATTCAGGAGCAGACCTAATATTTTCACACCCCACAACCTCTCCACCGCTAGCACACATTGTTCCAAGGGTCAGAAACTCTCTGGGGCGATCTTCACTCCATGTCGGCAGGTTAGTTTTTCAAAAGGGAAAGGAGGGGGATCGGGACCCCCCTAACTGGCCATAGTGGCCAAACACTGACACAAAAGTCAGTTTATCGTTTTCAACAATAAATAATCTGTAAAATGTTTTTTCAAAACCCCTTTACAAAACGCAGCAAAAACAGACAAAGAGAAAAACAGACTTTTCGGCAGTGCTCACTCGCACTTCTGACTCCACCCACGCACTCCCAGCATGCACCATGCTGGGAGAGAGGAGAGAGAGAGAGAGAAGACTTTTTACTTTTTAAACACTCCTTTATTAACAGATCACTTTTATCAAGTCACCAATTTAAAAATAAAAGAGTCCTTTTATTGGCACTGGGGATCAGCCTTAGCCTCCCCAGCATGTCAGCACTAAAACCTTAAAAAACAAACTAATAATCACCAAATTACTGTCTTTTAAAAAAGCTAAATTAAATCATTATCATCATTTAGTTCACACAAAGCATTATCCGCACACCATACAACTTCAAATTTGTCTATATTATTTATCATTTTATAGAAACTGTGTTCCAATGTTATCCTTGTGGCCAATAGTATATTAAAAATACTGAGCAGATTGAATAAAATTTGCCACCTGACATCTAAATCTCCTGTTCTTTTTATATTGAACTCCCATAATAAAAACTTCTTTACTAAAAATCAAGGAGAGTCTTTGGAATAAAAAGCTCAGATGTTTAAAAAAAGGTTGAGGTCAGGTGCAGGTCATTAAAGTGTGAAACACAGTTTCCCTCTCAGCACAAAAAGGACAACAATCTGTAGTTTCTGGATTAATTACAGAGATGAATGAATTGACGACAATAATGGTATGTATAATTCACCACTGTAAGTCCCCAGATATCTTTGGAATCGGGGGTTTATATAGAGCTCACCAGGCCGGCCGCACCTCCTCTCCCACCCCCAAGCACTCCCTCCAGGGTGTGTCTGGCATCCCCTTCAGGGCTGGGGCATGCCTCACCCTCACACATGCAGTGTACAGACTTTTTTTCTCTGCCACAGAAAAGGAGAAGCTGTCTAGCTTGGCAGGGTCTAACAGCGCTCCTAGCCTAGACTGAGTGCTTATATTTGGGGACACTATTATTGAGGGGAACGGTTCTTCTATCTCGTTAACACTCGGCTCCACTCCATCAATCCGGGCTGGCGGTGCTGATCGGAGCTGCTCAATAAATACCCCAGCCACCTTCACTGAGCTCAGCCCCAGCCTTGCTGCCACCTCCTCTGGACTGCTCCAGCCCACTACCCCTGGGCCCCGCAGATTTCACCAGCCTAAAAACAAAGCTTGGCGAGTCCAGCACCTCCAGTTTCATGGCTGGATTGCTAATCAGGGGTTCCTCAAGGCACCAATACATGCTATCTGTCTCCACAGCCCGCTCTGCTTTAAACAGGTTCCAAGCCCTAAGCATGCTACTATACAACTGTGGGAGCTGGGATATATCTAGACTTACAACCTCTGTTAAAAAATATATGCTTATCATATCCCAGCCCCCCCACACTCCGCAGAAAGGCAAAGGCCCAAGGCCTCCAACTCAATGGCTCTGGAGAAAAAATAAGTTTCTGCAGGGTCTGCAGTCTAAACACTGCCACTCTGCTAGCCAGATTGATCAAGCCCTGCCCCCCCTCCTCCCTGGGCAGACACAGTACCCCCTGCTGGAGCCAGTGCAGCCCGTCCCAAAAAAATCGCAGTAATTCACTTTGGATTTCTTTTAACAGCAGTTCTGGAGGCTCCACACAGGCCACATGGTGCCACAGCACGGAAGCCACTAGATTATTAAATCAATGCTCTACCTCTATAGGAGAGCTGGGGGAGCAGCCAGCGCCACCTTTGCCACCTATTTTTTACCTTCTCAACCACCTCCTCCCAATTTTGCAATGAGGCTGATTTGTCTATTCCTATGAAGACACCAAGGACCTTCACTGCTCCACGTCTCCACTGCAGGCCACCTGGCATGACAGAGGGTGCTTGTCCCTGCCAGTGGCCCAGCAGCATGACACTGCTCTTGTCCCAGTTTATTCAGGCAGAAGATGCCCTCTGGAAGGACTCCTGGCAGTGGCACAGCGCCTGCACCTCATGCTGCCAGGTTACAAAGATGGTGATGTTATCAGCATACACGGTCATTCTCACTGGTACCATAGGGCAATGGGGAACCACCACTCGTTAGTACTGTACGCAGTCTGTGAACTAGTGGCTCAATGGCTAATGAATATAGCATCCCCAAAGGGGGCACCCCTGACGCACCCACCCTGCGCACCGGAAATGGACAGCTCAACGTCCCATTGATCTTCAATGAGTCTTCAACGGTACAATTGAAATCCACCCAAAAAAATAAATACTCCTCAGGTTGACACTCGGCTAAAAGTTGATTTAAAATCTGAAAAAACTTCACTCTCTCTCTCCCCTCAGTGGGGGCATGTGGCAATGTGCCCTGCCCCTGTGTGTATTTTTGTGTTTTATGTTGCATGTGTTAATATTGGTGTATTGTAGTTGGTACACAGGATATAATGTGGGTAATGAGCATGAGTATTTAAAATGTATAATTGTATTTAGGCACAGGGATTCCACTTCACTTCACGTGCATTTAAAGTACTTAATATGTGAGCACGGGGTTTTCACAGATTAGTTCACGTGCTTGGATTCAAGTGAATAATGAATTGGTAATTGAATACCAGCACAATTGAATATATAGATGCACGTTTTACTCACTCGGGGTTGGGTGTTTGGTGAATAGAGAATGGGAGAAAGAAGCCAGGAGAGTAAAAGAAACTAAAATAATAAGTATTTGTTTTGACTCACCGTGTTTGTTTGTTTGTCTGTTAGTCCACTGTTCGTTTAAGTGTTAGTCTGTTTTGTTTGTCTATTTATTTTGGCCGCAAGTGCTGTGTGCTGTTTTTAACCTTTTTATTTTGTTCATTATTAAACGCGCAGCAGCGCAATTCACATTTCACTTCACAGTACTGTGTGTTTCTTCCGGGTTTGACGTCACCACTACAGCCTGCTTATCACACTTGGTGTCAGAACCGGGACAACAGCGCCTCCAAGCGTCAGACCAGGGATACTGCAAGTGAATTTTTTCTTATTTTTGAAAAAAAAAAAAAAAAAAAAAATGGGAAAGAACGGCAGAAGGCAGTAGCCACAACACAAGCAGGAGGAACAGCAGCCCAGGTGTTACTGCTGCGTTGAGCCTGGGCATTCCAGCACAAACTGTCCCTGGTACCCCCTCGGACAGCTACCCCAACTATGCCCCATCTGTGGAGGTGAGCACTACGTGACCCGCTGCCCTGTCCATCAGGAGAGGGAGGAGCAGGGATCGCCTCAGTCTCCACCACCAGCAGGGGGAGGTAGACTGCTGCTCCCACGGCCCCAACAACTACAACAGTGGCCAGAGGAGCCAGAGAACCTGTTCCCTTGGTGCACCTGGTGCAGAAAGGTGGATCACCGCAGGAGGGACTGCTCCGAGGTGCCACCAAGCTGGTGCGGGCGATGTGAGGAAGGGGGACACGACTGGTCGGGATGCCCCTATGCCAGCTCACCAGCGCCCAGATGGGGGGAGGACGAGCTTCCAACGCCGGGAGAGGAGCCATTGCTGGTTTCGCCTTCCGAACTAGAGGGAGAGCTGCACCAGTCCCATGCAATTTAGAGGGAGCGCCGTACCAGTCCCCTGCAATAGGGGGAGAGCCACACCAGTCCCCTGCAATAGAGGGAGCGCCGCACCAGTCCCCTGCAATAGGGGGAGAGCCGCACCAGTGCCCTGCAACAGGGGGAAACTACACGCTGCTCCCACCTTCGTCGCCAGGAGACTACACGCTGCTCCCACCTTCGTCGCCAGGAGACTACACGTTGCTCCCACCTTCGTCGCCAGGAGACTACACGCTGCTCCCACCTCCATCGCCAGGAGACTACACGCTGCTCCCACCTTCATCGCCAGGAGACTACACGCTGCTCCCACCTCCGTCGCCAGGAGAAGACTACACGCTGCTCCCACCTTTGTCGCCAGGAGGCTACACGCTGCTCCCACCTCCACTGCCAGGAGCAGAGCAGCAGGAGCTGCCTCTACCTCCGCCACTTCCACCAGCAGAGGGTGAATGCCTGCTGGGTCTACTTCCACAAGCAGAGGGTGAATGCCTGCTGGGTCCACTTCCACCAGCAGAAGGTGAATGCCTGCTGGGTCCACTTCCACCAGCAGAGGATGAATGCATGCTGGGTCCCTTTCCACCAGCAGAGGGTGAAAGCCTGCTGGTATCACTTCCCCGACCGCCATCATCACCCCCAAGAGGAGAGGAGCGGGAGTTACATCTGCCTTCATCACCACCAGGGGGAGAGGAGCAGGAGCTGCCTCTCCCTTCACCAGAAGAAGTACCAGGACATGATGCTGGCATTCCTCAGCAACCACTGCATAGTCTGCTGAGGGAAGCACAGCAGAAAACAGCCCGGCCACAGCGACTACGAAGACGGCCAGCACCGCCGCAGCCACTGCCACAGTGGCCGACCACAGCACCACGACTGGTCCTGACTCCAGCACCGCCCAAGGATGCCTGCCTCGCTTCGCCCAAGGATGCCTGCCTCGCACCGCCCAAGGATGCCTGCCTCACAGCATAGCCTGGGGCTGCCTCTTCCTCTGCATCGCCTGGGGCTACCTGTTGCTCCGCTCCTGGCTACTGGCAACATTGCCACCCGTGAACCCCTTGAAGTCCCTGTTCTTGGCCCGGGACTTTGAGGGGGACTTGTTCCTGAAGACTTCTGTGAAGAAATGTATTTATTTCCCTTTTTTGCATTTCATCCGTGTTTGTCGAGTAATGCTTGAGACTGAGTTCGCTCTTGTGTCCAGAAACTGAAATAATGTGCCTGTCTTCAACTCCAGCATCACTTAAAACCTGGCAACAAGTGGCATGAACACAGTGGTTGGTGTATATTGTAGAGAGAGCAGCTTCTACAGAGATTTTTATTCATCAAACTGGCAATAAAGCGTGAGACAATGCTTCCCGTACCAGATGTCATCCGATTTATTTATTATTTCGTGGAATTTGAAAAAGCCTTGACTGTTTGGTGAAGTTTGAAAACGTACAGCTTAAAGCTTTTTACAGGACAATTTTCAAAATCTGACTGTGAGTACATTCATATCCAGGTATTGGGACTGTCTTTAGACCACCCTGGTGATTTTTGGTCTGTAATGCTGATGTTTGAGTGACATATTCACGGACAGTGACATCGATATGTACAACAAAGTTATTTTTACAGAGATTAGCAGTGTTTTTGTTTCCTCTTCTACAAAAGAAAAACTGTATGTCGAACCATACTTTACAGAGCAAGCTAGTAGCTGTTTTTTCACTCAAAGTTCTAGACGTAGACAGTTTCTTCAGATCTTTTCTTGAAATCGGCTTTTTATGATTTACATAATTTTAGCCACGACAAGCTGCTTGTTTAGTTTGTAGATTTAGGTGTTGTTATTGGTCGTCACTCCCTCTAGTAAGCTAATGTCCTTAGGTTTTAGTGTTGGAAAACTATTACTTTGCTCCGTAGATGGTTCGGATTTGATTACCGTACTGGTAGTTGCTTTTCTATTTTTGTCATATTTTTGGGGAAAAGCTACTGTCCAGTTTATTCAAATTAAAACAAAGGTTGAAGTTAATAACAGGTTTTTCCATTTTGCTATGTTTTTATTTACAGCGTTTTCTTTTAAAAATACAGATAATTCTATGCACAGGATTGCATTTATACACAAGGTAAGAGGTATAGGAATGTTTGGAAATTCTGCTCTGTGATTGGCTGATTTCTCATATGTGATTTATAATGAAGACATGTCCTGCACCGTTATAGAGCGCCTGCCCCATCGCCACATGTCAGCATAAATTTCGGGGCGTGGTATCATTAACATATTCGCCGAAGCGATTCTGATTCTGAGTGCAGTGGGGTCCCAAATAGACAATTGAGCAGTGTGTTAGACCCGCTGAAACCAGGTTTATTTAGTGTCACAATCAGGAACTTTAACAATTGAACAACTGCATGCGCTTGGACTGACATAGAAAGAAAAGTAAAAGAAAAGAAAAAAATGACAAAATGTAAGAAACTAACATTATTATTCAGAAATTAATAATAAACAAATATATGAATTTAAAAAAATCCAATTTTGCAGATACAATGGAGTACTACATTTATTTTCACGAGGACTGTGGCAATTTATTATATGGCAGTATATGGAGAGCAGCATAACAGGAGTGCCACTTCTGTATCTGTATGTGTATGTCTGTCCTTTCTTTCCCTGGTTGTTGCTAGTGCTGTGTGTGTGTGGGTGTATCATGTGCACCTTTAAACAAGTTAACTGTTGCGTAAACTTAACACAATGTATTTGCTTTGTTTCCGTGATTGAAATAAGTCACTACTATCGGCAGACCTGAAAGAAGATATCGGTTTCGCTGCCTGATAATGTATGAGCTTCACAAGTTTGAAACATTATAAAGAATAAAAAAATGGATTGGAGATTTCCTTTAACCTGATTGGTCAATACGAGGGCTTAAATCTCTGATGAAGGACCTTGAATGCTATCTTTCAAATTATGTTTAATCACTGTTCCAAATCAATCCTCCCGAAAATACGTAAATACAGTATTTGTGTATTTTACCTTTTGCCTGCTTCTTGAAAGTCTCCGTTCTTGTTGTGCACACGCCGTCTGAATTTTGTCTCTCAATGTAAAATATGCTGCTTCCTCGCTGTCCTATCTATTTATTTAAATTTAGTATAGCAAGTAAAGATAAAAAAAAATAAAATAATCGAGAAAGTGTTTGCTGTCAGTGGCAATACAGTAACCACAATACTATAGCAACCAGGGCCAGATTAACATTTTGTGGGCCTGGCGCCAAACAGATTTGTGGGCCCCCATTTGTGTAACCATTATAAAAGACAGGAGATGGACACAGAAGTTGTCTTTGACACATCACGTTTCTGAGCGCCTGTGACAGGATGGTTTGCAGTGGTGACATCAGACCAGAAACACAGACTCAGGAAGTAGCGGGGCAAAACTGAAGTGCAACTACGCTCAGTGTTTTATTAACTAATAAACAAAACAAAAGATACTGTATAAACAAACACAAAAGACACACAGGCTGGCTCCTCCGGCCAAGGCAATCCTGGCAACCGCCTGGCTGTCTGTGGGGGTGGTCTCCTGACCTTCCCCCCCTTTTCTGTGGCCAGCAGCTCCCTTCTCTGGGTCGTCGGCCACCATTTCTCCTGCCACGAAAGTGTGGCTGGGGAAGCTAGTCTCCTGACCTCCCCCCCTTCTTCGTGGCCGGCAGCTTCCCTCCGTGGGGCTCCGGCCGGAGTGTTTCCTACCACGAAAGTGTGGCTGGGGGAGCTGGTCTCCTGACCTCCCCCCCTTCTTCATGGCTGGCTGGCTGGGAAACCGGCCACAGTACTTCCTGCTGCCATGCAGGACCGGCAGCGACCCCAGGCGAAGCAGTGGAAACAGTGGTGAGGGCTCCTCTTCTTCTGGCGCTGGAAACAGTGGCGAGGGCTTCTCTCTCTCTGGCACTGGAGATGGCAGCGATGACTCCTCTCCCTCTGGCGCTGGAGATGGCAGCAATGGCTCCTCTCCTTCTAACGCTGGACACGGGGCCTCTCCCATATCCGCAGCCAGGTAGTTGATCACCATGGCTGCGATGTCTGGGAGGGATGCTGGGTGGTGTTGCTGTTCCCAGGCCTCCCAGCGCTCCCCATCTCTCACAGGAGGTTGATCACAGCAGGAAGGGCCTCAACGATATCCCTCTCAGGCTCCGTCAGCCAGTCCCAGATCCCCTCTGAGGAGAGTGGACCAGTCCACCTCAGAGGATGCAGAGGCAGCTCCTGCTCCTCTCCCTCAGAATATGGTGGTGGTGAAACCAGCAGGCATTCTCCCTCTGCTGGTGGAGGTGGGAACAACAAGTATTCATCCCCTGCCAGTGGAGCCTTGGGCTGTGGACGTTCAGCCTCCTCATCCTCTAGTTCCTGCTCTGGGCAATCCTCCTCTTCCCCTTGCCATGGTGGGTTTTGGACAAGGGGAAGGTACCTGACCTCGCCACAAAGGAAGCACCACCCTTCCTCATCTAGAAAGGTGAGGCAGACGTCCGGCGTAGCAGAGACGCAGCGGGACCTGCAACTGGCCCTGCGCTGTTGCACTTGCTGCTGTTGTTGTTGCTGCTGTTTCCTTCGGCCGCTTCTTCCCATTTTCTTTCTCCCCCAAAACAAAAAAACTCCTTTTAACAAAAAAAACCTGCAGTATTTCTGACCTGATGTTTGGTGGTGCTATATCCCACTCTGACACCAACTGTGACAGATGGCTTGCAGTGGTGACGTCAGACCAGAAACACAGACTCAGGAAGTAGCGGGGCAAAACTGAAGCGCAACGGCACTCAGTGTTTTATTAAATAATAAACAAAACAAAAGATTTAAACAAACACAAAAGACACAAAACAAAAGGTGCGTTGGCCAAACGAATAAACAAATAACAAATAAGTCTTGTGCTGGTGTTTAAACCAGCACACTTAGCAATTGTTATCTTTTTAACGTCTCTACTCTCGTTCTCCAACTCTGAACCCTCCTTCCTAAACAAAGACAGCTGCAGGCCGAGGGGTTAACTAGCTATTCATTATCTTATTACCCCTCGGCCATAGTCTGCACGAGTTTAATAAGGATGCGTGACTGTCAGCTAGTTAAATAATCAGTAGCTGATCAGTCACGCATCCTCACAAGGTTTTAAAATCAAAAATACAAAATAATAATAAAGAATGGCAGCGGCTTTACATCCGCGCCGCAAACAATAATAATACAAATAATAATAAAACAGCTCACATATATATAGGGGCGGGACACTCCGCCACAGCGCCGCTTAAATGTTTTTTCATCATTTTCTTAGTCACTATAGTTCTTCCTATATGCTTACACTCCCCCTCTGCCTCTCACCCGCGCCTGCAAGCTTGCACAGGCAATATGCCGGTGTAGTACACTCAAAACACTCACACAAAAAACACTCTACTAGTCACTTTCAAAACACTCAGGTCACGTTCATAACACTCTACTTCTACGTTCAAAACAACACACTACATACTTTCAAAGCACTCTCAAGCTCAAAACACTCGACAGTACATTAAGTTAAAATCAATTACGTTGCTTTTTACAGTTATGGTATTACATTTGTATTTTCCCCAAGCGTTTTTCAGCTAAAGCGAACTGAATTAACTAACATAACAATGTACTAATAGAAAGTGTAACCGTACAGTACTGTATATCAAAATACAGAGTTGAAATACAAAGCAAACAAAAAATAAAAATGAACAAAATTAACTATACACAAAAAAAAAAACAGCACTACATACAGAAACACACACACAGACGAATACAGTAAATTGGAATCTATGGCTAACGATAGGTTATGGATGTAACCCCAGTTCCCTTTCAATTCGAAGATGACCGCAAATCAATACTTTTAGGATATGCCTGCTTGTCAGGTATTCGCTGAGCATTTTATATCAAAGCTGCTGAGAGGCCCCTCCGCGGAGTGACATCCTCAGTCCCGCCTCACCGAGGTAATAAATAGTCACTGCGCGGAAACATCAGTCTCTTTTGTATTGAACCCGCAAATGCGAGTGATGCGACCTCACAAGGTTGGCGGTCATCTTCTCTTTCAGGGAACCAGGGTTACATCCGTAACCTATCATTCCCTTTCAATTCGAAGATGACGCCAAATTGAATACTTTTGGGAAAGTATACCAGAACTGTCGTAAGGGAGAATGCGCGGACAGCATCTGAGGGACATCTCGCTACCGCCATCTAGTGTTGGTGGTGTGAGTGTGCAACCTCAAGGACCCTAGAGCCTATATCTTAGCCACACCTCTGGTTGAATGCGCGGCCACCCTCCCAGGTGGGGGTAGGCCGGCATTAGTATACACAGTCGAAACCATGTCCACTATCCAATGGGACAGTCGCTGCTTAGAGAGAGCTTGACCTTGGGTCCGTTCACCATGACAAATGAAGAGCTGACTCAAACGGGGCCTTTGGGAGAGCCTCTAATACCACAGAATCTAGACTCCATTCGGGGAGGACGTCCTTTATAGGAGGTCGCAACCACTGAGCACCCTTTAGAAAACGGGTCGATAGAATATGAGCGCCCGGGGATACTGAGTCGATGGGAACGTGGCATGTATATGAGCAAACATGGCAAGCAGATATGGCTGCTAGGTACACTTTCAACGTAGAGGAGGATTTACCCGCCTCTAGTAGATCTTGCAGAAACTGTAAAATAACTGCTATAGGGCAATACACGGGATCATGGCCTCTGGCCATGCACCAGTTTTGAAAATATTTCCAATTATAGGCGTACAACACCTTGTGGAAGAAGCCCTAGCGTTCGATTGTAAGTCGCCCTGGATAAGGGCGTCTGCTAAGAAATAAATAATAATAATAATAATACTAACTAATGCGTCTGAGAGCCCTAGGGCGCACAGACGGTCCCGTTCAGGGGCCAGACCCACAGCTGGACTCTGCCCGGTTCTGGGTGCCAGAGGGTGCCTTTCACCTGGCTGAGGAGATCCATGCACAGCGGGATCTCCCAAGGCTGGCCCTGCAGCAGCTGGCAGAGGTTCGAAAACCAAGTTCTCCTGGGTCATCTGGGGGCCACCTGGAGAACAGTCGCTTCCTCTCTCCTGACCTTCTCGAGGAAGGCAGGTAGCAGCGGTATAGGTGGGAAAGAGTATAAAAGCGCTTTGGGCCATTTGTGCGCTAGGGCGTCAACGCCAAGTGGACCTCCGCAGCTGCAGAGGGAGAACCCCAGGGGCAACCTGCTGTTACAATTCTGATGCTGTGTGGGCCACTGCTCCTTCCTGGGACTGGAAGCAAATCAGCCAGTCGTCCAGGTAATTCATCACCCTGATTCCCTGCTGCCACAAGGGAGCTAGGATGGCATCCATGCACTTTGAAAACTTGCAGGGGGGCTAAGGAGAGGCCGAATGGCAGCACAGAGAACTCGAAGATGATCCCCTGAAAGGCGAAGCAGAGATATTTCCTGTGCGCTGGACGGATAGGAACGTGAAAATGTCTCCCTGGGTGCTGGTGCGCTGGGGTCCCACGTCGGACATTCCGCAGTCCTTGCTGCTGCTCCTTGCCGCAGAGGCCTGGAGGCGGTGCCTCAAGTCGCTCCGTGGTGCCGTAGGGACCGGGATAGTCTGGGTTACCGTGGTAACTGCTGGATGCCAACACCTCACCCTTCCCCATGCCAAGGGGAGCATCGCAGCTACCTGCTGGGATGCCTTTCGCTCTCTGTAAAAGTGTTGCAAGATCTCCTCTACCGCTGGTCCAAATGTATGGCCAGGGGAGATAGGCGCGTCTAGTAATGTGGACTTGTCCGCATCTGGGACCTGCGCTTGGGATCTGTTGGGGCACCGTGAAACCTGCTCACAAGAAATATTCTGCGTAGGACTCGGAGAGTGGGGCGGGGAGGCCCGGGATTCCAAGGGCAACGACGGCTCTCCTAGGCTGGCTGTAGGGTTCTCGTTTGAGAAAAGTGCCATTTTTTTTCTGCAGCATGCTCTCTTTGGACCCAGTGCAAAAAGAGCAGGATGACCTGTCTGCCAAGGCAGCAGAGGCATGCTCGATACCCAGGCATCTTACACACAGGGTGTGTATGTCCTGCGGAGGCAATTTCCTCCTGCAGGACGTGCATGGGTGGAAAGTCGGGGTACTTAGCTCTAGAGCGTCTACGGGTCTGAAGCACCGAGGCTGTGTAGCACTGAGCAACCGAAAAACCTTGAGGGGATAGAGTGTGCTAGGTGAAGCACCGCCGGTGTTGACGTGCCGAGGCGGCAAGTCCTCGAGGCACCAAGGGTGTTGAGGCACCGAGACACTGAGGCTAAGGAGTGCAGGGGCACCGAGGCAACCGAGGGCGCAATGTTTGGAGCTCAAAAAACCTTGAGGTGTCGAAGTCCTAGAGGCACCGAGTGCGTCGAAGCGTTGAGGTACAGAGGCTCTGGGGCTGTGTACCTCAACGCTTCGTAGCATGTAGAATGTAGCTTGCAATGGTGTGGAGCATAGCCTGCAGACAGTTGCGGTGCAGTCACACGACCAGTGCAGCGCGTAGCTTGCAGCGGGGTAGTGCAGTCATGAACCTGGAGAAGGGAGAGACAGAAAAAGAGAAAAAAGAAAACACACCTCTTCCTTTTTTATTTTACACACTAACACACCACATTATGGGTGAGTGGTGATGCGCACGGTCTGCTCAACACTAAGGCCAAGGCCTAATGGAGGAAGCATGCGGTTATTTATTTATTTTTAAAACTGCAATGCAGTAGAAGAGAGACACTCGACAGCAAACTGGAGTGTTCTTTTTTTTTTTACTGTGACAGTAAAATCAGTAGTAATCGGTGGCCTGTAGGGGTGCTAGGCTGCACACACCGAGTGGGCGTACTGAGGTCGCCCAAAGCCCTCGAGTCAACAGTGGTTGCAGAGCAAGGCTGGACTCGCCAGAGGGTCGTGTCTCCCTTCTCTCCGTTTTTTTTACAGCTGCAAAGAGCAGAGGAAAATACAGAAAGGAACATGCAGCAAGCTGCAGAGGTTAGAAAGCAGGCTACAATCGCCGAGCGATGTAGACTGATGAAGATTTTTCTTTTTAACAAAACGCTGTTGCGTATGCGTTAGCTCAGCCTTCAGTTGCCGAGTTTCTGATTCCTGAGAAGTGGCAAGCCTACTTCCAGCAATTAATTGCAAGGGAACTCACAAAAAGTCGAAGAAGGAGCTCTAAAGAGTCAATCACAACTGGAAAAAAGGGTTAGAGTAATACTCACCACCTTACCTACTGTCTGTGAAAGGCAAAAGAGACTGACGTCTCCGCATAATGACTGTTTATTACCTCAGTGAGGCAGGACCGAGGACGTCACTCCGTGGAGGGGCCTATCAGCAGCTTTGATATAAAATGCTCAGCGAATATCTGACAAGCAGGCATATCTGAAAAGTATTGATTTGGCGGTCATCTTCGAATTGAAAGGGAACGGATGACCTTCTTTCAAGCATACTGGTTTGAGTTCTTTTTCTCAAAAAACAACAATCATTCTCAAGGGATTATAAATGTTTTCGCTATACAACATGTTTTGAATATGTTATCTTGTTTAATAAAGCTTTTTAATATGTAAAATATGTTTAATTAATATTATAACAAATAGTAACATAGTGATGTGCATACTGTAGAATGTAACTATTTTGTGGCTCACTGTGGCAAAGTGGGTTGTAGTGCACAGGTGCAGTGCTCCAAACAACAACAAACAACACAGTTCTGATGAAGTGATGGGTTTTTAATTGTAATCCAAGGGTCGAAACTGACCAACAGAAATTATAAATGAAATGCAGGCATTACACAACAATGTGTACTGCTCTGTATAATTAATGCACGGGGCAGTCCCAAATAAAGTACATGATAATCACAAAGACAAACACACAATACACATACACAATCACCAGTCCTCAGTGAGTGCAGTAGTGCTCGTGGTGAATATACGATTTATCGTGCTCTGGTGCAGTGATGTTCCGGGTACGTGCTGGCTTCTGGCGAAAGCTCTGGAACGTGTTAGCTGTCTAATAACAACAAGTAACAATTAGTCAAACAAACAAAACACTCACAATACAATAATACAGGTTCTTCCGAGCTCAATACTTTAACCAGAAACTTAGGAACAGATTACGTCTCTTCGTCCCCTATTTGTACCGTCACACATGACCCCTTGGTAAACGATTGCAGCCGCTCCTCCAATCTGCGGCTGCCACATCATTTACCTTCCGGGTCGATGAGTTAGTGCACTGAAGCTCCACCCCCATTCTAGATGACCGAATTCCTTTTAACCCTAGGAATGAAGTGTCAGGCCAAACAGTCCAGGGTACTCTGTTCCCCTTACTTAGCGCCCTCACAGGTCGGGAGGGAGATTTACCACCAAAGGTCATTCTATTTCCGTCACACTCACCTTTGTCGTTTTTTTTGTGTACCTTGTGTTTGTACATTAGTTGGCCATCTGTAATGAAAAAACACTGGCATTGCCTCAGAAAATTAGACTTTCTTCCACTGTTGCCTTTAAGTGCATCTGGGTATTTCCTGTTTGATAAATAACTGATTATTTCTTGAAAGTTGGTATCTCCTTTTCCAACAGGTCTACCCATTGCGTTGAAACTCTGCACGTGGTTGGATTGTGATGTTGCACATAATATCAACAATAAACTCAAGGCAGAATTGCATTCTGTTTAGTTAGCTAAATAGTAAATAGCTCTCACACAGTCAAATACAGAATGACATTGATATTTAGCCTTGTTTAGATACATTTAGATTAGCAGTATCACACACACGTTTTACGCATGTTTAGAAGAAAATATATAGACTGCTAAAAACAAAATACATTGATGAGATAAAACTGATGGGCTAAATGTATTAAATGTAGCTGTTTTTATTTATTTAAGCAGTTATTAGAAAATACGGTATTAGTATTAACCCTTTGCAGTCCATTTATTAAGTGCGTGTCAGGCGCGTCAGGACAGTGATATTTTGAAATTTACCTATTTCCAATGAGAAAACGGGCGAATTTGTGTCTTTTCGTTCACATAAAGTCAGAAAAAAACAACATATGAATCCAAATTAACATGTATTTATACTAAAGTAATACAAAAATGACTACAAAAGATTTAGAAGTGAGTAGTTTCTCGAGATTTACGATTATACTGTAAATCACTTTCACGAATCAGCCCCCAAATGTAGTCTCCCATCATGTTCTCGTTATACTGTCCTTGGTAGCGGCCGTTCAAAGTCCAGTATATCCTGGTGGAAGCGCTCGCCTTGCTCCTCCGAGTATGCTCCCATGTTCTCCTTGAATTTATCAAGATGAGCATCAAGGATATGGACTTTGAGGGACATCCTACAGCCCATTGTGCCGTAGTTCTTCACCAGAGTCTCAACCAGCTCCACATAGTTTTCGGCCTTGTGATTGCCCAGGAAGCCCCGAACCACTGCGACAAAGCTGTTCCAAGCCGCTTTCTCCTTACTAGTGAGCTTCTTGGGGAATTCATTGCACTCAGGATCTTCTTTATCTGTGGTCCGACGAAGACACCAGCTTTGACCTTTGCCTCAGACAGCTTAGGGAAGAAGTCTTGAAGGTACTTGAAGGCTGCCGACTCCTTATCTAGAGCTCTGACAAATTGTTTCATAAGGCCCAATTTGATGTGCAGTGGTGGCATCAGCACCTTCCGGGGTCCACCAGTGGCTCCCACTTGACGTTGTTCCTCCCACAGAGAACTCGGTCCGCTGTGGCCAGTCCCGCCTGTGGTAGTGGGCCTTGGTGTCCCTGCTGTCCCAAAGGCAAAGATAGCAGGGAAACTTGGTAAAACCGCCTTGAGACCCATCAGAATGCCACCATTTTAAAGTCTCCTATGACCTTGATGCCATCTCAGAAAAATGCAGATATGTATCCACTTAGGCAGCTGGAACTAAACTGAACTGGTGGGCTTAAGGCCCCTGTATTTATACTACTATTTATATTACTGGAAAGTTCTAGAAAGTTCTAGAAGTTACTCCAAGTTTACTCAGCACTGAATCTATCTGGAATGTTCTGGAAAATAGGTAAATTTCAAAATATCACTATCCTGGTCACAAAAGCAAAGTTTGTGGGGAATAATAGCCATTTTCTATACTTTTGAGGCATAAGCAATTAGGAAATAACACTTACTACCCAGGAACCAAAAAAAAAAAAAAATTGTTACACGGTGTAATAATAGTCGTACATACCGATCAATCATCTCCTGATCACTCGTTTTATCACCAAACGCCTCAATAATGCAATCCAAGTCATTATTTTATTACTATAACATGTGAAAAAAGCTCTGCAAATGTCCGTGATATTCTCTGAGCGCTGATGCAGTCACAGCCAGCTTGTTTCCTTATGGCCTCCATTATCAGATGCCAGGGGCAAGTATGACTATTCATGAGATACGCCCATTATTTTTTTTTTATTTCGGCTTGTCTTGGCTCCTGTCGCTCCCACTCGGCCATTGAATGGTTTTCTCAGCTTTTTCCAGAGAAAAAACGACTAGAAACCCGTTTTTTGCGTCTTTTTGATGATGTCAGACAGGGTCCGACATTGGACCGGATAGGAATAATTGCAATGTCGGACCAGGTCCGACATAGGACCGCAAAGGGTTAAACTGTTTATTGATTTGATTGTGTTACAGGGGAGTGTTTTCGGCGTACGTTGCTATAGTGTTTCAGTCCTGAAAGGGAGTGTTTTGAACATGATTTCAAAGCGCAGCAGAGTGTTTTGAACATACGCTCGTTGAAGTGTGTTATCAACTTCAGTTACTTCCCGTCCTCTCTATCTCTCTCAGTCATGGAGGCTCCAGTGGGGGGATTCACAACAGTGGATAAAACGGCTGTATAGCTATTATAATGGTGGTTCGTCACCTTCTCCCCCTCTCGCTTCTGAGAATCCAGTTGGTCCATGGGCCCCTTCCGAATGTGGGCCCGGCACCATTGTAAACCCGGCCCTGATAGCAGCTAGTCTCCGTTTTGACTGACGAGTTGAAATCAAACAACTGCAGTCTGATTAGTTTCAGCAACTTCATTTAAGCATATCACAGTAACAACACAGGCACGCCGCATCTCTTCTAAAGCCAGAAGAAGGATTAACACAAACTGTAGATGACTAGATTATTTTTAATTACTAAAACTTTGTATTTCATTTAATTTGCTAATAAATGTTAGTACCTAACGGTATATTAAATACTGAAACTTACACAAATGCACGAACATGCACTCATATGCAAATATATTACATGATCTTTTCACAAATGGGGCGGACGGGAGGTGGGGACGGACGTTTGGGCTCTGAGAAATATTCCATTAGAATTTAAGCCCTGGTTACATTGAAACTCTAGTACATTACAAGCTCAGAGGGAACGTGATGCGGCACTTCATGTCCTGCCAGAAAATGAATCAGCTGCTGCTACTAAAAATGTGCCTTGTATAATTATTATAAATAATAAACGAGTGCCCTGCGTGCCTGTGGCAGAGTGTCCCACCCCTATTTATTATTATTTGTATTTTTGTTTTTGCAACTGCCTGTTGCTCCGCATCGCCTGGGGCTGCCTGTTGCTCCGCATCGCTTGGGGCTGCCTGTTGCTCCGAATCGCCTGGGGCTGCCTGTTGCTCCGTGTCGCCTGGGGCTGCCTGTTGCTCCACGTCGCCTGGGGCTGCCTGTTGCTGCCTGTTGCTCCGCATCGCCTGGAGAGCCACCAGTTACAGGGTACGAGGGAGAAGTGGAGCTCCCGCTGCCGCCTCCATGGCCAGGGGCTCCCCTCCCGAGTTCGCCTCCCGAGGGTCCGCTGCTGCTGCTGCTGCTGCTGCCGTCGCCTCCCAAGAGTCCGCTGCTGCTGCCGTCGCCTCCCGTGGGTCCGCTGCTGCTGCCGTCGCCTCCTGAGGGTCCGCTGCTGCTGCCGTCACTTCCCGAGGGTCCGCTGCTGCTGCCCTCGCCTCCCGAGGGTCCGCTGCTGCTGCCCTCGCCTCCCGAGGGTCCGCTGCTGCTGCCGTCGCCTCCCGAGGGTCTGCTGCTGCTGCCGTCGCCTCCCGAGGGCCCGCTGCTGCTGCCGTCGCCTCCCGAGGGTCCGCTGCTGCTGCCATTGCCTGCCAAGGGTCTGCAGCTGCTGCTGTCGCCTCCCGAGGGTCCTGTTTTGCCTGGGGTCGCTACCAGTCCTGCCATGCGGCAGGAAATACTATGACTGAAAACCCCATGAAGGGGAGCTGTTGGCCACGAAGAAGAGGGGGAGGTCAGGAGACCAGCTCCCCCCGCAGCAATTTCGCTGCAGGAGAACGGGTGGCCGGAGCCCCACGGAGGGGAGCTGCCAGCCATGAAGAAGGGGGGAGGTCAGGAGACCAGCTCCCCCCGCAGCAATTTCGCTGCAGGAGAACGGGTGGCCGGAGCCCCATGGAGGGGAGCTGCCGGCCATGAAGAAGGGGGGGCAGGTCTGGAGACCACCCCCAAAATTTTTTTGGCCAGAGGAGCCAGCCTGTGCGTGGTCCACTGGGACGCTACAGTTGTTGGGGTGGGAGGAGGACATCCCGCCATGGCCACCCCCGGAGACAACTTGCTTCCCCTGTTCCTGGGCCGGGACTGCTAACCGGGACTTTAGGGAATAAGGGGGGGAGGTGGCCGAAAAGGCCATGTGTGCTGCGCACAAGGGGGAGCATGTGTGGCGGAGTGTCCTGCCCCTATTTATTATTATTTGTATTTTTGTTTGCGGCGCGGATAAAAGCGCTGCGTCTTTTGTTATTGTTTTTTATATTTATAATTTAAAAACCCCGTGAGGATGCATGACTGATCAGCTACTGATTATTTAACTAGCTGACAGTCATGCATCCTTACCAAACGTGTGCAGACTGTGGCCGAGGGGTAATAAGATAATTAACAGCTAGTTAACCCCTCGGCCAGAGTATAAGAACCTGCAGCTGTCCGTGCTGCAGGGTTGGGTGCAGAGAGGAGGTACGGGGAGATAGAGAGGAGACAGAAATAACAATTGCTAAAACGTGCTGGATTAGCCAGCACGACACTTACTTTTGTTTGTCTGTTCGATTTTTGGCCCTCGTGCCCTTTTGTTTTGTTGTTTTGTTCAAATCATTTGTTTTGTTTACTAATAAAATCAGCTGAACGCCGTTGCGTTCAGTTTCACCCGCCCATCCATTGTTGTGATTCAGTTACTTCCTGGTCCGTGACGTCACCACACTTCACCACTGCGAGCCATCCTGTCACAGTGCCTCTACCTCTTCTATTAATGTAGCAATCTCCTGTGTCGTGAAGCATGGTTTACGTATTCTCTCTACGAGTGACCTACTACTTGCTGTTCTGACTGACCTGTGCTACTGTGCATTCAGTCTTTCAAAAGGATTGTTGCCTGGCCAGCAGATTGGACAGCAGATTCCCCAACCTATTCAGCATTGATTGGCTGGGCGCTGTCACTGCGCTACTAAACGGTTTTTATTTTGAGAAGCCACGCCCAGAATCGAGCCCTACATTTTTTCATTTTCAATATAACTTACAATATTATATACAGTCACCTCCAAAATTATTGGCACCCTTGATAAAGATGAGCAAAAAAGGCTGTATAAAATAAACAACACAGGTAATGAGCTATATTTTATGCTCAAATATATGGGAAAACCATATTCTTTTATTCTAATACAATTGCTCAGAGAAAAAGTTTTTTTATTAACAAGTAATAAATCAGGCAATGGGTACAAAACAATAGCTAAAAAACTAAATTTTCCACTTACCACTATTAGGGCAATAATTAAGAAGTTCAAAACCATTGGAACAGGTAAACTTGCCTGGTAGAGGACGCAAGTGTATCTTGCCCCCACACACAGTGAGGCAGATGGTTTGGGAGGCAAAGGGAAATCCAAGGGCCACAGTTGGAGAATTACAGAACTTGGTTGCATCTTGGAGTCACCAAGTCTCCAAATCTACAATTACACGCCACCTCCATGCCAATAGGCTATTTGGAAGGGTTGCCAGAAAAAAGCCTTTATTGAGAGCAACCAACAAACATAAGTGCCTGGAGTTTGCTAAACGGCATTGGCACTTCGATTGGAACCGGGTGCTATGGTCAGATGAGACAAAAATAGAGCTCTTTGGCCACGCACACCAGCGGTGGATTTGGCGTAGAAAGAAGGATGCGTGTGCAGAAAAGAACCTCATACCTACTGTCAAATATGGTGGTGGATCTTTGATGTTATGGGGCTGTGTGGCAAAGTGGTAATTAGTAGCAGATTTATAGCAGGTGTGGTGCGGATGCAGTAATCCCAAGAACAAACAGACAACAAAGTACGGGTGAAATGGTTAATTTAATGATTATTAATCCAATGGTCTGATGACCAGCCAGCAAATAATAATGAACTGGCAATACACAACAATGTGTATTGCACAGTAATCAAAAGGGTTGCAGTTCCGTAAATAATAAGCACAGTACTAACACACACAATTAGACACACACACACGATCACAAGTCCAAAGTGAGTGCTCTCAGTGCTTGTGGTGAAGTACAATATAATACGTGCTATACTTGTGAACAGCTTAACCTTAACTTTGGTGATTTCCCTCGTTTAGTCCCTGTCTATAAAAGGAGAGGACTAATTCCTGCTCCCCTTAAATCAAAAGGCTATCTTTTTAGCTTTTACCTTTATTTCCAGTTGAGCTACCAAAACTCCTTGTTTCCTTCAGCAGTGTTTACAACCACACCCCATACCAACACCACCCCCAATGACTGTTTGCACTGGTCTTTTATACCAGCCCTTATTAGTTAATTGTAACCAGCTGTGTAATTAACTAATTTGTTATACCCAAATAGACCATTGCCTTCTGGGAGATGTAGTTCAATATATCTCCCTTCTGCTATTCTACCCCATACTTTACCACACAGTCAAACGGGTTTAAATGGCCCTGCATATCAACAAAGCACTCACTAGGCATCTCCAGCCCCGCCCCACCCTTTCGTTCGCTATAGCTTTCACCTATGTAAGAAATAAATAATAATAATAATAATAATAGTTGTACATACCGATCAATCATCTCCTGATCACTCGTTTTATCACCAAACTCCTCAATAATGCAATCCAAGTCATTATTTTATTACTATAACATCCCAAAAAAGCTCTGCAAATGTCCGTGTTCTCTGTGCGGGGACTCTCTATCAGCCAGCTTGTTTACTTATGACCGCCCCGTTATCTGATACCAGGGGCATGTATGACTATTCATGAGATACGCCTTTTTTTTTTTTTTTTTTTTTTTTTTTTTCGACTTGTCTCGGCTCCTGTCGTTCCCACTCGGCCATTGAATGGTTTTCTCGACTTTTTCCGGAGAAAAAACGACTAAAACCCGTTTTTTGCGTTTCTATAATGATGTCGGACAGGGTCAGACAATGGACCTGATAGGAATAATTGCAATGTCGGACCAGGTCCGACAATGGACCGCAAAGGGTTAATATATCTCCCGTCTGCTATTCTTCCCTATACTTTACCACTATATATATATATACAGTACTGTGCAAAAGTTTTATTCAGGTGTGAAAAAATGCTGTAAAGTAAGAATGCTTTCAAAAATAGACATGTTAATAGATTATATTTATCAATTAACTAAATGCAAAGTGAGTGAACATTAGAAAAATCTAAATCAAATCCATATTTGGTATGACCACCCTTTGCCTTCAAAACAGCATCAATTCTTCTAGGTACACTTGCACAAAGTCAGGGATTTTGTAGGCATATAGTCAGGTGTATGATTAAACAATTATACCGAACAGGTGCTAATGATCATCAATTCAATATGTAGGTTGAAACACAATCATTAACTGAAACAGAAACAGCTGTGTAGGAGGAATAAAACTGGGTGAGGAACAGCCAAACTCAGCTAACAAGGTGAAGTTGCTGAAGACAGTTTACTGTCAAAAGTCATACACCATGGCAAGACTGAGCACAGCAACAAGACACAAGGTAGTTATACTGCATCAGCAAGGTCTTTCCCAGGCAGAAATTTCAAGGCAGACAGGGGTTTCCAGATGTGCTGTCCAAGCTCTTTTGAAGAAGCACAAAGAAACGGGCAACGTTGAGGACCGTGAC
The DNA here is from genome assembly GCA_036884735.1 of Huso huso. Taxonomy (NCBI): domain Eukaryota; kingdom Metazoa; phylum Chordata; class Actinopteri; order Acipenseriformes; family Acipenseridae; genus Huso; species Huso huso. The sequence goes on from CM072669.1 coordinate 28,227,279, forward strand.
GCAGTGGTCGGCCAAGGAAACTTACTGCAGCAGATGAAAGACACATCATGCTTACTTCCCTTCGCAATCGGAAGATGTCCAGCAGTGCCATCAGCTCAGAATTGGCAGATAACAGTGGGACCCTGGTACACCCATCTACTGTCCGGAGAAGTCTGGTCAGAAGTGGCCTTCATGGAAGACTTACGGCCAAAAAGCCATACCTCCGACATGGAAACAAGGCCAAGCGACTCAACTATGCACGAAAACACAGGAACTGGGGTGCAGAAAAATGGCAGCAGGTGCTCTGGACTGATGAGTCAAAATTTGAAATATTTGGCTGTAGCAGAAGGCAGTTTGTTCGCCGAAGGGCTGGAGAGCGGTACACGAATGAGTGTCTGCAGGCAACAGTGAAGCATGGTGGAGGTTCCTTGCAAGTTTGGGGCTGCATTTCTGCAAATGGAGTTGGGGATTTGTCAGAATTAATGGTCTCCTCAATGCTGAGAAGTACAGGCAGATACTTATCCATCATGCATTACCATCAGGGAGGCATCTGATTGGCCCCAAATTTATTCTGCAGCATGACAACGACCCCAAACATACAGCGAAAGTCATTAAGAACTATCTTCAGCGTAAAGAAGAACAAGGAGTCCTGGAAGTGATGGTATGGCCCCCACAGAGCCCTGATCTCAACATCATCGAGTCTGTCTGGGATTACATGAAGAGAGAGAAGCAACTGAGGCTGCCTAAATCCACAGAAGAACTGTGGTTAGTTCTCCAAGATGTTTGGGCCAACCTACCTGCCGAGTTCCTTCAAAAACTGTGTGCAAGTGTACCTAGAAGAATTGATGCTGTTTTGAAGGCAAAGGGTGGTCACACCAAATATTGATTTGATGTAGATTTTTCTTCTGTTCACTCACTTTGCATTTTGTTAATTGATAAATATAAACTATTAACATGTCTATTTTTGAAAGCATTCTTACTTTACAGCATTTTTTCACACCTGCCTAAAACCTTTGCACAGTACTTATATATATATATATATATATATATATTGTAGAGGTGGAGCGGCTATCAAAGACTGATGCGGACTGGAGGGGGTATAAACACATATTAGTAAGGTATTAGTAAGGTATAATTGGTGCGTGGGTGTCAACTGTGTACAGCTGTGATTGGGTGAGAGTATAGTTAGTTGGGGATTGGGGGGCTAGCATGCTAATTATGGGATTCCTTAGTTGACCAATGACTAATCTCTCGCTTGGAACCCACAGCGCGCTCCGTGTTACATTGGTGTCAGATCAGACAAGCAGGATCGGGAAATGGATCCAGCAGAGACAAAGGGAACCCGCCCGGGGGAATTTTCTCCTCAGCTCGGAGCGCCCGTCAGAAGCAGAGAGTGGGCTATGGCTTGGCTGAAGTCAATGCCAATAATTAAAGAGCTCTGGAGGGGCAAAGAGAAGACGCAGCGGATTGAACAGAATCTCCAATGGAGAGAGAAGGAGTAAGAAGAGGAGGTCTACAAGGAAGCACAGAGCCGGGAAATCGACACGACAACGCTGCCTGATAGCCAGACTGGTAGTAAGAGAGATGGGCAGCCAGAGCTCCACCCCAAGCAAATGTCACGCTGGAACGAGGGATTCCCTTGCTGTCTACCCCGCAGCGCTTCACTATCGGGGGAGAGGAACCTTCCCCGGCGGCCGATTAATAACAATTTGGAAAACTCAAGCAGAAGAGAACTCCTGCAAACAACAGCTGCAAGGGAAGCCAGACTGCTAATGGAGAACAGAGGGCTGACAACCTCTGCAGATGCAGAGCGACCATTACGTCATGCAGAGAGAGATCAGGCACTGCAGAACACAGTGAGAGAGAGAGGACGTACAGCAACGAGACACGCCCCCTGCAAGGAGCATACATGGAGAGACACTGCGGGCAGTGACAGCGAACCAGAGTTCACTTATAATGTGAGAGCGGCTACTACCAACCCTCGACGAGTGAGAGAGTGAATCTGCTGGAGGTGTGGACTGACACCAATGAGAGCTCCGGGAAAAAGGGGTGACGGAACTGTCGGGAAACGGGAACGGGTCAGTGTAGAGGGGAAAATGCGGGCCCAGCAGTTGAACACAGCCGCAGCCGAATTCCACCCAAGCCAACCCCGCATTGTGGGCCGCACTGGTGACAGGGCCTTCCTGCGCGCTCCTGTCCTCATTGAGGGGGTCCCCTGCACAGCTCTCATCGACACCTCCTCCATCACTGTCATTCGTCCTGATGTCCTTCACCAAGCCATAGGAGACTAGAGAGACCGAGTCTGACCGACGCCGGTCCAGTTAAAAACGGTCATGGGAGAGCGAGCCCCCATGGAAGGCAGGGGCCAACTGCGAGTCACATATGCCGGACGGACCTTTCGCCATGAAGTTTGGCTCGCCACAGTGCAAGACTGCTGTATCCTCAGGTTGGATTTCCTTAGGCCAGCATCTCCCTTGACCTCCGCCATGGGCACATCACCACCACTGCCGAGCATGGCCTAGCACTGCCAGCTAGAGGGATGTCAACCAAGTCCCGGAGGGTGGCGAGCTATGTGCAGACGGCCCTGCAGCCGATGTCAGCTGCTGCTGAAGTCCTTCCTCCGGAGCCCCCCAGCTCGCAGGGCACAGCAGCTTTGCCTTCGCCAGCCCCCTGCTGGAACAGCCCGCCTGCACGGATCCCACACCTGCTTGCACCGGACGACCCAGCCGCCAACCCTCTCTACAGCCGTGGCCAGTTCATCACCAGGAGCTACCCCATTGTGTCCCCTGCTCTACACTGGGAGGGTTGCCCCCAACCCCACAGCACTTCCAGGCCGCCGTTACCACAAACATCGGCCCTCCTCCAAAGCCCACGCCTACCCTAGCTAAGACCCAGATGACCGGCATGAAGCAGCGATCTGACAAAGACGGCAATAGAAGCAGTCTGGAGCTGTATCTGCGAGGGGCTTAGCCCGGAGCAGAAGGACCAGTTGGGGGTGCTGCAATAAATGGTACTTTTAAGTGCCTTTCATCCTCAAATGTTGTTTGTACCATTATTTTGTCACAAGCAGCTTTGGTATGTACTTCCTGTGCTATAAGAAATTAGACCCTTTTGCATGGAAGGCATCTGTAGCTTTAATGTCCGGATCCTCATTGAGTCCAGATTCAGTTACTATGAACTTTTACCCACTGATTATATAGATGAAGGAATAGACTGGAAACCTAGTGATATGAAAAATAGTGAGTTCTGGCCTACACCTGTGTTTTGAATGAAGGGAAACCCTCTTAAGGTTACCCTTTGTGAGCATTGTGAAATCATCAAGAAAATAGCTATCAATCCAGTACTATTGTTGCTGGTGAAAGAATGACTCTGAACTAGGAGCAAGTCTCTGGTAAACTGTGGATGTGACAAATGTAAGGGTGAGTTATCAATGATAGGGCCCAAACCCTGCCCTTCTTGTAGCCATATGGTTAAGCATTGTCGAATGCTATTTCAATGTGATGGCCCCGAAGGTGTGTCATTCTTGCACTTGAATATTGATCCAGATAATGTAAGACGAGTCGAATGTGTGGGGTGTGAAACTGATCATGGGCACATTTGGGTAAACTAGAATGCAAAGAAGGTATCCCTGCTAGACGTGTCCAGATATCTTGCAGGTATCAAGTAAAGGCTATTGTCCCTCATACCTGTGATGTGAAAAGATGGCTATCTCGTCCAGTCGTGGCCTTCACAGAACCACTCAGAGCTGAACCAGAGAGAGAAGTTGAATCCTGCTGGAGAAGGGCTGACTTACTTGACATCAATGGGAGAATCTAAAATTGTTGAAGTACCCTACTTATAAATGTATTATGCTATATTCTTTATGTTAGTTTACAATAATATGATATATCCTGTTATTAATCTACTGTATTTTTGTTTAAAATATTCTTTGTAACCAGTAACAATGTTATTAGTGGAACTGGATGGAGTCTGTGTAGAGGGTTAATTACTGAAAATCATGCTAGGATGCTGAAGTCTGGGGCCTCTCTCTTATGACGAGACAGGATCTCTAAAATAAACATGGAGCCTCCTTGGCATTCCGAGCCAGTGAAGCAAAGGACAGCAAACTCTATGAAAATAGCCCAAACAGTGTGGGGACAGTTAGAATTAACAGAATTAAAAGAAATAATGGTTTGTGATTTTACTGTAAAGTAAGAACAATAAGAAGTGTATTAGCAGAAAGTTTATATGAATTTGAAACTAAGAGAATATAGTGCCAAAATTAACTTAAAGTAAAAACTTCAGTCAAAGCAGAATGGTACCAGTCTGTGTCAAGCATACAGTAGACATGCCAAAGAGAAGGTAATTAATCTTGGTAACCTTTGCTTGTTTGCAGTACCAGGCAGAGGGTGATGTTTGGGGGTTTGGAATCCAAGGTTTCTATAATGAGTGATTGTGGCAAAGTGGTTGCTGATTATGAACAGGTGCAGAGGTGATGCAGTGCAGGAATAAACAGACAGAGATTTGTAATCTGGCATGGAAAATAGTTGCTTTATTTTTGTTATAATCCAGGTCTGGTAACCAAATAATAAACTCCAGTTATACACAGTGATGTGTAAAACACGGAGAACAGTAACAGGGATTGCAGCCCTAAACAATAAGCACAGTATCTCTCCCACAATATACAACCACGGTCACCAGTCCTGGGTGCATGCTGTAGTGCTCGTGGTGGGTGATACTGTTTAAAGACAAATAGTGAAGTGCTGTTAAGGGTTCACTGTTCCTTAGCAACAGCTCCGGAACGTGTTAGCCGTCTATATACACACACAAGTAACAATTATAGACAAGACAAACAAAACAAACACTCACAATACTCTTAATACACAGTGCACAGGTCCTTCTGGGTCTATTTCAAAACCAAAAACGAAGGAAAAGATTTACAATTCTCTGGCCCCTTTATGCTATCATGCATGACCCCTTGGTAAACGATTGCAGCTGACTCTACTGCCTGCAGCTGCTACCTCATTTACCTTCCGAGTCAATACCTTCCTGCAACAGAGTCTCGCCTTCTTCCAGGCTGACCAACTTCCTGACCCAGGAAATGAACTGTCAGGCCAGCCCGTCCAAAGCCTTTCCCTTTCACTACTTAGCGCCCTCACAGGTCGGGAGGGAGATTTACAACCAGAACTCATATTTCTGTCACAGTGATCTATTACATATAAGAAATACCTCTTGGTACAAGTGAGGGGGATCAATAGCATAGGACCATGGTATGCCATACATCTGAGAAAATGTTTACAAAAGAGTCTTCTAGAGATAGAGAAGCAGGTGGTTCGGAACTTGCCTGAACAGTATTTTTGTAAGAGAAAAACAGAGAGAGGTCACATTTAGTTTAAAGCACTGAATGGCTAAAATGGGACTGTTATATTTTGACTGTTCCTGATAGACTGGATTTAAGTGAGAATAATTGGATATATAGTTGCATGCTTAGAAGTTTGCTATGAGCCTTCTACCAGCCCCTATCCAATATGTTTTAGTTAATTGTTAAACCACATCTATACATGTAATGAAGCCAACCAAATAAGGAGGATGTCTTTTGATGTTAAAAGGATATATATATATATATATATATATATATATACACACACACTATATATATATAGTAACGCAGCCTCTCTGTCGTCGGCTTGTTTGCCCTTTAAAATCACGCACTTTTAATTTTACAGCACAAACCAAACAAAATAAATAAAATGAAACAAAACAAAAACCTAGCTCAGACGTAGAGCCTACCTTCACTTTACAGGTCCCTGACTAACACACAGGATGGCTAAGCCGCTTACCTGTCAACACACAAAAAGTTTACCTTTACTTTCAAACATCCAAACTCCTCTTAAACCAGCTCCCTGGTGATCTCTCTCTAATGGAGCTGGAAGCTCTCTTTTATAGTATGTGGCTGTTCCCAATTGACACCAATTACCTTGTTTGGGAACAGTCACATTCTCACATGTTTTTGGCATGGAGAGGAATTAACCCTGTCCCTGCCAACCACCACCAAAACACACAACACCCAGACTTTATTTACATGCAGACTTTATTTACATGCAGATATATATCTGTGTATAATATATATATATATATATATATATATATATATATATATATATATATGACCAGGATTGGGATAATTACACCAAAGTAGGTGTTACATATTAAACACATCTTTCTACGTATTCTTTATATAATTCATATACATATGCACTGTATTCACATGCATGCTGTGTTCAGGAACTCCCTGGTACTAAGAAAGAATAACATCAGTTCAAAAGTTCACCTTACATATTTCGGATATGTAGGAGAGGTGTACTAGGGGATGATGGCTAATTAATCTGATGGAGGGAGTTACAGGGTGTTTTGAAAATAGCATTAACTTGAAGGACAGGAGCTGTTAAGTCTGATTAATGTTTAAGACTTAATTGAGACTTCTGACGTTAGAAGCGAGGCAAAAACTCTATAAAATCTGAGGTAAAATCATAGTCAAGTATCATTCAACTTGCTAACTACAAGTTGTGTGGTCCATCCTCTGAAGATCTCTGATCGAGCTGATTAATGTTTGGGTTGTGTTCAGAAGTCTTTGCCTTTGAAGACAGTTCCTGTTCTTACATTACATTCTACACTTCCATATATAATTTGGAAGGTAAGAACTATTTTGAATCTATATTTCTTTTATATTGATGCATTGCTATAAAGTATATGATGTATGTTTTAGTCTATGAGAGTGATATATTGGATGTTTTAGGACTTAGCGGTGGGTGTTTTTAGCTTTATGCATGCGTAGCCTTAGGGCAAAACATGTTGTAACCATAAATGTATTGAAGTATTAATGCTATTATACCTGTTAAGGCATTGGACTGCTCAGGTTGCCTGTCAGCTAGGAATTGACATAGTCTGTAACTACTCAATCCATTTTTAAGCATTTAATAAACCAAAGGGGTACTAATACTACTGTGATTCATTAAAACTTTAAATTGAATGAGTCTGTGTGAGCTTCTTGATTATTAAAAGTCATCTGGATATGTTGCAAGCCCAGTGCACGAACGATCCACTTACAGGAGTCCAAAACATATCTATGTTCTCCTAAACACAAAAATAGGAGGAGTGGCAAACACTGTTGCAGCAGCAAAGGTCATTCAAAATGATCTAGACAGCATTCAGAACTGGGCAGACATATGGCAAATGACATTTAATAGAGAAAAGTGTAAAGTATTGCATGCAGGCAATAAAAATGTGCATTATAAATATCATATGGGAGATACTGAAATTGAAGACGGGAACTATGAAAAAGACCTAGGAGTTTATGTTGACTCAGAAATGTCTTCATCTAGACAATGTGGGGAAGCTATAAAAAAGGCCAACAAGATGCTCGGATATATTGTGAGAAGTGTTGAATTTAAATCAAGGGAAGTAATGTTAAAACTTTACAATGCATTAGCAAGACCTCACCTAGAATATTGTGTTCAGTTCTGGTCACCTCGTTACAAAAAGGATATTGCTGCTCTAGAAAGAGTGCAAAGAAGAGCAACCAGAATTATCCCAGGTTTAAAAGGCATGTCGTATGCAGACAGGCTAAAAGAATTGAATCTGTTCAGTCTTGAACAAAGAAGACTACGCGGCGATCTGATTCAAACATTCAAAATCCTAAAAGGTATAGACAATGTCAACCCAGGGGACTTCTTTGACCTGAAAAAAGAAACAAGGACCAGGGGTCACAAATGGAGATTAGATAAAGGGGCATTCAGAACAGAAAATAGGAGGCACTTTTTTACACAGAGAATTGTGAGGGTCTGGAACCAACTCCCCAGTAATGTTGTTGAAGCTGACACCCTGGGATCCTTCAAGAAGCTGCTTGATGAGATTCTGGGATCAATAAGCTACTAACAACCAAACGAGCAAGATGGGTTGAATGGCCTCCTCTCGTTTGTAAACTTTCTTATGTTCTTATGTTCTTATAAGTGTCAGTTAAATTACATACAAAATACTACAGATTAAAAACACTTGTGACAGATTACATTACTCAAAATCAGGATTAAATGCAGTAAAATAGGGAGCAGATAAGAGCAAGTAAAGTGCATTAAGAAAGAGTGATAAAGTGTCCAGAGGGAAAAGAGGAGTTCTACAGGTGCTGTCTGAAGAGGTGAGTCTTGAGGAGGCACCGGAAGGTTATCAGTCCTGACATCTGTAGGAAGGTCATTCCACCACTGCGGAGCGAGGGTGGAGAAGGAGTGGGCTCTGGAGGCAGGGGAGCGAGCGTAGAGGAGGTACAGCCAGTCTTCTAGTGCAGGAGGAGCGGAGAGGTCGAGTGGGGGTGTAGATGAGGGTCTAGAGGTAGCTGGGTGCAGTCTGGTCAAGGCATCTGTAGGCGAGTACAAGAGTCTTTAACTGGATGCGAGCGGTGATCGGGAGCCAGTGGAGTGAGCGAAGCAGTGGAGTTGCATGGGAGAAGTGAGGCAGAGAGAACACCAGGCGAACAGCGGAGTTCTGGATGAGCTGGAGAGGACGGGTGGCAGATGCAGGGAGGCCAGCCAGGAGGGATTTGCAGTAGTCTAGGCGGTAGAGTACCAGGGCCTGGACCAGGAGCTGGGTGGCGTAGTTGGTGAGGAAGGGTCGGATTCTTTGTATGTTCCTCAGGAAGAAAATAATCAGCAAGTGTGTGCCAGAGTGAAGATGTGCTGGGAATAAGAGAGGCAGGGGTCCAGGGTGACTGAGCGGGACACTCCGCCACACATGCCCCCTCTTGTGTGTGGCACACATGGCCTTTTTGGCCACCTCCCCCCTTAGTTCCCAAAGTCCCGGCTAGCAGTCCCAGCCCAGGAACAGGGGAAGCAAGGTGTCTCCTGGGGTGGCCACGGCAGGATGTCCTCCTCCCACTCAAACAGCTGTAGCGTCCCGGTGGACCGCGCACAGGCCAGCTCCTCCGGCCAAGGAAATTTTGGGGGTTGTCTCGACCTCCCCCACTAACTTCATGGCCGGCAGGTCCCCTCCATGGGGCTAACGACCACAGTTTCTCCTGCCGCGAAAGTGGGGCTGGGGAAGCTGGTCTCCTGACCCCCACCCCCCACCTTCTTCATGGCCGGCAGCTCCCCTCCATGGGGCTCCAACCACAATTTCTCCTGCCGCGAAAGTAAGGCTGGGGAAGCTGTTCTCCTGACCCCCACCCCCCACCTTCTTCGTGGCCGGCAGCGCCCCTTCATGGGGCTCGGGAGGCAATGGCAGCAGCAGCGGACCCTCGGGAGGCGAACTCAGGAGGGGAGCCCCTGGCCATGGAGGCGGCAGCGGGAGCTCCACTTCTCCCACTTACCCTGTAACTGGTGGCTTCACAGGCGATGCGGAGCAACAGGCAGCCCCAGGCAATGCGGAGCAACAGGCAGCCCCAGGCGATGCGGAGCAACAGGCAGCCTCAGGCGATGTGGAGCAACAGGCAGCCCCAGGTGATGCGGAGCAACAGGCAGCCCCAGGCGATGCAAGGCAGGCATCCTTGGGTGGTGCGAGGCAGGCATCCTTGGGCGGTGGAGGTGGAACCAGCAGGTATTCACCCTCTGCTGGTGGAGGTGGGAGGGGCAAGCAGTCCTCCCACAGCGGTTGCGACGGAACCAGCAGGTATTCACCATCTGCTGGTGGAGGTGGGAGCAGTAAGCTGTCCTCCCACAGCGGTTGCGACGGAACCAGCAGGTATTCACCCTCTGCTGGTGGAGGTGGAGGTGGAACCAGCAGGCATTCACCCTCTGCTGGTGGAGGTGGGAGGGGCAAGCAGTCCTCCCACGGCGGTTGAGGCGGAACCAACAGGTATTCACCCTCTGCTGGTGGAGGTGGGAGGGGCAAGCAGTCCTCCCACGGCGGTTGAGGCGGAACCAACAGCTATTCACCCTCTACTGGTGGAAGCGGTGGAGGTGGCGGAGGCAGAGGCAGCTCCCACTGCTCTGCTCCTGCTGGTGGAAGCGGTGGAGGTGGCGGAGGCAGAGGCAGAAGGTATTCTTCCTCTGCTGCTGGAGGCCTAGGTTCTGGACCTATGGGCTCCACCCTTCTGGGCGCTGGATGCACGGGTTCCCCCCTTCTGGGCGCTGGATGCACGAGCTACCCCCTTCTGGGCGCTGGATGCACGGGCTCCCCCCTTCTGGGCGCTGGATGCACGGGCTCACCCCGTCTGGGCGCTGGATGCACGCGCTCCCCCCCCTCTGGGCGCTGGATGCATGCGCTCCCCCCCTCTGGGCGCTGGATGCATGGGCTCCCCCCCTCTGGGCGCTAGTTCCTCCTCTTCATAATAGCGGAAGGGACAGTTGGCAAATCAATGTTTTTGGTCGCAGAGGGGGCATACCTCCGATGGCTGGCTATATCGCCCTGGATTTCTGGCCATTAGGCAACACTCCTCCTCCTTGTCCTTCACCTCTTGGTCTTCCTTCCATCCCATTTTCTTTTTTTTTTTTCCCAATCACAAAAACACTATTCGAAAAAAACAAACAAAAAAACGTCCTCTTCTATCCTGGTCCGGCTCCTGGAGGCGTTGTTTGTCCCATGCAGGACACCATATGTGGACAAGCTGCTGTTGTAGTGACGTGTGGGTAATGATGTCACGGACCAGGAAGTAAGCAGAAACCAAACAATGGGTGGAATGGCGGTGAAACTGAACGCTACGGCGTTCAGCTTCTTTTATTAAATAATAAATCAAAAACAAAAGATTTAAACAAACAACACAGAAAACAAAAGGGCACGTTGGCCAAACAAATAAACAAATAAGTTTACACCAGCACGCTTAGCAGTTAGTTTTAAGTTTAGTTTTCGCTCTCTCCTCGCTCTCTCCGCTCTAACTCCTAATACACTCTCAGCCCGAGGGTAGAGAGCTGCAGGGTACAGTGACCATCTCCCGATTAGCAACAATTAATCAATTAATTAACTCGGGAGATGGTCACCGTCTGCACGAGTTTAATAAGGATGTGTGACTGTCAGCTAGCTAAATAAATCACTAGCTGATGAGTCACGCATCCTCACAAGGTTTTTAAAATACAAAAACAATAACAAATACGCGGTGCTTTTATCTGCGCTGCAAACAATAATACAAATAATAATAAACAGTGATCATATGCTCTTGCGATTGTATCAGACAGTACGTGATTGCATCAGACAGTGGAAATGGAGCCAAAAATGAGTGCAAGCGGGAGTAAACATTGCAAAGTGGACAGCGAAAACCGTGCATTTAATCCAAACTGGACGGCAGGTTTTCTGTTTATTATGCCATCTCATTTAAATGCAAAAGCTTTGTGTTTAATTTGCCAAATCACTGTAGCAGTCTGCAAGGTCGCCAACTTGAGGCGGCACTTTGAATCAAAGCACAGTAATTTCAACGCGGCTTATCCTCCTGGCAGTGTCTTAAGAGGTGACAAAATTGAAAGTCTGAAGTCTTCATGTCACACGTCAAATTTGATTCTCAACATCAGCGACTGTACAGGAAAAAGCAACAGCTGCTTCTCTTCGGGTAAATGTGGGCACTAGCTAAAAAGAAAAAGCATTTCCTGGATTCTGAGCTTGCGAAGGAGTGCACGTTGGAATTGCTGGACGAGCTGTTGGCCGGAGATAAAAACAAAGATGACATTCTTAGCCGCGTGAAACAAGTTCCACTGTCTGATTCGACAGCAGCACGAAGAGTGGAGATTATTGAATAGGATAGTCTGTCAGCACTGCTTTCTGAATTGAAAAATACCAAATGCATGTCTCTTGCAGTTAACGAGTCGTGCGATTTTACTGACACTGCCCAGCTATTGTTGTTTGTTAGATTTTATGATGGTGAAATCTTTAAGGAAGACATTTTGTGCTTAATTCCATAAGAAACCTACCCTACAGGAGAGAGTTTTTGAAAAGGTAAAAGTCTTTTTTGATCAGCATGGATTAGATCTGCAGAAAGCAAACCACTTTTGGAGGACATTTCAGCCGAGTACAATGATCTGTTGCTGCATAATGACGTTTGCTGGTTAAGTCAGGGGCATGTGTTAGTAAGGTTTTGTGCACTTCAGAAAGAAATAATATAATTTCTTTCAAATCAGAAGACCAGCAAGGCTGGTGAATTACTGGAATTTATGAATGATGTTCCCACAATGTCCCGGGTAGCTTTTCTGTGTGATATTACTGGTCACTTGAATTCCCTCAACCTGCAGCTGCAAGGCCGTGCAAGTAGCGTCGGGGATCTGTTGAGAAGGTGTGCGCGTTTCAGAGGAACCTTGAAATCTTTAACACTGACTTAACAGGAAAAGCGTTGCGCTTTCCCACATTGCGCGTTGTTGCTACAGATGACACCTCGATGAAAGTAATGCAAGAATTCACGAACAATCTCATCAAAAACTTTCAAATGTGATTTAAAATTCCAAAGGATGTGCTTTTATTTGTTCGTAATCCATTTGTTGTCTCTGCTGACGGACCTTGCCCTTTTGAAGCAAATAACATTCTTGATTCAATTGATGAAGGTGCCTTTCAATTATAAATTTTAAGGCTCCAGAGTTCAGACGTCTTGAAAGCAAAATTCAGCGAAGCGGAACCTTGTGACTTCTGGACTCAATATGCTGACCAATTTCAGAATAGCCAGAACTTAGCCGTCTTTCTTTTAACGATGTTTGGATCGAAGTACCTGTGTGAATGTCATTTTACTTACAATTTATTCAACTTAGTTAAATTATAGACACTAATACTGTACTTAGTTTGCAACCAATATATATCTTTGCAGTTTAAGTTATGCGTCGGTTTTTTTTTTTTTTTTGTCAACCTTCTGTGCATGGCCCATTCCCCGTCATTAAATTCCCAAATTGGCCCGTGGTTGGATCTAATTGAGTATCACTGCTCTAGGGGTATTTTTCTCTTTAATTTCTTAGAAGCCTTGGGCGGGTGTCTCCAGCATCCTGTTCCATTTGAAAACACAGAGCTGGATACTGCCAGCTAGCCAGCCCCAATGGGGTCTATTTCCTCCTGTCTTCCTTTCCAGGCTGTCACCAGGTCTTTCCCTCGTTGCCAGCTGCACTATTCACAGCAATCACTGGATGTATCCTGGTCCAGGCCCTGGTACTCTCCCGCCTAGACTACTGCAACTCCCTCCTGGCTGGCCTCCCTGCGTCCGCCACCCGTCCGCTCCAGCTCATCCAGAACTCCGCTGCCCGCCTGGTATTCTCTCTGCCTCGCTTCGCCCACGCTACTCCACTACTCCGCTCGCTCCACTGGCTCCCGATCACCGCTCACATCCAGTTCAAGACTCTTGTACTAGCCTACAGATGCCTTGACCAGACTGCACCCAGCTACCTCCAGACCCTCATCTCTCCCTACACCCCACTCTCGACCTCTCCGCCTCCGCCTGCACTAGAAGACTGGTTCTACCTCCACTACGCCCCTGCCTCCAGAGCCCGCTCCTTCTCCACCCTTGCTCCGCAGTGGTGGAATGACCTTTCTACAGATGTCAGGACTGCCCAGTCCCTGACCACATTCCGCGCCTCCTTAAGACTCACCTCTTCAAACAGCACCTGTAGAACTCCTCTGTTTGTATCCTGGGACACTATCACCCTTCCTTTAAATGTGCTTTATTTTGCTCTTATCTGCCCCCTATTTTACTGCATTTAATCCTGTACTTCAGAATACTGTAATCTGCCAAGTGTTTAACCTGTAGTATTTTGTATTTAATCATATCCTGATGTAACTATCACTATTTAATCATATCCTGATGTAACTATCACTATTATCTGCTGTATTATTGAATTGTGGTTTGTCACACTTGAACAAAAGTTATTGTATTTCTTGCTCTTATTGTATTACTTGTATTGTAACACTTGAAATGTATTTGCTTACGATTGTAAGTCGCCCTGGATAAGGGCGTCTGCTAAGAAATAAATAATAATAATAATAATAATAATGTATCCAGATCTTCATGATTTCCATTACATGAGAGTAGGTGTTAAAACTTCATGCTGATATTGGACGCAGTTCTCACCAAGATAAGCACCAACTAAGACATAGCTTATTTTACTGTAAACTAATGTGATCCATCAGTGTTTCCTTCCATCTGATGTTGTAGATATCCTTCTGTCTGGTGTTGATGGCTGAAGTTTAATGCTGGCTCCAGGGATCAGCCTATTTTGCCTCCCTGGCACATCAGCACACAACGGCTGCAATGCTGGCTTCAGGGATCAACCACAGTGCGGCCTCCCTAGCTCACCGGCATGACAACCGTCTGGAATTAATAAATAAAGACTTGGATGCAGTGCTGCAAAAGAAAAACAACAATATATATATTGCTAAGGAATCTTGTTAGTAAAAGTAAATATTAAATGTACTGCCCCCCAGTGACACCTAGAGGAGAGAGAGAGAACGTCAAGCTCAATTACTAAATATAGGCAGCTCCTCCCACCACAGCCTTGATGGACAGTTAAGCACCAACTGTGATAAAACAAATTAAAACAAACTCACACTCAAAATCAAACAAAAGAGAAATAAGCAAAGTGAATTAAAGAAGAATTATAGTGCAAGTGATACAAATAAAACCGAACAAAATACAAAATAAAATACCAGCCCTGACTAATAACTTCAGTGCTCCAGGAGCACAGCGTCCACAACAGTGACACTCTCTCATCGCAGCTCCCCTAACAATTACTAAAGCACAAACAATAAAAACTATCTAAAGCAGCACACAGTTATATTAAAACTATAAAGACAAATTATCCTGTCTGTATACACAAAAATGACTAAAACAAAAGGGGACAGTAAGTCACAGATAAACTAACAAGCTACCAAACAACAAGAAACTAACAGAAACAGTGGCTGGCAGGCCTTCTGCTTCTTGAAACAAAACAACAAGTTATGCCACATAGCCATAAAGCAAAATATAAAAGATAAAATACAAAAGATAAACAGTACAATTCCGGTCTGTGTTTCCTCAGAAGAGTCCGGAATAATGGCTTTCCAGTACAGCATATCGTCCGAACTCGCCTTACAATATACTGCATACAGACACAGACATTAAATAACGAAAACACAATGCAGCACTGCAGACATACAAGTAAAACATTCCGAGGGGAAATGGCGGCGCAACCAGCGTACCTCGTACCAGGTAGACCACAGGACCACAAACAGTCACAGTTTCCAAAACTAATTCAGCGCTACTGGCTGCAGCAATAGAGCAACACAGCCCAACTGCTACATTCAAACATGGTTTGTGAACGGTTTTTAAAACATGTAAAAGAATAAGAGTTCAGCAAAAAATGAAAACACCAAATTTCCACATGGAGGACTGCATGCATCTGATGGGGAACAAGCGTAATGTGGTGCTCAGCTGAGAACCCTGCCTAAAATGTGACCATTGATTTGAGTGTAGGCTTGTGTATTCATGTAAGTTTCAGTATTTGAGGTACCGGTAGGTCCTAAAATGTATAAGCTAAAGTGTTGCTAATTACATTTTAGTAATCTACACATGTAAATGCTGATCATGCTGCTTGTTCAGCAACTTGTTCACAGTGTGTTTAATGTTTATTCAAAGCCTCCTTCCTGGCTTTGTTAGAGAACAGAGCATAGTCCTGTGTTAGTGATATGCTGAAATAACGTTGCTGAAAAGCAATCAGACTGCATTCAAACCAGAGACTACTTGCTATTGTGGTTACTGTATTGCCGCTGACAGCAAACACAATTCTGTTTGTTTTTTTTTTTACTTTATGCTAGTGTAGCAAGTCTGACTGTGCACTCGCTACCGCTGTGTTGCTGGCAGCCGGCAAGCCACGCCCATATGTAAATAGTTTTCGCAAAGGATGTTGGGAAGCTGGAGGTATTGTTGTTTGCAGGGGGATTATTGGGGTTTTGTAATGCTCTGTAATTACAGTTAACGTGCCATTGTTCCTTGCTGTCTTGTATGTGTGTTCTGTGTTGGTTTATGTTAGTGGGATATGCTCTTTCCAGATCTGCTGGTTGCTTGTGTCATTCCCTTATTACACTGTGCGTTGCTTGTGGTGGTAAGGATGAGAGTCTCTGTCCCCTTGGGAGTAAAGGATTAAAGCAGCAGTTCCATTGTGTTCTTGCCTCTTCATTGATCAGCAGGTCGTGTCTTTGTAAAGACTGCTTGTGGCGGAGTGTCCCGCCCCTATTTATTATTATTTGTATTTTTGTTTGCGGCACGGATAAAAGCGCCGCGTCTTTTATTATTATATTTAAAAACCCTGTGAGGATGCATGGCTGATCAGCTACTGATTATTTAACTAGCTGACAGTCATGCATCCTTACCAAACGCGTGCAGACTCTGGCCGAGGGGTAATAAGATAATTAACAACTAGTTAATCTCTCGGCCAGAGTATACAGACGTGCTCAAATTTGTTGGTACCCCTCCACAAAAAACGAAGAATGCACAATTTTCTCTGAAATAACTTGAAACTGACAAAAGTAATTGGCATCCACCATTGTTTATTCCATATTTAATAGAAATCAGACTTTGCTTTTGATTTTTTATTCAACATAATATTGTAAATAAGAAAACAAATGAAAATGGCATGGACAAAAATGATGGGACCGCTAACCTAATATTTTGTTGCACAACCTTTAGAGGCAATCACTGCAATCAAACGTTTTCTGTAGCTCTCAATGAGACTTCTGCACCTGTTAACAGGTAGTTTGGCCCACTCTTCCTGAGCAAACTGCTCCAGCTGTCTCAGGTTTGATGGGTGCCTTCTCCAGACTGCAAGTTTCAGCTCTTTCCATAGATGTTCGATAGGATTCAGATCAGGACTCATAGGAGGCCACTTCAGAATAGTCCAATGTTTTGTTCTTATCCATTCTTGGGTGCTTTTAGCTGTGTGTTTTGGGTCATTATCCTGTTGGAGGACCCATGACCTGCGACTGAGATAGAGCTTTCTGACACTGGGCAGTACGTTTCGCCCAGAATGCCTTGATAGTCTTGAGATTTCATTGTGCCCTGCACAGATTCAAGGCACCCTGTGCCAGGCGCAGCAAAGCAGCCCCAAAACATAACCGAGCCTCCTCCATGTTTCACTGTAGGTATGGTGTTCTTTTCTTTGAAAGCTTCATTTTTTCGTCTGTGAACATAGAGCTGATGTGACTTGCCAAAAGCTCCAGTTTTGACTCATCTGTCCAAAGGACATTCTCCCAGAAGGATTGTGGCTTGTCAATATGCATTTTAGCAAATTCCAGTCTGGCTTTTTTTATGTTTTTCTTTCAAAAGTGGAGTCCTCCTGGGTCTTCTTCCATGGAGCCCACTTTCGCTCAAAAAAGCGACGGATGGTGCGATCAGAAACTGACGTACCTTCACCTTGGAGTTCAGCTTGTATCTCTTTGGCAGTTATCCTTGGTTCTTTTTTTTTCACCATTCGCACTATCCTTCTGTTCACTCTGGGGTCGATTTTCCTCTTGCGGCCGCGCCCAGGAGGTTGGCTACAGTTCCATGGACCTTAAACTTCTTAATAATATTTGCAACTGTTGTCACAGGAACATCAAGCTGCTTGGAGATGGTCTTGTAGCCTTTACCTTTACCATGCTTGTCTATTATTTTCTTTCTGATCTCCTCAGACAACTCTCCCTTTGCTTTCTCTGGTCCATGTTCAGTGTGGTGCACACAATGATACCAAACAGCACAGTGACTACTTTTCTCCATTTAAATAGGCTGAATGGCTGATTACAAGATTGGAGACATGTGTGATACTAATTAAAGAAACTAATTAGTTTGAAATATCACTATAATCCAATTATTTATTATCTTTTCTAAGGGGTACCAACAAATGTGTCCAGGCCATTTTAGAATATCTTTGTAGAATAAGCAATAATTCATCTCTTTTCACAGCTTCTTTGCTTTATTCTATGACATACCAAAGGCATGGAAGTATACATGATAAAATAGCTTTTAATTTCATCACTTTTCAGGAGGAATGAAGCATTATTTCAATGAGCTGTAAGGGTACCAACAAATTTGAGCACGTCTGTATAAACCTTCAGCTCTCTGCACTCGGGGTTGAGTGTAGAGAGGAGAGTACGGGAGAGCGGAGAGAGAGAGCGCGAGAGCATATAAAATTAACAATTGCTGTATTTAAAAAAATATATACTTGTTTCTATTTGTTTGGCCATCGCGCCTTTTTGTTTTGTGTTTTGTGTTTTGTTTAAATCTTTTGTTTCTGTTTATTTACTTAATAAATCCACGCTGAGTGCAATAGCATTCCGCTTCACCCGCCCATCCACTATTTTGGTTTGAGTTACTTCCTGGTCCGTGACGTCATCAACCTCACCACTGCGAGCCAGACTGCCACATATGGTGTCAGAAGAGGGACAAAACAATGCCTCCAACAGTTGGACCAGGAAGGATAAGGACGTTTTTTTTTGTTTTTTCAAAAGTATTTTTTGTGTGGTTTTTTTGAAAAAAAAAAAAAAAAAAAAAAAGGGGGAAAAGTAGCCGGAGGAGAAAGCAGCAGCAGCAGCAACAACAGCAGCAGGAGGCGCAGCAACAGCAGCCTTACCTTACCACGCTGGACGTCTGCCTCACCTGCCTGAAGGGTGAGGAGTGGTGCTTCGCGGTTGGTGAGGTTGGGCACGTTGCACCGGACCAACCCCCTCCATGGCAGGAGAGGAAGGAGCCTGAGCATCCAGCAAGGGTGAGAGAGGACCCACATCCTCCGAGGCAGAAGAATCCTGTCTCCTCTGAGGGGATCTGGGACTGGCTGGCGGAGCCTGAGAGGGATATAATGGTGGCCCTCCCTGCTGTGATCAACCTCCTGTGGGCGAGAGTTGGGGAGCGCTGGGAGGCCTGGGAACAGAAACACCACCCAGCATCCCTCCCAGACATCGCAGCCATGGTGCTCAACTACCTGGCTGCAGATATGGGAGGGGCCCCGCTGCTGTTTCCAGCGCCAGAGGGAGAGGAGCCATCACTGCCATCTCCAGTGCCAGAGGGAGAGGAGTCATCGCTGCCTTCTCCAGCGCCAGAGGGAGAGGAGTCATCGCTGCCTTCTCCAGCGCCAGAGGGAGAGGAGTCATCGCTGCCTTCTCCAGCGCCAGAGGGAGAGGAGCCATCGCTGCCTTCTCCAGCGCCAGACGGAGAGGAGCCATTGCTGCCGTCTCCAACGCCAGAGGGAGAGGAGCCATTGCTGCCGTCTCCAGCACTAGGAGCAGAGCAGCAGGAGCTGCCTCTGTCTCCACCACCACCAGGAGCAGAGCAGCAGGAGCTGCCTCTGTCTCCACCACCACCAGGAGCAGAGCAGCAGAAGCTGCCTCTGTCTCCACCACCACCAGGAGCAGAGCAGCAGGAGCTGCCTCTGTCTCCACCACCACCAGGAGCAGAGCAGCAGGAGCTGCTTCTGTCTCCACCATCGCCAGGAGCAGAGCAGCAAGAGCTGCCTCTACCTCCACAACCTCCACCAGCAGAGGGTGAATGCCTGCTGGTTCTGCCTCAACCGCCGTGGGAGGACTGCTTGCCCCTCCCACCTCCACCAGCAGAGGGTGAATGCCTGCTGGTTCCGCCTCAGCCGCCGTGGGAGGACTGCTTGCCGCTCCCAGCTCCACCAGCTGAGGGTGAATGCCTGCTGGTTCCGCCTCAACCGCCGTGGGAGGATTGCTTGCCCCTCCCACCTCCACCAGGGTGAATGTCTGCTGGTTCCGCCTCAGCCGCCGTGGGAGGACTGCTTTCCCCTCCCAAGGGGATGCCTGCCTCGCTTCGCCCAAGGATGCCTGCCTCGCTTCGCCCAAGGATGCCTGCCTCGCTTCGCCCAAGGATGCCTGCCTCGCTTCGCCCAAGGATGCCTGTTTCTCCGCATCGCCTGGGGCTGCCTGTTTCTCCACATCGCCTGGGGCTGCCTATTGCTCCGCATCGCCTGGGGCTGCCTGTTGCTCCGCATCGCCTGGGGCTGCCTGTTACTCCGCATCGCCTGGGGCTGCCTGTTGCTCCACATCGCCTGGAGAGCCACCAGTTACAGGGAACGAGGGAGAAGTGGAGCTCCCGCTGCCGCCTCCATGACCAGGGGCTCCCCTCCCGAGTCCACCTCCCGAGGGTCCGCTGCTGCTGCTGCCGTCGCCTCCCAAGGGTCTGCTGCTGCAGCCGTCGCCCCCCGGGGGTCCGCTGCGGCTGCCGTCGCCCCCCGAGGGTCCGCTGCTGCTGCCATTGCCTGCCGAAGGTCTGCAGCTGCTACCTTCGCCTCCCGAGGGTCATGTTTTGCCTGGGGTCGCTACCAGTCCTGCCATGCGGCAGGAAATACTGTGGCTGGAGCCCCATGAAGGGGAGCTGCCGGCCACGGAAAAGGGGGGGGAGGTCAGGAGACCAGCTCCCCCAGCCGCACTTTCGCAGCAGGAAATACTATGGCTGGAACCCCATGAAGGGGAGCTGCCGGCCATGGAAAAGGGGGAGGTCAGGAGACCAGCTCCCCAGCCGCACTTTCAAGCAGGAAATACTGTGGCTGGAGCCCGTGAAGGGCAGCTGCCAGCCATGAAGAAGGGGGAGGTCAGGAGACCAGCTTCCCCCCATAACAATTTCGCTGCAGGAGAAAGGGTGGCCGGAGCCCCACGGAGGGGAGCTGCCGGCCATGAAGAAGGGGGGGCAGGTCTGGAGACCACCCCCAAAATTTCCTTGGCCGGAGGAGCCGGCCTGTGCGTGGTCCACTGGGACGCTACAGCTGTTTGGGTGGGAGGAGAACATCCCACCGTGGCCGCCACCTTTGGCCCGTTGCTGCCCCTGTTCCTGCGCCGGGACTGCTAACCGGGACTTTAGGGAATAAGGGGGGAGGTGGCCGAAAAGGCCATGTGTGCTGCGCCCAAGGGGGGGCATGTGTGGCGGAGTATCCCGCCCCTATTTATTATTATTTGTATTTTTGTTTGCGGCGCGGATAAAAGCGCTGCGTCTTTTATTATTATATTTAAAAACCCAGTGAGGATGCATGGCTGATCAGCTACTGATTATTTAACTAGCTGACAGTCATGCATCCTTACCAAACGCGTGCAGACTCTGGCCGAGGGGTAATAAGATAATTAACAACTAGTTAATCTCTCGGCCAGAGTATATAAACCTGCAGCTCTCTGCACTCAGGGAAGTGTAGAGAGGAGAGTACGGGAGAGCATATAAAATTAACAATTGCTGTATTTAAAAAAATATATACTTGTTTCTATTTGTTTGGCCATCGCGCCTTTTTGTTTTGTGTTTTGTGTTTTGTTTAAATCTTTTGTTTCTGTTTATTTACTTAATAAATCCACGCTGAGTGCAATAGCATTCAGCTTCACCCGCCCATCCACTGTTTTGGTTTGAGTTACTTCCTGGTCCGTGACGTCATCAACCTCACCACTGCGAGCCAGACTACCACACTGCTACACTATACTAAACTTAAATAGATAGATTGAATGTATAGGACAGTGAGGAAGTTAGTCTACATTAGACAACATTCAGAAGGCATGTACTAGAACAGAGATTTTAATCAAGCAGAAAAAGGTAAACTATTGTAGCGTTGCGTGGAAAATGAAGCAGGTGTAGTGAATTAGGTATACAATTTATTTAAAAATAAATAAGTAAGTCTCTAGTCACCCACCCAGGGACGCCAAAATGTAGTGAATGACATTATTAGCATTCATGGTTAATATACTAATATTAATTATGGCTGATCATACAAAGTGTCTACTTTGCATTAGTATTTTCAATACTAAACAGAATAAAAACAAAGCATTAATATCATACTGTTATTATATACGCATGCATTGCACAATAACACAAAGCAAATTAAATATCTACTTGCTGAAGCGGTTTTTATTTTAGCCAACGAGGTGTTCACTTATGGCAGCAATGCACTAGCAAAAGCCACAAGGCAGTGACGTCAGCTCCCTAGCAACAAGCCTCCTAGGATTGGAATGGGATTCTTTCAATGCAGCGGGTTTGTGCATTTGAGAAAGGAAAGGAAGACTCATGAAATTAATTGGAGACTTAAGCTGATGAGAAGCAATTACCCTTTGCAGTATGAATTAAAATGGTGTGCTGCTTTTTATACGAAAAATGAGAAAAAGCAGGTTGCGTAGAGGATTTATATTGCACCCTGACGCACCCGATAAAACGATGGCGTGGTTGTACAGTATTTATTTGTTAGCCTAACTGTTTTTCTATGGGTCTCTCGCAGTGTCACGGCCCTCGATATATAGCAGATTTATATTGGACCCCGACACCTGCGATATATCGAGTGGGTGGGTGTGATAGGGGAGAGATCTGTGCTGACTCTGCTGGCGTGTTCACAGTGCTGCAGGAGGGGGGCGGCAGTCATCCAACAACCGCCTGTCAGTCATAGCCGTGACACGGGGAGGTGGGAGAGTGGGTGTGGACTCTCCCTCTCTCTCTGAATGGCTGCGAGGCGGGTCTTGGGGAGATTGTTGGCCCTATAAGATAATGCTCTGCTGTTTCCTCAGGTCTGCCGTTTTAGACGCGCTGGAGGTGCGGAAAGTGCTGACCGGGAGCGAGGATCAGCGGAGAGAAAGGAGCCTCCGGATAGAGAGAATTAGGGAGAGCGGGGTACCTTTGGGCAGAACCCCAGTAGTGAAAAGGCAAGCATAGCGAGCCGGGAGAGTAGGACGGAGATCCGGGTCGTGCGGGTAGCGGCGACCGGGATATCGTTGCCAAGGGCAGCACCTTTTTCTTTGAAGGTTTATTACTGTGTTTTATTTTCTCTTTTTCTTTGGTCTTTTGTTTTCATTGTTTTGTTTGAGGCACCTGCGAGTGCTACTGCCCGATCCCTGGTTTACCAGACTCCTGGTATTCTCCGTGGCTCTGTTTACCATCGGTGGTACGCAGACCACGGACCCACAGCGCCATCTGCGGGCTAAAGAAATCAACTCCCTGCTCCAAACAAAAATAAAACTGGGCACCTGTGTGGTGACGCCAAATACACCTGTCTGTCTCTGCGTCAGTGAATTACCCACCACCCTTCCACACGTGGTGTCAGAAGTGGGATTCACTGGCATTGCCCCAAGCAGTGCACCTACCCAGAGATAAAAAAAAAAAAAAAAAAAAACCACAAAACATAATGGATACCACGCAGTTTGCTGCCCTGATGGACCTCCTGCGCCAGACTCTCACCGCTGCGGTGCAGGGGGCGGCTAGATCAACAGCCCCAGACCCCCGGTTGCAAAGACCTACTAAAATGACGGCCGAGGATCGACCAGAAGCCTACTTGGAGGTGTTTGAGGCCATGGCGACCTCGGCCGGGTGGGCTCCAGAGCAGTGGGCTAGCTGCCTACTGCCTCAGCTCACGGGTGAGGCGCAAGCAGCGGCGAGGACACTGTCCCCGGAGGCTATGATGGATTACCCCACTCTGAAGGCGGTCATCCTTAATCGCGTGGGGGCCACGCCCGAGGGGTATCGGAAAAAATTCCGGGGGGAACAGTTTGCGGCAGAGGAGCACCCACGAACCATTGCCCAAAGCACCAAAGCCAGGTTGGTGGAGATGGTGGTGGTGGAGCGCTTCCTGGAGTGTCTGGCCCCGGGTCCTCGGCTGTGGGTCCAGCGACAGGCACCGGATACTCTGGACCGGGCGGTCGAATTGGCGGAGCAGTACCAGGCAGCGGAGCCAACGCCCACGAGACTGCCTGGGAAGAGTGGGGCTACCGGATCATCCCCTCAACTGGCCCCGGAGAGGGCGAAGGGACTGGGGGGAAGGGGTTATCAAGGATTTGGTCGGGGGGTGTCGGCGGGGGCTCCCGGCCCGGGAACTGGGGCAGGGTGGGGCTACCCACGGGCTGCTGCAGTGTCGGACCGGGTCTCGCAAGACACCTTATCGGCGAGCCACTGTTCTGGCTCCGGTATTTCCACCTGTTGCCGAAGCTTCAGGGAGAGAAACCAGCCCACCGAGGTGTTGGACGTGCAGGGAGGTGGGCCACCTCGCCCGGGACTGTCCCGCGATGGAGTGTGACCTCGGCCGACCAGGTAAGCGCGTTCAATTACCTCAGTCACTTCAGCACACGGGTTTTGTTATTCCTGTGACAGTGGATGGTACAAAAACCCAGGCTCTCCTGGATTCAGGGTGTGGTCAGTCTCTAGTACAGGAGAGCCTAATCTCACCGGGGCACAGACTTATATTGGGACGGGTGCATATTAAATGTATTCATGGGGATGTACGCTCCTATCCTAAGATTAAGGTGAATATGACTATTGGCCAGCAGGTGACGCAGGTGCAGGTTGGATTATGTCCTCGATTGCCGGTACCGGTAGTTCTGGGACGGGACTGTGAGCAGTTTAAAGACTGGTTGACTGCCCTGACAGCCCCGTCCTCCTTATTGGCTAAGAAAGAGGAAGTAATTGGAGAGATCTTCCCCTTTCGTGATCCGGAATGGTTTTGTCATAAATTTAAACCCCGTAAAACTAAACGGGAGCGCCGGATCGCTAAGAATGAAGGCTGGCAATGGAGGGGGTCGGAGAAGTTTCAGGTGGGGGCGGTTGGTGAAGAATCTGGGGGGGAGGCTGCGGAACCAGCGCAGGGGTCTGGCTCGGCTGCCTCTGCTCAGGATCGACCTGACCCCGAGTTGGAAGCCATGGGAGCTGATTTTTTAGCTCGCTCCCGTGACTTCCGACTCGAGCAAGGGCGTGACGACGTGCTGGGCAGGCTCTTTGACCAGGCAGCGGTGGTTAATGGTCGGGTGGTCGAGCCCAGACGCGCCGCCACGTACCCTCACTTTGAAATTAATCGAGACCTTCTGTACCGTGTTGATAAATTACCTCAGACCGGGGAAGTGCGTCATCAGTTGCTCATTCCTCAGCCCTTTAAGGAAGATCTGTTGCAGCTTGCTCACGCTATTCCCCTGTCTGGTCATTTGGGAAGGGACAAAACTAAAGCTAGGCTCGTGACACGGTTCTATTGGCTGGGGTTGGATGGCGATGTGAAGCGGTTTTGTGAACGGTGTGGAGAATGTCAGAAAGCTAGCCCTAGAGCCGTCCCACGCGCCCCACTGGTGCCATTGCCCCTAGTGGAAGCTCCGTTTGAGCGTATTGGAGTAGATATAGTGGGACCATTGGAAAGGAGTGCGGCAGGATACACACACCTATTGGTTATTCTGGATTACGCTACGCGTTACCCAGAGGCCATTCCCCTCCGATCTATGTCCGCTAAATCTGTTGCCAACGAGCTTGTGAAGGTTTTCTCCCGGGTGGGGATCCCCAAAGAAATACTAACCGACCAAGGCACCAACTTTATGTCCCGCTAATCCATGAACATGTAAACTTTTGGGGATTAAGACCATTAGGACCTCGGTGTTTCATCCTCAGACCGATGGTCTTGTGGAGCGCTTTAATAAGACCCTTAAGAGCATGCTGCGCAGATTTATTAGTAGTGATGTGCGGTATTGGGATCAGCTGATTCCTCCCCTTCTCTTTGCGATCAGAGAGGTACCCCAGGCTTCCACCGGCTTTTCGCCATTCGAGCTGTTGTATGGGCGGAGACCCCGGGGTGTGCTCGATCTAGTCAGAGAGATGTGGGAAGAACAGCAGGATAATTCGACCAATACAGTCCGGTATGTGTTGGACCTGCGCAAACGTCTTGAGTCTGTGGGAAAATGGGCGCATGACAATTTGCAGCAGGCTCAGCACAGGCAGGAGACACAGTACAACAGAGGAGCCCGATTGCATATTTCAGCCGGGGGATAAAGTACTTCTACTATTACCCAGTTCTGAGTCGAAACTTCTGGCTAAGTGGCAAGGACCCTTTGAGGTTACACGCCGGGTTGGGAAGGTGGACTATGAGATCTGCCAGCCGGAGCGACGGAGAGAGAAACATATTTATCATATAAACCTCCTGAAGCCCTGGCTGCAACCGGAGGCGTTGCTAGTGGCGCACGCAGATGACGTCACCGATCTTGGACCTGATCTTTCTGTGCTGGCAAGAAAAGGGTCGGTACAGATTATGAGAGAATCTGACGCCAGCACAGAGGTGTCAGGCTCAGGGTCTGGTGGCGGAGTTTCCTGACGTGTTCTCTTCTGTCCCGGGGCAGACTCGAGTAGCCCATCATCACATTAATATTGAGCCGGGGGCGTTAGTTCGCCAGAGGCCGTACCGTATACCTGAACGTAAAAGACAGGTAATAAAGGCGGAAATTGAGGAAATGCTAAGACTGGGGGTAATAGAAGAGTCCCAAAGTGACTGGAACAGTCCGGTAGTGTTAGTCGATAAGCCAGACGGGTCAACTCGATTTTGCATTGACTTCAGACGAATCAATGAGAAATCGAAGTTTGACGCTTATCCGATGCCCCGGGTAGATGAGTTGCTGGAGCGTCTAGGCACCGCTCATTTTATGACGACACTGGATTTAACGAAGGGGTACTGGCAGATACCCCTGACCCCGGAATCTAAAGAGAGGACGGCGTTTTCGACTCCTTCGGTTGTACCAATTTAGGACCATGCCCTTTGGGTTGCACGGAGCCCCTGCCACTTTCCAGCGGATGATGGATCGCATTTACAGCCCCATCAGCAGTACGCCGCTGCTTACATAGATGACGTGGTTATCCACAGTGAGGACTGGCCGAGTCATCTGTGTAAGGTAGCGGCGGTGCTGCAATCCTTGCGGGAGGCGGGGCTCACTGCTAACCCAAAGAAATGTGCCATTGGGAAGAGTGAGTCGGAGTATTTGGGGTATCGGTAGGGGTGGCCAGATCAGACCGCTGATTGCTAAGGTGAAAGCCTTGGCTGACTGGCCAGTTCCTACAACCAAAACCCAGGTGCGCTCTTTCTTGGGACTAGCGGGCTATTATAGAAAGTTCATTCCGAGCTTCGCTACGCTCGCTGCTCCCTTGACAGACCTCACCCGGAAGGCTGCCCCAAATACGGTTCAGTGGACGGAGTTGTGCCAGAGGGCCTTTCTCGCCTTGAAGCGGAGGTTGTGTAGCAAGCCAGTGCTATGCAGCCCGGATTTCGGTAAGAGGTTTACCCTGCAGACGGATGCGTCAGAGACAGGTCTCGGGGCAGTGTTGTCTCAGGAGGTTCGGGAAGCGAGCACCCGGTCCTGTACATCAGCAGGAAGCTCCTTCCCCGCGAGAAAAATTATAGTACCATCGAGAAGGAGTGCCTCGCAGTAAAATGGGCAGTCGAGTCACTCCGGTACTACCTCCTGGGGCGACACTTCACCCTTGTTACAGATCATGCCCCCTTAGCATGGCTTCACCGAATGAAAGATAGCAACGCCAGAATCACGCGATGGTACTTGGCCTTGCAACCCTATGCCTTCAGGGTAGTCCACCGAGCAGGGAAACTGCATCAAAACGCAGATTTTTTCTCTCGGGAAGGCATGGGGTTGTAAGATTTTCGAATGGACCGGTGGTGCCATTCTGAGGAGGAGGGTATGTGATAGGGGAGAGATCTGTGCTGACTCTGCTGGCGTGTTCACAGTGCTGCAGGAGGGGGGCGGCAGTCATCCAACAACCGCCTGTCAGTCATAGCCGTGACACGGGGAGGTGGGAGAGTGGGTGTGGACTCTCCCTCTCTCTCTGAATGGCTGCGAGGCGGGTCTTGGGGAGATTGTTGGCCCTATAAGATAATGCTCTGCTGTTTCCTCAGGTCTGCCGTTTTAGACGCGCTGGAGGTGCGGAAAGTGCTGACCGGGAGCGAGGATCAGCGGAGAGAAAGGAGCCTCCGGATAGAGAGAATTAGGGAGAGCGGGGTACCTTTGGGCAGAACCCCAGTAGTGAAAAGGCAAGCATAGCGAGCCGGGAGAGTAGGACGGAGATCCGGTCGTATGGTAGCGGCGATCGATATCGCTGCCAAAGGGCAGCACCTTTTTCTTTGAAGGTTTATTACTGTGTTTTATTTTCTCTTTTTCTTTGGTCTTTTGTTTTCATTGTTTTGTTTGAGGCACCTGCGAGTGCTACTGCCCGATCCCTGGTTTACCAGACTCCTGGTATTCTCCGTGGCTCTGTTTACCATCGGTGGTACGCAGACCACGGACCCACAGCGCCATCTGCGGGCTAAAGAAATCAACTCCCTGCTCCAAACAAAAATAAAACTGGGCACCTGTGTGGTGACGCCAAATACACCTGTCTGTCTCTGCGTCAGTGAATTACCCACCACCCTTCCACAGTGGGGTATTTGATATGTTGAATACTTATCGATTTTCAACAAAGAACGATCTTCTTCTCCCATCTCTCTCAGTTTGCTTGAAGTACGCATTGTATTGCATCGGCTCGCAATAACCATTGTTCTTTTCAAAGGGAGGTAGATCCTGATCTCCAACAATCCTGCAACATTATCTTTGGCTTGTCGGAAGGTTTCCAGCTGGAATGGGTTCTGTTGATCAGATGTATTCAGTTTAAAGAATGTGTCTGGGTTATTCCACCGCAAACATGTGGGTCTTGGGTGTTTTAGAATATTTCACTGAAACAACACAAGTCCTCTTAATTATGTACCCTTCTGATTACAAGTCACCTGGATTATCTCAGCGCAAGTGCACTTGAAAAGTTATTTAAGTTAATTTAAACAACCTTGGTTAGAATTATGGTACGGGATGCAGGTCTCAGAATCGGAACAGCTGTTGGTTTCTCTTCAGTTCCTTTCTGTGTGAGTTGATTCCAAGCAGTTTATGACAGGGCCTGTCGTGGGTCCTTGCAATCGGCCCATTTCCTGGTTAGATTCTACCGTGCAGAGCCAAGATTTGAAAGATGCGCTCCTCTTCTGCGATTGGTCAGTTTGAATATTTGGGGCAGTGATTAACTCATGCCATGTGTCTCCTTATTGATGATTTCGTCTTTGTGCCATTCCTTGGCCTTGCCCACAGCTTGTGATTGACAGTTCACTCGGATTTCCTTTGTCTTGTCAACTTGATTGACACGCTCCCCTCACTCTGTGTTCGAGGGGGAAAAGAGAGAACTGCTTCATGTCAAATGTCCAGAACTGTCTGTTTGCAGAGATCTCAGTTTGTGATGCGTTAAGGTATTTTTACGACTCAGCTTCACAAAGCTGCATTTGTCTACTTTGACCAAGGGATGGGGGGAAGAGAAAAAACATAAGCTTTAAACTTTCTCAAACAAGTTTAAACAGTGTATATTATGTCCAGCGACAACCTGATTTGACTCCACTGTCCGCTACACAGGCTCACACAGAATTTGCAAGTTCTCGAACTCACGGTTTATTAAGCCGGGACTCTACACTGGACAGGTAAAACGTGCTGCTTTACCAGTCAGTGGTACAAATCATAGTACTGCTCAGACTGACAAATAGTACAAATAAAATAAAATGTCCTGTATCAGACGGCGCCCATTGGAGCTCTGTTGGTGCACTTAAATGATTATATCAGGAAAAAATCAGAAACCTTTGTTTTTTTTTTTTTTTTTTTTTTTTTTTAACTCAGTACTCACAAACCCAAACTGGAACGATGGAAACTGTACGCAGGCAAGCAGGCTGTGTCCAGGCGATAAAGTAGCCCCCCTAAAGTCGTCAGGAACAGAAACACTGTCTTCTCTCCGATGACATCCAAGGCGATGGAAACAGTAAAATCCTCTTCAACTATCCTACGTGTCCTCCCGAAGTCTGGTTTTAAAGCAAGTAGTCTTAGCTGGGTTCCTTTTTTATGCAGGCTTAAAGTTGAACAAGCGCTACAAATCTACGGTTTTAGAGCAAGAGTCCATTACTTTAAACACAAGCTACTTTCACACAAGGAAAATAAATGACTCGATAGTCAAAGCAAATAAAGACTAGAAGGTTTTCACACAGTATCCTTTCAGAGATTCTAAGTTAGCATTCTATTTTGAGTAATTTAGGGAAATTTCTCTGGGCTCAAAACGAATGAGACTCACAGAGTTCTCGCTAGCTTACATATTCTTCACAGTTTTCCCTTCTTTCGGCCACCCCTTTTTTTCTACCGTCCCTCGAACTTAAATTAAAATGACCCTTCTCACAAGTCCGGTATAAAATATTCCCATTGGTGGAAAAATAACATATGCAAAAATCAAATCGTACATTGGACAAATAAATATATTGACATAATCAGTTACCAGGCAGAACTTAAGCACATGTTGAAACAGGGCGCTGCCGTTTTGCTTTCTAACACATTAAAATAAAAGTTAACAATGTATCATTTCAATTGGAGTAAAGGTCCTTGAGTTTAAACAGCAACCAATGAGAAACAGAATTCTTAATTAAGATTGACAAGCTCTCCTGAGAAACACTGCAAAATAAAATACAGAGAGAGTAAAAAACAGAAAATAAATAGAATAGAACACCAGTTTTTTTTTATACAGGTGTTAAATGACTATAAAATTTGGCGACCTCTTTCTCTAAAAATCGTTTTTGTCGGCAGTGAAAGTCGCTAGATTTGTCGCGAGTCACTTTGACAATATTCTTGTCGCTACAGAAACCCCAAAGTCACTAGATCTAGAGACAAAATTGCTAAGTTGGCAATCTCTCTCTCTCTCTCTCTCTCTCTCTCTCTCTCTCTCTCTCTCTCTCTCTCTCTCTCTCTCTCTCTCTCTCTCAGCAGCAGCCCAGCCGCAGCCCATTACTTATTTCTGTGTCAAGTGCATGTCCCCGGTGCACCAGCCACCAATCCCAAGCAGGCACGGCTTCCCGCTCTTGATCCCCTGAAGTTGCAACATTTCGTCCCTTCATTCTGCCAACAATATTGCAACTGGGTACTGCGTTGAACTGTTGGTTGTTACAATATATAAATGAATACTGTATTTAGGTATTTTCTCTGCAGATTATTTGGAACAGTGATTAAACATAGTTAAAATGATAACATTCAAGGTCCTTTACCAGTGATTATGGACCTCGTATTAATCAATCAGTTTGAACCTTAAAAATAAACTATTAGTAACTCTAACAAGTAAAAAGTTATCTGTTTTTTTCTCATATTATGTATGTGAGCCTTTATGAACATTTTCGGGACTATTTTCGTATAACATTTCTCAGCGGAAGTTGTTTTAATCTGTAACGACTATCCACGGGTCCTGTGGACCCGGAGCACTTTTAAAATGCCCACTGCTCTTCTGCTACGTGTAGCCGCTCACTGTACTCTCTAGTATTTCATGTCAAGTGAATGCCAGTTATATTTATTTTTTTTATTTATTTATTGTATTTGTATAGCGCCTTTCATACCATGGTACCTCAAAGCAATTTACAGAAAGTATGTATCATGTGGCAAAGTGGTGAGTGGTTACAGATTTGTGCAGTGCAGAACGGATACAAAACAGACAGACAATAATTTCCAGGTGCAAGGGTGTTTATTGATTTTACAATG
This sequence comes from Huso huso, assembly GCA_036884735.1. NCBI lineage: Eukaryota > Metazoa > Chordata > Actinopteri > Acipenseriformes > Acipenseridae > Huso > Huso huso. Next base: position 28,258,470 of record CM072669.1, read on the forward strand.
TCCAGAGCCTTAGGGCAAACACCTTTACATAATAAATGATGGACGTTTGATGATGGAAAAGTTTGTTGTGAAACAGGGAAGTGTTGGTGTCCGGGTTTATTGCTGGCCTGTGGCTGCAGCTCCAGATAGTGTTCGTAGTCTAAACAGTTTTTACTCGACAGAACAAAAGAAACACAACACTCACGTTTTTTTCCCATAGCGGTCTCCTTCAAGGTTGTTCTAACCATTTACAAAGGAACAGATCACTTACACTATGTCCCCTATTTATACCCTCGCTCATGACCCCTAGGTTAACGAGCAAATCCGCTCCTCCAATCCTCGGATGCCACGTTGTTTACCGTCCGGGTCATTGAGTTTGGGTACCGTAGCTCTGCACCCTTCGAAAATGACTGACTTCCACCTACTGTAAGGAATAAATTGCCGTGCCATTTAGTTAAGGGTACTCTTTTCCTTTTACACAGCGCCCTCACAGGTCAGGAGGGAGATCTAACACCAAGAATCATTCGATCTCTGTCACATATTCCACCGCTCAGAGTGGAGCCGAAGAAAAATAATCTGCTTTTTGGTGGTCTTTCCCTGCACGGTGTACCCCATGTGATACATGAAGGGCTGCAATGCCAAATACCACGAATTATCCGGGCAGCAGGTAGTATCTCAAAGAGTGAGTAGCCCATTTGATGGCCAAACACTCTTTTTCGACAATGGAGTAGTTGCGCTCCCGAGGGAGCATCTTTTTACTTATATACAGAATGGAATGTTCTACTCCGTCTACCATTAGGGACAGGACTGCACCCAAACTGACATCCGACGCATCGGTGTGGAGGTTGAATCTCTTGGTGAAGTCTGGAGTGATGAGAGCAGGGCAAAGCCTGGCAAAGTCTCTGCTTAACAATATCAAACGCCCCCTGACATTCTTCTGACCACTTTATTGAATTTGGTGCGCTCTTTCTGGTGAGGTCAACTAAGGGATTAACCACTGTGGCATACTCGGGGATAAAGCGGTGGTAATAACCGGCTAACCCTAGTAGAGACCTCACCTAAGTCTTGGACCTTAGTGACAACGGGTTTCACCCTTCCATTCCCCATTATAAATCCAAAATATTGTGTCTCTTTCTTGGCAAATGCACATTTTCGCAAGTTAGCTGTCAGCCGGGCTGCCCTTAGAGACTGAAGGATAGCTGTGATCCTAGCCAAATGCCCTCGCCAGGTGGAGCTGTAACTAACCACATCGTCGATATACGCTGCCGCATATTCACGATGTGGATGTAAAACCTGGTCCATCAGTCTCTGAAAGGCAGCGGGCACACATGGTTGTGAAATGAAACAGCCCCTCTGGTGTTGAAAATACGGTTTTCTCTCTAGAACTACGAGTTAACGGGATCTGCCAATATCCATTTGTCAGATCCAGAGTGGAAATAAACCTTGCCGTCCCCAGTCGATCTAGAAGCTCGTCGACCCGAGGCATGGGATATGCATCAAACTTGGCAATAGCGTTTACCTTGTGGAAATCAACGCAGAAGCGGTTGGTGCCGTCCTTTTTGGCCACTATCACAATTGGACTGCACCACTCGCTCCTGGAAGGCTCAATCACCCCAAGTTCAAGCATGTCCCATACCTCTTTGCGAACACCACCTCGTCGACTTTCTGGGATCCGATAAGGTCTCACTCGCACTGTGACACCTGGGGGAGAGACAATGGCATATTCAACAAGGTTAGTTCTACTGGGCATGTCAGAAAAAACATCACTGAATTCCTCAATTAACATACGCAGTTCATGTTACTGATCAGGAAGTAACTGTTCCCATCGAAATGTCCTTTGTTCTAGAGGTCTCTAGCTTCGGGCCCAAAGCATACTCTACATTGCCTGTGGCTATAAATAAGGCCTCCCTTGCCTGCCAGGGTTTAATAAATTTATATGATACATTTCTTTTTCATTACGGCGATCGGGCTGTCTAATTTCATAATTCACCTTTCCTATAGCCCGAATCACTTCATATGGCCCCTGCCACTTAGCACATAGTTTTGATTCTGAGGAGGGAAGCAGCAGCATTACCTTGTCTCCAGGTCAAAAGGTTCGAATGAATGCATTTTGATTGTAATGCTGCTGTTGTCGGTGCTGAGCCGATTTGAGATTGTCCTGGGCCAAACGACCGACCACATCTAGGCGATCTCTAAGTAGGAGCACATGCTGCACTACATTTTTGGATAAGCCTTTGTGCTCCTCCCACCCCTCTCTCAACAGATCGAGAATGCCGCGAGGCTGTCGGCCGTACAAGAGCTCGGAGGGGGAGAACCTGTCGAACTCTGCGGCACCTCTCTCACTGCCAAAAGGAGGTAGGGAAGAAGCGATGCCCAATGTTTTTGCTCCTGATTTACAAATCGTCTCAGCATCGCCGTCAAGGTCTGATTAAAGCGTTCCACCAAACCGTCCGTCTGTGGATGGTAAACAGACATCCTGATGGGACGTATTTTTAGTATTTTGTATACTTGCTGTAACATATTAGACAAAAAGTTAGTTCCATGATCAGTCAAGATCTCCTTGGGGATCCCTACTCTAGCCATAATCTGCACTAGTTCTTTGGCTATCGCAGCGGCACTAGTGGACCTCAATGGAACTGCCTCCGGGTATTGTGTTGCGTAATCTAACACCACTAATATATATGTATACCCAGAGTCAGAAGGTAGCAAAGGGCCTACTATGTCCATTGCGATGCGTTCAAAGGGGGTGGAAATAATTGGCAGTGGGACCAAAGGGGTCCCTCATTACCTCCAGCCGACAAGACGGGGGAACCAATAATTGTGTTACAGGCTGTCCTGTGCCCATGGCGAGGTTTACCCTATACAGTAATTGCCCCTTGATAATGAAATGTGGAAATACTAGCGCCCCAGCACCTTCAACATCCTTACCTTCAATAGACCGGACCTGTCCCCAAGTGTGCACTAGTGAGGGGTTGTTATTTTGGCCCCACACTATGTCCGCGTTTGAGTGCCACGTGTCCAGTATATTGAGAGGGGCGGGTGTAACATCTGCCCTTGATGGCCTAGTAACCTCACCCTCGGTCACACTGTGTTCCGACCCCCTTTGACTGCCGTTTGTCACCATTGTAGCAGGCTCCCACCAGCCCCCAGCCTTGTCTCATCAATGCTCCCTCCCAATTCCGCATCCTTCTCTCTTTATTTGTTTCTCTCGGGCAGAACAGAAGAGAAAACATATCAGTTTGAAAGGGAAAAATATTACCAATCATTTCCTTTTCGTTTTTCTCCGCCACGTTTACGTGTGCGGTCAGGACTGCCATTCATTTCACCAATTCTCTATAATTTGGCCAGTCTCGACCCAGAATTATTGGGTGTGGTAGCCTTTCCGCCACCCAACTACCAGGTGACATTTTATAGGACCGACTGATAAATATACTTTTGGTGTGGGGTATGTTGCCGTGTCTCCATGGATACAGGAGATAGCCATCTGACCTTGTGGCTGCCACAACACACCGCCCAAGAGGGACATTCTAATTAAGGTCTGACCACACCCTGTGTCCACTGATGCATTGGTTTTCACATTTCCCAAAATCGCATTAACAATACAAGGCCACCCGACCATTTTCCCCTCGCTTACCCACTTCTGATGCCAGATTGCATGCGGCCACGTCACACTCCATCGCAGATGGGCATGACTTGGCCTGATGACCCGGCTGGTGGCACCTAAAACAGGCAGGGGGAAAGGAGGGCACATAGGTTAGATTTTTGTCCCGCTGCTGGTATGGCAACGAGGCGGGGGTAGCACCTCTACCCCAGCTGGGGGCCAACCTTGATCTCCATGGAGGGGAGGCAAGGTTGCCCATTGGGGCCGGCGATCTAGGAGGTCGTTGACCCAGTACCGGTGGTGGGGGTGGAGGAGCAGAGAGAGGGGGTGGTGCTCGGATGCTCCGCGGTGTTGGAGCGGTGAGTAGCCTGGACTGGGCTGACACTAGGGAGTCCTCGAAATCCTCCGCGAGTTTCACTGCCTGGTCCATGGTGTTGGGGTTGTGGCGCCGTATCCATGCCTGGGTCTCGGCACCGACCACATGGCAAAACTGCTCGATGACAATTGCCTCACCCATCTGTGCACTTGTTTTCAGCGCCGGGGTGAGCCAGTGTACCATGTGGTCATAGAGCTGTTGTGCCACCACCTTGGGGTGTGTATTCGGGGACCTCTTGTACTCCCTAAGCCTCACATGGTGGGTTTGCTAGCTTTACCAGGTCATATTGAGTGGTGTCGTCATCTGACATAGCCTGGTAAGCTGCCTGTGCCTCTCCAATCAGACAGGGTCCTAATTAGCTAGCCCAGAACTCTCGGGGCCATGACGCGGTGTTAGTCAACCGTTCAAATGCCACCAAGTATGCTTCTGGGTCATCCTCCACCATCATCTTATGCGTCCTTGCCTTCGGGGCCATCATGATGGGTGCTGCTGCTGTTTGTGCTCCCAGCCCGACCCTCTCAATCAGAGCCGTGTACCTCTCCTCTCTCCATCTTTCCTCAGCCTCCCGTCTGCTGTCCAGCTGCTCCAGCAGCACCGACGTTGCTGCGTAATCCATCCCTCTTCTGACAACCACGTGTGGCAAAGTGGTGATTGAATACAAGTGCATGCAGTGCAGAGTGGATACAAAACAGACAGGCAATGATTTCCAGGTGCAAGGGTGTTTAATGATTTAATTGACAATGTCCAGAGCCTTATGGCGAACACCTGTAAATAATAATGATGGAGTGATACAGCGGCGTGTATCACTCTGTATTTGTAAATCCCCGGGTTTGACCCATAACCAAAAGTCCAGTTTTACACACCTACACTAAACACAAAACACAAACACAGTTCTTAGTGATAGTTAATAAGTGCAAGTGGTGTATTATAGTTCTTTGTGAAATGCAGGGGTGAAAGTGATGTCCGGGTTTATGTTGGCTTTCGCTACAGCTCTGGATCGTGCTACTGGTAGTCTATTAAAAAACAGACAACAGTTAACAAACACTAACAAACACAAGACAAAACTCACGGTTCACGATACTGTAACACAGACTCCTTTTAGGTTTAAAACACTAACCGTTTACCAAGGAACAGATTACTTACACTACGACCCCTATTTATACCCTCGCTCATGACCCCTAGGTTAACGAGCGCATCCGCTCCTCCAATCCTTAGATGCCACGCCGTTTCCCGTCTGAGTCATTGAGTTTGGGTACCGTAGCTCTGTCCGCTTCCTAAATGACCGACTTACACCTACCCTAAGGAGGCAAATGGCAGATTGTCGTGCCATTTAGTTAAGGGTATTCTGCTCCTTTTATACAATGCCCTCACAGGTCGGGAGGGAGATCTAACACCAAGAATCATTCGATCTCTGTCACACTGATGTAGAACTTCTGATTTTTTATTTTTTTTGACAGTGTGTATTTTCTTAAAGGTGTGGGCTGTTTTTCATTTATAATATAAAAGTCCTTACGGGCCTGTGGCAATGTGCCTCTCCCCCTGTGTGCATTTGTGTGTTATATGTGTTGCGTGTGGTGTGTTAATGTTGGTGTATTGTAGTTGGTACACGGAATATAATGTGGGTAATGAGCACGAGTGTTTAAAATGTATAATTGTATTTAGGCATGGGGATTGCACTTCATGTGCATTTTAATAATATGTGAGCACGGGGTTGCACAGATTAGTTCACGTGCTGGGATTCAAGTGAATAATTAATTGGTAATTGAATCCCAGCACAATTGTATAGATGCATGTTTCATTCACTCAGGGTTGTGTGTTCGGCAGTGGAGAACGGGTGAGAGAGAAGGAGAATTTAAATATAGCAATTGTGTGAGATTAAGAGTGTCAAAGGGGTTAGAGACACAGAACGACCAGGAACTACAATTCCCAACAACGGGGCAAACACACCTTGCATGACGGGTAACAGCGGTAGCTTTAAAAAGCTGCGGGAATCAGCTAGAGGGGTGAGTGAGAACAGGTGCACACACGAGCCGTGGGACGGGAGAGTACCTAACCAAGACGAAAGTGGGCAGCTGCATTGGGAGCGAGATTGGGATATTAACCAGTGGTAACCCAGAGGAATACAATTTTAGCACTTGTTTCTAAAACGGTACAGCGTAGTGGGGCATTACACTGAAGCAACCTTGCGGACTACCATTGTCACCAGTCGGAGACAACCATTGTTTCTACAGCGGGACAGTGCACGGTGGTTTTACCGTGAAAACAACACGGCGGACTACAGGCTTCCCTGCATCGGAGCAACGCAGAGAACACGGATTGCTGTAGAGTGAGTACGCTGTGTTTTACTGTTGATATGCTGGGAGCTACTGCAGTACGGGACTTGTGTGTATTCAAACAGAGTGCTTAAAGACTGTATCAAAAGCCCACGAACTGGGCAAGTGATTAACCCAGGAGAACTGTGTCCGGCTGGGAGTGTTGAACGGTGTAAAAAATTACGCAGGGACACAGAAAGGGTGATTTAAATGAAAAACAACTTTATTGTATGTCCGGGGAACAGTGGAACCTGCCACAAAAGAGAGGCGAGGCGTTAGAGAACGCCCTTGCTCACTGTTTATCACCTGTATTAATTCTATTCTACACAGCAGTGTTATTACTTACTTTTTACGAAAGGTTGGCCGGGTGTTGGGGCCGCACTCTACCGCAAACAGGCTTCCGGGGCCGCCGGAGTACAAACCTGTGAGCAGGACGGGGACTATCACGACTCCACAGCGCCATCTGGTGGATGTCCGCGACAACCTGGAAAAGAAAAGAAGCCACAATACCAAGCCAACACCAAAGAAACTTGGATACAGCAAGCCATTACTTACCTGAGGGTCTCGCTCCACAAAGAAAGTCCTGGACTGTGTTTATTTGAGTTTTGTTATTATTTGTCTTGATAATTGGAACTTCTGTGTGTTCATTTGTGGAATATAAGAGGAAAAGAAAAATCATTAAAACCGAAATCTCCTTGGACCTGGGTCTCTGGCACGTTCTTCTGCACCAAAACAGGCACTACTTACACATCTCACACTTACGTGGACTATACCAGTTCACATTTGGTGTCAGAAGTGGGATGTGTTAAGCCTGTAGTATCCATTACAGCACCCACTTGTCTGTTACCTGATTGCAGAAAATGGCTGATCTAGAAGCCCTGGTCCGTGTGATCATGAATGCCACGGCCGCACAACAGAACCTCGCAGCCATCCAACAGGAAACCAACCGGTTGCAGAATGAGCAGATACAGGAAGCAAAGAAGGAAAGGGTAGCCATTTTGCAACGGATGGAAGAACTGGTGAGCACTCCGGCTCCCGCGGCGGCCACCGCTTCTATACGGTCAACGCACGTACTGAATAAAATGACCAACGGCGATGACATTGAAGCATATCTCCTGGCCTTCGAAAGGACGGCAATTAGAGAATGCTGGCCACGGGTGCAGTGGGCCGGTATATTATCAACCTTTTTGATTGGAGATGCCCAGAAAGCATACTTTGATTTGGCCACCGAGAAGGCCAACAATTACGATGTACTCAAGGCTGAAATCCTGGCCCGGGCCGGGATTACTACCGCTCTTCGAGCACAAAAGTACCACAGCTGGAGTTACAGCGGGTCCTTACCTCCCAGGTCCCAGCTGTTCGATTTGGTCCATCTGGCCAATAGATGGTTAAAACCCGAAGTGAACGACAGTCACACGGTCGTGGAATGGTTGGTAATGGATCGTTATCTCAGAGCGCTACCCCCAACGATGAGGAAATGGGTTGGCCAGGGGAACCCTAGCACATTGGACGACTTCATTGCCTTAGTAGAGCGCCAACTAGCGGCTGAAGAGCTAGTGCGCCCTGGGGCTTCGGGTTATAAAGTGACGACCGGACCAGTCAGTTGGAAACCACGTGTCCTAGACCCGAGGAGTAAGCCGCAGTCCACAGGAAATGAAGAGCGAGTACCTGTGGTGAAGGGACAGGGGGTTAACCGCAGCCGGGAGGGGATCGATTATTCTTTTTATCGCTGTTATAAGTGTAATCAAGTGGGTCATATAGCCAGGTTTTGCACACAAGGCGAGCCTATGCAGTGTAATATGGGGGATTATTTGTGTGGTAGTATAATAGTTCCAGGGAAACTAGAAAGAGGGGCGCCCTACCTCGCCCCAGTAGAAGTAAATGGACGTGAGGTCATGGCTCTCATTGATACAGGCAGTGCAATTACCTTGGTAGTGTCCAATTTGGTACCTACTTTCCGATTGGATTATGATCTCAGTACAGGGATTATGTGTATACATGGCGATACTAAACCTTACCCCACTGCTCTGGTTGATATAACTTACCAAGACCACGTGTGTAGCATGAGAGTGGGCGTGGTTAAAAGTTTGCCGCACTCAGTAATCCTGGGCAGAGATTATCCCAGGTTTAAAACCCTGGTGGACATTAACGGGAAATTGAGTCCTCCCGAGTTAAACACTGAGGTGGGCAATACCACCCCTGAGAGTCTATTAACCTTATTTCCCTTTACAGACAGCAGCCTGTTTGAAGGAACGAGACCCAGTAAGATTTATAAGTCGCGACGACAAAGACGGTTAGAAAAGGGGTATGGACCGCAAGGTGCACCAGTCCTAATGGGGGAACAAAGGAGGAGGCCAAGGAGAGAAACAGGCACCCAGTGTACCGTCAGTGATATTATGGATACCACGGAGGAGGAAATAATGGATATAGGGGAGAGTGATGAACCAGAAAACTGGTATGAACCTTTTCAACCCTCAGCCCAGAATTTCGGAAGGGAACAAGCCCAAGACAGTACCTTAGTAAATATCCGGGACAGGGTTATATCGGTGAATGGGGTGCCAGTAGAGGGTGCTGTTGTGAATCCTAGGGAACACTTCATTATTAAGAATGATTTACTGTATCGCATTACTATGGTTAATGGCTCACAGGTGGAGCAGCTCTTGGTGCCCCAAGCATATCGTCTGACAGTCTTAAGGTTAGCCCACAATCATTTGTTTGGAGCACATTTAGGTAGTGAGAAAACGTTACAAAGGATTTGCCAACGGTTTTATTGGGTTGGTATTAACAAGATGGTGGAAAACTTTTGTAAATCCTGCCCTAAGTGTCAGAAAGCCAGTCCCAGACCACATTTCAGAGCTCCCCTCCAATCCATGCCTATCATTGAAGTCCCATTCGAGCTTTGGCCATGGATTTGATAGGACCCCTAAATAAGTCTGCTCGAGGGCATGAGTATGTTCTCGTGATTGTAGATTACGCTACCAGGTACCCAGAAGCGATTCCCTTACGAAATATGGCCTCTAAAACCATTGCAAAAGAGTTACTTCAAGTGTTTTCAAGAGTGGGAATACCCAAGGAGGTCCTTACAGACCAAGGGACCCCATTTACGAGTAGATTGATGAAAGAATTGTGCATTCTGCTGAAAATTAAACCAATTCGAACGTCAGTTTACCATCCTCAGACGGACGGACTGGTTGAGCGTTTTAATAAAACCCTAAAATCTATGCTCCGAAAAGTCATCGCCAAAGATGGGAAGGACTGGGACTTGTTGCTACCTTACCTAATGTTTGCTGTTCGGGAAGTGCCCCAGTCTTCTACAGGTTTCTCACCCTTTGAGCTACTATATGGACGCCAACCCCGGGGAATTCTAGACATTGCCAAGGAGACGGGAGGAACAGAACACCCTAGGTAAGAATGTAATTGATCACGTCATCCAAATGCAGAACAGGATAGATAGGGTCACACCCATTGTAACTAGTCACCTTCAGCAAGCACAACAACGACAAACACAACAATATAACAAAACAGCTAAATTGCGACAGTTTAACCCAGGCGATCGGGTTATGGTGCTAGTGCCCACACCCGAGAGCAAACTGTTCACTCACTGGCAAGGACCCTATGAAATTATTGAACAGGTAGGCGAGGTAAACTATAAGGTACACCAATACGATAAACGAAAAAAGGAACAGATATATCATATTAACCTGTTAAAACCGTGGGTAGACAGAGAAGCATTAACGGTAGAAATCGACTCAACTCACGGTAGCTCAACGCCGTCCATAAATGAAGTACACATAGGAGAAGAGAATCAAACAGAATCTATCAATATCAACCCCGAGTTAGAGCCGGAGCAGAAAGAGGAAATACATCAGATGGTACGGCGTAACCAAGATGTGTTGTCCAAGACGCCCGGCCGAACTAGTATCATACACCACCATATCATAACCCCACCCGGTGTCAAAGTCACACTTCGATCGTACCGTATACCTGAAGCGAAAAAAGTAGACATTAGGAAAGAGATCACATTGATGCAAGAACTGGACGTAATCGAAGAATCTTACAGTCCATGGAGTAGTCCCTAGTTATGATTGCAAAGCCAAACGGTACGTGGCGATTTTGCAATGACTTTCGACAGCTAAATAATGTATCGAAGTTCGATGCATACCCTATGCCCCGGGTAGATGAGCTGATAGAGAAACTCGAAAGGCAGAATACTTAACCACCCTAGACCTCACCAAGGGATACTGGCAGATCCCGTTAACTCCAGAATCCCGAGAAAAAACAGCGTTTGCTACTCCGTGGGGTCTGTTTCAGTATAAAGTGATGCCTTTTGGGCTTCATGGGGCATCCGCAACATTTCAGCGCTTAATGGACAAGGTTTTAAGACCACACGTAGAATACGCTTCGGCCTATATAGACGACATTGTAATATATTCAGAATTGTGGGAAGGGCATGTACAGAAGGTAGAGGCGGTACTTAATAGTTTAAGAGAAGCAGGGTTAACAGCGAACCCAGAGAAATGCTTTGTCGGTTTAAAAGAGGCGAAGTATCTGGGGTATGTAGTAGGGGGAGGAAAAATTAAACCACAGGTTAATAAAATAGACGCAAATAAAAAACTGGTTTGACCCAAAACCAAAAAAACAAGTGTGGGCGTTTTTAGGTTTGGCAGGGTATTATAGGAGGTTTGTGCCGGAGTTCTCCACTATTACAGCACCCTTATCGGATTTAACAAAAAAATCGGCTCCAGTGAAAGTCAAGTGGAGCGCAGCAGCAGAGACAGCATTTCAGACAGTTATAAAAATCTTGTGTAACGAACCAGTGTTAGCGGTGCCAGATTTTTCAAAAAGGTTTATTGTTCAGACAGACGCATCGGATGTTGGATTAGGGGCAGTCCTGTCACAAATGAAGGATGGATTTGAACACCCCCTGATGTATCTGAGCAGGAAAATGCTGCCGAGAGAAAGAGGGTATGCGGTGGTGGAGAAAGAGTGCTTGGCAGTGAAGTGGGCGATAGAATCACTTAAGTATTACCTATTGGGTAGGAAGTTTCTGTTGGTTACGGACCATTCCCCCCTTAAGTGGATGAAAGAGAACAAGGAGCGGAATGCCAGGGTAACAAGGTGGTTTTTAACATTACAGCCCTACAGGTTTGAAATTGAACATCGTAGGGGTAGTCAAAATGCTAATGCCGATGGGTTGTCGAGGGTACACTGCTGGGGTGATAAAGTCGCTCAAACCAGTAGGTTAGAGCTGAGGAAAGGGATGTGTGAGATTAAGAGTGTCAAAGGGGTTAGAGACACAGAACGACCAGGAACTACAATTCCCAACAACGGGGCAAACACACCTTGCATGACGGGTAACAGCGGTAGCTTTAAAAAGCTGCGGAATCAGCTAGAGGGGTGAGTGAGAACAGGTGCACACACGAGCCGTGGGACGGGAGAGTACCTAACCCAGACGAAAAGTGGGCAGCTGCATTGGGAGCGAGATTGGGATATTAACCAGTGGTAACCCAGAGGAATACAATTTTAGCACTTGTTTCTAAAACGGTACAGCGTAGTGGGGCATTACACTGAAGCAACCTTGCGGACTACCATTGTCACCAGTCGGAGACAACCATTGTTTCTACAGCGGACAGTGCACGGTGGTTTTACCGTGAAAACAACACGGGCGGACTACAGGCTTCCCTGCATCGAGCAACGCAGAGAACACGGATTGCTGTAGAGTGAGTACGCTGTGTTTTACTGTTGATATGCTGGGAGCTACTGCAGTACGGGACTTGTGTGTATTCAAACAGAGTGCTTAAAGACTGTATCAAAAGCCCACGAACTGGGCAAGTGATTAACCCAGGAGAACTGTGTCCGGCTGGGAGTGTTGAACGGTGTAAAAAATTACGCAGGGACACAGAAAGGGTGATTTAAATGAAAAACAACTTTATTGTATGTCCGGGGAACAGTGGAACCTGCCACAAAAGAGAGGCGAGAGTTAGAGAACGCTCCTTGCTCACTGTTTATCACCTGTATTAATTCTATTCTACACAGCAGTGTTATTACTTACTTTTACGAAAGGTTGGCCGGGTGTTGGGGCCGCACTCTACCGCAAACAGGCTTCCGGGGCCGTCGGGAGTACAAACCTGTGAGCAGGACGGGGACTATCACGACTCCACAGCGCCATCTGGTGGATGTCCGCGACAACCTGGAAAAGAGAAAGAAGCCACAATACCAAGCCAACACCAAAGAAACTTGGATACAGCAAGCCATTACTTACCTGAGGGTCTCGCCCACAAAAGAAAGTCCTGGACTGTGTTTATTTGAGTTTTGTTATTATTTGTCTTGATAATTGGAACTTCTGTGTGTTCATTTGTGGAATATAAGAGGAAAAGAAAAATCATTAAAACCGAAATCTCCTTGGACCTGGGTCTCTGGCACGTTCTTCTGCACCAAAACAGGCACTACTTACACATCTCACACTTACGTGGACTATACCAGTTCACAATTGTTACTACATTCTGGAGAACCAGCACAGTACTTGTTTTGTGTTTAGCTTTCGTCCACCCTGTTTGTGAGTGTCTATTCGTTTTGTTTGTCTGTTTATTTTGGCACGTATTTTAAGTGCCGTGTTCTGTTTTGTACAACCTTTTTATTTACAATAAACCAGCGCAAGCAAGCGCCTTCATCATTTCATTTCACTTCAGTACTGTGTGTGTTTCCTTTACCTGGTTTGATGTCACCACTCAGCCTGCTGTGTCACTGGGCCGTATTAAAGCAGTCAGCGGGTCGTGTCTGGCCCACGGGCCGTATGTTGTGCACCCCTGCTCTTAGTGCTGTTGCTGGTAGAAATGCAGGATAGCAGGCCTCAGAAAGACCAAAGCTTTTTCTGCTTCCTGAAGTGGATGGTTGGCCTCTGAAGCAACGAGCCTCCTGTTGGTCTGGAATCTGTTGCTGCAGTGAGTGGATTGTTGGCCTCTGAAGCACAGAGCCTCCTGCTGGTCTGGAATCTGTTGGTGCAGTGAGTGGATTGTTGGCCTCTGAAGCACAGAGCCTCCTGCTGGTCTGGAATCTGTTGCTGGGCTAGCTACTTTGAGTCTCTGCATGTGGGTATTTGGGTCCAGGAGACCTGTGGATAGTACTTGCGTGACATTTCTTGATCAATCGTCCAATTTAGAATTCATAATTCTTGGAGCCACTAGGAGATAGTTCTAGAGTATATTTTCTTCAGATGAATTTCTCATAAAAAATATAATATAACCTATTTTTTACTTATTTTGGTCAATAGCACTATTTCATGCTGTTCTAAGCGTTGCTGGGATAAACAGCCCCAAATGAGTCCTCAAGTGGTTGGGAAAGCCTAACTTGTCGCTTTATGGAGCGCAGAATGACAAGCAACAAAGTACCTCATAAACTCCACTCCTTTACAGAGGATATTCTCGAATGCCACTGCCTGCTGACCCAAGCCCTGCAGACGATATTCATAAATCCAAAAGGGAAAGGTGTTCCATTTGCCATTACTGATGGACCGAAAGACAAACGTCTCTTTGCACGCCGTGGAAAAATCCCATCTGTCTTCAATGTGCCCGTCACGTGTCCAAATCGCATTTGAGCAACTGCCTAAAATATTTAAATAGTGTTGTTTTCTTTTGCTAAAGTCTATTTTTGTTAACCTCCCAAAATTCTACAATGGTTACTGTCAAGATTGTTGGGGTGACAACAATGCCACTGTGGCAGGGCAGAAGAAAAGCCCTACACATAATTAGAGGGAGCAGGGCAAAGCTTGTAAATAAATGTATTGTGGTGTATTGGGCTTTAAATGTATTATTTGTGGGTTTAAGAATGGGTGATTTAATATATTTTCTGGGATACTGCCGGCACCTTGCAAAGGACCATATGGACAGCCGGAAATACAAAATCAAAATGCATGGCTGAAATCGTGGTGCACACAGGAAGGCTTCACCTTTCTTGAACATTGGAGCACATTCTACAACAAGGACTATCTATATAGGTGGGACGGACTGCACTTAAACAGAAAGGGAACCAATCTACTCGGAGAAATGATCCTTGAGGAGGTCCAGAAGCATTTAAACTAGAAAGGAAGGGGGGAGAAAACAACTCAGGTAAGACAACTATTAAATTGAATGTTTTTATTTTAAATGTATTTATCTTAATGCTAGAAGTCTCAGAAACAAAATGTTAGAACTTGAAGCTACTGCACTAACAAGTAACTACGATGTGATAGGTGTTACAGAAACTTGGTTGTCTGAGAGTGATGGAGACGAATATAATATTAGTGGGTACACACTGTATAGGAAAGACAGGGAGGACAGAAGAGGCAGAGGGGTAGCGCTATACATAAGAAATAGTCTTGAAGCCCAGGCGTTAAATCAGGACAAAGAAAACAATGCAGAATCAATATGGGTCAGAATAATGGACAAAAATTCAAAGGGCATAATAATAGGAGCATGCTATAGACCGCCAAATTCAGACGCTGAGCAAAATAATCTGTTATACAATGACATTAGAAATGCGTGTAGAAAAGGAGAAGCCATACTAATGGGGGATTTCAACTTCCCCCGTATAAAATGGGAGAACCCGGTGGGGAGCACAACGGACGAAATTGAAATGGTGGAAATGACAAATGACTGTTTCCTAACGCAATTTGTCAAGGCACCGACTAGAGGGGAGGCATGCCTTGGTTTAGTCTTTTCAAATAACAAAGACAGAATAACTAAAACAGAGGTCAGAGAGCCATTGGCAAACTCAGACCACAAAATGGTCTCATTTGAAGTATTTTTTAAAATCCCAAAAGTAATGACTAAAGCTAAGGTTTACAATTTTAGAAAAGCAAACTAAAAGGTATGAAACAGAGACTAACAGAAGTAGATTGGAGTAAAATAGAGAAAACATCCACAGAAAAAGGATGGCTGTTTTTTAAAAATGTAGTACTAGAGGCGCAGAACAATTACATCCCAAAAGTAGACAAATCTAAATCTAAAACAAAATGGCCAAAATGGTTTAATAGATCAATTAAAAAAAATATTCAGCGAAAAAAGACACTTTACAGAGCGTTTAAAAGGGACCAAAAACAAAGTACACAGAAAGAGTACTTGGAACTGCAAACACAAGTCAAAAAGGCAGTTAGAAAGGCCAAGAGAGAGATAGAAATCAATATTGCTAAGGGGGCTAAAACCAATTCCAAAATGTTTTTCCAATATTATAACAGCAAGAGAACATTCAAAGAGGAGGTTAATGTCTAAGAGACACAAATGGCAAAATCATAGATGAAGAAAAAAAAAATAGCAAATATATTAAATGATTACTTTTCACAGGTTTTTACAAATGAGGACACGGACAACATGCCCCACATAGAGGCAGAAGTGTTAAAGGGTCTAGGAGCTCTTAAAATAAACAAATCCCCTGGGCCAGATGAGATCTTCCCAATAGTACTCAAAGAAATGAAAGAAGTTATTTACAAACCGCTAACCAAGATCATGCAACAGTCTCTTGACACAGGGGTTGTACTGACAGACTGGAAAATAGCAAACGTAATACCGATCCACAAAAAGGGAGACAAAACCGAACCAGGTAACTACAGACCAATAAGCCTGACTTCTATTATAAGTAAACTTAAGGAAACTATAAGATCTAAAATGGAAAATGACCTATAGGGATTAGGTCGGCCAGGGTGTCCTCAGCTCACCATGCACCAGCGACAGCTGTGAACTGGCGCCTGCGGGCCTGCCTGTAAGTTGCCCAGAGCTGCGTGGTCCTCTGACACTGTAGCTATGAGGTGCCAGGCTGAAATAATAATAATTGGGTATTTCAAATTTTAAAAAAAAAGAAGAAATATGCTGATGTGGTACAGGGTAAGAGGAGTCAGAACAGACCCCTGAGTTAATACATCAAGGGGAAAAATATCAGATGGGCTTGCAAGGGAACCATAATCTTTTGTACAGTGTTTAAGACCTGATGCTAGAGAGTGAAGTACCGGTTTTGTCGATCTCTCCCAAGTCTGCAAACATGTTTGTTCTTAATAAGATAAAAAAAGAAAAGTCAAATCTATCCTAAGAGGAAAACTAGAGGAGTATCTATATTGCAATGGCATCATAGGAGACATAAAACAGGCAATCAGAAAAGGGCACTCCTGTCTGACTTTTCCAAAGTCACTGCAATGATGGACGCAAGCAGAATCCATGACATCATATACTTGGACTTCCAAAAATAATTTGTCAAAGTGCCACACGAAAGGCTAATCCTCAAGCTGCAGTCTGTGGGAATACAGTACATGGAAGTGGATTCAAAACTGGTTAAAACACAGAAAGCAGAGAGTAGTAAGAGTGGAAACTTCTACCTGGGGCCATGTACTCAGTGGAGTGCCACAGGGTTCCGTCCTTGGCCCACTGATTTAGATCGGGGGATAATTAGCAAACGTCAAATTTGCAGACAACCCAAAGCGTGGGGGAGTGGCCGACATGTCTACAGCCACCCAAGAAATCCAAAAAGATTGAAACCGCATACAGAACTGGGCAGAAACCAGACAAATGAAATTCAATGTCAAGAAATGTAAAGTGTTACATAAGATCCAAATACCAAATTAGGGGGATGGAACTACAACAGACTCAACAAGACAAAGACATTGGTATTGTAATAGACAGTGCTGTCTATCAAAAAGGAAAACCGAATGTTTGGTTATATGACCAAAAGTGTAGAGTATAAATACACTGAGGTTATGATGAGGTTCTATAATGCACTGGTGAGTGTACTGTGTACAATTCGGATCACCACAGCACCAAAGAGGTACTGTGGCCCTGGAGTGAGTCCAAAGCAGGGCAACCAGATTAATCCCAGGGCGTAAAGGACTGAGTTACAATGACAGGCTGAAAGAATATTTATTTAGCCTAGAACAAAAAAATAAGGGGGTGTGTCCTCAGCATAGTCATACTGCATGTTTGTAATGAGCACCAAAACACTCCATTCCTCCCTCCCACCTCATTCCCCTCTATTTTAATATGTTGGTCCCTTAAAAATATATAAAAAACGGTAGTACAGAGCCATTGCCCACAATTGCCTTGACCAGAATCTCAACCCCTTTCAGATTTATGATGAAAGGCACTTTTTATGTACACTAGAAGGGGGGTGGGAGGTGTTTGTTTCACAACATTCTACACTGTCAGGTTTGTGAAATCATTTTTGGATGCCTCCCTTTAACCCATATATAGATCAATACACCCCCACACCCCAGCCCCACACGAGGAAGGTATAAATAAGTGGCTCCACCAAGCCAGAGCACCCTATTGTGAGGAATCCATCCCAAGAGACCTTCAACATGAGACTCCTGTCCTTACCCCTCTGCCTGAGCTGGGTTCTGGCTCTGTGCCTGGCTGCACCACCGTGAGTACTCTCCAAACTTTTACTGTTTCATTTCATAGCTAACTACTGACACAGCAATGCTTAACTCTTATTCTTTATATATTTTAACATTTTATAACAACTGATCAAAAGTTATGGTATATGGTATCTGGGTTTCATTGGACCCTATTTTACATTGAGCTATATAGATAAGCCATGACTTACTTAATTTAGGTTTAAAATTATGCTGTTATCACACTTTCTGTATTTACATCTGTTTCATATTTCTTTTTCTCATATTTAAATTACATGTGGACTATAGTCAACATGATTTATAGAAAGGATGAAAAACAACATGAAGAGATAAAGCGTCAAATATTGTTAAATAGAGCAATCTGAAGTCAAAGATCGTTATTCTGTTCAAAGAAAAAAAAACACTCAGAACTAACATAATAGTGAATACTTACTGTCCATTCTGCAATTCTAAATGTTAAGTAATCAAATTACTTTTTTCTGTTTCTTTTTTCTGTTAAGTTCTGCCATCACTGTGTCCTGTGATCTGAAATACAGAACAGCAAACAAACTTTGGAATATGACAGACAACAGAGCCCGCTCAGGCTCGGCAGAATATTGTGCACTGTTATCTCTCTTTGCCCACCTCCTAAAGTCTACTTTTTTTCTCACTCTACAGGCACCACAAAGAAGGCCACTCAGGTGAGTTGCTGGTTCAGATGTACACTATGGGAGCAGAGACATATTGATAACGTACTGATATATTCCTTAAATATGGAAAATAGGAGGGCAACACTGCCACTGCTTTACCATTGAAAATCATTTGGTAACGGATGTTATTTCAATAGAGGGCTTATGCAAAATGCAGCCTTCCCATGTCAAGGAAATGGGCTTTTATCTGACCCTTCTCATATGATCAGAATCCTTCAGCTCCATTGTTTATTTTTAGTTGGTATTGATAGTGCTGAGATAAAAGGTAAGGTCAAATTTAGAAACAGCACATAGAGTGGATGTACTCATTTTTGTGCCAGGTAAATAGTTTTTTACATTAGTAAAGCATACTTAACTGAACATTAACACTCAAGGGTTGTTTCTAAATATAGCTCATGAGCCTCAAAAAAACAACACTCGTCCTTGGTGGAGGGGTGGAGGGGGGGGAGAGGTTGAACTTTTGCACAGGCCTGGCACAGCAGTAACCTGACACCACTGACGATTGCATAAGTCGGGAAAATTCACCCATCAAGAAGGACTTATTTCTGATTTTACCCCAGATCCTCATCACAAAGAAGATTATGCTCATCCTGATCAACATGGTCACCCTGATCAACACGCTCACCCGGAACACAGTCATCACCATGACCTTGTTCGCTGCAGTGGAATAGAGTTTGATGCCATCACTCTAGACGAGCATGGAGTCACCTACTTCATTAAAGGTAATCGGGTGGAATGACAAATAATAGTTTAGGTAAATATAGTTGAATAGGCTGACTATAAAGGGCACTACTGCTATTAGAAAAAAAAAACACTTTTAAACCTAGATTTACATTGAACTTTGGGTAACTTTGATTCGCTGGGTACCCTTCTGCTGAGAAGAGTTGCAAGAAAATAGTCATAAAGGATCACACACATAATTAGAGAAAAAACAAATAACTTTATTAAATAAATGGACAGTGCCAGATATATGAATGGAGCAATATTACTGAACTGTCTGTGTCTCGGTTTGTTGTTGTTGAAAGATGCTGAGCACCAATCGAGCTGACAGACTGTGATTGGCTGACTTGGCAACAGGACTGGTTGCTTTCATTGGTGCAAAGTATTGATTGTGTAGTTTTGGCGGATAATGAAATACATTTGGACCAATTGTGCCTTTGTTTATACTTGCTGTCCAATAGCTTTCATTAGGGCATCAATTGTGTTTGATTCACAGTGATGCAGTGACGTTCCAGCAGGCATCTACTGCTTGATAGAAGCCTGCTAGAGCTGGAAGCTGGTGCTGAATTGTTTGAATATCCCTTGGCCTTGACTTGAGGCACTTCCTGCTATCTAGCCCCTAATATTTCCAAAACTGCAGGACACTACTATCAAACAATCTTTCAAGCCATATAGATGCATAACTGTGTATATATATGTTTGCCTATCCTGTGTATTATAGCATGCAGACACTCACTATATTAATTAACCTCTGTTGCAGATGATCACCTGTGGAAGGGGTACAGAGGCTCCTCTGAATTTACTAATCAAACTTTCCATGAGCTACATGGGAGCATTGATGCTGCTTTCAGGATGCACCACAAAGTAAAACCTGAAGACCATGACCGGGTATTCATCTTCAAGGTAATGCTGCTTGGAAGAAAAACAAACTCTTGTTAAGTATTGAATTCCAAACAAAACCCAAAGCAGATTGAGCCTGAGGTTTCAAAGTATTTCTATATAGTTTTCTGTACCTTTGTTTCCCTCTCTTGTAGGGTGACCATGTCTGGAGTTTCTACAACCACACACTAGAAGACGGCTTTCCCAAACTCATCAACAGTGAGTTCCCAGGAATCCCATATGAATTGGATGCTGCTGTGGAATGTCCATCTGGAGAGTGCAAAACAGACTCTGTTCTCTTCTTTAAAGGTGAGTTGGGTTACTCCAGCGTAAAGGATGGAATGTAGTTAAAGCTGATGGCAGAGTGGCCAAATGGCTTTTGCTAAGTGTGGTTTACTGTTGGTTCTGCGGAGCTGGGAGCATGGTGTAGCTTAGTGGTTGTTACTCAGGGACTGGGAGGAAGTTTGATTAGTGCCAAAAGATATGGAGGAAGTTGGACCCTCAGAGCTTTGAGCAGTTAGAGTTAATGAACTGCTGGGGATTCCAAAGGGAGCGTCGCTTTGGCTCTGGCGCTCCCATTGATTAGGGAGGCAAAACTGGCAGGGACTGTTTCTCCTCATCGTGCTACCACAAACCCTGTTGGCCAGGCACCCAGTGAGCTCAAAGTCAGACACCTGCAGGGTTGGCCTTTGTCCTCCAGAGGTTGGTAGATCTCTGACATCCGTTCTCGAGTTCCTGGGTTTAAAGAGGAAGCTGGCTCATCGTGGGATTGGTGGACCCCCACTGAACCTTCAGGGCTCCTAAGCTGTGGGGGGATTGCAGCGGTGAGGGGGGGAAATTATTGGACATTCCAAATTGGGTAGAAAATCTGGGCTAAAATAGACTGTGAATTACTTTTAATGTTTGGGGTTGAGGGACTGGGTAAAATAGGGGCTAGCGATTAGAACTAAAAGACTGGAAGAATGACCTAGTGCTTAAAATTGGGAAACTGAAGGTGTGTGATCTGGAGGTTAGTGTTAAGGGACTACATGTTAGAGCTAAGGAACGTGAATTTTGTGTGGCTGAAGGATTAGAGCTGAGACAATTAAACCTTTTTCTCTCTCTTCCAAGGATCACATGTATACCACTATGACCTGCTGACTCATTCGGTGAAAGAGAAGTATTGGCCAGCAGTTATGAACTGCACTTCTGCATACCGGTGGCTGGAGCGCTACTTCTGTTTCCAGGGCACAAAGTTCCAGCGTTTCCACCCTGTCACTGGACATGTATCTGAAGGCTACCCCAAGGATGTCCGAGATTACTTCATGAAGTGTCCTGACAGAGGTAAGAACAGAGACACACCCCTATGCAGGGGTTGGGGGAATGGGGAATCGCTGGACTGCCTAAATCTAAAACGGAATCGAATGGCTACAGCCTTAGACACAAGAAGAACTAAACATTTAAACAACCTAGACAACTTTTGTACTTGATAACATTACTTTAAAAATCCAATTGATGCCTATGATGAATAAGTTTTTGTGACTAATTTAAGCTATGAATATGTTTCAATGTTAACTAAATCAAGTTATTCGTCGAATTGATTCATCTTGTTACACAATTGATTTATTAAAATGTTTGGATATACTGTTACTTGATTGATTACTGTCTACTTCACAGTCTTGCACCAGGGCCCTGTAAATCCTAGCGTCGGCACTGAGTAAAGGGCCACAAAATCGACTAAAAACCATTAATGGGCCATACATTTTTTTTAACAGGCCTACATAATGCATAACTCAGAAATATTTGCTACAATACACCACGTTAGCATACGATTAATCATGTATTAACAGTGTACAACTATAGTTGGTCTTCCACATTGAAAAAGGCACTTTAGACCTAGAATGTGCTTATCATAGCAAAAAAAGAAAATGGTTAGGAAATAAAAAATGTATCAGCAGAATCTGTTAACTGTTGGCCAGGGAAAAAAATGGTCTGGAGGGACAGATGCGGCCCCTGGGCTGCCTGTTGCCTATCCCTGCTCTAGAGAGAGCTCTGTTCTTTCTCTGATAGTTGCTCTTACCTGCTTTCAAAGTGACATGTTGTCTTTCCTCCTTAACTGCAGGCCATGGAGACAAAACCAGAGAGGCACTTTTTGGGCGCTGCAGTGGAAAACCATTTGATGCATTCACTGCTGATGATGAGGGCAAGATATATGCTTTCCGAGGTGAGAGGAACGAACAGTGATCGAGGCACAAACAATAACCCTATCATATGCGGTCCACATAGTTCCAGTGTGAAAGATCCAGTGAGGAAAGAAACAATACCTGCTCTTATCTGCTGTCAAGCTTTAATGGGGAGATGTTTGTGAAACTGGATAGATTTACTCAGTGATACAATATTTTGTTACTTCTCCAATACCTCCCAGGTGACTATTTCCTGCGCCTGGACACGAAAAGGGATGGCTATCATTACTGGTCAATCACCTCTAACTGGAAGGAACTGCATGACCACATCAATGCTGTCTTCACCTGGGACCACAAAATGTACTTCATCCAGGTATGGAGAGGAAGGCTGTGAGAAGAAATGGAAGGAGGGAGTAGTTGAAATTAGTTTTTATGTCTGTTTTTATGTATTCGTTTTTATTATGAAGTAGTCCCATAATGGTCTTTTTTTAATGTTCAGTATAAAAAATGAATCAATTAGAAGAGAATATGGGCAGGATTTTCAAAAGTACATAAATGATAACTCCAATGTTAATCAAGAAATCGGTATGAGCATTGATTTTGGCATTTTCAAGCGTCGTTAATTTGCACTTGGAAAAGGAGGGTTTTAATTAACAAAAGAGTATATAACTTGCCTTGAAACAGACATTTAACAGACCGTGGCTGTGACGCTGACGATACAGAGAGTGTACAGGACCAGGGTTAATTTCTTACAGACTACCTCGATAATTCAGTATTTGTAATTATGAAAATATTTTAGCCTTTTCTATACTTGTGGTTATGAATGCAATGTATTCACTTATTTCAACCATTTGTAACTTTACGGAATGTTTGTTGTATTGCTAAAATTATATACCATTATTTGCAGTGTAATGTTACTACCAAGAAATTACCAATGCAACTTAAGCCTATTTGAATTCTGCATACGTACATTATATGACAGCTGACATCTACTGTAGATTTTATTTGAATTATACAACTGAAATCTTGGTATAGAAAACGGCATATTAGATATTACAATAAAGTTTCCTTAGGTGATTGTAGATTTGCAATGCGTCCTTGGCTTTTAACACTGTGTCTTGTCCACACAAGAACGAAGAACAGGCGTCACACAGTGATGCACTAGGAATGTGATCGAGATCATTGACATGGATTTTGTCTAACGTATTTGTAATGTTGTCAGACTCCCCCCACACTTTATGTACAACGTACACTTTCAGCTTCACAAGTTTGTATGCATATAAAATGCTCGGTGGCTACTTGTAATCATGTTGAGTTTATTTATCGTGGAGGCGAGCAAACAGTACCAGAGAAAATGCATGATTAGAGGAATTCACTGAACAATTAACTATCAACAAATTGTGTATTGGGTTAGGGAGCTATCATAATATTAAAAACTTAATAAATTGTTACATACATGATATACATGTATAATAACTAACAACTACAAACACCAATGGCAATTGAAACGTTTGTATTTATAGCCTACAATCGTACATACTAAAATATATACAAAAGTAATAAGAAAATAAATTCCAACCAATATACATAGACGGCTTACGGTATTTTTTTAAATGTTTATTTGCACATTAAAAGAGTATATAGTAAGCTGTGGCAAAATCCCCCCTCGAATGAGGGTAAATGGGTTTAATTATTATTAGTTGTTTTTTTTAAAATCTGTGCCGTCCGATTTTTACCCACAAGCCAGATACTCGTAAATCAGCATTTTATATGTGAAGTGTTCTAAATAAATGTACATTCTACATGACAAAATGCACAACTTTAAATAAGTTTATAAAATATACACAAAATAGATATTACCATTTTTTTTTATTTCATTTTTTATTTTTGAATTTTTTATTTCATTCAGATATTCCATTTGGCTGCTGTAGGTGAGAGGGCCGTCTCGCCTTGATCTCATTTACATGCATTTTGATTAACGAGTTCCCCATATTTATAGACATTGAGACAGGAAGTGATGTACATGACCTGCGACAATTAAGCTTTTTAACGAGAAATGCGTTCATTAACAACCTCATCGACTCAATTTCAAAGCATTAACGGATTGATTATTTAACACATTTCGTTTGAAAATCACTTGCTACTAAAGCTCTTGTTACTATAGCATGAGTTCGATACAATAACACTGGCTTTTGAAAATCCTGCCCTATAAGTTGAGTAATTCTTAATATATTTCTGTTAATTCCTATCCGGTTTCAAATTAATTTGTTCCAGTGGTGGCTGGTGGGCAAAAAAAAAGGGGAGGCAGAAAAAAGGCTTAAAAGAGAGGGTTAAAAGAGGGCTTGACTGACAACACTTTCCATATTATTGTTATTATTATTATCATTATTATTATTTGTTTATTTGAAAAAGACGCCTTTATCCAAGGTGACTTACAAGTGTTACAGGGCAGTACTGTACAGGGTTACAATGCAAGAGTATAGTTTACAATAAGTGCAAATAATACTACTAAAATACAATATGAACTAGGATGCATCAAGATAGGATTACAACAAATGATATCTACAATGACATATTAGTAGTGCAATCGTGCAAGGATAGTGCATCAGCTGAGGATCCAGTAACGTGGTGCTTATGTCAGGCAAGTCCAGTGCGTAGTAGTAGGGGTAGACCAAGAGATCTGCAAGTGCAGTCTGAACAGGTTCTACCCCAATTTGTCTGGCCAACAGAAAAAAAAGAAAACAGTAACCCATCACAGTTTATTCTATGCCAGTGTATGTTTAAAAATGCACTGTATTAAACATGAATATAGCATTTAGATTTCAGGAACACGTCACGAACATACTTTGCACAATATTTTCTAAACAAAGTTGTTAAGGCAGGAGAAAGGCAGACAACAAATCAAGCACATCCTAGCGACTTAATTTGATAACAAAGACAAAAGAGAGTCAACTGGGGAAAATATGGGCATACGGGACGCGCAGTGTCTTCTGGGAAAGTAGTCATCTGCCATTGCTAGTACTGTACTGTGTGTGGTTATAGCAGATAGGAGTTTGTATCAGAGGCTTGTCTCCTCTGATGGAAAAAAAACTCTCTAGATCCCTCCAATTAAAACCTGTGCAAAACTGTGGTTAATAGCAGATAGAACGAGTTTCCCATGAGGAGCCAGAACTGGGTTAAATGTTGAATCTAGGATTTAGGTTAAAATTTCATTTTTGACAATATTTTTTTTTTCTTTACTGGGAAAAATTATAATTAGGTCTTCTTTTTGTGTTTTTTATTAATTTTAAGTTTTATGCAAATGTTTTGGTTTTTGGTGGGTGGGGGGCTTTGGTTTTATATAGATGTATGAAATTGTTTTTTTGGTTATTTTCAAAATGATTGGCTTTTTTTCCTCTGATGGAAAAAAAACTTTCTTTTGCTGTCTTCCACAACAAAATCCTTATGGCAGGGGCACATTCTTCTGGGGTTTTTGTGTGTCTCAGCATTTTTTTACATTTTGCCAGAAATTTTAATTCTCACTATCTACTTTAATATAGCTTTCAAAGCTATATTACAAGCCTGTGGTAATTGTAATCAGATAGTGGAATTTCAATAGAAATGTAGAATTTGCTGCCATTCAGGAGTTGGGGTGGGTTTAAAGTATTCAGAACGAATCAATGAACTACTGTCACCATATGAATGTTGGTTTTTTTGTAGTAGTATTTTTTTTTTTTCAATGGTTAAAATGTGCATTTTGACAATATTTTCCTTTTTTCCGTTTTATTTTATGCACCAATGAACATTATAATGCTAACATATATATAATATTATATATATATATATATATATATTTTTTTGTTTTTAAAAAAACGAAGAATAATTTTAAGTTTTAAAAATTGGCATTTGTTTATTCCATATTTAATAGAAATCAGGGGCTTTTTTTTTATTCAACATAATATTGTGAAAATAATAAAACAAATGAAAATTCATGGAAAAAATGATGGGACCGCTGATTAATATTTTTTGCACAACCTTTAGAGGCAATCACTGCAATCAAACGTTTTCTGTCACAATAGTACCTGTAAACAGATAGTTTGGCCCACTCTTCATGAGCAAACTGCTAGTTGTCTCCAGGTTTTTCCTTTGCAAGTTTCAGTCTTTCCATAGATGTTCAAAAGATCAGGACTCATAGAAGGCCACTTCAGAATAGTCCAATGTTTTGTTCTTATCCATTCTTCTTTTAGGTGTTTTTGGGTGTCCTGTTGGAGGACCCATTTTTGTGACTGAGACAGAGCTTTGACACTGGGCAGAAATAGTCTTATTTCATTCTGCACAGATTCAAGGCACCCTCTACCTTGTTTCACTATATGGTGTTCTTTTCTTTGAAAGCTTCATTTTTTCGCTGTGAACATAGAGCTGATGTGACTTGCCAAAAAGCTCCAGTTTTGACTCATCTGTCCAAAGGACATTCTCCCAGAAGGATTGTGGCTTGTCAATATGCAAAAATTCCAGTCTGGCTTTTTTATGTTTTTCATTCAAAGTGGGGTCCTCCTGGGGTGGGCCCACTTAAAAAAAAAAAAAGACGGATGGTGCGATCAGAAACTGACGTATTCAAGCTTGATGGAGTTATCCTTGGTTCTTTTTCTACCATTCGCAATCCTTCTGTTCAATCTGGGGTGAGTAGGTTTTTTGTAGTAAACTTTTTTTTTTTTGTCACAGGAACATCAAGCTGCTTGGAGATGGTCTTGTAGCCGTTACCTTTACCATGCTTGTCTATTATTTTCTTTCTCTCCTCAGACAACTCTCTCCTTTGAGGTCCATGTTCAGTGTGGTGCACACAATGATACCAAACAGCACAGTGACTACTTTTCTCCATTTAAATAGGCTGAATTGATTACAAGATTGGAGACATGTGTGACATTGGTTTGAAATATCACTATAATCCAATTTTTATTATCTTTTCTAAGGGTACCAACAAATGTGTCCAGGCCATTTTAGAATATCTTTGTAGAATAAGCAATAATTCATGTCTTTTCACAGCTTCTTTGCTTTATTCTATGACATACCAAAGGCATACAAGTATATATAAAATAGCTAATTTCATCATTTTCATAATAAGCATTATTTCAATGATATATATAACAAATTTGATATATATATATATAGTTAGTTAGTTTTTTTTACTTTGAAATGTTGAGGAGGCACTGCCTCCCTTGCCTCCTCTAAGTAGCCTCTACTGATTTGTTCAGTTTCAGAAATTTTACCTGTACTAAGTAAGTCTAAGAATTCAAGTAAGTATAAGTTGATGTCTCCATTTCTTCTTGTTAATGCTGTAATGGAAATGACTTTCTGTTACTTGTTCTCTGTCTCTTCTCTCAGGGAGATCAGGTGTACATCTACAAGTCTGATGTACACTACACGTTGGTAGAGGGCTACCCCAAACCAGTGGAAGAGGAGCTGGGAGTGAAGGGACCAGTGGATGCTGCCTTCCTGTGTGGGGACTCTCATTTGGTGCACATCATTCAAGGTAGGGCAGGCCTCATTAAGGCAGGCTGGAGCCTCAACTGATATTTCAAGCTTCAGTGCCCCACAATTGTGTTCAGTTTGACACTAAAGTAAAATTAATTTGTGTCAGTTCCCTGCATTCTTCAACAGTTTTGCCTGTAGGGTTCTGTTTTAATTTCTTGGGTTGTTCTAAAAAGTCAGCTTACTGATATCTGGGGGAAAATCTGTATTAATACGTGTCCCTAATGTAATTAGTTAGTAATGTTGTATTGAAAATTAAAAGTTGCATAAAGTGGTGTTTATTACATCATGTTATTACCAGAGACTAAAATACTTAAAGAGATTCCACCTGATTACAGTACATGCATCAAACATTCATTGCTCTACTAGAGGTTTCAGGTGCTTCTGCGAACAACCAAAGTAATAAATCGTCACAATTAATAACTAGAATTCGGCTTAATTGATAATTTCTGATCAAAACCATGTATAATAACTTAAAAACAAAAATGATACCTTTTGCAAATTGGTGGAGGATAGGGGCCCACAGTTGTATGTTTGCCTAGGGCCCCATGATGGGTTAATCCAGCCCTGTCTCTCGGTTTAGCCACACTGACAGAAATTGATTGACGTTTTTGCATTAAATAGCTTAGAATCTCCAACCTGTTGCACAATTCAGAGCTGTTCAATAAAAAACGATGAGTGATTGTATATATTTTATTTATTTATTTCCTAACCAGTTTTCTTCCATCTCTTCCTGTTGTCTCCCCACTAACCTCCCTACAGGAAAACGTATGCTTGATGTTGACATGTCAGAGACGCCGCGCAAAGTGGTAAAGGAATGGCCATTGCCCTTTGATCATGTGGATGCAGCAATGTGTGGAGCTGAAGGGATACGGGTTTTCATTGGGGACATTTACTATGAGTACAGAAGCCCTATGCTACTGGCAACCTCCAGAATGCAACCATTCCCCCACAAAACCAGAAAGGAGCTACTTGGCTGTGATAATTAGGGTGCAGAAGCAAGTTGTGTAATGAAGAGCACTGTGCAGCACACATATAGTTTTTGTTACACAGCATCCTTCCTCCACACACACCAGCTTGACGCACATTATCAGACATTTTTATCAGTAGATCTTCAATGTCTCAGAGTAGTAAACAAGCACTACAAAATACATCAAAATCTTGCCAAACCCTTCTCTGGCTAATTGACAACACTACCCTCCTGTTGGCCAGCCAATTCTTAACTAGCCCCTGTCCTCTCATCCTTTCTTTGTCCAATGCCAAATAGCTAATCCCTCCCAAACCCCATGACATAATGTATCATCCTGCTTTCCCTGGACAGACAACTTCTGTACCACATTGAACAAACTAAAAATGAACTTAACTCTTTAATAAATTGCTTGTTTCTCAGTGTATCTGGTTGTTGTTTTTGTGTCTGCATGCACCATATTTGAGACCTATATAGTCAATGGAAGTGCAAGATTTAAGAAAGTATTTTGCTAGCTACAATCACTTTAAGCAGAGACTGGAAATATTTTCAAGTTGGCTGTTATTTTTTTTTTATGTGGACGAATGTGCACTGGTTGTTAAGTGGAGACCAAACCAGTCACATATCACAACCTGAGCTGGATTTGAACTATACCTCAAGAGGTGAAAAGCATGTATTTGCCTGTCTCTCTTTATGTTAAGTTGTTTGCTTGCCATTACCTGTATCTTTCCTTTGTTTCTGAGTTGCTTTGTTTGGCTGACACTACTGGGTAGTGCCTACAGGTTAAGCAATCTCAGGCATAGAGACGAATGAAAATGAAAAAGACATGAATGGATTTATTTATTATTTGTATATATTTATTTATAAAAAAGTGATACATTTTTAAGCAATATCTTGACAGTTGAATAGTTTAGCCAGTACCCAGTCTTCCACCTTTACAATAGTAAAAGCATAGCAAAGTGTAATTAAGCATAATGAAAGCATTGTAAAGCATAGGTAAGCATTGTAAATAATAGCAAAATGTTGGTAAAGCATATTAATAAACATGGCAAACCAGGGTAAACTACAGTAAATGCACAGTATAACACACAGTAAAAGCATGGTAAAACTGCAAAAATACTGATGTAAACATTTATAAGGGTCTACCCAAAGATGCAAACAGTACCTGAGGCTAGGCGGTGCTTGTATTCATAGAGGAAGAAGGACGCCTGGGGGAAGTTGCACTTCATCTCCATCTTTCCGGGTACCACGTGCACAGAGACACCGTTGTCAAGGCCTTCCTCCAACTTGTTCAGCATCCTGGAGGCCAAGTAGGTACGAGCATAGTGGGGTTCAGCCTCGATGGTGGCGTACACCTCTGGGGGCGGATTGGGGATCTTCCACTCCAGATCCATGATCAACTGGTGAATACGCCCCTTATCTAGAGAGGAGGGGGCCCCGCTGTAGCAAGCCACCACCTGCAGCCCAGAGGGGTCACTGACTGAGATTAAGTTACCACATTTTGCTTTCTCCACACCTCCTTCATTGCAGCAACCTCCCTCAGTCTGCCCCTCCTCCACAACCTCCCCACTCCTCCTTCTCTCCTGTGTCACCATCACGGCCCAGCGCAGCCAGTCATAGTTCTTCTCCAGGGTTCTGAGAATTGCTGAGGCCTGCTCCTCCCATCTGGCCTCTGTCTTCTTTCCCTCCTCCATCAATCTCTTCACATCTTCTTTAGCCTGCTCCCGAAAATAGTCTGAACACTGGCAGCCTGCCATCTTCATTTTCTTGCTGAGGGATGCCATCTTCTCAGACCAAGTTTTCATAAGGAGGGCCTGGTCTCTGCCTGTCAGGGAGGCCTGAGTGAATAGACACAGCAAGCCAGTCCCCAGGACAAAGTTCACCTGGAATAAGAACATAAATATATGTTATACTAGACAACTAACTGCAAACCGCAGACTGTACTGTACCATGCAAATGTCCATCCACAGTGATTGGTTCCAGGCTGTAACAATGCAGAAACTGGGAAAATATTTTCAATGTTTTTGTATGGTAAAGTGTTACGAAACAAACTGTAGTGTTTAAAATACAATACATTACTTTCCCTAGCTTCCTGTTTTGTTGTACGTATTCCTGAAAAATCTTTTATCAGCATAATCATATTGTTTTGATATCTTTATTAACATATCCCTGGTCATAAAGCAGTTTTGAGAAGTTATTTCCTTGTTACATCAGTTATGAATCAGGTCTTCCTGTCAAAATGTGTTCTGAATTCAAAACATCGGCCAGTTGAATTCAACCTGTTCAATCAGAAATATTTAATTGGTTCCCGACTCCTCTCACAAAGTTCAGCATTTTGATTGGTTCAGCTACAATCATCTTTGCCAGGACCGTACCTGCTCGCTCCGGCACAGACTAAAAGGGGCAGGGACAGGTTTAGGAATCCACATAAAACAGCAAACCAGACAACTAAATAAATATTTTGATTAGCATATAATGTAATCCCCATAGATGGAATACAGTGGAGGCGGCTGTAAGTATGTATATTACACTTTACTTTTATATAGAGAACTTCCAATTATCCTGAAACATTGCCATGATGGTTTATTCAGTCTATATGTCTGTCGTTCTGTCTGTCTGCATATCACACTCACATTTTTACATGTATCTAAAGAACTGTTTGCGCAACGGTTATGAAACTGGTTAATTACATTCTCAGTATTAAAGTTCTCACAGATGATTAACCCACTTGACCTAACCTACTTGACTTTTTTGAGGATGCAACAGTGAAAATGGATAACTGCAAAGCATACGACATGGTCTATTTAGATTTCCAGAAAGCTTTTGACAAAGTCCCGAATAAAAGATTAATTCTCAAACTGAACGCAGTAGGGATTCAAGGAAATGCATTCACATGGATTAGGGAGTGGTTAACAGGTAGAAAACAGAAAGTACTGATTAGAGGAGAAACCTCAAAATGGAGTGAGGTAACCAGTGGTGTACCACAGGGATCAGTATTAGGTCCTCTGCTATTCCTAATCTACATTAATGATTTAGATTCTGGTATAGTAAGCAAACTCGTTAAATTTGCAGACGACACAAAAATAGGAGGAGTGGCAAACACTGTTGAAGCAGCAAAGGTCATTCAAAATGATCTAGACAGCATTCAGAATTGGGCAGACACATGGCAAATGAAATTTAATAGAGAAAAGTGTAAAGTATTGCATGCGGGCAATAAAATGTGCATTATAAATATCATATGGGAGATAGTGAAATTGAAGAAGGAACTATGAAAAAAGACCTAGGAGTTTATGTTGACTCAGAAATGTCTTCATCTAGACAATGTGGGGAAGCTATAAAAAGGCTAACAAGATGCTCGGATATATTGTGAGAAGTGTTGAATTTAAATCAAGGGAAGTAATGTTAAAACTCTACAATGCATTAGTAAGACCTCACCTAGAATATTGTGTTCAGTTCTGGTCACCTCGTTACAAAAAGGATATTGCTGCTCTAGAAAGAGTGCAAAGAAGAGCAACCAGAATTATCCCGGGTTTAAAAGGCATGTCGTATGCAGACAGGCTAAAAGAATTGAATCTATTCAGTCTTGAACAAAGAAGACTACGCCAACATCTGATTCAAACATTCAAAATCCTAAAAGGTATAGACAATGTCAACCCGGGGACTTCTTTGACTTGAAAAAAAAAAAAAAGGACCAGGGGTCATAAATGGAGATTAGATAAAGGGGCATTCAGAACAGAAAATAGGAGGCACTTTTTTACACAGAGAATTGTGAGGGTCTGGAACCAACTCCCCAGTAACGTTGTTGAAGCTGACACCCTGGGATCCTTCAAGAAGCTGCTTGATGAGATTCTGGGATCAATAAGCTACTAACAACCAAACGAGCAAGATGGGCTGAATGGCCTCCTCTCGTTTGTAAACTTTCTTATGTTCTTATGTTCTTATGATTCTTTGAAATGGGTCTTTGATGGGCTATAAACGATGGGGCTGTATAGTAAAGGCTTGTTAATATTAGAGGACCTCCTTTGGATGGCTTCCTTTCACATGTCTAGAGAGACCACAGACAGATTTATTGTCTAACGATTGAACTACAGTATAGACCAATCTTAAGGGACTAGTACCAAACAAATGGGCTGTGAAGGGGAGCCAATATGGTTGCATCCAGGTTGGTACGGCAGCAATTCATCACCATATTTATACACAGCCTTGTGGCTTATTACAGATTTTTCAAATACAACAGAAAGTTTAAATGTACAGTAAAAGTTTCTATGTTAAAATTGAATAATATCATTGTGAGAGTGCACTACAATATTTGTTGAACTATGCAATAAACTAGAATAAAAAAACAACGTTGAAATAGCTTCCTGTGCTGCAGCTCAGAATCAAAGTGAGTCCCAGATGAATAATATCAAGAAACTCCTACATATTAATAATTGGAAACTAAAATAATAAAGTAAATAACAAACAAATAAATAGCTAAACCTTCTCGCAGAACTCTCTTAGTTCCCATCGTTTGGGCTTGTAGTCTCTGACGATTTCATCTAACAATGTTGGCTGGTTTGTTAGCAGTGAGACTCCCATCAACCGGCTGTACATGGCTGTAAGTTGCCTCTCAAGACGATAATCCTCCACATATTTGAGAAAGACCTCAGTCTCCCTCTTGGTATGCCCCTGGCTGGCCCTCACTACTGCCCCCAGCTGGTAGTACACCACCACAAGGTCGTCCTCACAGCTGTGCACCTCAGTGTCCTTCAGCAGGCCATGCCCTGTGCTCAGCTCCCGGTCAATCAGATCCAAGTTCTTTTTCACAAACTCTGCATCCTCCGGTTTGGCTGTGCCATCCAGGTAAGAGCAGACCCCCGATACCAGGGCCTGTAGTGTCTGCATGTAGTCCACAGGATCCAGCACCACACTGAACAAAGCCATGGTGACAAAAAGAAGGTGGGTACAGCGCCAATAGATTAAAGGGGGAACACAAACTGCAATGAAAAATACACTTCGTGAGTAAGGTGTATCAGCCACAAAACAATGCAAAGACACAGTAGTTTTTGTTGGATTACATATCAAGATGTACATTTTTTAATTGATTTTTGTCTGACAGATTCCTGCATGGAGTTCACCACACAAAAGGCCTACTATATTCTCAGCTTATTATTCTATTCTGGAATTTACTACTAGCTTTTTTCAAATGAGAAAAACTAGAACCAAAAAGCTGAGTAGTTTAATCAAATGTCTCATACGTATATTTGCATTTTGTAACATGAGCATGAATGTAACAGCTGTGTGAATGGCACTATACAAAGTCTGAAAAATTACAATGGGATACAGTCATTATACCAAAGTATTATTACCCTGAAGAAAACCTGGAAGAGCCATCATCAGAACACAGCATTAGTTGCAAGGACAGCATATGGTATGGTATGGGTTCATACCACTGTTGTAGCATTGGTATGTTTTAAGAATGTTACCACTGTTGTACCAGACAATTATATTGTAGATGCCTTGTGTTACCAAAACTACACATTTATTAATACTGAAAAAGAACGATGTGCTTACAGTTATGCTTGAGCATGTCTCACTAGCATTGCTATTTTTATTAATCCTCAACCCCTTTGAAATGTAAACCCTATAATTCAAGTATGGGAACAAAACTTTAAAAATGAATCAATGGTGTATTTAAATGCATTTTTAAAAGCATGTCTCCGCTTACCTTTTTCAGGTGCCAGCTGCAGAGTGCCGATGTGAGATAACTTTCAGTTATGTCCTCTGTATTTATAGGCTTGGCTAAACTGAATCAGGCTTTGTTAAACGTATCCATTACCTTTTAACCTAACTTATCTTTCTCAGACACACCTGTACTTGCCAAGCACGTCTCCTTGTTCAGTCAGGCAAAGTCACAGGTTTGTCTCCAGTAGTCATTTCATTGCAAAGTAGTCTGCTCAAAAAAACCATATTGCTCTTGTATCAGTTCACAATTAAATGATAATTTCTAGCAAGTATGCATGTGAAACAATTGACATGTCTCGTGGTAGTCGGTGAGTTTTGCTCCAGGTGTCAATTACAAAAAAATAAAAAATACTTTTTAAGTTTTTTGTGTATTTAAAACAGATTCCAATGGACGTTTTCATTTGACATTTTTTTCACAATGCATGTCTGGGAAACCTAAAATAAAGATTAAAGGGATATGTTAAATAATTTACATTTTCCTAAAATGTTAAGTCATGTTTAATATCTTTTTATGTTGGTTCTGTGTAATTCTCTGCTTAAGCATTACACTGTGCAGTGAAGTGAGGTGGGGATGAACATTAGCATTGCACTGTGCAGTGAAGCCCACAGGTGAGGCATTGTGCACTGAAGCCTGTGCAATATTATATGATCCCCACCTCTCTTCCACAAGATCAGCCTTGAGGAGTATCTTCAGAAGCTTTTTTTTGCTGAAATAGTTAGTAATCATTCAAGTAATGATCTGTGCTGAAACAACAATCTTTAATCACATTGAAAATGCATAATATGATCAATTTTACATAAGAACATAAGAACATAAGAAAGTTTACAAACGAGAGGCAGCCATTCAGCCCATCTTGCTCATTTAGTTGTTAGTAGCTTATTGATACCAGAATCTCATCAAACAGCTTCTTGAAGGAAACCAGGATGTCAGCTTGAACAACATTACTGGGGAGTTGGTTCCAGACCCTCACAATTCTCTGTGTAAAAAAGTGCCTCCTATTTTCTGTTCTGAATGCCCCTTTATCTAATCTCCATTTGTGACCCCTGGTCCTTGTTTCTGTTTTCAGGTCAAAAAAGTCCCCTGGATCGACATTGTCTATGCAATTCTTTACACTTTTCTCTATTAAATGTCATTTGCCATGTGTCTGCCCAGTTCTGAATGCTGTCTAGATCATTTTGAATGACCTTTACTGCTGCAACAGTTTTTGCCACTCCTCCTATTTTTGTGTCGTCTGAAAATTTAACAAGTTTGCTTACTATACCAGAATCTAAATCATTAATGTAGATTAGGAATAGCAGAGGACCTAATACTGATCCCTGTGGTACACCACTGGTTACCTCGCTCCATTTTGAGGTTTCTCAACTAATCAGTACTTTCTGTTTTCTACATGTTAACCACTCCCTAATCCATGTGCATGCATTTCCTTGAATCCCTACTGCGTTCAGTTTGAGAATTAATCTTTTATGCAGGACTTTGTCAGAAGCTTTCTGGAAATCTAAATAAACCAAGTCGTATGCTTTGCAATTATCCATTGTCGATGTTGCATCCTCAAAAAAAAAAAATCAAGCAGGTTAGTTAGACACAATCCCCCTTTCCTAAAACCATGCCATATAGGTAATTTTCCATTTTGGATCTTATTATAGTTTCCATAAGTTTACATATAATAGAAGTCAGGCCTATTGGTCTGTAGTTACCTGGTTCGGTTTTCTCTCCCTTTTTGTGGATCGGTATTACATTTGCAATTTTCCAGTCTGTCGGTACAACCCCTGTGTCAAGAGACTGTTGCATGATCCTGGTTAGCGGTTTGTAAATAACTTCTTTCATTTCTTTGAGTACTATTGGGAGGATCTCATCTGGCCCAGGGGATTTGTTTATTTTAAGAGCTCCTAGTCCCTTTAACACTTCTGCCTCTGTTATGCTAAAGTTATTTAAAACTGGATAGGAACAGGTCGACATGTGGGGCATGTTGCCGTGTCCTCCTTTGTAAAAACTTGTGAAAAGTAATAATTTAATATATTTGCTATTTTTTTTTCTTCGTCTATGATTTTGCCATTTGTGTCTCTTAGACATTTAACCTCCTCTTTGAATGTTCTCTTGCTGTTATAATATTGGAAAAAACATTTTGGAATTGGTTTTAGCCCCCTTAGCAATATTGATTTCTATCTCTCTCTTGGCCTTTCTAACTTCCTTTTTGGACTTGTGTTTGCAGTTCCAAGTTCTCTTTCTGTGTACTTTGTTTTTGGTCCCTTTTAAACGCTCTGTAAAGTGCCTTTTTTCGCGGAATATTTTTTTTAATTAAACCATTTTGGCCATTTTGTTTTAGATTTAGATTTGTCTACTTTTGGGGTGTAGTTGTTTTGTGCCTCTAGTACTACATGTTTAAAAAAACAGCCATACTTTTTCTGTGAATGTTTTCTCTGTTTTACTCCAATCTACTTAGTCTCTGTTTCATACCTTTTAGTTTACTTTTCTAAAATTGTAAACCTTAGCCTTAGTCATTACTTTTGGGGTTTTAAAAAACACTTCAAATGAGACCATGTTGTGGTCTAAGTTTGCCAATGGCTCTCTGACCTCTGTTTTAGTTATTCTGTCTTTGTTATTTGAAAAGACTAAATCAAGGCATGCCTTCCCTCTAGTCGGTGCCTTGACAAATTGCGTTAGGAAGCAGTCATTTGTCATTTCCACCATTTTAATTTCGTCAGTCGTGCTCCCCATCGGGTTTTCCCATTTTATATGGGGGAAGTTGAAATCCCCCATTTTTATGGCTTCTCCTTTTCTACACACATTTCTAATGTTATTGTATAACAGATTATTTTGCTCAGCATCTGAATTTGGAGGTCTATAGCATGCTCCTATTATTATGCCCTTTGAATTTTTGTCCATTATTCTGACCCATATTGATTCGCCGTTATTTTCTTTGTCCAGATTTAACACCTGGGCTTCAAGACTATTTCTTATGTATAGCGCTACCCCTCCGCCTCTTCTGTCCTGCCTGTCTTTCCTATACAGTGTGTACCCACTAATATTATATTCGTCTCCATCACTCTCAGACAACAACCTTTCTGTAACACCTATCACATCGTAGTTACTTGTTAGTGCAGTACGACAAACACACTACTAACCGTTGCTGTCTCCTGCACTATACATACTGATTAAATATCTTTTTCAACATAACATTCATTGTTTTGAAATTTTTATTCATGTATGTCACGGATAGGCATTGTGGTGACATCAGACCAGGAAGTTGACAGACACAGTACTGGGGTATGGAAGCACTGATGTGCACGTTTAAAAACAAAATAAAAGATTTAAACAAACAAAACAAAACGGCACAGTGGCCAAAACAAACAGACAAACAGACACGGAACAAAACAAGTATTGTGTTAATCTAAAACTAGCACGAGTAGCAATTGTTGTCTCTCTTAGTTTCACTTTTACTTCTCTCACGACTCACGTCTCTCGTTCGGCCTCAGAACACACTAACCTTGTTCAGCTAAAGCTGCTTGTTTTTATAGGGGCGGGGTGTACCCCATCACAACATATATTGGTCATAAATCAACTGGGGAATGAAGGTAAAAAAAATCAGAAAACTTGATTCAGTGAATCGGGAGACGGCAAAAAACATTGTGAGGATTACGTCATACGTCCTGCATTTACAGTGCCGTGAAAAAGTATTTGCCCCCTGTCTGATTTTCTGCATTTTTGCACATTTTTCACATTGTATTTTGTCTGATTTTTTTGTGGGTTGTAGTAGTATATAGAGGGAGTCTGAGAGAGAAAATGACACCAAAGTTTGGTGTTTCTTTCATTTGTTTGGTGTGCAAGGTAATCAAACATGCAATCTTCAGGTGTGAAAAAGTTATTGCTCCCCTGTGACAGAGATCGAATGGTGCTTGGTGTTAGATCTCCCTCTCGACCTGTGAGGGCACTGTGTAATGGGAACAGAGTACCCTTAACTGAATGGCACGACAATTTATTCTGTAGGGTAGGTGGAAGTTGGTCATTTAGGAAAGGGGCGGAGCTACGGTATCCAAACTCAATGACCCAAACGGTAAACGGTGTGGCATCTGAGGATTGGAGGAGCGGATGCGCTCGTTAACCTAGGGGTCATGAGCGAGGATATAAATAGGGGTCATAGCTGACGTGATCTGTTCCTTGGTAAATGGTTAGTGTTGAAAACCTACAAGGAGTCTGTCCTGTTTCGTTAACCGTGAGTTTTGTCTTGTGTTTGTTAGTGTTTTGTTAACTGTCAGCTGTTTTTAACCAGTTGCACGATCCGGAGCTGTAGCAAAAGCCAGCATAAACCCGGACATCACTTTCACCCCTGCATTTCACGGAGAACTGTGTTTGTGTTTTGTGTTTAGTGTGGGTGTGTAAAACTGGACTTTTTGGTTACGGGTCAAACCCGGGGAATTACAAATACCGAGTGATACACGCCGCTGTATCACTCCAACATTATTATTTACAGGTGTTTGCCATAAGGCTCTGGACATTATTAATTAAATCAATAAACGCCCTTGCACCTGGAAATCATTGTCTGTCTCTTTTATATTCACTCTGCACTGCACTCACCTGTATTCACTCACCACTTTGCCACACCCCCCTAGTTAATTCAACCCAATTAAAGGGATAATTAGGGTCAGCTGTTTGAGTACTTTGGTTAACAACCAGGCCTGATTTGGGCCAGCCCTGCCCAATATAAATCTGACTAACTTTGGCCCTTACCATCAGAGTGAAGTTGTCAGCACACAGGTTCTAGAGGCACATCATGCCACGAACAAAAGAAATTCCTGAAGACCTCTGGAAAAAAGTTGTTGATGCCTATCAGTCTGGAAAGGGTTACAAAGCCATTTCTAAGGCTCTGGGGCTCCACCGAACCACAGTCAGAGCCATATTGTCCAAATGGAGAAAGTTTGGGACAGTAGTGAATCTTTCCAGGAGTGGCCGACCTGCCAAAATCTCTCCAAGAACAAGTCGTAAAATCGTCCAGGAAGTCACAAAGAACTCTAGAACAACATCCAGGGATCTGCAGTCCTCTCTCGCCTCGGCTAAGGTCAGTGTTCATGACTCCACCATCAGAAAGACACTGGGCAAAAATGGGATTCATGGCAGAGTAGCAAGGCGGAAACCATTGCTCACTAAGAAGAACATGAATGCTCGTCTCAAGTTTGCCAAAAAGCACCTGGACGATCCTCAAGAGTTCTGGAACAATGTTCTATTGACAGATGAGTCAAAAGTGGAACTTTTTGGCCGACATGGGCCCTGTTATGTCTGGCAAAAACCAAACACTGCATTCCACAGTAAGAACCTCATACCAACGGTCAAGCATGGTGGTGGTAGTGTCATGATTTGGGGATGCTTTGCTGTTTCAGGACCTGGACGCCTTGCCATCATTGAAGGAACCATGAATTCTGCTCTGTATCAGAGAATTCTACAGGAGAATGTCAGGCCATCCGTCCGTGAGCTGAAGCTGAAGCGCAGCTGGGTCATGCAGCAAGACAATGATCCGAAACACACAAGCAAGTCTAAATCAGAATGGTTGAAGAACAAGAAATGTAAAGTTTTGGAATGACCTAGTCAAAGTCCAGACCTAAACCCCATTGAGATGTTGTGGCAGGACCTGAAACGAGCAGTTCATGCTCGAAAACCCACAAATGTCACTGAGTTGAAGCAGTTCTGCATGGAGGAGTGGGCCAAAATTCCTCCACAGCGCTGTGAGAGACTAATCAATAACTACCGGAAGCGTTTGGTTGCAGTTATTGCTGCTAAAGGTGGCGTAACCAGTCTAAGGGGGCGATTACTTTTCACACGGGGGCATTGGGTGTTACATAACTTTCTTTAATAAATAAATGAAATATGTATCAAATTTTTGTGTTATTTGTTCACTCAGGGTCCCTTTTATCTAATATTAGGTTTTTGGTTGAAGATCTGATAACATTCAGTGTCAAAAATATTCAGAAATGCAGAAAATCAGACAAGGGGCAAATGCTTTTTCACGGCACTGTATATCTTCCTTACTCTTCCAAAATTTAGATATATGCCTGATGCTGATAAAACGCAGTGATATTCTTTAAGATCGCAAAATGTTGCAATACATTATGAATTCTCAAATATGTAATGGATGCTGTGATAAAGAGATAGAGAATTGGAGCTGTAAATCTCCCTCCCGACCAGAAAGGGTGCTGTGTAAGGGTGGTAGTACGAAGAGTTGGACAGTACAAAGGGGGCGCACCTCCACTGGCCGCCCCTCCCTCCAACCAACCCAAGATGACAGGTTCAAGGACGGGACCCACCCCCCAACACTACACTCCCTTTCCCTATGGACCTGCACCTCCGCGGCACCCAACAGGCAGCCTCCCTCCACAACAATGGAGACTGAGGTCGACCCCCAGCTGGGTAAGAGCAGGACCCCCCTCCACGTTGCCAAACTTGCAACGGGACATACCAGCTCCGTGGGCGCCCTTTCTCCCCACCTGTTACCGGTGCCATGAGGCCGGCCACATCGCTAGGAATTGCCCAGCAGCTATGAAATGTGGTGCGGCCTCCCATTACTTGTTACCAGCACCAGGTAAGTCCAGGGTTAATAATTGAGAAGTGACTTGCATTACTGATGTACGGGTTGGTGATAGGAGCACCCACGCATTAGTGGACTCGGGATGCGGGCAAACCTTAATTGAGGAAGATGTCATGGTGGGGATGCCCTAGTGGCCACGGGGATCAGTGGTCATCTCCTGTATCCATGGAGATAACAGGGCATATCCCATCACTAAATTAGACATAGCAGTTGGGCATCAGACAGGCCGCGTAATCTTGGCTGTGGCAAAAAGGTTACCATATTCTGTAATTTTAGGTCGAGACTGGCCCCACTTTGATAAAGCCATTTCTAAACTGGTAAGCAAGTCTCCGATAAGACCATGGGGGCAGAGGGAGAAACTATTGGGATCATTTTCCCGCTGCATGCTGATTTGTTCTATTCTCGGTTCCGCCCGAAAAAAACAAAAAGAGAGTGAAGGGTGGAAAAAATGGGAAGGAATGTCAATAAGACAAGGTTGGGATTTGGTGGGAGAATCTGTTAAATCGATCAAATGTAAGGGCAAGGGGATCGGGACCCAGTGTGACCTGCAGGTGCAGGTTACTGAGGCCTAGTGTGCTGAGGCTACATTGGCCCCGCTCGATATACCGAAATTCTGGCACTGAAATGTGGACCTAGCATTGGAACAAAAAAAATTATCCTACGCTGGCCCACATCTGGGGGCAGGTTCGGTCTATGTTCGGGACATTTAGGTAGTGATAAGACTAGGGAATGAATATTGGCTCAATTTTACTGGATGGGAGTTTTTAGTAAGGTGACGAGATATGTAGCGGAATGGCCGGAATGTCAACAAGTAGCGCCGGGGCGGGTGTGGATTTTAGATAGGTTAATGCCATCTCCAAGTTTTATGCATATCCTATGCCCTGAGTGGATGAGCTCCTCGACCTACTGGGAAAAATGCAGTTGGGTCTGTGTAACAGGGCGAGCAGCCCTATACATTGTTTTGTTTATTTTAGTTTAGAACGGAGTCCCCTCCGCCCCTGTGCAGATTATTGTTTTGTGTTTATGATGATTTAGTAATGTTTTGTATATTTACGACGGCGAGCGCCGCAGGTTTTGTTATTGTTTTTGTATTTATGATTATTATGTATTTAGGACGGTGTAGCCGTTTTGTTTAGTAAACTCGTGCAGAAGGTGGCCATCTCCCGAATTAATAAGGTGATTTAATTTGTTGCTAATCGGGAGATGGTCACCTGTTATAAAAAGCCTGCAGCTCTCCAACTCGAGGCGGGTGTATGAGGAGCGAGAGTGGAGAGAGCGAGGAGAGAAACGTAAGAGTAAAAACATAAAGGATCAGTGACGGCTATTTGCCCAGCCTGACCTTTGTTTGTGTATTTTTGTGTTCGTGATTTTGTTATGTTCAAACCTTTTATTTTCGCTCGGTGAGCAAGTGTGTTTTTTTGTTTAAATATTTATTTTACTTTTGTTATAAATAAAAACGGCAGCCAGCCGATTCTTTTGAACTGCAGTACTTGCCTGGTGTCAGTTATCCTTCCTGCTTCTGCCTGACGTCACCACACACGCTATCCTGTCACAGTCTGACAAAGGGATATTGGCAGATTCGACTCACTCAGAGCTCGAGAGAGAAAACTGCTTTCTCTACCCCAGATGGCTTGTTCCATTTCAGGACCATGCCCTTTGGGCTGCATGGAGCTCCAGCCACCTTTCAGAGACTGATGGACCAGGTCTTAGCTTCCCATTATCAGTATGCAGCTGCATACATTGATGATGTGGTGATTTTTAGCTCCATCTGGATGGAGCATATTATTAGACTTTCAGCCATCCTACAGTCTCTAAGGGAGGCAGGGCTAACAGCCAAGACGGGCAAGTGTGCATTTGGCAAGCAAGAGACCCATCTTGGCTACATTATGGGTAATGGCCGGGTAAAGTCGATCGGCTCCAATGACCAGACGCTGGTGGAGACGGCGAACCCGAGAACCAAGTCACAGGTGAGATCACTATTGGGGTTAACCAGCTATGACTCTCCCTCCCGACCAGAAATGGCTGTGTAAGGTTAGTCGTACACTTCCTCATAGACGGGTCGACTCAACAGTTGGCGGAAACAGGAAGTCAGCCATCTTGGAGGAAACGCGTAGCTGCACGTATGTGAAACCATTCCCATGCGATCAGCTGCAGGCCAGGCAGCGATTGGTTACACCGTGGCACCAGGCTTTTAGTTTAGCAGTACAAAGGGGATGCAGCTATGTGAATATGGCCCCTTGCGCTGACAACATAACCTACGGCCAGAGCGTTGTTTGTTTGTTACATGTTGTTTTGTTTGTATCTTGCAGAGGAGGAGTAGGAGCTGCCTCTACAAAGCCAGCACACACCCCTGAGCACTTCCTTCACTTTGCACTCAAACAATCACCCTCACCACGAATCCCTAGATCTAAGAAGCACAATTTCGTGCACTGTGGACATGGACTTTGGGATTGTGACAGAGATCGAATGAGTCTTGGTGTTAGATCTCCCTCTCGACCTGTGAGGGCACGGTGCACGAGGAACAGAGTACCCTTAATGAAATGGCACGACAATTTATTCCGTAGGGTAGATGGAAGTCGGTCATTTCGGAAGGGGGCGGAGCCATGGCACCCGAGCTCAGTGACCCGGACGGTAAGCGGCGTGGCATCCGAGGACTGGAGGAGCGGATGCGCTCGTTAACCTCGGGGTCATGGGCGAGGGTATAAATAGGGGGCATGGCTTGAGTGATCTGTTCCTTTGTATATGGTTAAACAAACTAACCGAGAAGGAGCCCGTAGCGTGAAGAACTGTGAGTGTTTTCGTGTCTGTGTCTAACCTCTGTGTGTCTTGTGTATTGTTTAGCCACTGAAGGATACTGAGCACGATCCGGAGCTGCAGCCGCAGGCCAGCGACAAAACCGGACTTCACCATTCACGCTTTGCACTATCCGAACTGTCTTTGTTTTCACCACTAGCACTATAATCACGCACTGTCAAAACTGTGTCTGTGTTTTGTGTTTTGTGTGGGTGACTGAACGGGACTTTGGGGTTAC
The DNA here is from genome assembly GCA_036884735.1 of Huso huso. NCBI lineage: Eukaryota > Metazoa > Chordata > Actinopteri > Acipenseriformes > Acipenseridae > Huso > Huso huso. Next base: position 28,302,364 of record CM072669.1, read on the forward strand.
GGGTCAAACCCGTGGATTACAAATCAGAAGTGATACACGCCGCTGTATCACTTCCAACACTATTATTATTTGCAGGTTTTGCCTTAAGGCTCTGGACATTTATTGAATTAAATAAACACCCTTGCACCTGTACCAACGTTGTCTGTGTGATTACTCTGCACTGCACTCACCTGCGCGTCTTTACCACTTTGCCACAGGGATTCATTGTGACTTTTTTTTGACATGAAGACGAGAACCATGGGATTCCCGCGGTACGGGAAAAAAATTGTGTTAAATCTTGTGGGATGGGATGGTACAGGAGTGAACGGGCAGGACCAGGAAATAAAAAAAATAAACCTCTCAGGAAGGGCAAGAATGGGATTTAAGCTTCTGGGAATGGGAAGGAATGAGACTACTCTGCCACCAACAGACAGGAAGAGTGTTTTTTTGCTCTTTAAAGTCATAAGAGCCTATGACATGGAATTTGACTGTTACCATAAACATACAAAATAATATTAACAGGCCTCACTTTAACAAATAATCACATTAATTTTACCAAATTATGTTTAATCGTGCTACAATTAATCAAATAATACCCTGAAATACACAGAGGGAGATCTCCATTTCCTGGTTTGGGGTCAGGAGACTGTGACCTCACAGAGGGAGATACCCACAGGCTCCTTGCATCTGCCAGTATGGCTGACAGTGACAGTGAAAGTGAGAGTAGCCTAATTTTATCAGTTTCAGACACCTCTTATGAATGTGAATTATGTAGTGATGGATGTAAGGAGAGAAAACAGGGATTGTCTCCCGTATCAATTCAAGCCGTATGCCTCTGAATCAGAAGGTTCAAACTCGGAGAGAGACTCTGACAACACCAACGCGGAGGGACCAGAGGGACAGCAGATGCCCGCGGGGAATCAGCGTCTTGGCAACACGGAATGGTTAATAAAAACCCTTACGTTTAACATAGATTGATACTTAAAATATTTCATATTACCCATAATTGTATAGTTATGTCAGTCCTTTAGTTAACAATATTGATACATGAATTATTGATACTAGCAGAATAACTGAATGCTGTGGATTGCTACTGGCATGTATTTAACATATCTCTCTCTATATACATATGTACAGTATATTATGGATGTGCATATTTTTGGTTTTTATGAATATTACCCCTAATCATAATGTAGAGATGCCAACAGCTATGATTTGGCCGTAGCAGCTACTATTTTTTGGAGGGTCTGCTACGGCGCTACCTTGAAGTGGTATGTATAATACTACGATTTTTAATAAATAAATACATGATGGATACTCCCTGAATGTTTATGAAATATTATTTCAATACCATGTTTGTTTGTTTTTTTAATGAATTAATGGTTCATAATACAGTACTGTATTTCACTGACAGTTTATTGTGGCATTGACATACTAAAATCTCTGAGACTGGTTATTTAGTAACCGATTTAGAAACTGAAACTGCCGCACAAAACTCTAAACAGTCGTTTTTATACTACCAAATTTATATATTACATCATTATATTGCACATTGTGCTTATAAAGACCCTGTGCTTGCACTGTATTTTTTTCTGAAAAAACTAAAACTAAAAACAAATTATTAGTAGTATACCAGTAGTGTTTAATGCAAAACCCTATAAACCCTAATTGTATACATGAATACGAAAATATCTGTACCTCCAAATAATAGTTTATCTCTTTTTATCACAGGATGGGATGGGACGGGATTTTTGTTGACAGGACAGGATGGGGACAGAAATTTAAAAAAAAAAACAAAGTTACGGGATGGGACTGGAAAAATTTGGACAGGACAGGATGGGACAGGATTGGAAATGATGATTCTTTCATGGGATGGGATGGGACAGGAACATTTTTGACAGGACAGGACAGGATGGGACAGGACTGAAGCTTCATTTCCGTGTCACACCCTGGGATTCTTCAAGAAGCTGCTTGATGAGATTCTGGGATCAATAAGCTACTAACAACCAAACGAGCAAGATGGGCTGAATGGCCTCCTCTCGTTTGTAAACTTTCTTATGTTCTTATGTTCTTATGTTCTCTAGTCTGCAAGCCCGCCATGTACCTCCCGATACCATCGCTGGTAGAGAGGCGGCTCTTTTGTTTTGTTATTTGAATAAACACAGACGTTTTTGGGAGAAATACTGTTTGGACAGTCACATCACTTACATCCAGATCACACTGCTTGTAGGCAATAATTTTTTGTTATCCTTAATTCCATGATTAAGGACCTCATTCACGTGTCGGCTATACAGTCGCGGAATTTGCTGTATTTAATATGTAAATAAAATGTTGTTTTTTTTTAAATAGCTTAATTGTTATTGTGTTTTTTTGTTTTGTTGCATTACACATTGATTCCTATATTTATTAATTTATTAATTTATTTTCTTTATATTTGATATAGGCATAGTTGGGGTAACACATTATTTAACTAGTGTGTTAATGTAATAATATTACTTTTGTCAATAATGAGGTAAAATAAAATGCATTTGATTTTTAATACAGGTAATAATATTACAGTTACTTTCCATAAAAAATAAACAAGTTTGTCTCATTACCTTGTCTGTGTTATATACTTACATTGGTGGCTTTTTCTTTTTTGAAAGCCAAAACTACATTTCTGTTTAGTTGTAACCGCTAGCGTGAACGGCTCTTTGTTGTATTTTCAGTCAGCACCACACGCCGTCATACCGGAAACACTAAGAACTCAATTTACAGTAGTCCCTAAAGACGTAACTGCTATTTTCCATGAAACCATGGAAAACCTGAATAGTATGGCAAGCCAAATTATCATTTAGAGGTAAATTGGATTTTAAGATATCTTGAAATATTTAGAGATATCTGTAAATCATTTAAATGAATACGAGATATGAATACGACCCTTCTGAAGATATCTTAATTTCATTTTGAGATATCTAAAAATGAAATAAAGATATCTAAAATTGATTTACAAATATCTTTAAATAATGTTTTGCCACCATGGCATGCCAAACTGTCGTTTAGAGATATCTTGAAATAACTTCCTGTTCGTGGGCAATGGCATTTTTTGATAGTGCGTTCATGGATTCCTATATGGGTTCCATAGTAACCATGACTCCATCTACATTCTCTGAGAAGTTATAAGCCAGTTTTTCATTTGACATTTAGGAGAGGTCAGAGGTCATTGGCAAGAACATTTTTTGATATAGCATATATGGGCTTCTATATGTGTTCCATAGTTATCATGACTCTATCTGGACTGTCTAAGGAGTTATATGCCAGTTTTGCATTTGAAAATTTGGCTCGAAAAATTCAATATGGCTGCCAAACCATGTGATCAATCAACTTCATTCTTTTGTTGACATGAATTCCCATAGGCCTCTACTACTCTTATGAAGTTTCATCACTCTACCACATTCTACCTCAGATAAACACTGCAATATATGCAAATTGACCATAGCTGAAATGTGATTGGCTTGCGGCAGCCATGTTTTTTTATGTAGTGACTTGCTTTGAACAAACTTGATAGACAAGCTTGCCAAGGCTATGCATGCAAAGTTTCGCTTCAATCTGCATAATGGTTTCAGAGAAGAAGGCATTCGAATATTTTTGACAAATCCAAAATGGCCGCCGAACCATGTGACCAAGCGACTTCTCTTGAACAAATCTAAATCTAGGGTATAGGGTATAAGTCACATCTCTACCATAAGCGGTTTCGGAGAAGATTTTTTTTAAATTGTCCAAAATTCTTGAAAAATCCAATATGGCTGTGTGACAGAAATACAATGAGTTTTGGTTGTAAATCTCCCTCCCAACCTGTGAGGGCGCTAAGCAGCGAAAGGAGAAGTCTTTGGACGGGCTGGCCTGCCAGTTCTCTCCCCAGGCTGGGAAGTCGGTCAGTCTGGAAGAAGGCGAGAATCTGTTGAAGGAACGTATTGACCCGGAAGGTAAACGACATAGCAGCTGCAGATAGTAGAGACAGCTGCACTCGTTTACCAAGGGGTCATGCGTGATAGCATAAAGGGGACAGAGAATCACAATCTTTTCCTTCGCTTGGTTTTGTGAGTAGAACCGAGAAGGACGGTAAAATAATACGAGGACTGTAAAACGTGAGTGTTGTGTTTTGTTATTTTGTAATCGTCTTGTCTTGTACATTGTTAGACAGCTAAAACACGTTTCCGGAGCTGTCGCCAAGGGCCAGCACTGAACCGGAACATCACTTCACCACTGTCACTAAATAAACTTGTATCACCCACCACAAGCACTGCTGCATGCACCTAGGACAGGTGACCGTGTTAGTATATTGTGGGACAGATATTTATGTTTATAATTGTTATATACTCTGTGCAATACACATTGTCACCAGACCTGGATATAAATAAAAACAATTTCCGAACTGGATTATAACTCTCTGTGTTTCATTACTGCATCACCCCTGCACCTGCACGTACCACTTACCACTTTGCCACAGGCTGCCAAACCATGTGACCTATGACCTTTGGTTTCACTCTGACACAACGTCACAAAGGCCTCTACCATCCTACCAAGTTTAGTGGGTTTTTGTGCAATGGTGTTGATTTTAGAGCCATTTGAAAAAAAGGGAGGAAGAAAAAAAAACTCCTAACAACAATAGACACTTTACACCTCTTCTTTCAAAAGTGCAAACATTGTAGAAGCAAGTAATTAAGAGCTGTATTATTATTATTATTATTAAGGAGGCTGTGTGGTCCAGTGGTTAAAGAAAAGGGCTTGTAACCAGGAGGTCCTCGGTTCAAATCCCACCTCAGCCACTGACTCATTGTGTGACTCTGAGCAAGTCACTTAACCTCCTTGTGCTCCGTCTTTCGGGTGAGACGTAGTTGTAAGTGACTCTGCAGCTGATGCATAGTTCACACACCCTAGTCTCTGTAAGTCGCCTTGGATAAAGGCGTCTGCTAAATAAACAAATATATATTTATTTCTTAGCAGACACCCTTATCCAGGGCGACTTACAATTGTTACAAGATATCACATTCTTTTTTAACATACAATTACCCATTTATACAGTTGGGTTTTTAGTGGAGCAATCTAGGTAAAGTACCTTGCTCAAGGGTACAGCAGCAGTGTCCCCCACCTGGGATTGAACACCTAACCCTCCGGTCAAGAGTCCTAACCACTACTCCACACTGCTGCCCACATAAAAGCACACACCCGCAGAGACCTGTCATTGGCTTCAGGATGGTTGCTGTGGTAGCTTCCTGATGCGCCGACACTTGGCTCTTGTTGAGGAGAAGCACAAGATGGAGAAGACCCCGCATATTTAATTCCAGGGTCACTTTGTTTGGGATGCTTGAGAATGCTGTGCTAAGCGTTATCGTCTCACTCCGCAGGTCTTCCTAGACCTAATAGCTGAATTGAGGAATGAGCTAGACCCCAGCATCAATCTAGGGACTGCTGTCCCTGCACATGTGAAAGGTTTGTATTTTCATGCTCCAGCTCCTACTGCTCTCTGTACTCCTAACTCCGTCACGTCTGGGCTGCAAGTGAGGCTGCTAAATAGGCCGATGCGCTCATTGAGACCCTTATTATTATAATTGCGGATCATTATTTGTGCGTGTTGAGTAATTTGCATTGCTCTTAAGTTTACATAGGGTGCACTGAGCCTATACTTACATCTACCCCTATGTTAATTTTTTCCCAACTAACTAACTGGTTTCTGAACTATTTTCTTATAAAAAGCCCTTATGTAACTGTAAACAGGATGTGCAAAGGGTGTAATAAATGCAATGTCCAATGTCCATGTTTGTTTAATTCAAATAACAAAAAGAATAACAAAAAGAATAAAACCTCTCAAAAATAAAGCAGGTCACCCCTATACCAGCAATGGTATAGGGGATGCACAACACGGTGGGTTGCAGTCCCAAACAAAACAAACAAAAAAAATCAAAACACTCCAGTAACCACAAGTCCTCCGTGCACGAAACTGTGCTCTTGGTGCGAGTGTCCATGAAGTGCTGGTGGTGCTCTGTTGCGCTGTGCTGTGAAGTGAGACAGTGAATCAGGTACGCGCTGGCTCCCTGGCTGCAGCTCTGGTCTCCGTTTCACTCCTCTGCAGAGACAAAAAAAACAACAAACGCAGGTTCTGGCTGCTTAGTCATCCACTCAGCTTAAAAGCGGCATAATTGCATAGCTGCATCCCCTTTGTACTACCCAGCTCCTCCCTGCAATCAGCTCAGCGCCCCGGTGTAACCAATCGCTGCTTGGCCCGCAGCTGATCGCATGTGAGTTGTTTCATGTACTGACAGGTACGTGCCCCCACCAAGATGCCCCCCGTCGAGTCGACCTGTCTATGGGGAAGCGTACTACCAACCTCACACAGTGCCCTTTCTGGTCAGGAGGGAGATTTACAGCATTGATCCTTTCTCTCTTTATCACAGTAACTTAAGTTTCTTTTTTTTCATTTTCACTCCTTATGACTTGCAAGTATTGTAATGATTACAATTACCATTTGCTTTATCCAGTCAATTATTAAGAGTTGTTGGTTTGTTATTGTGGCGGAGTGTCCCGCCCCTATTTATTATTATTTGTATTTTTGTTTGCGACGCGGATAAAAGCGCCGCGTCTTTTATTATTATATTTAAAAACCCCGTGAGGATGCATGGCTGATCACCTTCTGATTATTTAACTAGCTGACAGTCATGCATCCTTACCAAACGCGTGCAGACTCTGGCCGAGGGGTAATAAGATAATTAACAACTAGTTAATCCCTCGACCAGAGTATATAAACCTGCAGCTCTCTGCACTCGGGGTTGAGTGTAGAGGAGAGTACGGGAGAGCGGAGAGAGAAAGAGCGCGAGGAGAATAAGACATAATTAACAATTGCTAAAACGTGCTGGATTAGCCAGCACGACACTTACTTGTTTGTTTGTTTATTCGTTTGGCCCTTGTGCCTTTTTGTTTTGTGTTTTGTTTAAATCTTTTGTTTGTTAATAAATACGCTGAGTGCTATTGCACTCAGCTTCACCCGCCCATCCACTGTTTGGTTTCAGTTACTTCCTGGTCCGTGACGTCACCACACCTCACCACTGCGAGCCAGACTGTCACAGTTATTCAGTCGGCGGCACTTTATTGGGACGCCTTGATAAAAGTAAAAATATCCCAAATAAGCGGCTTTCCCAATTAAACGAGAGGGATTTGAGACCATGTTAGTCACACTTTTTTGTTTCTAAATGAAAATGTTAAATACATAATTTAAAATATGAGTCAGTTGTTTTTCTTATTCCTAAACAAAATTAATCACTGTTTTTCATTTTTACTTGAAATGAAAGAAAATGAAATCACACCTGCGATGTTGACACGCCAACTTTCTTTGCAACAGCAGTCTCAGAAACCACAGGAGACTCTAGCTCCCTCAAGAGCTCAATGTGGTTTACATAATTTACGCAATTTGTTTGGCCAACGAGCCTCTTTGTTTGTGTAGTTTTGTGTTTGTTTAAATCTTTTACTTTCTATTATTTAATAAAGCACTGAGCACCACAGCGCCTCAGTTTCACCCGCCATTCATTGTTTTGAGATCCTTTCACAGGGTCTCAGACAGAGAGTCAGAAAACAGAAGATAAACTGTTAAAACAAGAAAAATTAAACATAGGACAGAGTTAGCTGTAGCTTACAGTCTTCCATTTTACTTCAGAAAAAAAATAAAAGCCTTTTGAGGTACAGTCTTCATATTGGTATTCAATAGCTATCTCAGCTTTAGTACAGTAAAATAAAACATGTTAACCAAAATAAAGAAACATTACAAAATTAATAGTGTGTGTTATTTCTATAGTTATTCATTCTCTATATACATATGATATAGCTAGCATCACTATTGTAGCACTTTCAGACTACTTTCATGGCAATGTTGCAATATTATTAATCAACATTCCATCCAAACATTCAGAATGCAGTGTTAATAATAGCAAATAAAACTCACAATGAGACATTAGGTTTTAGTAATTCAAAACATGCATGCACATCATGTTATACAATGCCTTAATTCTCTCTTTTATTTTATAATTAGCAAAACAAACCAGAATAATAAATATAAGAACATAAGAACATAAGAAAGTTTACAAACGAGAGGAGCCCATTCAGCCCATCTTGCTCGTTTGGTTGTTAGTAGCTTATTGATCCCAGAATCTCATCAAGCAGCTTCTTGAAGGATCCCAGGGTGTCAGCTTCAACAACATTACTGGGGAATTGGTTCCAGACCCTCACAATTCTCTGTGTAAAAAAGTGCCTCCTATTTTCTGTTCTGAATGCCCCTTTATCTAATCTCCATTTGTGACCCCTGGTCCTTGTTTCTTTTTTCAGGTCAAAAAAGTCCCCTGGGTCGACATTATCTATACCTTTTAGGATTTTGAATGTTTGAATCAGATCGCTGCGTAGTCTTCTTTGTTCAAGACTGAATAGATTCAATTCTTTTTGTAACGAGGTGACCAGAACTGAACACAATATTCTTGGTGAGGTCTTACTAATGCATTGTACAGTTTTAACATTACTTCCCTTGATTTAAATTCAACACTTCTCACAATATATCCGAGCATCTTGTTGGCCTTTTTTATAGCTTCCCCACATTGTCTAGATGAAGACATTTCTGAGTCAACATAAACTCCTAGGTCTTTTTCATAGATTCCTTCTTCAATTTCAGTATCTCCCATATAATATTTATAATGCACATTTTTATTGCCTGCATGCAATACTTTACACTTTTCTCTATTAAATGTCATTTGCCATGTGTCTGCCCAGTTCTGAATGCTGTCTAGATCATTTTGAATGACCTTTGCTGCTGCAACAGTGTTTGCTGCTCCTCCTATTTTTGTGTCGTCTGCAAATTTAACAAGTTTGCTTACTATACCAAAATCTAAATCATTAATGTAGATTAGGAATAATAGAGGACCTAATACTGATCCGTGTGGTACACCACTGGTTACCTCGCTCCATTTTGAGGTTTCTCCTCTAATCAGTACTTTCTGTTTTCTACATGTTAACCACTCCCTAATCCATGTGCATGCATTTCCATGAATCCCTACTGCGTTCAGTTTGAGAATTAATCTTTTATGCGGGACTTTGTCAAAAGCTTTCTGGAAATCTAAATAAACCATGTTGTATGCTTTGCAATTATTCTCAAAAAAGTCAAGCAGGTTAGTTAGACATGATCTCCCTTTCCTAAAACCATGCTGACTGTCTCCCAGGATATTGTTACCATATAAGTAATTTTCCATTTTGGATCTTATTATAGTTTCCATAAGTTTCCATATAATAGAAGTCAGGCTTATTGGTCTGTAGTTACCTGGTTCGGTTTTGTCTCCCTTTTTGTGGATCAGTATTGCGTTTGCAATTTTCCAGTCTGTCGGTACAACCCCTGTGTCAAAAGACTGTTGCATGATCTTGGTTAGCGGTTTGTAAATAACTTCTTTCATTTTTTTGAGTACTATTGGAAGGATCTCATCCGGCCCAGGGGATTTGTTTATTTTAAGAGCTCCTAGTCCCTTTAACACTTCTGCCTCTGTTATGCAAAAGTTATTTAAAACTGGATAGGAACAGGTCGACATGTGGGGCATGTTGTCCGTGTCCTCCTTTGTAAAAACCTGTGAAAAGTAATAATTTAATATATTTGCTATTTTTTTTTCTTCGTCTATATTTTTTGCCATTTGTGTCTCTTAGACATTTAACCTCCTCTTTGAATGTTCTCTTGCTGTTATAATATTGGAAAAACATTTTGGAATTGGTTTTAGCCCCTTAGCAATATTGATTTCTATCTCTCTTTTGGTCTTTCTAACTTCCTTTTTGACTTGTGTTTGCAGTTCCAAGTACTCTTTCTGTGTACTTTGTTTTTGGTCCCTTTTAAACACTCTGTAAAGTGCCTTTTTTCGCTGAATATTTTTTTTAATTGATCTATTAAACCATTTTGGCCATTTTGCTTTAGATTTAGATTTGTCTACTTTTGGGATGTAATTGTTTTGCGCCTCTAGTACTACATTTTAAAAAAAAAAAAAGCCATCCTTTTTCTGGGGATGGTTTCTCTATTTTACTCCAATCTACTTCTGTTAGTCTCTGTTTCATACCTTCATTCATAGTTTGCTTTTCTAAAATTGTAAACCTTGGCTTTAGTCATTATTTTTGGGTTTTAAAAATCACTTCAAATGAGACCATGTTGTGGTCTGAGTTTGCCAATGGCTCTCTGACCTCTGTTTTAGTTCTTTGAAATGACTAAATCGAGGCATGCCTCCCCTCTAGTCTGTACCTTGACAAATTGTGTTAGGAAGCAGTCATTTGTCATTTGTCACACTCTAATGATCACCTATCTGACCCCCGTGTATCTTAAATTCCATACGCTGCAGGAATGGGACCTCTTTTGCCTACACGGTGCTTTCTCTCCTAGTATGTTGATAGTGTTCACTGCTAGGACGACTATACACACTATTGCGCTCCCTTGTGGTAGGGCGAACTGTTGTGGGTGCTGCTGTGGTAGTTTTGTACTGCTCCAATTTCCTGCCTAGTTCTTCATAACTAACTAACTAACATTTGTTGGAGCTCAACACCTTGAGATGTTTCAGTGGCATCGCCAGCTAGATCAATTGGTAAGGATGGCGTTTGCTGGTTTTTGTTCAGCCCCTCAATCTCTTTATTAGATTGGGGCATTTTCTTTCCCTGCGGTTTGCGATCAAATCATGTATCAAATCTTTTAGAAAAAGCAATTGTGCCATTCCTTGATTCTCTTGAGCTAGTAATGTTTCGCTACATACATACGCATACTCATATTCAAAACAACTTTCCTCATTGTTTTTATCTAGCTCAGACAGGTTTCTGTCTGGTACCTGACCAACATAGAGTTCATTGGCAGTCAGTTTGTGTAGATCCTTCTATAGGGTTGTGGCAATGTGCCCCGCCCCTGTGTGCATGTGTGTGTTATGTGTTGTATGTTGTGTGTGTTAATGTTGGTGTATAGAGATTGGTACACGGGATATAAACGGGTCTGTGTTTCACGTGTATTTAAAAATGTAGATTTGTATTTAGGCACGAGGAGGGCACAAATCACTTCACGTGCTGGTTAAATGTAGTATGTGAGCACGGGGTTGCACAGAATTAATTCACGTGCTGGGATTCAAGTGAATAATTAATTAGTAATTGAATCCCAGCACAACAGTATATATAGACACATTTTCATTCACTCGGGGTTGTGTGTTCGGTGAGTGGAGAACGGGATAGGAGACGGAGGTAATATTTGTAATAGTAATAGTAATAGTAGTTAAATCTGCTCACCGTGTTTTGTCTGTGTAGTCCGTTTTGTTTGTCTGTTTATTTTGGCGCAAGTGCCGTGTCCTGTTTTGTGTTCAAACCTTTTATTTTCTGTTCTGTTTATTAAATGCTGAGCGAAACCATTCGCTCAGCTCCACCAAACCACACCTCTCTGTTGTTTATTTATTTCCTGGCTCTGGTCTGACGCCACCCACTCCGGCCGTCTTTGTGACACGTGGTGTCATCGTGGGATTACGAGCGCCACCTAGACGCAGACCAGAGCAGGAACCGCAATTTGGTGTTTAAAAAAAAAAAAAAAAAAAAAAAAAAAAGAAGACGCCATCAAACTGCGGGGACTGGGTCCTGGAAAATGCTGGGCTGGAGGCCCAGTCTATGCCCATAGCCATCCGGATCCTGTGGCTGATGGACAGGGAGAGATGGGAGGCGTATGAGAGGGAACACACCCCAAACTCCCTGGAGGAAGGTGTGGAGTTGGTCCTCAGCTACCTGGAGGCGGCTATAAGTGGAACAGCAGCCCAGGTAGCAGGATCTCCAGCAGGAGGATTCATGGCCAGCTGCACCTTCCTAGAGATGGGGGAGGAGCCTGAGCGTCCACAGCCCAAGCGGGAGGAGCCTGAGCGTCCACAGCCCAAGCGGGAGGAGCCTGAGTGTCCACAGCCCAAGCGGGAGGAGCCTGAGCGTCCACAGCCCAAACGGGAGGAGCCCGAACGTCCTACGCCTGAGTGGGAGGAGCCCGAACGTCCTACGCCTGAGTGGGGGGAGCCCGAACGTCCACAGCCCAAGAGGGGGGGAGTCGGTGCGTCCACAGCCCAAAAGGGAGGAGTCGGTGCATCCACAGCCCAAAAAGGGAGGAGTCGGTGCGTCCACAGCCCAAAGGGAGGAGTCGGTGCGTCCACAGCCCAAGAGAGGGGGAAGTCGGGCTTCCACAGCCCTAGGACCCAAGCTGCCAGCAGAGGGAGAATACCTGCTGGTTCCACCTCCACCAGCAGAGGGAAAATGCCTGCTGTCCCCATCTCCACCAGCAGAGGGAAAATGCCTGCTGTCCCCATCTCCACCAGCAGAGGAAGAATGCCTGCTGGTTTCCCCTTCAGAGGCAGAGCCGCACCAGTCCCCTGCAAGAAAGGCAGAGCCGCACCAGTCCCCTGCAAGAGAGGCAGAGCAGCACCAGTCCCCTGCAAAAGGGGGAGACTACACGCTGCTCCCACCTCCGTCGCCAGGAGACTACACGCTGCTCCCACCTTCGTCGCCAGGAGACTACACGCTGCTCCCACCTTCACCGGCAGGAGCAGAGCAGCCGGAGCTGCCTCTGCCTCCGCCACCTTCACCGGCAGGAGCAGAGCAGCAGGAGCTGCCTCTACCTCCGCCACCTCCACCACCAGGAGCAGAGCAGCAGGTGCTGCCTCTGCCTCCATCACCATCAGGGGAGAGGAGCAGGAGCTGCCTCTCCTTCACCAGAAGGACCAGGACTAGATGCTGGCGGTCCTCAGCAGCCCTTGCATAGGCTGCTGAGGGAAGCACGGAAGAACCGCCCGGCCGCAGAGGCCGAAAGAGGGCCAACACCCGCACCCCAGCTTGTCCTGACTGCCTGCCTCGCCGCCCAAGGATGCCTGCCTCGCCCGCCCAAGGATGCTTGCCACGCTTCGCCCAAGGATGCCTGTCTGGCATCGCCTGGGGTTGCCAGCCGCCCGCACGCCTGGGGTTGCCAGCAGCTCCGCATCGCCTGGGGTTGCCAGCCGCTCCGCATCGCCTGGGGTTGCCAGCCGCTCCGCATCGAGCAGGAAGTACTGTGGCGGAACCCCACCAAGGGGAGCTGCCGGCCACGAAGAAGGTGGGGGAGGTCAGGAGGCCTGCTCCCACTGCAGCAGTTTCGCTGCCGGAGATCGTGGGGGAGGTCAGGAGACCTGCTCCCACTGCAGCAGTTTCGCTGCGGAGATCGTGGGGAGGTCCGGAGACCTGCTCCCACTGCAGCAGTTTCGCTGCCGGAGATCGTGGGGAGGTCCGAGACCTGCTCCCACTGCAGCAGTTTCGCTGCGGAGATCGGGGGAGGTCCGGAGACCTGCTCCCACTGCAGCAGTTTCGCTGCCGGAGATCGTGGGGGAGGTCCGGAGACCTGCTCCCACTGCAGCTTCGTCGCTGCCGGAAGTACTGTGGTCGGAGCCCCACCAAGGGGAGCTACCGGCTACGAAGAAAGGGGGAGAGGTCAGGAGACCAGCATCCCCCGCAGCAATTTCGCTGCAGGCGTGGACCAGCAGGCTGTCAGCCGTGCCACTACCGGCAGGGGTGCTGACAGCATGGCCAGCCATGGGCCCACTGAAGCCTCCCTTCCCAGCCCGAGACTTTGTTCTGGACTGCTGGATTTTTAAGGGGGGAGGTGGCCGTTGAGGCCATGTGTGCTGCGCACAAGGGGGGGTATATGTGGCAATGTGCCCCGCCCCTGTGTGCATGTGTGTGTTATGTGTTGTATGTTGTGTGTGTTAATGTTGGTGTATAGAGATTGGTACACGGGATATAAACGGGTCTGTGTTTCACGTGTATTTAAAAATGTAGATTTGTATTTAGGCACGAGGAGGGCACAAATCACTTCACGTGCTGGTTAAATGTAGTATGTGAGCACGGGGTTGCACAGAATTAATTCACGTGCTGGGATTCAAGTGAATAATTAATTAGTAATTGAATCCCAGCACAACAGTATATATAGACACATTTTCATTCACTCGGGGTTGTGTGTTCGGTGAGTGGAGAACGGGATAGGAGACGGAGGTAATATTTGTAATAGTAATAGTAATAGTAGTTAAATCTGCTCACCGTGTTTTGTCTGTGTAGTCCGTTTTGTTTGTCTGTTTATTTTGGCGCAAGTGCCGTGTCCTGTTTTGTGTTCAAACCTTTTATTTTCTGTTCTGTTTATTAAATGCTGAGCGAAACCATTCGCTCAGCTCCACCAAACCACACCTCTCTGTTGTTTATTTATTTCCTGGCTCTGGTCTGACGCCACCCACTCCGGCCGTCTTTGTGACAAGGGTCCTGAGGCAATGTGCCCCGGCCCTGTGTGTATTTTTGTGTTTTATGTTGCGTGTGTTAATATTGGTGTATTGTAGTTGGTACACGGGATATAATGTGGGTAATGAGCACAAGTTATTTAAAATGTATAATTGTATTTAGACACAGGGATTGCACTTCACTTCACATTTAAAATACTTAATATGTGAGCACGGAGTTTTCACAGATTAGTTCACGTGCTGGGATTCAAGTGAATAATTAATTGTAATTGAATCCCAGCACAATTGTATATATAGATGCATGTTTTACTCACTCGGGGTTGTGTGTTCGGTGAGTGGAGAACGGGTGTGGAGAGGAGGTAAAATAAACGAAAATAATAATAATAATAATAATAATAATAATAATAATAATAATAATAATAATTATAATAATAAGTGTTTAGACTCACCGTGTTTGTTTCTCTGTCCGTCCACTGTTTGTTTAGTGTTAATCCGTTTTGTTTGTCTGTTTTATTTGGCCTCAAGTGCCGTGTTCTGTTTTCTGTTTAAAACTTTTGTTTGTTTATTAAACCTACTGAGCGCAGCCATTGCGTTTTCAGTTTCAACCCCAGTACTGCCTGTCTGTGTATTTCTTTCTGTCCTGACATCATCCCTACAGCTAGCCTGTCACAGGTCCAAACCAGGTCTTTTCTTTCAGGCTCAGACATGTTGCAGTTCTTCAACAGCTCGGGTCTAGTAGCAGTGCTGCGTCCCCAGAGCCAGGGTCCCCTTCCACCTCAACGTTCTTCCAGTCAGGCCAGCCGTCTGAATGCACACTGTCGCCACCCGTGCTGTTCTCGCTGTCTCGGTTTCTTCAATCACTGGATCAGTTCCGCCAAGCGTTGGACACTGATCCCGGACGAGCCCCCAAAATTCTGTTACGGGTCTCAGACAGAGTGCGAAAACAGAAGGTAAACTGTTAAAATAGGAGAAATAACAGATGAATAAAGGACGACACAGTTGTGGCTTGCAGACTTTCGGTTTTACTACAGAAAGTGAAGTACCACTACTATTAGCACTGTCCAGAATTTAGACTGCTCCACCTAGCGACTATAACAAATAGTGCAGTTTACTAGGCTTTTGTTTATTCAAGCCTTGGAGGACTTGACATGTTCCTATTTTAAAGGTAGAGGTAACAAAAAAATAAAGCGTCCCTGCTTTTTAATGTGTGTAAGTATTCTCACTTTTTGTGTATGTCACACTTGTTATTGCCAGGATGCGTGATGCCATAAGTGAGTGAGTCGTGTGTGTGTACAACAGAGACACCATCTTAAGTACAATAGTATGCAGCACAGCAAACAAGCTCCGTGGTTAATCTACAACAACACTGTTTCGGGTCAGTTTTGTACGATATAACAGCGTAATTGAGGGTGTATCTTTGTAAATGCATATTTATTTGATGTTTTGTTTTTTTTTCCTCAAATTGAGGGTGGTAAATTTGAGCTGCGTCTTAAATTCAAAAGAATATGATAGTTACGAACTGTCATAATTTTCAAAGTAATTTTTTTAACCAATCAGCAATGCTTGGCATGATAATCTTTGAAAACAACAAGTGAAGTGTGGAGTTCAGGAAAATCACTGCTTATAAGTGATTACAGTACAGGTGTATGACTGCTGTATCTGAATAAAGAAATACATTTACTTTCTCAATGTTTGTAACATACCAGAATGTGAAATTTGAAGAAAAAATAAAAGTGGTGTCAGGGCTCCAGATAAGGTTTTGTATTTTCAGGGGGTAAAATGCAACATTACCATGAAGTCATGAGTAATCTCAATAAATACTGTACCATCTTTTTTTTTTTTTTTTTTTTGGAATCACCAATTATTTTTCTTATTTTCTCCCCAATTTGGTTAGCCCAATTATTGTTTATTTCAATCCGGCTCATCGCTGCCACCCCCGCGCTGACTCGGGAGGGACGAAGACGGACACACGCGTCCTCCAAAATGTGTGCCGTCAGCAGTCCACTTCTTTTCACTCTGAAGGACCGCCATGCAGTCACCTCAGAGCTACAGCATCGGAGAACCACGCAGCTCTGGGCAACTTAAAGGCAGGCCCGCAGGCACCCGGCCAGTCTACAGGGGTCGCTGGTGCGCGGTGAGCCAAGGACACCGATTTTTTAATGTGTACAAATGGCTTATCTGGACAGCTGTGTGGTGTGTATATACATAAATCACTGATTTAAAGCAAATTACGCATCCTGTGGGTACTGGGGAAGACTCCACACTCTCCTTGTCTGTGCTGCAATGCCTAGGTAAAACATCACTCAGTTACAATTGCTGTATTGTAAAAAACAACCCCAATTTCCCTAGTTTTGTGGGTTTGTGTCACAAACTTAACGTTATCTTAACTTTTTTTTTTTACAATGCCAGAGGAATGGTTGTGCAATATGCTTAGGCTGCAATACTGTATATGAAGTGCAAGATTGATCAACTCTGCACTGTGAAACAGGGAGTGGCTAAAGTTAACACTGAAAATACTTTAAAACTGGTTAACACATTTATAGTAGTATATTTGTATATTGTTTTTCAATTATTTAAACAGTACCTTAAATACAAAATATTAAATAATAAATGCATGTGACAGAAAGACAATGATTCTTGGTGGTAAATCTCCCTCCCTACCTGTGAGGGTGCTAAGTAACGGGAACAGAGTACCCTGGACTGCTTGGCCTGACACTTCGTTCCTAGGGTTAAAAGGAAGTCGGTCATTTAGAAAATGAGTGAAGCTTTAGTACATTAACTCATCGACCTGGAAGGGAAATGATGTGGCAGCCACGGATTGGAGGAGCGACTGCAATCGTTTACCAAGGGGTCATGAGTGATGGTATAAGTAGGGGTTGAAGCGACATAATCTGTTCCTTTGTTTTGGTTATTGGTAAAAGAACCCAGAAGGACCTGTATTGTGAATATATATACGTATTGTGAATGTTTGTTTGTTTTGTCTAATTGTTGCTTGTTATTATTAGACAGCAGAATGACTGGGTGTGGCATTTGTTACACTTTTAACATGGCTTAGATATTGCTATACATGAACAGATAATCAATCAGAATTTCTTTTTTAGGTAAAAAGACACCATTTTAAGTTTCAGTGACTTGGCTAGTAAAACTGTGCAATTGTCACCAAAATAACAAACACATCTGATCAACGCAACAACCAGCAATACTAACACACATTTCTCATCAAACACAGGCAAAAGGTTTTAATGAGCCATCCTTCTCATAAGTGCAGTGGTGCCCCTGATATTGCAATATACAACCAATGCAGAATGACTGTGTAAGACTTTTGATCTTCATTTTGCAAGATAAATTGTAAAAGAATTATTTAATTAATCCATACCCCATGTGGATAAATCACAGCTAGATATTTTAGATAACTGCTTGTGCATACTTGAGATCTGTAACTGCTTGTGCATACTTGAGCTCTGTAACTGCTTGTGCATACTTGAGCTCTGTAACTGCTTGTGCATACTTGAGATCTGTAACTGTTTGTGCATACTTGAACACGATAACTGCTTCTGCATACTTGAACACGATAACTGCTTCTGCATACTTGAACACGATAACTGCTTGTGCATACTTGAACACTATAACTGCTTGTGCATACTTGAACACGATAACTGCTTGTGCATATTTGAGATCTGTAACTGCTAATACAAACCAGTCTGGCTTTAAGTCATCCTTAAATATTAAACACTAAACTATTAAATACTTAAAGAAACTTAATAAATTCAATGACAAACGTTTGAAACGTCTGTTTCAATGTCTTCAAATGTTGGAATGTTTTATTTGTCCAATTATTTTATCCCCTGATTTTCTCCCTGTGACAGGGTGGCTGGTGCGGGTGAATGACATCACACAAACAAGGAAATGCAATTTGATTGCCACAGTACACAACAATGTGAACTGTAGTGTTTTTATTAAGCAATTGACACAGCAACACAGAATACAGTTCAATGGCAACCGGCACACCACTCCCCCTCCCCTCTTCTCTGGGTTGCTGGTGTTCTTTCGTGCACAGTGCAAGGGTGCTCGTGGTGAAGATGCTCGTGGTGCAGTAGTGCTCTCAGTGTCCGTGGAATCACAAATTACTCTGCAGCTGGATGAACTTTCGGCAAAAGTTTCAGTCCATGTCCTCGACTGGAAAAGCAAAGCACACACCCGTACAACACCCCTCCCAGCTCCAGCAAAATGTGTTTTAGCAAAAGGCCCCGTGCTCCCGGAAAAGCGATCCCTTTATACTGACCAGCTCCTCCCTGTGATCAGCACTGCACCATTTCTTAGCCAGTCGGTGCACGCCACAGTGCTGACCACCTTGGATTCGCTGTGCAGTACCGCATTTCCGCCCTGCATCAAGATGCCCTATACTTCTGGTTCCACCCCCACCGTCCAGTCGGCTGCCCCTGGCGCTATTAAAAAGTAAACCTTTCTCAGTGCCTCCACTGGTCAGAAGAGCGATTTACAGCTCACCTTGTCACACTCCTTAATTTAAAATGTGCAATTATGTTTTGTCTGCTCACGGCAGCAATTCCCCACACAGCTCAGGAGAACTGAAGGTTCAGTGGGCGTCCTCCAAACCCACAACCAAGCCAGTTTCCTATTTTACAGCCAGGAACTCAAGAGCGGATGTCAGCGGGCTACCAACCTCTGGAGGACAAAAGTCAGCCCTGCAGGTGTCCGCCTGAGCTCACTAAGCACCTAGCCAGATACCTGTCTCTGGTAGGTTCGCTGTAGCGCGATGAGGAGAAACAGTACCTACCAGTTTTGACTCCCTAACCCGCGGGAGCATCAGAGCCAATACAACGGTCCCTCTGGAATCCCCAGTGAAGACTGGAGACTTCACACAGCCAGGAACCAGAACCTGCGCTCCTCTGACTGTATGACTCACCCTGCACACCACGTGGCAGTGCTTTTAACAGGGGAGCCATTCGGGGACCCCAAATCTTCTTTTTTATAGTAATCTTAATGTTAGAAGCCCTCCTCAAGGAGAATATAACGGTAAATTGAGCAGTAAATGCAATAATTATCGTTTTCAGCATCCTCTACGACCCGTGGCGGCAGACAATGTTAGCATATTGCGGGTGCTTGTTTGGTGCCTCCACCTACCTAGTTTTATTGATCTGTGTTGTTTCCCCCCATATTTTTAACATGGGACTGGAATTAGAGCTAACTATCCAGCGCCAAACACCTGCCCTTGAATCAGTGTCCTCACATCCAGTCACTGCTGCTATTTGTTTTTCAGTGTTAACTTTGGCGATTATCAGGGAATTGGTTCCAGACAGCTTTGATAAGAGGACTACAATTTCTATAATAATAAAAGAAAAACAGAACAGTGTAGCAAGTGACCTTGCCAGTGTGACAGGATAAGTATTGTTCAGGAAACTTTATCAAAACTTGCTTTTCGCATATTTTATTAATCAGATGTAAGATTTACTACTATAACCCTTGTATTCATGAAAAATGTGACATTTCGAAATCTAACATGAAATACTGTACTACTATTATGGCTTCAGGTAGACTTTTGCGATATCATTTTGTAGTTTATTTGATTGCATAAATAAAAGATCAAAATTATGTTTGTATGTTTTTTTTTATGACTCAATCCTAAAATTCTAGGTGATGCAAAACTTTTGGCAATAGCTGTATAGCACAGCAGTAAAATCAATACCTTTTTACTTTGCTTTTACTTTGGCCTATAGGCTATTGCCGTGGTAACACAAAATAAATCATGCTGCTTACATACTGTACAATACAGAAACAATAAAACCTGATGTTAAATTGAAACTAATGATTTTAGCACATTTTCTTTTAACGTAGTTTACTTTGGACACAATTAACACAGTTCTGATACTGAAGCGACGGGTACAGGTGGACCGGCTTTGTCTGTGGCTGTGTTGCATTCCAGAACTGTTAACTTGCGGGACTTGATTGCTGGATCAGGCATTCTACACGGGGGTCACCAGGTGCTGTTCACGACTCTGACTGGATGAGGAACGTAATCAATTATTACATTGTTGTTAATTAAAGGTCAGTAGGCGCTGATTGGCCGAGCCTCACATAACTTGTAACTTTGTGTTTCTGTGTCTGGGTGTAACAGGGGAGATCTGTGCTGACTATTTGGCGTATTATTATTATTATTATTTATTTCTTAGCAGACGCCCTTATCCAGGGCGACTTACAATTGTTACAAGATATCACATTATTTTTACATACAATTACCCATTTATACAGTTGGGTTTTTACTGGAGCAATCCAGATAAAGTACCTTGCTCAAGGGTACAGCAGCAGTGTCCCCTACCAGGGATTGAACCCACGACCCTCCGGTCAAGAGTCCAGAGCCCTAACCACTACTCCACACTGCTGCGTGGTATGCGTGGTTCTGCAGGAAGAGGGCAGCAGTCTCGTAACATTCGCCTGTCAGTCATGGCGATGACACGGAGAGGTGGGGAAGACGGTGTGTTGGCTTTCCTCTCTCTGAGCGGCTGAGAGGCGGGCCTTGGGGGATTGCTTGGCCCATAAGAACTGCACTTGGTTGTGCATTCGGGTGGCCGGAGAGAGGCTACCCAGTGACTCTAGCGGAAGATGTCAGTATAAACAAAGAGCAGGCAAGCACGGCTGAGTGAGACAGCCTGCCTTAAAAGAAACTAAAAAGTAAAATAAATAATTACGTTCCCAAGGGGACGTGTGTAGTTATATGGGGAACTCTGGCCACCCCAGTGTATAGAAATAAATAGCTGAGCGTAGGTCGGAGGTCCGTACTGACCGGCTTAGCGGCAGTGGGGGCACTGCGTAAGCAGCACTTTTTGTTTTGTAGTTTTACTACTGTGTTTTATTTTCCCTTTTCATTTCGCCTTTTGTTTTCATTATTATTTTGAGCACTTGTTAACTTTTAACTGTTACCAGTATTGGAATTCCTGTGTACCGTTGCCGGTACTCAGGCCACAGACAACAGCGCCCTCTGCGGGCTAAAAGGAAAAACCCATAAAATAATAAAACTGGGCACCAGTGCTGTGTTATCAAATAAAACCTCTGTCTCCTGTGTGTGTCAGTGAATTGCCCACCACCCTTCCACACTGGGTCTGAGGGGGGATAAAAGAATCATGTGCTGTGAGCTATGTTACTTGCTGTGAACCGGCTGCTGCAAATAAAGAACCTGCAGGCTATTGAACCATGATCTGTTGTCAAGATTGCCTTCTTTTTCAGATAGCAGTTCATCGAGTGCTACATTGGTGCTCAGAAGTGGGATGGATCGAACACCATGTAAAGTAAAGGAGGAGCTGGTGGAAGATGCAACAGAAGCCGACACGCCACCACTGTCCGGGTGGAGATTGGCAGCAAGGGAGGGCATCTCCCAAGACTGGCTGTGAGAGTGGGTTGATGAGTGGGAGAAAGGGAGTCAGATCGGGCGTGGCCAAGCTGCAAGCTGCATGCATGACTTAGAAAGTCGGCTGTCAGCTGAGCAGAATATCCCAAAAACTGGGCTGAATACGAAAACGCAGAATTTGGGACGTTATCTAAAAACCAGAGCGGCCCAGAAATTGGGGCGTTATCAGAGCGGCCCGGAATTTGGACGTTATCTGCAAACCAAATTGGTCCAGAATTTGGGACCTAAATGAAAACAGGGGCCGTCTATATGTAAAACTGTGATTACATTAGAGATGTATCCTGTAACAAAACTGTAATAGTGTATATATTTGATATTAAAATATATCGTGCAAACAATTATAGATTGTTATAGATATATATGCTGTTTGAAAGAAAAAAAGTACACAACTACAGAAAGCCAATTCTTACATTCGTGCATAACATGATAATTCATATAAAGTAATCACCCATAGTTTGTTATATTAGTACAGCAAAATACCACATTATATTTTAATTGAAAGGTTGTAGAAAGCAGATCTGGACCAATCAAAACGTGAGACTGTTATGCGGGTCCATCCCAAAAACTAGGCCTGTGTCATACCTCCTTTAATCAGTTTAACAAAGATAAGAAAACATTGGGGGCATTGTTTACCTTTATTGCATCTTGTTTATTTACTTTAATACCAAAGGTAAACTCACTGTCTTTAATTGTCTTTAAAATAGTTTCCACTTCGCTTTAGTGTGGAAGCAACAGCGTGGGAGAAGTACAGTCGTGGAAAAGTACAGAGCAGTTAGAAGCAGTAAGGAGAAATTAAATATTTAATTGCTTTAATCAGAAAACACTGCAGCTTAAAGTCTAACAGCTGTGTGTCTTTTTCTCAGAGCAGCTGATTTGAATTCGCCGCCGTTCTGAGACACGGGAGAGGGGCGGAGCCAGCAGCACAACAGATATAAACAAAAGCCAGGCAGTCTTCCCAGCGAGTGTGTGGAAGCGACAGGGTGGGAGAAGTACAGGAAATGAGACAGCAACAGGAGCTTGAGGAGCTGGCACACCCACAATTCATGCAATTCATGGAAGTCAGCACCCCTAGCAGACTGAAAGCCACCAGAGAGATAGAAGATGGTCAAAACAGCTGGTTTCAGGTAGGCAGAAGCAGGGAAAAAAAGAAAATTGGTCAAATACAACCACCAGAAATCAAAACATCCAACAAATCTGAGCCACTTAAAAATGTAGATGATCAAAACCAACATCAAGGGAACAAAAAAAGCAACATCCAGGACCCTATAAACAGTGCTGGCCAGGCAGCAAAAAGAAGGGAGGTCATGATTGTTGGGGACTCCATATTGAGAAACAAAGCAAGTTCAGTTCGCAGTTTGGACCCCTTACTACAACAGTGTGCTGCCTTCCAGGAGCCTCTGTCACGCACATCACTGAAAACGTGG
Organism: Huso huso; assembly: GCA_036884735.1. Taxonomy (NCBI): domain Eukaryota; kingdom Metazoa; phylum Chordata; class Actinopteri; order Acipenseriformes; family Acipenseridae; genus Huso; species Huso huso. The sequence goes on from CM072669.1 coordinate 28,325,484, forward strand.
ACAGGCTCCTAGAACGAACAGGAGACGACCCGGTACAATGTCGTCCACATCGGTACAAACAACATTGGAAGAGACAGGCCAAGATCCCTGCAAAACAAATTCAGAGTGCTAGGAAGGAAATTTAAAGACAAGACCAAAACTGTGATATTTACATAATCAAATACATAATCAAAATGGATGGCTGAAATCATGGTGCACACAGGAAGGCTTCACCTTTCTTGAACATTGAAGCACATTCTACAACAAGGACTATCTATATAGGTGGGACGGACTGCACTTAAACAGAAAGGGAACCAATCTACTTGGAGAAAGGATCCTTGAGGAAGTTCAGAAACATTTAAACTAGAAAGGAAGGGGGGAGAAAACAAAAAAAACAGAAGGGAGACCACATCAAAACAAGGGCAACAACTCAGGTAAGACAGCCATTAAATGTATTTATCTAAATGCTAGAAGTCTCAGAAACAAAATGTTAGAACTTGAAGCTACTGCACTAACAAGTAACTACGATGTGATAGGTGTTACAGAAACTTGGTTGTCTGAGAGTGATGGAGACGAATATAATATTAGTGGGTACACACTGTATAGGAAAGACAGACAAGACAGAAGAGGCGGAGGGGTAGCGCTATACATAATAGTCTTGAAGCCCAGGTGTTAAATCTGGACGAAGAAAACAACGCAGAATCAATATGGCTCAGAATAATAACAAAAATTCAAAGGGCATAATAATAGGAGATATAATAATCTGTTATACAATGACATTAGAAATGCATGTAGAAAAGGAAAAGCCATATAATGGAGGATTTCAACTTCCCCCATAAAAAATGGGAAAATCCGGTGGGGAGCATGATGGACGAAATTGAAATGATGGAAATGACAAATGACAAATGACTGCTTCCTAAGGCAATTTGTCAAGGCACCGACTAGAGGGGAGGCATGCCTTGATTTAGTCTTTTCAAATAACGAAGACAGAATAACTAAAACAGAGGTCAGAGAACCATTGGCAAACTCAGACCACAACATGGTCTCATTTGAAGTGATTTTTAAAACCCAAAAAGTAATGACTAAAGCTAAGGTTTACAATTTTAGAAAAGCAAACTATGAAGGTATGAAACAGAGGCTAACAGAAGTAGATTGAAGTAAAATAGTGAAAACATCAACAGAAAAAGGATGGCTTTTTTAAAAAATGTAGTACTAGAGGCACAAAACAATTACATCCCAAAAGTAGACAAATCTAAATCTAAAACAAAATGGCCAAAATGGTTTAATAGATCAATTAAAAAAAAAATATTCAGCGAAAAAAGGCACTTTACAGAACGTTTAAATGTGTCCAAAAACAAAGTACACAGAAAGAGCACTTGGAACTGCAAACATAAGTCAAAAAGGAAGTTAGAAAGGCCAAGAGAGAGATAGAAATGAACATTGCTAAGGGGGCTAAAACCAATTCCAAAATGTTTTTCCAATATTATAACAGCAAGAGAACATTCAAAAAGGAGGTTAAAAGTCTAAGTCTAAGACACAAATGGCAATATCATAGATGAAGAAAAAAAATAACAAATATATTAAATGATTACTTTTCACAAGTTTTTACAAAGGAGGACACGGACAACATGCCCCACGTCGACCTGTTCCTATCCAGTTTTAAATAACTTTTGCATAACAGAGGCAGAAGTGTTAAAGGGACTAGGAGCTCTTAAAATAAACAAATACCCTGGACTGGATGAGATCCTCCCAATAGTACTCAAAGAAATGAAAGAAGTTATTTACAAACCGCTAACCAAGATCTCGCAACAGTCTCTTGACACAGGGGTTGTACCAACAGACTGGAGAATTGCAAACATAATACCGATCCACAAAAAGGGAGACAAAACCGAACCAGGTAACTACAGACTAATAAGCCTGACTTATATTATATGTAAACTTATGGAAACTATAATAAGATCCAAAATGGAAAATTACCTATATGGTAACAGTATCCTGGGAGACAGTCAGCATGGTTTTAGGAAAGGGAGATCATGTCTAACTAACCTGCTTGATTTTTTTGAGGATGCAACATCGACAATGGATAATTGCAAAGCATATTATTTGTTATTTGTTTATTTAGATAAAGGCAGACGCCTTTATCCAAGGCGACTTACAGAGACTAGGGTGTGTGAACTATGCATCAGCTGCAGAGTCACTTACAATTACGTCTCACCCGAAAGACGGAGCACAAGGAGGTTAAGTGACTTGCTCAGGGTCACACAATGAGTCAGTGGCTGAGGTGAGATTTGAACCGGGGACTTCCTGGTTACAAGCCCTTTTCTTTAACCACTGGACCACAGCCTCCTTATGACATCGTTTATTTAGATTTCCAGAAAGCTTTTGACAAAGTCCCGCATAAAAGATTAATTCTCAAACTGAACGCAGTAGGGATTCATGGAAATGCATGCACATGGATTAGGGAGTGGTTAACATGTAGAAAACAGAAAGTACTGATTAGAGGAGATTGGAGCGAGGTAACCAGTGGTGTACCACACGGATCAGTATTAAGTCCTCTGATATTCCTAATCTACATTAATGATTTAGATTCTGGTATAGTAAGCAAACTTAAATTTGCAGACGACACAAAAATAGGAGAAGTGGCAAACAACGTTGCAGCAGCAAAGGTCATTCAAAATGATCTAGACAGCATTCAGAACTGGGCAGACACAAGGCAAATGACATTTAATAGAGAAAAGTGTAAGGTACTGCACGCAGTAAAAATGTGCATTATAAATATCATATGGGAGATACTGAAATTGAAGAAAGAATCTATGAAAAAGACCTAGGAGTTTATGTTGACTCAGAAATGTCTTCTTCTAGACAATGTGGGGAAGCTATAAAAAGGCCAACAAGATGATTGGATATATTGTGAAAAGTGTTGAATTTAAATCAAGGGAAGTAATGTTAAAACTTTACAATGCATTAGTAAGACCTCACCTAGAATATTGTGTTCAGTTCTGGTCACCTCGTTACAAAAAGGATATTGCTGCTCTAGAAAGAGTGCAAAGAAGAGCAACCAGAATTATCCCGTGTTTAAAAGGCATGTTGTATGCAGACAGGCTAAAAGAATTGAATCTGTTCAGTCTTGAACAAAGAAGACTACGCGGCGATCTGATTCAAACATTCAAAATTCTATAAAGTATTGACAATGTTGACCCAGGTGACTTTTTTGACCTGAAAAAAGAAACAAGGACCAGGGGTTTCAAATGGAGATTAGATAAAGGGGCATTCAGAACAGAAAATAGGAGGCACTTTTTTACACAGAGAATTGTGAGCGTCTGGAACCAACTCCCCAGTAATGTTGTTGAAGCCGACACCCTGGTATCCTTCAAAAAGCTGCTTGATGAGATTCTGGGATCAATAAGCTACTAACAACCAAAAAAGCACGATGGGCTGAATGGCCTCCTCTCGTTTGTAAACTTTCTTATGGTCTTATGTTCTTAAAGGAATTGTGAATAAATCTTGAAGGAAAACAGCACTAATATTCATTTTGTAGCAGTGACCAGCACAAACGTAGCACAAATGAATGAGACAAGTTTGGTTCAATTCCGTTATTGTAGGGGGGCTGAGTGACGTCACTGCCCTAAAAAAATATTAAAATGTTAATATCTCAGAAACAATAATCGCAAAAATGTTTGTTTCAACGGCACAAACCGGCACAAATGTAGCACAAACAAATTAGACAAGTTTGGTTTATTTCCAGTCAGGCCCGGCATTATGGGCAGGCCTTAGGGGGCCTGGCCCATCCAGTTTAGGTCCAGTGCCCCCCAAATTTCAGATATTAAAATCGATTCAGTACCATCAGCCAATCAGCTTCCAGTTCTAGCGGTAGATGTCCGCTGGAATGTCTCAGCACCAACTGTGAATCAAATTTAAAATCAATCTGTGCAAGTGCTGAATTTTTCTTTTTACACTTTCTGTATTTTTCAGCATAGTTCACTGGACAGTAAATACTAAACAAAGACACAATTGGTCCAAATTCTTTTTATTCTCCAGTCTTTTATTATCCACCAAAACCAGCCAATCAATACTTTGTATCGACGAAGCAACCAATCCTGTACCAGTAAACTGCTGACAGCCAATCACAGACTGTCATCTCGACTGGAGCACAGACACAGCATCTTTCATCTGCAACAAAGTGAGACGCGGACAGTTCAGTAATATTGCTTCATTCCTATATAGATTCAGGAGAGAAAGGTTTTGGCTGAAGGTAGAAACATGGTGAGTTAGGAGGCATTTTAGTTGGTAGTTCAGACTCCATCGTACACGGACTGTCCAGTAATTGCTCCGTTCATTCCTCAGGCAATGTCCAGATTATAAATAGGGGTTTAAAACCCTAACGAGTTATAAAAAAAATGAAATCGATTTTCTAAATAAAAATTCATTGTTTTTCTCTTTATATGTATGCCATCCTTGTTTTTTATTTTTAAAAAAATGTTCTGCACTATTTTCTTAGAACGTCTTTACTCAGCGGAAAGGTACCCGACGAATCAGTACAAGTTCAATGTAAATTTAGGTTTTAAGGTGTTTTTTTTTTTTAAAGAAAACAATTGAAAAAAAAAGTAATTTTCTAATGACGATAATGACCTCTCGATGATGGCTCTACCGTGTGATAGTTGACCTTGACTTTCGTTAGCGCCCTCACCTTTGGCTCGGGATTCATAATTCCTGTCGCGGTCAACTATCGGTAGAGCCATCATTGACGGGCACTATCGCTTAAATAAAAAAATCTATATGAAATCATTAATTAAATCAAATTAAAGTAAAACAAAGCACAATAATAATAATAATAATTTTAAAATGTCTAGTTGCTTCTGATGTTTGGAAACCCCTTCGTAGGATCACCTTGATGGATTGTTTACAAGAGCATATGTTTTTTATATTCAGTATTGAATAGTCAGGTGAAAGTAAGCATTACAGTGGCTCTCAAAGTATTCACCCCCCCTTGGACTTTTCCACATTTTATTGTGTTACAACACGGAATCAAAATGGATTTAATTAGGAGTTTTTGCCACTGATCAACACAAAAAAAGTCCATAATGTCAAAGTGAAAAATAAAATCTACAAATTGTTCTAAATTAATTACAAATACAAAACAGAAAATAATTGATTGCATAAGTATTCACCCCCTTTGCTATGACACACCTAAATAAGCTCTGGTGCAACCAATTGTCTTTAGAAGTCACATAATTAGTTGAATTGAGTCCACCTGTGTGCAGTTAAGGTGTTTCACATGATTTCAGATTAAATACACCTGTCTCTGGGAGGTCCCATAGTTGTTTAGTACATTTCCTAACAAAAACTACATCATGAAGACGAAGGAACATTCAAAGCAAATCAGGAATAAGGTTCTTCAAAAGCACCAATCAGGGGTAGGATATAAGAACATTTCCAAGGCATTGAATATCCCACGGAGCACAGTAAAGTCCATTATTAAGAAATGGAGAGAATATGGCACAACTGTGAATCTGTCTAGAACAGGCCGTCCTCAAAAACTGAGTATCTGGGCGAGAAGGGCACTAGTCAAGGAGGCCACCAAGAGGCCTATGGCAACTCTAAAGGAGTTACAGTCTTCCACGGCTGAGCTGGGAGACACTGTGCATACGGTAACAATTGCCTGGGTGCTTCACAAAACTGGCCTTTATGGGAGAGTGGCAAAAAGAAAGCCATTGTTGAAAAAAACACATCAAATCTCGGCTAGAGTTTGCCAGAAGGCATGTGGGAGACTCTGAGACCAAGTGGAAGAAGATTCTATGGTCTGATGAGACCAAAATAGAGCTTTTTGGCCTCAACGCTAAGCGCTATGTTTGGTGCAAGCCTAACACCGCACATCATCCTGAGAACACCATCCCTACCCTGAAGCATGGTGGTGGCAGCATCATGCTATGGGGATGCTTCTCTGCATCAGGGCCTGGAAAGCTTGTGAAGATAGAGGGCAAAATGGATGCAGCAAAGTACAGAGAAATCCTGGAGGAAAACCTGCTGAAGTCTGCAAGAGACCTGGGACTTAGGAGAAGATTTATCTTCCAGCAGGACAATGACCCCAAACATACAGCCAAAGCCACAATGGAGTGGCTTAAAAACAAAAAGATCAATGTCCTGGAGTGGCCCAGTCAAAGCCCGGACCTCAATCCAATTGAGAATATGTGGAAAGAGTTGAAAATTGCTGTTCACTGAAGGTCCCCATCCAACTTGGCGGAGCTAGAGCAATTTTGCAAAGAAGAATGGGCAAAAATTGCAGTGTCCAGATGTGCAAAGCTGGTAGAGACTTATCCAAATAGACTCATGGCTGTAATTGCTGCCAAAGGTGCCTCTACCAAATATTGACTCAAGGGGGTGAATACTTATGCAATCAATTATTTTCTGTTTTGTATTTGTAATTAATTTAGAACAATTTGTAGATTTTATTTTTCACTTTGACAATATGGACTTTTTTTGTGTTGATCAGTGGCAAAAACTCCTAATTAAATCCATTTTGATTCTATGTTGTAACACAATAAAATGTGGAAAAGTCCAAGGGAGGTGAATACTTTTGAGAGCCACTGTATATGTACATTCGTTACTTTACAGTAATGTGGTGTGTGTGGGAAGCTGTTTATTGCAATCTCTGTAGAGGGCCTGCTCACTGTATAATTGTATTTGTTTCAAGTACTGTTGCTCAGACACCCCGTTGTTGCTAATGCGGTAATAATAATTTAAAAGAAAAAAGATTCGGAAAGAGCTGTGGTAATTCATGCTGTGTGGATAGTTCATAATATTGCGCTGTCATATCATTTATTTATTTATTTGTTTGTTTGTTTATTGTCATCACAGTGAAGTAAAATAGTAGAAAATACGAGCTAATTGATTTGTCTTTTCCAAAATGAGCCCCCCCTAAATAAGTGGATGCCCCCCCACAGCGTTCATGCTGCCGCCGGTTCTGATCCCGTTATTGTAGAGGGGCTGAGTGATGTCACTGCCCTAAAAAAATAATCGTTAATAACTCAGAAACAATAATAGCAAAAACGTTTGTTTCAACGGCACAAACGTAGCACAAACGAATTAGACAAGTTTGGTTCAATTTGGTTATTGTAGGGGGGCTGAGTGAAGTCACTCGCCTAAAAAAAAATAATCGTTGATATCTTAAAAACTATAGCGGCACAAATGTTTGTTTCAGCGGCACAAACCGGCACACCACTCCCCCTCCTCTCTTCTCTGGGTTGCTGGTGTTCTTTCGTGCACAGTTTAAGGGTGCTCGTGGTAAAGGTGCTCGTGGTGCAGTAGTGCTCTCAGTGTCCGTGGAATCCCGAATTACTCTGCAGCTGGCTGAACTTGCGGCAAAAGTTTCAGTCCATGTCCTCGACTGGAAAAGCAAAGCACACACCCGTACAACACCCCTCCCAGCTCCGGCAAAATGTGTTTTAGCAAAAGGTCCCGTGCTCCCGGAAAAGCAATCCCTTTATACTGCCCAGCTCCTCCCTGTGATCAGCACTGCACCATTTCTTAGCCAATCGGTGCCCGCCACAGTGCTGACCACCTTGGATTCGTTGTGCAGTACCGCATTTCCGCCCCGCATCAAGATGCCCGTCCAGTCGGCTGCCCCTGGCGCTATTGAACAGTAAACCTTTCTCAGCGCCTCCTCTGGTCAGGAGAGCGATTTAAAGATCAGATCACCTCTAACCTTGTCACACTCCCTAATTTGAAATGTTCAATTATTTTTTCCCCGCTCATGACAGCAATTCCCCACACAGCTCAGGAGAACTGAAGGTTCAGTGGGCGTCCTCCAAACCCACAACCAAACCAGTTTTCTATTTCACAGCCAGGAACCAGAACCTGTGCTCCTCTGACTGTATGACTCACCTTGCACACCACGCGGCCATGCTTTTAACAGGGGAGCCATTCGGGGACCCCAAATCTTCTTTTTTATAATAATCTTAATGTTAGAAGCCCTCCTCAAGGAGAATATAACGGGTAAATTGAGCAGTAAATGCAATAATTGTCGTTTTCAGCATCCTCTACGACCCGTGGTGGCAGACAATGTTAGCATATTGTGGGTGCTTGTTTGGTGCCTCCACCTACCTAGTTTTATTGATCTGTGTTGTTTCCCCCCATATTTTTAACATGGGACTGGAATTAGAGCTAACTATCCAGCGCCAAACACCTGCCCTTGAATCAGCGTCCTCACATCCAGTCACTGCTGCTATTTGTTTTTCAGTGTTAACTTTGGCGATTATCAGGGAATTGGTTCCAGACAGCTTTGATAAGAGGACTACAATTTCTATAATAATAAAAGAAAAACAGAACAGTGTAGCAAGTGACCTTGCCAGTGTGACAGGATAAGTATTGTTCAGGAAACTTTATCAAAACTTGCTTTTGGCATATTTTATTATCAGATGTAAGATTTACTGCTGTAACTAGCCAGCAAAACCCTTGTATTCATTCATTTAACCAGGAGAGTACCATGAGACAGGCTTCATTTTCGAGAGTCTTGGCGAATCAACACTGCAGAAAGAGTTGTCAACAGAACTGAGAAAAAACAATAATGAAAAAGTTTTAGGCAGCCAAACAATTGGAGGATATTCTGAAGGACATATTGACCTCTTTATTTGTGGTAGGGATCAGCCAATGAAGAAAGTATCCAACATATCCTGTATACTGATATGCATTTTGTTAAAAGAAATCAGGTTTTATTTTGTCGATAGTCTCAAAATTGCTGCCCTGAACTTTACCAACTGTGACTGTTTTAAACCTCACAAATCTGCTCAACCATTTAGATTCTGCATAGAGGTCTTTATCTATATCTCTCCTATTAACTTCCATTGCGATTCCAAACCATGTTTCCTGTGATAACAAGATACAGTATAGTCTGGATAAACAAACTTCACAAAGGACGTCAGCCTGTCTCCCTTGATATTATTCAAACATACTTTAGTCTTGTATCTACTTACAAGACTAGTATATCTTTGTACACTAAACGCACACTGTAGTTATTGCATAATAAGTTGATGCCCTCAGAACCAGTGACTTGATGCAGTCTAGTATAATTTAGTGCTTCAAAATCTATCTTAAAAATGTCTATATGCACACAAAATATATACCATTAATATACTCCACAGCTTGCATTCATGGTAGACAGTTGGTGTCCTTCATTGGACCTTGAAGTGTCTTGAACAGTAAAACATTTGAATAGTTTTCAAGAATGAATTACCTGCTTTTTTATAGTATGTGCTGTTTGTGATTTGACTGCCCTCTTGTGTCATATCTATTTATTTATGAGCCGTATGTAAATTCGTTATACAATGTATGATGTACTATAATTGTATTTCTGAAAATAACCACTGTGATCACCAAAACCCATTGAAGAAATTAGAACCATTTTTAATTTACATTATGTACATTACATTTTTAATTTACATTATAAAATAATGCTATGGTAAATTATTTGAATTGTAATTTTGCATTTCATGAGGGTTTTCCAAAGTCTGACTATGTATTTACGGTGCTCACCATATTTAACTGTCATTTGCATGTGTACCTCTCTGGTCACCCTGCATCACCCTATAGAATTAACTAATTTTTCTTCATAAAGTCAAATGAAACCTGCTGAATAATGTTAGGTTAACATATACAATTACATATCACTTTGTATTTTCCATATACTTAACAAAAAACTGACATAAATTAAAAAATGTGACGTTTCGAAATCTAACATGAAATACTGTACCGTACTACTATTATGACTTCAGGTAGACTTTTGAGATATCATTTTGTAGTTTATTTGATTGCATAAATAAAAGATCAAAATTATGTTTATATGTTTTTTTTTATGTCTCAATCCTAAAATTCTAGGTGATGCAAAACTTTTGGCAATAGCTGTATAGCACAGCAGTAAAATCAATACCTTTTTACTTTGCTTTTACTTTGGCCTATAGGCTATTGCCGTGGTAACACAAAATAAATCATGCTGCTTACATACTGTACAATACAGACACAATAAAACGTGATGCTAAATTGAAACTAATGATTTTAGCACATTTTCTTTTAACATAGTTTACTTAGGACACAATTAACACAGTTCTAAAAGAATAGAATAGTGTGCTGTGAGCTGTGTTACTTGCTGTGAACCGGCTGCTGCAAATAAAGAACCTGCCGGCTATTGCATGATCTGTTGTCAAGACTGCCTTCTTTTTCAGATAGCAGTTCATCGAGTGCTGCATTGGTGCTCAGAAGTGGGATGGATCGAACAACATGTAAAGTAAAGGAGGAGCTGGTGGAAGATGCAACAGAAGCCGACACACCACCACTGTCCGGGCAGAGATCGGCAGCAAGAGAGGGCGTCTCCCAAGACTGGCTGTGAGAGTGGGTTGCTGAGTGGGAGAAGGGGAGCGGAGTCAGATCGGGCGTGGCCAAGCTGCACAGCTGGAGCGAGGCAGAGAAGGAGAATTGAATGATTGGGGTGCTGAGGGCGATGCCTAGCTGGTCCTATTAAACCTTCCACTCGACAGCCTGGGAGGATACACAGCACTGAGCAAGGCTGTTGCGCTGCTTCGGGAGCTTGGTCGTTCCAGAGGGGCTCAAGTTGACGCTGTGACACCGTCTGTGGCGGCTGAAGGAAAGCCTGGCCAGTCTTGCATAGGAGCTTTAGAGGGAGAGCCAGCGGGCATAAACAGTCTTCCCCCGCTGAACAAAGAGAACAAGCCAGGCTGCAATTCAGAGGCACACCCTCAGACCCTGCAGGCTGCAGTCCGATTGGTGCAGGAGTGGGAGGAGGTGACGGTGGAGGAGAAATCAACAAGGAGCCGACCCACAGTGCGCCAAGCCCAGCTCAGTAAAGGGGAACCCGACAGCAGCACACCTACAGCCCCCTGGCTCCCCGAAGTTGTAGCCCTTGTGCAGGAGCTTACCACCAGTATCCGCCAGCCTGGTGACCTGCAGGCGCAGTGTCCGGCAGCAACCTTCCGCCTTGGGTCTCTGGGCCCGGCCAGCTGTCCGGAAACGATGTGCCATCATCTGGTGGTACATAAGACCCGCAACACTCCGCTGCACCCCCAGAGCGACAGGCTGGTGGAGCAGTTTAACCGTACCCACTCCATCCAGTTGGCTATTGTCACCGCTAGCCACCAGAAAGACTGGGATGTACAGCTGCCCCTGGTCCTGTTGTACTGCCGTGCAGGAGTCAACGAGCTGCACCCCTGCGTTGTTGATGCTCAGCCGGGAAATCAGAAACCCGGCTGAGTTACTGTTTGGCCGGCCACCCGATGCTGCAGAGGATACCCCAGGGCCTGAGTATGCAAGGTGCTTGCAAGATCGCCTGGACACTGCACATTGCTTTGCCCACGGCCAGTTGCAGACTACAGGTTGTAGGCGGCTGCCAAAAGCGATACTATGACCTGGAACGACTTGGGGAGGTGACTTATCAGGTTACTTATCAGCGATACTATGACCTGGAACGACTTGGGGAGGTGACTTATCAGGTTCAGTTGCCGCCCAGGGATCGGATGGTGGTGATCCATCAAGACCGGCTTGCCCCTTACCTGGGGGGAGTGGGGGGGACAGGGACAACAACGACAACCTGGGGGCTGGACCCTCAGGCTCACCTTTGCCTGGGACTTCAACATTGCCAGCTGGCTCTGACAGCAGCAGCCTGCCGGACCGGCTTTGTCTGTGACTGTATTGCGTTCCAGAACTATTAACTTGCGGGATGATTGCTTGCACCATGTGGCAGGGTGCTGGTATTTGGCACTGGATCAGGCAAGTCTACACAAGGGTCACCAGGTGCTGTTCACATGAAACCCATGCGGCTGTACAGGACTGTGATTGGGTGAGGAACATGATAATCTATTACATTGTTGTTAGTTAAAGGTCAGTGGGCACTGATTGGTCGAGCCTCACATATACGTGTAACTTGGTGTTTTCTGTGTCTGGGTCTGAGGGAGGGATAAAAGAGGGTGCATCAGGTGTGTGTGTGTGTGTGTGTGTGTGTGTGTGTGTGTGTGGATTCAGAGAGTGGAGAATTGTGTACTGTGAGCTGTTTTACTTGTCTCTCGACGTCTTACTGCGTGCGCGTGACCAGTAAGAGACGGCAGTGTTTAGCTAGCGTGGTAATGGTGCAAGTGAATTGGAATTCAAACTGTAAAATAACAATTTTTAATTAATTAATTAATTTATTTATTAATTTATTTATTTATTTTAACCTGGCTGTGGGTCCCCTCATCAGCCCAGGGCTCTGGACAAATGTCCCAGGTGCCCCCCCTTGAATCCGTCCCTGACTAACAGGACTAACAATAAAAATGTGTTTTTTCCAGCTGATGATGCAATCAGAGTCATCTATCATATCATGCGCCTGTCAAACAGTAAAAACTCCAATGTATTTGTGTGTTTTTTATTAGTATTCAATTGTAATGTTGATACTTTTCTTGGTTTTCTTATTATCTAAGGATGCTTTACATTACATTGATCAGTGTGTGATTAAATACATAAACTTTACAGGAAAAAAATAAATAAAACCATAAAATATGGTTTAATTGCTATATATATATATATATATATATGACCCAGAGACTTAACTTGACATTTCCAGCGCACAAGGTGCACTTTTATTATACAAAACAAAAATAAACAAAACAAAAAGCTAGCTCTTCTGAGCATTTACTAAACATAGGCAGGTCCCTGACTAACATGCAGGACAGCTAAGCTGTTTACCTTACATACAAAACATACCAACACTTTTAAACAAACACACATGAACCAAACGTAGGTTTACTTTTTACACAGTACCTTTTTACAAAGAATGACACACAGTCGGGCTCTTCACACAGCAGCAGCCTTGAGCAGACTGGCTGCTCTCCTTTTGACAGCTGGCCTCAATTTACAATAACAAGGCCAACTGCCAAAATAATAAACTTTTTTTTTTTTTCTTCATCTATGATTTTGCCATTTGTGTCTCTTAGACATTTAACCTCCTCTTTGAATGTTCTCTTGCTGTTATAATATTGGAAAAACATTTTGGAATTGGTTTTAGCCCCCTTAGCAATATTGATTTCTATCTCTCTTGGCCTTTCTAACTTCCTTTTTGACTTGTGTTTGCAGTTCCAAGTACTCTTTCTGTGTACTTTGTTTTTGGTCCCTTTAAACGCTCTTTTTCGCTTAAACGTGCCTTTTTTCGCTGAATATTTTTTTTTAATTGATCTATTAAACCATTTTGTTTTAGATTTAGATTTGTCTACTTTCGGGATGTAATTGTTTTGCGCCTCTAGTACTACATTTTTAAAAAACAGCCAAACGAGATTGCAACATGTTAATAAGCGACTAATCTTTATTAAAGCTATAATGAAAAATAAAGTGTTTTGCTGGACACACTGTTACAATCGTTATGACGAGTAACTGAATTTAAATTAATAAAAATGAGTCGCTTCGGCATTTAAATGAAAAAGTAAGACTTACGATTTAAAAGCCCATTTAGTGGTTTCACAGAAGAAAAAAAACGTAAATTAAACCAATTTTACTATTAACACGTTTCTTAGTTGTGATTGAGATACATGAATGGATTAACAGGTATCAATTGCATTTAAGGAGAGTAGAAAAGCCGATGTAAAAGACCAATTTATAGACATATATGTGGTAATTTACAGAAAGCTATTTATTTTAAAATGCTCAGAGCCCTCAAGTTGCAGCTAACGCACTTCCCCCAAGATGGCCGACTTCCACTTCTCCTGCTTTCGAGACCGCACATACTACCCCCTTACACAGCGTCTTTTCAAAATGTTTTTATTTGAACGTTTAAACTATATGTTTTTAAAAGTTTAAACATTTGTTAAATTTAACGGAATCTAGCACCCCTAGTGTCTTCATGTTACAAGATCTGTAAATGCTAGCAACGATTCATTGTGTTATATATTCTTTGTCAATTAGCAATTCTATTACATCATCGATTGTATGTAAAAAATAATGTGATATCTTGTAACAATTGTAAGTCACCCTGTATAAGGGCGTCTGCTAAGAAATAAATAATAATAATAATAATAATAATAATAATAATAATAATAATAATAATAATAATTGCATGATCATTAATTAGCTAACATTTAATTTAACAATTAAAAACTTTTCTAAAAATTAAATCTTAACAACATACATGGAGAACACGTGATCAACACTCATTCGACAGTACATCTCGGCTTCAATACAATTAGATGTTAATTAGTACTCAGAATTCAGTTCTAGCGTCTCATTCATGGGGTTTCCATGCATGTTTTTTTTTTAGCTTGTGACATTTGCTCGAGAAAAATGTCTCGTGTAAAATTCTTTTTTGGGTTTCCATTCGCTCAGTTTATTTTACTCGAGTAAACCGGGCTTTTCACCCAACTTCATGCAAATGAATGGGAAAGGTGGGGGTTGATATGTAAATTAGCTATGCATAAAGTACTCGTGCTGTTTTTGAAGATTACTAGTGAAATTTTGTGAAAATGTAGTTTGGTGTACAATCATTATTAAGAGACGAGCAGAACATGAAAGGATGAGACAAACAAAAAGGCGAAAACAATTAGCCGTCTTTAAAAGCATGAGATTGAGAAGACAACAGGCTTGCATCACGGCTTTGGTAATGCATGTTTTTTTTTTTTTTTTGATATTCCCTCATAAAGGATTTTATTTTAGAGCGGCACTGCTCTGCAGTACACTTTATCTCATAGTCATCATCACTAATTCTGTGGAGATTAAATTTTGTCACTTATTTTGGCATTTTTTGGTGTAGCCATAATAAAGGTACTGCAGCTCACCGTAAAATTTAAAGCTGTTTAAAGTATTTAAACTATAAAGCAAGACGTGCGCGTGCTTCAGAATATTGACTTAACTGTGTCGATACTGTGTCGGTTTACCTGTCCACACTTCAGCTGTTCCGAGTCGTATCGAAACAGTACCGGTACGAAACCTGCTCTTTTTTGAGTTTCATACCAATACAGTTGTATCGGTACGACGCCGATAAGAACCCCAGTCTGGGCAGATGTTTCGGTACTGTTTTGGTACGGTTCCGCAACCATCCCGGTATGAAAATGCTACTGTGAACAGGGCATTAGAAACCCTACACGTCCGGACGGCTGACAGCTGCTGAGGAAGCATTCAACACCACACTTGGGCAAATACAGGTAGTGGGCACTTGAAAGGGAGGTGGCGGATACTGATGAAACGGACTGAAGTGCAGCATTCCCCAAATTGCCACTGCCTGCTGTATCCTGCACAAACAAAATGAGGTGTTCAGGAATCAGTGGCTGCCTGTGAGACAGACGGGGAAGGTTACCAGTGTTGTCAAGTCTCACAAGCCCAAAACAAGTGAACCCATGTTAGAGTATGGGTGTTTATGCAAAACAAACCCAATCCCGCTATTATAAGCAGACTTGGCAACTGTGAAGGTTACCTCAGCCTCCAGTCTCAATTGGACAGCAGCGATCTGAGGAGGCTCGTGCTGTCAGAGATTCTCTCCTTTCTTTTAAGTTGTGTTGGATTTACTGTTTTGTTAAATATTAATGATGCAAACAAATAAAACACAATCAATATGTTCATTTGCAATTTTATTTGGTCAGTTCTAAGAGGACATCAACAACTTGTTGGATGTTGTTGCGCTGTTTTGGACAATCGAACTGGCTCATGACATCCAGTTCACAAACTATATTTATTAACGTGGAGGCAGACATGCGTTGTCTTTGGACATAGCTGGGATCAAAAAAAGGACTGGAATTAATTCAGTTAGACATTTAAGCAGCTCACTTGCTCTTCGTATTTAACTTTATAGTAGTTTTTACAGCTGCTTTAATACTATAACAAGTGTACACCGCAGTTCATGTAAGTGGTTTTATACAGAACTGTAAACCCACAAGAGATATACAACATGACAGTACAGACACAGCAAAAAACTATAATAAAAAGCTGCATTATCATTAAAATGAACTACACCACTGCTAAGCATAAAATCGCCCATCAGCCACTACTTTCTGATGTCTTGGAATCCACAGTAACAACTGATCTGCTCCCTTGCAATATTTATAGTTAAGGATAAACACCCTCATTAACATTTACACAAGAATTTTCTTGCATGGATTTTCCCGTGTGTTTGGTCATTTACACAAGTAAATATGGCAAGCCGTTTTAACATTTAATCCTCAATTGCTGATATCAACATTTGTATTTTTGGTATCAACAATTCTATTTCTGGTATCAACAATTCTATTTCTGATATCAACAATTGTATTTCCGATATCAACAATTCTATTTTTGATATCAAAAACACAATTTTGGATATCAGTGCATTTTTTAACCGAATAAAGTGACGGCTGTCCGGGAGTGGCCCCAACCAACTCACCAACGCCAGCTCCGAGGGTTCCTGGGCTTCGCGTTCTATTACCGGCACTTCATCCAGGACTTCACTATGATCGCCCTACGACTGGACAGAGGAGTGCCCTACGAGAGCCCTACGTCTGGACGGAGGAGCGCCAGACGACCTTTGACGCTCTCGTGGAGGCCCTGACCCAGTCGCCGGTGCTCTCCCCTCCAGATCCCCGCCTGCCGTTCTTGCTCGACACTGACGCCAGCGACGCCGGAATTGGAGCCGTACTGTCCCAGCCCGTGTGAGAATGGGAGAAGGTGTTGGCATACTACGCCTGTACTGTGTAACCCGGCAGGAGCTACTAGCGGTGGTCGCAGAGGTTCGCCACTTCCGCTACTACCTCTGCGGGTTTCCCTTCACGATTGGATGGACCATGCCGCCCTGCAGTGGCTCCTGGGAGGCACTATCGTACGGGGAAGCAGTATTGGATGGGTTTGTTCTATTTCATAATGCCTCTGGGAGGAACCATCGCAGGGGCGGCACCACGCTTGGGCCTGAGGGGTCTGGGCCCACCCATTTTGCTCATGGGCCCACCCAGTTACGGAGCGATTGATAATTATAAACATTTCAAGCCAAACCGTATCAGACTGTAATCCGCTGCGGCGAGTCTAGCTCATCCTTGTGGTTCAAAAAATATATCCGTCCCACCCACCTCAGCAGCGTTGTCATGGTTATAAAAAAAAAAAGATTGGTGATTGGATGGCTGAGATATGAGATCTTACGTCTTCGATACTATAGTATCGAACTTACTGCGCATCGGCAGCATACATACAGGAACTTTTCTTTCATTGCAAGGCATGCAAGTGTAGCCAGCTAGTTTAAGAAGTTAGCAAATAAACTACAAACTGGTGGGGAATTCTGGGACACTTCCTGTTTCCTCGGCAGGAAGGATACCTCTTCTTCTCCATTTGGGTAATTTACATCAGCATGCTGGAGGTAGTTTGTAAAATGGCTCCGGCTGTGCAACAGTGTGCTGATGTCTGTCTGCTATACTTGGTTTCGTTTGCAGGAGATGAGACAAAAATAAACTCTGTTGTACCTGAGTCTGAGTCAGAGTGATTGTGGTCTGGGTCAAACAAATAATAATACACAACACAACGCAGAGTACGCTAAAACAACAGGTTGTTTTATTCACAGTAATTCATACAAACCAAAACTGATATTTAGGAGGAGACGCAGCCTAGCTGCCCATTACATAACCGTGTGGTCCTGCATGCACTGTAGTTTTAATAAGGGTTACATTTTTTATTATATCTGGTGCCGTGACTCGGATGGGCAGCTTCTAAGGGAAGCGTAAACATAAATTAAATAGACAAATAAAAGGTGAATACGGATTTAAAAAAAAAAAAAAAAAAAAAAAAAAAAAAAAATAAATAAATAAATAAATAAATAAATAAAGATAAAAAATAAATAAATAAATAAATAATAATTAAGTAAACAACTAGGTGTTACTAACAAGGCAGACCTATGGCTAAGCAGTTTAGTTCTGGAAAGGGAAAGACAGAAGAATATTCTTCTGTTTTTACTGCTGGATTGAGGGAGGACTGGACACAGAAGATGTCTGGGAGTAGAAAGGGCTGGTCAGAAAGGCCTGTGAAGACAGAACCATCTGGATGGTGTTCTGATGAGGAGGAGGAGACCAGAGCCATGCCCCAGATGACAAAATGCAAAACGTTCCCAGTGGGCCCAACTCCTACCTATGTGCCAGCGATGCATCAGGTGCGAGGTATGCCATTATTCAGCAATAGTAAAGATTGCAGGATTGATATAGAAGACTGGATTAAGGATATCCAATACCTGTTAAGTGCTACACATGTTCCAGAGTCCCTACATTTTGACACACTGGTGCGTTACCTGAGTGGTGGAGCAAGGAAGCTCGTATTGAACCTCCCATTAGAACAGCAGATCGCCTCCAGAGTCTTTGAGGAGTTGAGGGCTGAGTACAGTGACTGCCATTTATCTCTTGACCCAATGGCAGACTTTTATGAGCGACACCAGCGCCCAGATGAGTCAGCCTCCACCTATGCCATAGAGCTAGATGCCTTATTGAGGAGCATTGAAGAAAAAATAAATGGAGGCGGGGCACTCCAAGACAGGGACTATAAACTCACCCAGCAGTTCATGCGTGGCATAAGTGAGAAAGATGTACGTGATCGTCTTGCCCCCATGCAGCCTCGCTATCTTACGTTCAGGCAGTTACAGGGAGAACTGAGACAGCTGGTGAGGGAGAAAAATTCACTAGGCGACAAGAAGGTGAGAGCAAAGAGTGTTAGCAGCATGCAGCAGGCTGCAGTCAGTTCAGAGGGGAGCATGCAAAGTAATGTTTTGCCCCAGCAGGAAGCAGCAGCCACAAGGGGGTTAAGTGATGCTGTTCAGAGCCTTACCACACTAGTTCAGGACCTTGCCACTCACCAGAGACAGCAGTTTGAGAAGATGGGGAGTTTGGAGGCCATGGTTATGCAACAAACTGCTACTACCTACAGGTATGTCCCCACCAGTAGCCAAGGAAGTGGTAATGGAGCAGCGACTCAGAGACCTCCGCGTCGCCAGGAGCCCTTTGTGTGCCATCGGTGTGGTCAGGTTGGCCACATCGCTCGGGGGTGCCGTAACCAGCCAAATGCTTATGCTGTGCAGCACAGTGTAGGAGAAAACAATTCTCATTTAAACTAATACAGCCTGACACTGAGGGGCAAGTGGAGGGCAATGAAAACAAGACCAGCCCTATAGTTACCTGTGTTCACAGTGTGCCACAGATGGAGTGCAGTGGGGAGACAAATTCTTCCAGTTTAGTTGGCCCAATGAATGAAGATTTTGTTGTGGTGAATAGTGTCCCCTGTAGAGCCCTAATTGATTCAGGATCCCAGATTACATCAATTACTGAGGAGTTTTGACACCAACACCCCACCCTCGGAAACCTGAGACCAGATGAGGTTGATATCCGCATAGAAGGGGCTGGAGGTCACGAGGTCCCACATCAAGGGGTGTTGTGTTTGAATTTGTCTTTTCTAGACCAGACCTATGCGGCCATTTCAGTTTTCGTTGTGCCAGCGACACAGTACCGAAAGTCTGTACCACTTCTGTTAGGAACAAATGTTATTAGGGCTAGCAAGCAGGACTTAGAAAAACGGCTGGGCAGAGAGTTCCCTAGCTGCCTGAAAGATGAACATCCAGCCTGGCATGCCACCTACCAACAGGTGAGGGTGAAGTCACCCGGAAGGGGTGACTACAGCCAGTGAAAATTAAGCCTGGGGAACACAGATGCATAACAGTCAAGGCTCCATGGTCTCGTGATAGGAGTCCATACACTGTACTTATCGGACCTCCAGATGGCAAAGAGTTTATTAAAAACGTGGTGGTGGAAGAAGCAGTGGCAGATGTGGTCCATGGGCGGACTCTAGTGCACTTCTACAACCAAAGCCCATACAATATTGTTATAAAAAGGGGCCAGACAGTAGCTAGCATCTCTGCACTGAGCAGCGTAGAAACAGTGGTTCCCTCTGACCCTACCCCAGATCTAGGTAGCACAGCCGGTTCGTCGCATGATCAACAAAGTTCTTCCCCGCCAGATAAAGCACCAGTTCAATCGGACATTCCGGAGATGGATTTGAAGGAGGCAGCAGTGCTGAACCAGGAACAACAGGAAAAGCTGGAAGAACTGCTCCGGAGGAACTCTGATGTGTTTTCAGTTAATCAGTTCGACCTTGGATGTACATCCGCTGTCAAGCATGAAATACCATTGATTGATAACAAGCCCATGCGCCAGCCTTACTGTAGGATCCCACCAGCCCAGTTTCAGGAGGTTAGACGACATCTACAGGATATGGTTGAAGCGGGAGCCATTAGATCAAGTCAGAGCCCTTATGCCTCACCCATTGTAGTGGCCAGGAAGAAAGACGGCTCAATCCGAGTCTGCATTGACTACAGACAACTAAATGCAAAGACGGTGAGAGATGCATTCCCTATGCCCGTATTGAGGAGGCCTTGGATGCTCTTGGTGATGCTGAATTCTACTCCACACTGGATCTCACTTCCGGCTACTGGCAGGTAGAGGTGGCTGAACACGACAAGCCCAAAACTGCATTCACTACACCCATGGGCCTGTTTGAGTGCAACCGAATGCCTTTTGGCCTGCAGAATGCACCAGCCACCTTCCAAAGACTGATGGCTCACTGCCTGGGAGACCTAAATTTTTCAGCTGTGCTGATATACTTAGATGATGTCATTGTATTCTCCCGAACATTTGACGAGCACCTAGAGCGCCTGCAGTTAGTTTTTGACCGTCTGCGCCAGTTCCGGCTTAAGTTAAAACCTAAGAAGTGCCACCTGCTCCGGAAAGAGGTTAAATATTTGGGACATGTGGTGTCAGCCGGTGGTATAGCCACCGACCCAGAGAAAATACAGCAGGTGCGGAACTGGAAGACCCCAACAGACAGGAAGGAGGTAGCGCAATTTTGGGGGTTCTCCGGTTATTACCGGAGATTTATAAAAAAATTACTCCAGTTTAGCAGCACCCCTCTTTCACCTGACCGCAGGGTCCCCTAAGAAGGGAAAACGGCCCCACAAACCGACCGGGAGGCCACCACCATTCAGTTGGACAGGGCAATGTGATCAAGCATTCACTGAGCTGAAGGAGAGATTGACAACAGCACCCGTCTTAGGGTACGCCCAACTACAGCCTTCCATTTGTCCTCCAGACGGATGCTTCAACAGAGGGGTTAGGTGCAGTGCTGGCCCAGGTGCAGTCCGGCAAAGAGAGGGTAATTGTGTACGCCAGCCGCAGTCTCATCCTCTCCGAGGAAAGGTACCTGGCTCACAAACTTGAGTTCCTGGCTTTGAAGTGGGCAGTAGCTGAGAAGCTGAGGGACTACCTGTTAGAGCACCGTTTCACCGTGTTGACTGACAACAACCCGTTGGTATATGTAACCAGTACTGCCCACCTTGATGCAACAGGGCAATGGTGGGTTGCAAAGCTAGCGGAGTTTGACTTCGAGATAAAATACCGCCCAGGAAAGAGCAACGCGAACGCAGATGGCTTCTCACGCATGCCGAGAGCTGAAATTGCAAGCATACTGAAGGTCGGTTGTAATGTCAATACCGCTAGCACTTCGGACCAAGGGGAATTTAACTCCACCAGAAATACTCTATCCAGCACTGCACCACCCAGTCAGTGGGCTGAGGTCATCCCCAGACTGCCTAGGGAGGAGCTTAGGAGACATCAAGAAAAGGACCCAGTAATCTCCATTGTGCTGCGTTACTTCAAGGCTGGACGGGCACCAAGTGTAAGGAAGAGGAAGCAGGAGGAGCCCCTTGTCAGAGCGATGCTGAGACAGTGGAACAAGCTGACGTTTGAAGAGGACATCCTCTATAGAACATTCAAGTCGCCAGAAGGGAATGAAGTTAGACAGGTGGTGCTGCCTGAAAGGCTAAGGCGGGAAGTATTCGACATGCTACACAACGACATGGGCCACTTGGGGACGGAACGAACCGTAGATCTTATGCGTGCACGATGCTATTGGCCAGCTATGTTTTCCACTATCCAACACTGGTGTGAATCATGTGAAAGATGCTGCCTAAGGAAAAGTTCACAGGGCGCCCGTGCACCCCTGATCTCTATTCACACAACTAGGCCTTTAGAGCTTGTATGCCTGGATTTTTTCACCTTGGAGCGCTGCAAAGGGGGTATAGAAAATATCCTGGTAGTTACCGATCACTTTACACGCTATGCTCAGGCTTATCCTACTCCTGACCAGAGAGCAGCTACCATAGCCAAGGTTATGTGGAAACATTTCATTTGCCATTACGGGATTCCCGAAAGAATACACACTGACCAAGGGAGGAACTTTGAGAGTGGTCTCCTGCGCCAACTCTGGAAAGCAATGGGGGTAGCCAAAAGCAGAACCACTCCCTACCACCCACAAGGTAATGGTGCCACTGAAAGGTTTAACAGAACCTTGATGAACATGCTGGGCACCCTGGAACCTCACCAGAAGTCAAACTGGAAGGAGTCCGTTGAACCCATGGTCCACGCATATAACTGCATCCGTCATGAGTCCACAGGCTTCTCACCCTACTTCCTCATGTATGGCAGACATCCTCGTCTTAAAGTGGATTTGGCTTTGGGGCTCCCATGCCAGGAGGAGGAGGAATCAGAGCCAGAGGAATACGTGTCAAGTCTCTGTAGTAGACTGGAGTTGGCTTACAAGCAAGCAACGTTGGAATCTGAAAGATCCAAGCGCCGTCAGAAACGGTATGCAAAAGAAATTACCTTGAGACCAGGAGACCGTGTCCTAGTGGCAAATAAAAGTGTTATAGAAAACAAAAATTGGGAGACAAGTGGGAGAAAATACCGCACATTGTAGTTCGTAAACAATCTGATCTGCCAGTATACGTTGTGTGTCCTGAAACGGGTTATTCACCAAAACTTAAGAACATAAGAACATAAGAAAGTTTACAAACGAGAGGAGGCCATTCAGCCCATCTTGCTCGTTTGGTTGTTAGTAGCTTATTGATCCCAGAATCTCATCAAGCAGCTTCTTGAAGGATCCCAGGGTGTCAGCTTCAACAACATTACTGGGGAGTTGGTTCCAGACCCTCACAATTCTCTGTGTAAAAAAGTGCCTCCTATTTTCTGTTCTGAATGCCCCTTTATCTAATCTCCATTTATGACCCCTGGTCCTTTTTTTTTTTTTTCAAGTCAAAGAAGTCCCCCGGGTTGACATTGTCTATACCTTTTAGGATTTTGAATGTTTGAATCAGATCGCCGCGTAGTCTTCTTTGTTCAAGACTGAATAGATTCAATTCTTTTAGCCTGTCTGCATACGACATGCCTTTTAAACCTGGGATAATTCTGGTTGCTCTTCTTTGCACTCTTTCTAGAGCAGCAATATCCTTTTTGTAACGAGGTGACCAGAACTGAACACAATATTCTAGGTTTGGTCTTACTAATGCATTGTAGAGTTTTAACATTACTTCCTTTGATTTAAATTCAACACTTCTCACAATATATCCGAGCATCTTGTTAGCCTTTTTTATAGCTTCCCCACATTGTCTAGATGAAGACATTTCTGAGTCAACATAAACTCCTAGGTCTTTTTCATAGTTCCTTCTTCAATTTCACTATCTCCCATATGATATTTATAATGCACATTTTATTGCCCGCATGCAATACTTTACACTTTTCTCTATTAAATTTCATTTGCCATGTGTCTGCCCAATTCTGAATGCTGTCTAGATCATTTTGAATGACCTTTGCTGCTTCAACAGTGTTTGCCACTCCTCCTATTTTTGTGTCGCCTGCAAATTTAACGAGTTTGCTTACTATACCAGAATCTAAATCATTAATGTAGATTAGGAATAGCAGAGGACCTAATACTGATCCTTGTGGTACTCCACTGGTTACCTCACTCCATTTTGAGGTTTCTCCTCTAATCAGTACTTTCTGTTTTCTACCTGTTAACCACTCCCTAATCCATGTGCATGCATTTCCTTGAATCCCTACTCACTGAC
This sequence comes from Huso huso, assembly GCA_036884735.1. Lineage (NCBI taxonomy): Eukaryota > Metazoa > Chordata > Actinopteri > Acipenseriformes > Acipenseridae > Huso > Huso huso. Next base: position 28,349,368 of record CM072669.1, read on the forward strand.
GCCCTGTATGTTTCTCCCATTAAACAATACCAAGCAGCTTACCTGTATGGATGATCAGGGTTCGAACACTAGCCACGTAAGGTCAAATTTTGAAATAGGCACCTCTGAGGATGATGAAAACTTATATGTAGAGGTAGGGTCACAAGCAAGAAACCGGGGGAATCAGATTGATAGCATAGGAATAGAGAAGCTCCCTAAATCAATTGCACTCGCACCTAGCAGACACATGGGCCCGGGCACCCGTCCATTTCTCAGCGATAGAGACGATAGCGATAATGACAGTCAGCTTAGCTGGGAAAGGGGTTATCACGATACAGAAATAGGGGCTGACTATTCAGAAACGCACAACCCAGACCACATCTGTTTAGGTAGTGAGTTGTCTGGCCCGGAGGGTCCATCCGCCCCGAGCCAGACCCCAGGAGGGTCCATCTGCCCCGAGCCAGACCCCGGAGGGTGCATCCGCCCCGAGCCAGACCCCGGAGGGTCCATCTGCCCCGAGCCAGACCCCGGAGGGTCCATCCGCCCCGAGCCAGACCCCGGAGATTTTACTCATCCGTAGCCAGGCCAGAGCAGGTCCGCCTGCCATGGGCCAGGCCCCAGGAAACATCGAACTCCGCCGCTCCATTCGGCAGAGGAGGCCACCTAATAGGTTATCTTTAGAGCACCATGCAGAGACTCTAGGTTCTGAACAGTGCCGATATTGCCAGAAGATTGCTAGGGGCAGGCAAATCTGGGAAACCCAAAAGAAGAAACAGGCCCTGCGGATTCCTAGAGACTTTAGAGTTTGCAACAGTTGTGACATACGTTTGCATTAACATGTAAGACGAGGGCGTCCTTTTCTGTAACAGGGGAGAGTGTAGCCAGCTAGTTTAAGAAGTTAGCAAATAAACTACAAACTGGTAGGGAATTCTGGGACACTTCCTGTTTCCTCGGCAGGAAGGATACCTCTTCTTCTCCATATATAATGCCTCCGGGAGGCACTATCGTACGGGGAGGCAGTATCGGATGGGTTTATTCCATGTTATAATGCCTCCGGGAGGCACTATCGTACAGGGAGGCAGTATCGGATGGGTTTATTCCATGTTATAATGCCTCCGGGAGGCACTATCGTACGGGGAGGCAGTATCGGATGAGTTTATTCCATATTATAATGCCTCCGGGAGGCTGTATCGGTTACAACACCTGATTATAACCCATCACTGGACCCTAGGCAAACATACACTTGCGGGCCCCCTACTGTACATACAAACATACATATACACATACATACACCTCTATATACACTATAGCCTTTATTACTACTAGCCCTCACCCCTTTTACAACAGGTATAATTCTCAGTTTGCAGTTATTATGAACGAATCTGATAGAAAATTAAACTGTAGGGGGTATGCTAAATACATTTCAGAATAAAACTGGATAAATCTGAAGCCTGCGTTAAATCCTGTAGCACAGCTCGACAACAAGTTTTCCTGATTTACTGAATAAAAAGGCAAGAGTTCAAACAAACAAGAAACACCATATGAAGTTGAAAAAGGTAATATGAAGGGTGCTCAAAGTTTTTTTCATTCACGGTAGTTCCACAATAATCCACGAAAATAAATATTAAAAAACAAACATGCCTGTACACTGTTGTGTCGTCAAATACGTTACAGTTTACTGCACGCAAAATAGTCAATGTTTTTTTGCTTTTTTGCTTCATTAAAGAAAATGCCCTTTTCTAAAGAGCAGAGAAATCGCCAATGTTTTGGCATACAAGTAAGTTCAGGTGTTACATATGGTAGAGGTCTGTACCCTATAGAATTCTGTACCCTTGATGACTCCACGCCGGCACAGCTGCATTTTTTCAAAGACCGCTGGACGTGAACGCTTGATGTTTCTGAACAGTATTTACATGTAATACAATGAAAATGTATTTTAAAAGAAAAGGGTCCGTGTCCCATGACAGACAAAGAGCTGGTTGGCTCTCTGGATGGCAGCCACTCCTTTGGCCGAGGAAGAATGCCCTTGCCTCTCCACACGCCTCATCCACGTCTCCAGTTGCTCCCTCAGCAACGCCTCCGGTGACTGCTGATTGTCAGCTGGTTCTGCCTGTGCATCCTGGCAGCCAACTGCTCTGTGCTTATCCTGCCTTGACTCAGCAGGACCAGTGACGCCCACTTCTGACACCATATGTAACAGGGTGACGTGTTACATGTGTAGGTAGTCATTGGAATATACTGACAGACACAGAGGATTGGTGCTGATAGGCCGCTCAGGCGCACAGATTTAATTGTAACACCAAGCTGACACTAGGGTACCAGCAATGGTAGACCTAGTGTCACATTTAATAAATAAACAAAAACAAAAACAAAAGCTAAAAATAAAAGTTTGCACACAAAAAGACGAGCGCTAGTCCCACTAAAAGGAAAGTCCCTCTACAGAAACCTTACTACTCTACGGTAACCCTCTCTATACTGGTTTGGGATCCACATCCCCTAAAGTTGACCTGCTTCTGTTATTTCTGAAGTCCTGGCCTCCCAGCGACTCTGGACCATTCCGACGGTCCTGGCCGGGCAATCGCCTTCACAGGCCCCATCTTGCATTTAAAGCCCTCTGTAGTAGTAGTTCCCGCAGAGCGGACGCTTCCCTCCTGATGTAAACAAACACTCTAAGTGCCCATCTGTACAGCAATGGCCTTGCAGCAGCCCCGAGCTGTAGCACAGCCGTTTTTTGAGCTCTGCACAGCATCCCCAGGCACACCCCCCAGCCAATCCAGACCTCCCGATCATTTTAGCTCAGGGCAAGCCTGCCACTCAACTGATTGCTTAGCAATGCGTCGCCGCTGATTTTTCACAGGCACATACACTTGTGCAGGAACCAGCGACCCGGGAAACTAAAATACTACACACTGTAGCAGATCACGTAAAGCAGGAGTTTACACAGCCATGGAGGCAAGCTCTTCTGTACATCCTGCAACGTTACTGTAGATCACTACTGAAACTCGTCTGTTGACAGCAAGTATTCACAGAAAGAGAAAGGTGGAAATCCAGAGCAGTACTGCGACTGCTTTACTTGCAAAGAAACAAAAAACGGTGACTTCCATATTCCCAAAGTCCACTTATTAAATTTTGACATTTGACCGTTTGTTTGCGCAAATATCCCTTTTGAAAAATTGCACAACCAAAAGTTATGGAAACTCTTCAGACAAAGTGTAGGAAATGGTGGAGTGACTCCTTCATCAGTCTAGTTGAGATGTGAATATTACCTAAAGCTGCCAAGTATCACAAGCAGGAGATTATGCAATTGGTAAAACAGTCTGGTTGCTGAGTCGACCGATGCACAAGATCAGTATGGGTTACACATTGTATTTGTTTTGCAAGACCTAAATGGTGAACATGGACCTGACGTACTAGAACTGAAAGCTGTCCTTGCAGATACACTTTACCTACAGGCTGTTAATTACAACACTGTTTCACAAGTTATTGTAAAGTGCTTGAAATTTTATGTTAATTTTGATGTCAGTGCATGTATCTGTATATTTGCTGTTTAAAAAAAAAATCTGTACCCGTAATTTATAACATATTTCCGTGCACAGTCCGCGAAATATGATACTTTACCCGTGACACTGCCATGAATTTTAAAGAAAATTTCTGCGATTTTCACAGGTCTTTATATATATGTGAGGAGGAACAGTGTCGGCACTGCACCCGCCTCGAAGACAGAGAGGCCATAAAGGCAACTCCCGGAGGAAGCCAATGTCATCATTGCGGTCCAGGGGCCACTGCAGAAAGTACCGGAAGCACTGCAGGAAGCACCGGTATCAACTGTGGACCGCTGGCAGATGGTGGTTCCTGCGGTCCTAAGGGAGCGGGTGTTGTAGGCCATGCACGGGGCATTGGCAGTTGGACACTTCGGGGTGACCAAGACCTTGCAGAGGCTGAGGGCTTTCTGCTATTGGGGCCACTGCCGGAGGGACGTAGAGACGTACGTCCGGAGGTGCGATGCCTGCACTGCCTGGAAGGGCCCACCCGGTGCGCCACTGGAGTGGGTGGCTATCGACGTTTTGGGCCCCTTTCCCAAGTCCACCGCGGGAAAGAAGTTCATCCTGGTTGCCATGGACTACTTTTCCAAGTGGCCCAACGCCTATGCCTTGTTGGACCAGTGTGCAACCACCATCGCTACTGCCTTGCTGGAGGGCATGTTCTGCCAATTTGGGACGACAGAATAGCTGCATAGCGACCAAGGCCGCAACTTCGAGTCGCGGGTGTTCAGGGGAGCTATGCAAGAGGCTGGGGATCTACAAGACCTGGACCACCCCTCTTCACCCACAGAGCAATGACATGGTTGAGCGGTTCAACCGGACGCTAGCTGTCCAGCTCACACTGTGGACCAGTTGAGATCAGCGGGACTGGGACCAGTACCTACCCTTGGTCCTCCTGGCCTATCGGTTGGCTATACAGGAGTCCACGGGGTGCACCCCTGCTCTGGTCATGCTGGGAAGGGAGCTGTGGACCCCGATGGACCTCGTATTTGGACGACCACCAGGAGAGGAACTGTGCTCACTAGCAGGGCCAGAGTACGTCCAGCAGCTCCAGGACCGGCTCGACGGGGTTCATCGGTTCGTGAGGAACCATCTCGAGGGGGCTGGCATGAGTCAGGGACTGGACTTTGAGCCAGGGGAGCTCTGTGGGTGCACTGCCCTAAGAGGAAGAAAGGGAGGAGCCCCAAACTGGATAGGCACTGGGAGGGACCATGTAAGGTGTTGGCACTGTTCTCCAACGTGGTGTTCCAGGTTCAGATGCGACACAGAGGGTGGCGGGTCGCGCTTCATCGGGACCGGCTGGGGATAAACACAGGTCTAGAAGAGGGAGGGGCAGGGTCAGGGGAGCCCCAAGAAAGAGAGTCTGGTGGACGCACTGAGCCACCTAGGGGCGTTGAGCAGATACAGACACAGGGCCCCACCGTAGGAGGACTATGCGAAAGAAGGGGCCAGGAGGGGAGGACGGTTCAGGTGGAGGGGGCAGTTCATCCCCTGGGCAGCTGTCGTTCACAGCAGATCCGGAGAAGGAGCCCCGGAGGGGTACGGGGGCACGCCAACTTTGTGAAAGTGACCGGGACGGTTCACTGTTTAGAGGGGGCAGTGTAAAGACCTCGAGAGGTGGTGGAAATCTTGGAGGACCTCTGTGATGGACAGGTGGAGAGGACGCTGATTGAGCGGAGGGCAATGGCTTCCAAGAGGTCTCCTCCAACCGGATCTGAGAAGCGAGAGGGGGCAGGCCAGCATATAAAAGCTGCAAGAATGATGTGAGGGGAGAGAGAGACGACAGCCAAACTGATAGGCTTGAGGCGATAATAAGAGAGGGCGAGAGAACCACCCACCTTTACTACTGTCAGTCGTGAGACGGGCCCCGACTACAGCTGTGCCATTAACCCCCCCCCCCAGGAACCTTGCTGAGGGAAGCGAGAGGAAAAGAGGGAGAGAATGGACAACCTGTCAGGACAAGGGAGTGACTGACAGAGGGAAGGAGCCAGACTGCAGTCCAAGTGACGAGCTTGTGTGTTTGTGCGTGTATTGACCCTTTCCCCCCCATACTTTTGCCTACCCTGTGCTCTTTCACTGCTCTATCCTTATTCTAAATAAATACAGACTGACCACCATCGTTCACAATAATCACTGCCTCCGTCTGAGTCCATAAGGCCGGAACCCGAAAACGTTACAACATATATGGGCAGCTGGCTCTTTGAGCTAAAATATATATATATATATGCAACAGAAGCGCCTAGAAACTCAAAGTGTTATGGTATCAGACTAACACTGTCTAAGTGTGTACTGAGTTTCAAGAACTTGGCTGTGCAGATACGCACTACACATGCACACACACTACAGGACCCTACTGCTTCTGAAGAGACCACCTTGAAAGTTCTAATTTTACGCACTTCCTAGGTCGAAGTTTTGGGATGTAATGTACGTTCCAGTGAACAGATCCTTCTGAAAATTGAGATCGAGAACCTTGATGTCTGGCACATTCCTGAGAAATTTGAACGGTGGCACTACACCATAGGATTGCTTATATATGAAGTTAAATGTCTTGAACAAAAAGCCTCCATTTAATTGACAGTGGTCTAAGCATACCTCCTGCATGGCAACCAAAAGAGCCAGGCACTTGAGCTTTTGTATTTATTATGTACATGTCACCCTGATTTCAGCCTCCTGGGACATTCAGAGCCTGAGGGCATGGTATACATGGTGTTTCACTTTGCTATAGAGTTGAATGGGAGAGGTGTTGGACTCTTACTGACCCAGTAGCCCTGCAAGGCTTGGGGAACAGGGGTCTCTTTAGATGCACTAGGGTCTTATCTATCCAAAGAGCCTGTGTTTGACCCTCAAAGCATGCACAGCGCAGAACTGCATACGTGTTTGTGACAAAACCATGTATAGTGCGTGTCTGTGTAGGTGCTGCATCTGAACCTAAAAAGCCAAGTGCTTGAAACTCGGTACACACTTAGACACTCTGTACCAGATACCAGAACACTTGAGTTTCTAGGAGCTTCTGTTCCAGAAATATAAATATATATGTTCGAGAAAACGTGAATGCATTTTTGAGTGCCTGCCACTTTAAATCTGCACCTGCAGCTCACAGAAGCAGAATCAGACTGTCAACTTACAAAAACTTATATTTTAAAAAGTACAAAAGCTGTTTCAGAATTACGACAAAAAAAAAAAAATTTTTTTTTTTTTTTTTTTTAAACTGACATCAATTAGGGTATACCAAATTTGTAATGTATATCTATCATAACTATCATAATTTATATATCTCTACATGTGTAATACATTTTAAGAACACATCCAGTATGTACATTCATAATATGTTAAAAAATACTGATCGTTTGAAAACAATACAGTAGTGAAAAGGTTAAAAACAAATGAAAAAAATAATCTATGTTTAAAACAAATCCAGTGCTGAAAAGGTGACATAACAGACACAGATTTGGGGTTCTGTGGTAATAGCAGCATTTTGATAACATCTCAAACTAAAAATAATCACAAAGTGTATAATTAAAAATAAATCCACTTAATATGGTCATTTTTTAAAATGTATTTCATGTTCTAACACAGGGTCCACTTTGTTTCCTCATCACTGGGTACCACAAACTGCCCCTCATCAGTGTGAAGCATCTGCAGTGTTTATAAATAGGAGGACGGAACTCTACACTTGGTCAAGCCACATAACTCATTTTAAGATAGCCGTGATGGCTGGAATCTCATTCGTCATATATAGCAATGGGAAAGGCAATAATTATGAAAGGAATAAACCAATGTTAATATTATAAACTAGTAAGAAATTATTTAAACTATTTCTACCTTCAAGTTGCTTCATGCTATTTAGCCTTTTCACACTCACTCATTACTAAATACAGCTCCATGACTTGATTTTAATTATCCTAGAAGTGAAATAACATAAAGCCAAAACACCAATAATACCAAGGAATCATTTCCTACTGTCACAACAACCATTCAAACCCATATTCATGTGGGTTTAAAGGCTGGTTTTATTGAAGCATTTGGCAATGGGTGGGCCATAACAGAACATTTTAAATAATTGCAGAAAACTTTTACATAATATTTTAAATAGACAGATAAAATATATATATGTGTGTGTGTGTGTGTGTGTGTGTGTGTGTCATATAAATAGTTGTGGATGTTGTGGATGACGTATCTAACCTGTTATACGATCAGTAGGGGCACCCAGTGCTGCCACCTATTGGCCAACCACAAATTTGTCACACTAGACTTTCATAAAATTTCTAATTTGACCACAATGAATGTAAATTAAGGTGGTCAGCCTACTGGTACAGGCTAGGCAATACACAATAATTGTTTTTGTTTAACAGTGAACAGGAAAAATAACAGTATTATACTATTTACATGTTTTTCTTTAAGCTACATTAAAGGGCAGCAGTGTGGAGTAGTGGTTAGGGCTCTGGACTCTTGACCGGAGGGTTGTGGGTTCAATCCCCAGTGGGGGACACTGCTGTTGTACCCTTGAGCAAGGTACTTTACCTAGATTGCTCCAGTAAAAACCCAATTGTATAAATGGGTAATTGTATGTAAAAATAATGTGATATCTGTATAATGTGAAATAATGTATAATGTGATATCTTGTAACAATTGTAAGTCGCCCTGGATAAGGGCGTCTGCTAAGAAATAAATAATAATAATAATAATAATAATAATAATTATTTAATGCTGGGTAGTGGCTGCCAAGGAAGGTACTCAAATTCCTACAGACACAGTCCTCTCTTAATTGTGGGAACACTCAATTTCAGTTCGACCACACCTGTTAGGATCTGCAGCACATAAACATGCAATGGTACATTTTACTTTTGCTTTTACACAGACGCAGTGCTTCAGGCATCTGCTTGTTTTGCATTTGCAATACTTTTTCATGGCTTCCTTCGGCTTTGAGTCCTTAAGTATCATAAGGGGTACCAACTTGTCATGCACAAGTCTACCAAAAGAAGTAGCATCAGGATAAGCTGGGTCTGGATTGTGTGCATTTTTGCTCACAACCATCTGGTGAAGACTGAGAAGAAGATGGAGATGGAAAGCATCCTATGTTGGGGGTAGGCTCCTCGGGTCTCCTCTTGTGGTTGCAAAGAGGTGAGCATGGAGAGCATCTAGAGTACCAGCAAAGCCACTGCTGTCATACAGTGCTACAAAGAAATGTCTTGCAGCTGTAATAATTTCTACAGTCACATGCAGATTTTTTCCTGGTTCACCATACCTAGCAAGTGGGATGAGATTTACAGCATCTTTAAGAGCAATTTTCAGAGCTCGCTTCTCTCCCCTCCTGTAGGGATAGCTTACAGTATCACAACCACTTGAAATGTAGCCACTGAGGAGAATGGAGAAAATAAGCGAGGCATCCATGATGCATTTTCTGACAAGAACTGCTGCAGTCATGACATTGTATAAACAAGTCCATCTTCTCTATCCATAACTGCTTCAGACCTGGCATGTGTGTGCTGTAGTAGATGCTCATAAGGATGACATCAGTTTCAGCGGCTTGAACTATAACTCTCCTGTAGCCTAGATTTTGGACACAGTATGCAATGTGAGAGAATATCCTTGTGTCTGCTTCTTCATGCTTCTCATAAGAAAGTTCTGGCACTTGGCTGACTTGCTCTGAATTAAGCTGAACTGCATATCCAGGATGGTTGAAAATGCCCCCAAATATTAATTTAAATCCTTGAGGCAGCTTTGTATGCTGGACTGACCATGCTTCTCCAGTGTAGCGGAGAATATTTTTTTTTTATTTTGGGGATTCTTGATAAAGGTCTTCCATTCAGGAATGACAAGAGAATTGCATGGCTCATACTCTTTATTCGTTCCTTGTCTTTTTTCTCCTTTCTCTCTCTTCACTTTTCAGACTTTCTGCTGGGCTAACATTGTATCTATCTCCAATGAAATTGATGCAATCGCACAGTTTGGGCTTAAGGTGAAGTATTTTCTTTCAATACTCACGCTGCAAGTCATTGAAAGTGATGCTGTCAAGGTGCTGGTAACGCTGCAGAAAAGCCATAGCATCTACAACCAATAATGTGAGTTCATCTGAATCTGGTAATTGATCATACTGTCTCCAGGATTCTCCCAAGTGCTTCTTAAGAGCAACCAAGTAATCCGATTTGTTGCCTTTCCGCATAGCATAGCCTTGCCGAAGGTCTAGGTCAGGTTCAAATAAGGAGGAGGGATAATTTTTCCATTCATGGCTAAAAATAGACAACTCTTTCTATTCATCCAGGTCTTGTGCAAAGTACAGAATTCTGACAACTGCACTCTCTTTGCCATACATGGATTTTGTTTTCTCATTTTGGAACTTGCAAACGTTTGAAGCTTCACATCTTCTACTTTTTCACTGCCATTCTTTTGTGTATAAACTAAAGCTGCAAGTCCCTTCTCTTTGGCTTTCACAAGGTCATGTGATTCACATTTTTGGCCAGTAGAGATGTTCAGTAACTCTGTGACATTACAACAAAATGGGTTGATCATTTTCCCGTGAATCACATCTTGTATTTTCCTGATGGTGTCTGCATTTTTCTTTGCTTGGCATTCTGAGTCTTCATGGTGTTTCTGATCATACTGGCCCAGGTGTGCCATTGCTTTTGTCTTCTCAGAGACTGCTGTTAGTACTGGTAAGGCTTGCAAGTACTTCTCCATAGCAGGAGGCTGCAGGCTATACCATGGAAAAGTTGGGTCTTGGCATCGCGGCTGTATGTCTTCTCAAAGGCCATATCGGACCTGACTCCATTTAACTTTCCAATGTTTGTCGCACAGTGAAGTGTCCATCTCTGAAAGCACAGGCAACATCACGGGCCACTGAAGACAGTTCTCTCATGGCAGCCAGGAAACAGGGAATACAGGAATTATACTTGTAATGCCAAGCTGCGACCAGGTATGGAAGCATTTTCTCAACTTCAGCTAGGTGTTACTCCCAAAGGCCAGCTCATTCAGCGTGAATGTACCATTTCAGGATCATTATCATGTTCGTATACATAAGCCAAAGTTTTGTAGTTGGAGATGTGCAACACAATTCATCAAACTGAACCATAAGAGTCTATTTTCTTCAGAGGCTTTGATGCACTTAAGCATGCCTTTGATGCCTTGTCTGCATCCTTTTTTGACATGGCCTCTGTGAGCTGAAGGATGATCTGCGAAAGTAATGACAACATTCAAGGTCTTTGTCTGCTTCAGTTGCCAACCACTTCTCAAAGGATTCCCAATGTAATGCAAACATACCACTATGAACCAAGCTATGTGCCCTCAGCATGTCATAGTAATCTCTGCCTTCCATGATCTTATTTGCTGTTCCAGGTAAACAAACATCAGCTTCCACAAGTATGTCTTCAATTCCAGTTTTACTCATCCAGTATCCAATGGCACCCATAAAGTTTAGTGCAATATGAAAGCCACCTATACGAAGTATCACTTTGTTGTACTTCTCTGGTTTTTTTTGTAAACGAAGGGCAATGTCATAGATGGCCTGCTCACATGTCACAATGGTGAATTCTTGGTCAATTTTTCTGGTGATATTAATGCAGTACTGAATAGACCTTTCAACATCAGGAATGGCAGGTGACTGGGGGAAGAAAGGTCCATATCCTATCTCAGTCGCTTGAATATCCTCCAAGATAAGGAAATCCTGAAAAGCACTCCAGGTAGGAACCATGAATTCACATTCTGTTACATCCAGAAGACGGGTGGGACAGATCTGCACCAGGTTCCACAGACAGATGAGATGATCCAGTCGCTCACATGTTTTCTCGGGCTGTTTAGCCTCTGTTGCTACATCAGCCAGTGATTGACTCTTTTGGCGATCCCTCAGGGTTAAGTGGCTGCTTGCAGTCTGGAATGCTTTTAGATTTTTGATAGAGGTCTCACAGGTTTTGAGCAGAGGTATGCTAGCCACAGATTGTATCTCTTCATCTTTGTTCAAGTACTGATAGATTATATGTGTAGTACCATGCATAGATCTGCCATCTTTTGTGCACTCATGAAAATCTAAGTTATCAATGGCACACCTTCTTCTAACAACGTTTGAATCTGAGCCAACAGTAGCTGTTAGTGCACTATCTTTGTGTTTTGTAAACATGCAGTTTTTTTTTGTTCAACAGTTTTTCTATTTGTGTAACTGTTTCTGCACTTTGCATGATACACAGGAAGTTTGGCCAGAAACTGAGACATCATCATGCCTGTTTTGAATGGCACTTAACATTGCCGGATATCCCTGCTCAGTCCATCTCTGCAATGAACCAACTTCGATGCCCTGACAAAGAGACAACGCTTCGGTAGCAGCGGGTCATTTAAAAAAAAATAAATTAAAATCTTTAGGTCAACTCTGAAGGTACATGAAATGACCCTGTGCCCCGCCTAAATAAAAACAGGCTGCAAAACAGAGATGGGCTACATGAATATCATATGAACAAGTACATGAATATATATATATATATATATATATATATATATATATATATATATATATATTATCAACAAAACTTTCTGATGTGCATCTTCATTTTTTATAAGTACCGGTAAATACGCTGAAGTTGGAAGCTAGATATGCACAGAAAAAGGTACATGCATTTATCCTTTAATTTTACCCAATCCCTCTTTCAAACTAGGTATGTAGCATATAATCTTGGCAGTTTAAAGACCCTACCAATACACGTTTTTTATGTTGGATTTTTGAACAGCACTGCTCACTTACTGACTAACACGAGTTGCACTCAGAGTTCGACTCGGGTAAACTAAACTAAAACTAGTCAACAACCATTCTTTACGTCTGACAGGACTCAGGAGTTCAAAGACCTTCTATATAGTTTATATAGAAGATTTTGGGGAGGTACAATGGCGGAGATCTCCATGCTGCAGACATACCCTTCTCGACAAATGTGTGGAGACCTCTAGTTTGATGCAGTTTCATCAAAATAACAATAGGATCATAAAATAAGTACCGGCAGGCGGCGCAAAACATTTGAACTGAACGTGACTAACGCACCATAAACGGAAACGGAAACGTACAAAAGGGCGTGCGACCGGAAGTGGCGCCAAATTCAAGACTTGAACTGGATAGAAACGAACTGTAGAGGTAAGTTAAGAGGAACCGTTCTGCATGCATTGTTTTGTTGATTTACATTTTGTAAACAATTAACAAATGTAAGGCACAACTGTGTAAAAAATAAATTAAAGGCGCGAATGTGTTGCGTTTTGATCGTAAACTAATGCAGTGTGAATGTAGGAATCTGCATCCTACAGAATGAATTATTCGAACACAGTAACTGGTTTTTTTTTTTTTTTTTTTTTTTTGTGTAGAGTCTTGCTTTTCTAAACACTTGTGCAATGCTCATATTTCTGGATAGCCTGTATTTCGTTGTTCTATTAATGGGTATACCATTACATGCGTCCTCGTTTAATACAATAATATGTATTTTACAACATTTTGTTAATATAAAATAATGGCATACAACATACTAGATTTATATGGTTTGTATGCCTTTATATGCTTCTCCTTCCTTTTTACAGAACCGGTGTAGTGTTGTTTTGGTATGCCTTAAAAAGCGGTACGCAGCGCACTGTGCTAGATAGCTTTGCTAAGAAAGCAGGGAAACACCCGTTCAAAAGCTGGTACGTTATGCAGTTTTCGGTCTTTTTCATCTTTTTTTAAAAATTTAATTTATCATATTTTCCACTATTAATCAAATCGTATGCGGATATTTATTATATGCTGTACATTGGGTCATGTGTTTATTTTTTTTAAAACTTGCGCTACTTTGCATTTTGTCTTGTTCGTGAATTTATTTCCTCTTTTACTATTAAAAGAGAAATAGGTTGTCTTAAGTTAAAGTTTGCAAAACAACTATGTATAATTAACTTTGGCATTTGCTTTAAGTTTTCCTACAAACAGTATGAGGGCACAAAATGCGACAGTGAAACAAATGTCAGGATAAAAATGTACTGTACATACTGTAAAACTTAAGAAAAGGTAACGAAACACCCATCAGATCGCAATTGACATAATTTTCAGTTTTGGTACATCTATCACATTATGATGATGTACCAGTTTATAACACAACACCAGTGTAAGTCACTTTTTGTTGCTTACTCAAAATTTGCTGCCTTGTCAATATCTGCTACCTGTACCAAATGTAGCTATAAATGTTATTTTTGGTAGTTAAAACAACCCAACAATTCTTGGTGGTTTATATAGAGAGCAGTTAAAAATATTCCAAAAATTATAGAGCAAACTTAAAATGATGTAATCCAATTAACATTATTTTCAAATATCAACATGACAAATAGTATAGGGACTCGCACCAGGCAAATATCTATATAATAATAATAATAATAATAATAATAATAATAATAATAATAATGGCAATTTTAGTTAGGTTAGTAATACTTTCCCAATTTAAAGTTGAGGTTTTCCACAATCCTGTTCAATTATATACTAAACACAAACTATTTCCTAGTTTACTGAATCAGCTTTTTTGCAATGATTGTCATTTTTCCCTAGTAGTGTTTTTGTTATACTAGCAGTATTTTATTGGAAACAGCGCCTTTTGTTCATTCATTCATGTGTTTATTTTATTTAGCTCTATCTTAGAATGGACATATCAGGAAATTTCTTCAGAAGGCTTCGAAATTTAGCCACCTTCTTGGAGACAGAAACAAAGACTCTTAAAAAAGCTCATGAGAACAGCAGCAGTGGTATGTAATAACCAAATATTTTGTGTTGTACTGCATTTGGTGAGTTTGTTTTTCCAAAATTATTTTTATTATTATTAAATTATTAATTTTAGATGCTGCTTATTTGCATGTTTAAAATATGGGGTATTTCAGAGTATTTTCTCTCACCTTACAGGCCCTATACATCATTTTTATATCTTTACTAAAAGATACAAAAAAAACAAAAATCCAGTGTCCCTGTTTAGAATCTGATGTCTTATTAAAATACTTGCTACAGCAGTCTTCAATACACATATTTGTAGCTTCTGTAATTATTATATTATATCATTATATTTTGTTTCTAGATGATTACAAAGAGGGAGGTATGCAAGTTCTGCATGAATTACATTCAGAAGTCCAGGCTATAAAAGTAAGTAACAACATTGCAGGAGACGGGGGCAGTATAAATGTATGTTTGGGTGATGTCTTTTCGCTGTGCTAACCCATTTAATGCAAGGGGCTTTCACTGGATTCTTTTCTGAATTAGTAATTTTTATATCAGCTCTATCAACTAGCATATGTTTAGAACATTTGAGTTGTTGTTTTTATAGTCCTATGCCAAATATTGAACAATAATTCCATAAATATTAGAATATATCAAAGAAGGAATGTGAAAGTACTTTAGCATAGTTGAATGGAGATGTACCAAATGTGCATGTAAACAAAAAACATGAACCACCTTACTGAACAACTAGATTCACAGTTAATTAATAGATTCTTTTTAATTCTAGGGACAGGTTAAAACACAGCTGATTAGTAATCAATCTGTGGAAAACAATGCAAGCGATTTTCTTAGATCATGTTGCGTACTAAAACAAAGAAACACAGCAAACCTTGAAACAATCAAAGAATATTTCCAAAAGTATGGATACAAACCACAGGCTGGGAAAACTACAGGTATGTTTTATTCTTCATTAACATAGATGAGGCAGTGTTACATTTTATTTTACTATTTGTGTACCATATGTTTCAATCACAAGTGGTTAATGCAGCAACTGGGGGGTAAATTCTTTATTTTCCAATTTAAATAAAATACTAAATTACTCCATTAAAGCTTTAAAGTGAGGCATTGATGATATCTCTGCAACACAATCTTAAATTAGCAATGTGTTTTCAGCTCACACACCAAATTGTGACCTGGGATTTTCCTATACTATTGTACTTTCCAAAAAATTACAGTTTCATATATATTTTTTCAGGTAGAATTTGTACACACAATTTGATATCCGTGTAAAAGTTGCCCAAAAAGATAAATATTCTACAACTGAAGTGGTCTATAATGAACCATAAGTACTGTTAATTATGTGTAACAGTTAAGTGTCTGATGTATAAAAAGAATGTAGCATTTAAGATTACATTAATATTATTTTAAATTGTTTAAGCAGTGGAGATAGCAACAAATAGTAATGATGAAGAATGTATGGTAGACCAGGAGAACCGTGGGAGTGAGGAAGAGGAGGAGGAGAAGGAGGACAAGGACAAGGAGAGAACATCAGAAAGTCTGCCTTGTGCCACGCCTGCAGAGAAGCCACCTGCACCCCAGGACCCAATGCGCACCCCACGGCTCTCTGACTTTGGTCTCTCGCACTATCGATTCCAAAACACTTGGGAAGTACTAAAGGAGATGCCAGAACAACCAGCAATAACACAGGGCTCTGTGGGCCAGGGGGGCTTGCGGGCCACAACATTTACAGAATCGTTTCCTGTGTTACCCAAAACGCCCAAGTGTATGTTGGAGTTGGACGAGGCCTTCACTCCTAAAATGGAAGATTTTGGGATCAATGAATATACCATGTGTCTCAATGATGACTTTACCATAGCCCTCATCAACAAGAACAAACCCACGAAGCCCAAGAGGTACCTGTTCTGTAACAATAGGGTTATTTTGCAAAAAAGGGAAAACATGTTTATAGGGGGAAGGAGCATCTCATTTTGACCTTAAATGCGTCCAAAACCATCCAATAAAGCAGTCAAAGTATTTACCAGCAGCAGAGTTACCAGTCACTCTGAAATGTCACAAGTATATGAGAAGCATCGTGACAATTTTCACACCTTCTGATCAGCAGTTCATGCATTGGTCTACAGGTGACATATTAATGTATGCACATGATTGGTAAATCTACTGTAATGAGTTAAGTTTTATTTCATTCATTATACCAGATCTGGGCCAGACCTGTAGAGTGATTGTCAGAGTGGGTCTGGTAAATCAGGAAACTGCTGAGCCACTTTGCATTGAGTTATGTAGTTCTTTTTCAGTACTGTATTGTGCAAAGTTAATAGGGTTATTACTTTTAAAATAATATTATCATTATATTTTTTTACAGTTTGGTTGGAGTTACTGGAAGCCAAATAAATACTGGGACAACACAGAAGAACAGTAAGCCTACTGAGCCGACTTTTAAACAGCATTTTACAGAAAACGGTAATCAAACGAATATCATGTTTAATTTTGATCTAAAATATGATTAGTTGGTGACTATATATTACAATCTTCAAAAAGTTGAGTAGTTTTTGCACTCTACATTTAATAGTGTAATATAAAGGACTTGCCAGCAATCCATACTGCAAATTAATAAATGGAAGTTTTTCAGTACTGCTATTTATCCTTCAGGAAACTGATTTATTGAACCAAAGCATGCCCTGTTCACACTTGTATTGGAACGATACTGTTAAAATTAGTTTCAGTTTAGAATACCGATACGATAACACACTCTGTCCTAACTTACTTTTTAACACCAGTACAAACCGATACTGTTGCTATATACTCCACTGATTCTCTATGGGGATCTCTGTCACACTGCGTGCAAAGGGTTGTGGGATAGAGAGCTCAAGAGGTTTTCTATTGACAGTCAATAGAGTGGTGTCGGATTGAGCTGCTTTGGGCTGACTCTTCCTAGGGTGACGATGAAAAACATAACCTGTGGTAATAATGCCATACTGTAATCTATACGAAAAATGCACTTTACTGAACGCAGTACCAGAGATGGCACACACCCAGAAAAGCGAAATGAGTGCTTCACACAGTACAGAGTAGACAGGTGCAGTTATAAAACATGGATTTATTGGTATTAGCCATCATTTTATATATGTTTTACGATTAACTTCTCTGTAAATTATATACTGTATATAAAAAAAGCATTAATTAAACAAGCATTGCAGAAGTAAAGGCGAATCTTGGTAGAATATCCTTGGTGTAAGCGTGCCATGCCTCAGACTCATCCATTCC